>JAZDUA010000025.1:1962500-2562500 GCA_038098605.1 Gryllus longicercus
GCCAGTCGTTAGCACGAGGTGTAATGAACAGACTGATATACTAGCCAACACTTAGAAGAAACAAGGTGTTTGTACACATTGTATAAAGTATGTGAAAGCGAATTACTTTCTACCAATGAGTAAGTTGCATGAGGATGCAATATATCAACTCTAAAGAAGCGGTTGAAGTTTCAAGTATCTTCAAGTGAAAGAGAGAGAAAGGATGTTTGGAAATTTTGCAAGTCAATATTCCGAACACAAACAAATTGCAAGTTTTCACTGAGATAAATAGAAATACGAGTATATGAATCGATTTCATTGGAATGTATGACTTCAAGAGTATTTGCTTACACAGCATCGAGGAAAGAGAAAATATTTACAATTAAGGTATTTACAAAACATATACAGCAAGGATTTTTCCTATTAGCGTACGAATAGTTCAATAAAAATGGAACTAGAAACTACTGTTTGAAATACTTTATTGGAGAACCGCTCGTTACTATCTAAAATAGCTGCCGAAATTTAGTAATTAATCCAGACAAGTTTTCTACACACGCTAATTGAGCTTTTGTTCTCTAACAACAAACTTAGGCAAACCATATTGACCGCGTAGATTTTTCGTGGCGCTACAATTTTTACCACAACCCGAAACCGTTTCCCCTCCGCCCTGGACGAAAGCTAAGGTGGGTGGTCCAAGCGGGAAAGCCACTGCGGAGTCAGGAGGCGGACGCGGATGCGGGAACCGCGTCAGCGTAAGTTCCGACCAGGCAGTTACAGCTGCGACACGACAGGACATGCGGGAACGGTTGTTGCCCCGTGCGCTGGCCGACACGACGCGATCACGGCCGCCGCTCGCACTTTCCCCGCGCACGAAAGCGTCGCCCGCGACCGCACGCGCGCACGCGTGTGAGCACGCCCGCGTCGGAACGCGCACGACCCCCCCCCCCTCCGACCACGCCACGCGCCGGCACTCCTGCTATTTTCTGCCCCGCCCCGACCCCGCCTCGTCCCTTCCCACCCCGCCTCATCCCTCCACGCCCTTCTCCGCCTCATCCCGCCCCGCCTCACCCCTATTCGCCGCCTTACCCCGCCCCGCCCCGCCTCATCACGCCCCGCCTCATCACGCCCCGCCTCATCACGCCCCGCCTCATCACGCCCCGCCTCATCACGCCCCGCCTCACCACGCCCCGCCTCACCACGCCCCGTCTCACCACGCCCCGCCTCACCACGCCCCGCCTCACCACGCTCCGCCTCACCACGCTCCGCCTCACCACGCCCCGCCTTACCACGCCCCGCCTCACCACGCCCCGCCTCACCACGCTCCGCCTCACCACGCCCCGCCTCACCACGCCCCGCCTCACCACGCCCCGCCTCACCACGCCCCGCCTCACCACGCCCCGCCTCACCACGCCCCGCCTCACCTCACCTCACCTCACCACGCTCCGCCCCATCTCACCGCAACCCGCCTCACCCCGCCGCGCCTCACCACGCCCCGCCTCACCTCACCATGCCAGGACTCACCAGGACCGACCCCGCCCTGCCATTCTGGAACTGATGCCTTTAAGGACGAAGTCAGTGCGAACGCCTGAGCCTTCTTTTGATTGATTAGTGATTCCGAGCGTGTCAACTACTGAGGTCATTAGTCACGTATGTGTAGTGCATGATTTTGGTTCGTTCGGCGGTGGGGGTGGTGGCGGTGGATGGTGAGATCCGGCGCCGACTTCCCGTCGGTTAGCGGTTTTTTTCCCAACCAGATATATCCTACTAGAAGGACACCGCCCAGCTGGGACAAGCTCTAAGCTACCAACTGGTCTCCCGACAAGTGCAATAGTGTAATGCGTGAAAGTGTAAGTGTGTGTAAGCAACAGGTGCGAAAAGGACAAATCGCGTGCGGTGCGTCACCCGTTTGTTAGGGTACTCTTCAGGCATTCGTCTGGTGTTGATCGGAGAACCACGAAAAACTACCGTCAGAACAGCCTGCCGATAGAATTCTCCAGAAAGCGACTGGATTCAACCTAGATATCTAACTAGTATCGAAAATCTTGGCATCGTCGGGACTGAAACCTAGGACTTCCCTGTCAAAGGCCCTGCAGTGACATCAGTTGATGCCCACTCCTGGCCCTGCTTTTGTCAACTTATCTCTCTGATATCGGAGTCCGAGATGACGAAGTCACTGCGAGAAGAATTGCAATACCCGAACTCTCTATCCTGCCATTCTGGAACCTATCTCCGATTGCTCGAAATCAATGCGATAATCGAATGCTCAGATCCGACTCTTTGTACCAGCCTCTGAGTGGTCGAATTTAGAGAACTGCATTATCTGATCATCAGTTTCCGAGAGATCGAAATTATTGTGAGAAACATTTTACAGACCGAACGCCTCGCCTGCCCCGTCTGGGTCAGGACTCCGCGAAAAGTTCAAGTCATTTCGAGAACTGCAATATTCGAACGCTGCACTTATCTCTGCAACTGAGCTCTATTTCTCAGTTTTCCTCCTGCCTAGGAATATGTTATTGGTTAGTACTACGGTATTAATGAAATATCACTCCTCACAATAGTTTTCTACACAATTGTTTCCCGTAAATATCCATTCTTCCCACTCTTCTTTTCTTTATTATTAATATGATATCCTTCTTCAGTTCTCCGAAATAAAATATTTAATATTATCTAATGAAAATATTTGGGACACTTTAAAAAACAACAACTTAATAACCCAATATTGTGCTGTCCATAATCCAGCAAGATCCCCTCCTTTGCTTTCAACATCCCAAGGGGCGAAAGTGGAGCATTATCCTTCCTGGGTGACTGTACTCTGAATTGCTTCCTATATAATTGGGTCTGCGGCGAATGCAAAATGAAGAGCTCTGTAATCTCCAAACGCCGACAGACCAGATATGCATGACGAGGCAGCAAGGAGGCTTTCTTCTTAATTTTACTACTTATCTAACTACAATCTGCACTTAACGCCAGTACTGCGCAAAGACCAAACTGTTGCATGCTATATAATGGATGTCTCAGATTACGAAAAGGGTATATCAGAGGGTATTCAGTAAAATTGGAAAGCTCTTTTGAGTAACTCCGAAAAGGTCATCACTCTCAATACGGTGAATTTGAAACATTCAATAACGTGTTTTTTTTCATGCTTTCTACTCCTGGCTTACAAGATGATAGCAGGTTAACTTATTCCTAGATATCACATTAGAAGAAGACTAAAAGTGGTTCAGTATGTTTAAGACATTTATATAGAACTAAATATATGAAATTATATCACGACAAGACTCGATACGGAATAGAATGACGACTTACTTCTTCTCTAACTTACTAATGTTTTTATGTATCTTCATAAGTGCGAGAGCTTTTTTCAAAATTTAATGAGTATAGGCAGACCATTTTATTTAAATAAACATCTAAAACTGTTGGCGTAGATGAGAGAATTCTTATGAAATTTAAATTTCTAGCACGCCAATTCTCATTCTTACACATCATGGCGCAAGTTGTGACCTTTCGGAAATAATTTCCCGTGAAGAAGTTACGAAAACACTCACGCAACACACACCTATTCACTAATGTAGATTCTATAATGATACTGCTTCTTCCAATTACCTATTTGTATTTCACAAACTTAAACGAGTACAAAAATAACACAAGTAGTTAAAGAAGCACCGGTAGACGCTATAAAGGAACCAAATGAAAAGTTGTGAAAAGAAAGTCTAACGAGACCTCATAGAATCTGATGTTGGATATGATCCTGTTGGTCAATAATTTTAGAAAATTTCAGAGAATATATACAGACAGGAATGTAGAAACCTCGAGTTTTAACCAACGATGTAGAGTTATTAGACCGATCTAAATAACGGACGTGGTTATAACGCGTACTGACACAACGCCTTGGGAAGAATGGCAGCGGTTCAGATTCGAGAACGATATATATCCTTCTTCTTTCTTGTGCGTTGTGTTTCACTTTTCGGGTCTCTATTCCTGCTGACTGCAGATACTGGCTGCAATAATACTGGCTGCAAAGCGCCAGTACCAGCATTTTCAGCATTGTTGACAGTGATGTGTCAGTATTCGAGTCCCAAAGAGTCGGAGTTGCGACAATAACTTCTGTAGGTCGAATTCAACCACTGCTTGGAGACGAATTATTGCGACTGACTACTCTGACGGGAAGGTCAGTGGTTTCTCGTGTAGACACCAGGCAAATACCAGGCCTTAACAAAGGGGTCACGGTTCGCGCTCGATATTTCCTTCCTGGTTCTTGTTTCCTCCTCACCTTATTTCCTCCTTACACACATATTTACATGTATATGCACTCCATTACCGCATATGTCGTAAGAACAGTCGGAAGCTTAGAGTTGGTCCCGGCTGGGGTAGTCGCCTGGAGGAAAACCCTGCAAGCCGGCGTGTAGGTAGGCGCAGTATCTCGTTCGAGGAAGGGAGGAACACCACCGCAACTCGGGATACAACGTGCACTTCACTTACGGGACTAATGACCTACGAAACTGACGCACCTAGAACCCACACTCAAATGTAGTGAGTATAGGCAGATCATTTTATTTAAATAAACTTCTCAAATGTCGCCCGGTTGGCCGAGATCGTTAAGGCAGTAGTGCCTTAACGATCTCGGACTGAAGAATCGCGGGTGCGAGTCCCGCCTCGGGCATGGTTGTATTTGTGTTCGTCCTTTCACCCCTCGCCATCACCATAACGTATTATACTGTTACCCATATCTTTAATATCTATAGTGGTCGCTAATGATGTTGATGCGACCGTAAATAATAATAAAAAACATCTAAAATTGTTGGCGTAGATGAGAGGGTTCTTATAAAATGTAAACTTCTAGCACGCCAGTTCTCAGCATTACACATCGTGGCGCAAGTTTTGACCTCTGAGAAATAATTTCCCTCATCTCAGTGACCCATATCCTATAAGTCGGAAAGTGTGTTAGTACTAGCATTCTGTTCAAGATATTCTTTATTGGAGTAGAGCAGGGTTCGGCAAAATTTTCGTAACTGCGTCACTTTGTCAAACCTCCAATAGATCGCAGGCTGCACTCATCTCCAATTTCATATTTTAAATTTGTTGAATAAAAAGTAAGAGACAATTCAATACTATCATTAGTACTACATCAAAACGAGTCTGCGATTCAGGTATAATAATATAGTTTATACTAGTAGAAGTTATTGCACCCTTGCAGATAACACTAAAACAAGAAAACTGAATTAGAATTACCTGCTAGAGTATTCATAAGTATTTAAAAAAGCCTTTGTTGTAATCTACGTCAAATGCCAAAAAATCTATGAGTATAGATCCAGTAGAGTAAAGGCCCTTCGGGCCACCTGAGATTTAATTGATGCCTTATTTAACGAGTCGAGACTCGAGCCATCAGGCCCGCTCCTCGGTCTGACCACGCAAATTTTGCTACGCTCCTTTCACCCACTAGCAGAGAAAGGAGGTATTTCTTGGGCGACGAAACAGACGATTTGAATTTAGTTCACAGTCGTCATTTAGGCTTGAGAATCTATTACATGCAAGTAATTCTACTAACATGGGACGGCCGGCTTTACTTCCCCTCCGAAGGAAGGCGTCCGAAGGGATTTTTCGCCCACGGCTTCGATCGGGTTTGAACCCGCCAACTTGGGTATAACAGTTCGATGCGCCAACCATTTCACCATCGCTGAGGTGGCTTCGCGGGTCGTGGTTTGCTGGTAGCTGGTGTAGAGGGTGGCTGGTTTCGTTCTAGTAAAGCTCCAAGGGGGAAAAGCGGCGTGAGGCGCGCGGTCACATAAGAGGCGCCCAACGCATTCCAGCGCGCGCGGCTGCTCTTCGCCGAGCGGCGCCAATTAGCGGAGTGCGCGGCGCCGTGCGGGAAGCGCCTCGAGGAGGAAATCCTGCGAGCGGATGCGCGGCGGCGCCCCGCCCCCTGCCGGTCAGCGCAGCTCCACCGCGCCCCCGCAACCCCACACACTCCGGCGTCCAACGGACCAGAACTCCAGGACTGACACGCTTTTGTGTCGAAAAAGAAACAGTTACGAATCTTGGTCTGCATTGAGATAAACGACTAAATTGGAAAACGAGTATCAACATTAAGAGGAAAGAGATATCTGAAATTATGGAGACACTCAAGGACCACCACGAGCTTTGTGTCGAAACAGAAACAGTTACGAATCTTGGTCTCCATTGAGATAAACGACTAAATTGGAAAACGAGTATCAACATTAAGAGGAAAGAGATATCTGAAATTATGGAGACACTCAAGGACCACCACGAGCTTTGTGTCGAAACAGAAACAGTTACGAATCTTGGTCTCCATTGAGATAAACGAATAAATTGGAAAACGAGGATCAACAGAGACATCTGAAATTATAGAGACACTCGAGGCCCACCACGAACTTTGTATCGAAATAGAAACAGTTACGAATCTTGGGCTGCATTGAAATAAACGACTAAATTGGAAACGAGTATCAACATTAAGAGGAATGAGATATCTAAAATTATGGAGACACTCGAGGCCCGCCACGAGCTTTGTGTCGAAACAGAAACAGTTACGAATCTTGGTCTCCATTGAGATAAACGACTAAATTGGAAAACGGGTATCAGCATTAAGAGGAAAGAGACATCTGAATTTATGGAGACACTCAAGAACCACCACGAGCTTTGTATTGAAATAGAAACAGTTACGATTCTTCAGCTGTATTTCGATAAACGACTAAATTGGAAAACTCGTGTCAACATTAAGAGGAAAGAAGTAACTGATATTATGAATGGTTGAATGAACGAATTTTAAATTAATCATTATGTACTGAAATTATGATGGCTTATCAACCAAAGATCGAAACCCTCGTTTTATAACAAAGTAATTATTTTCAAGGCAGTCATAAAACCAACATGGATTTGAATTATGAGGTTCCGACAGCAAAGCAAATCTGAATATTCTTCAAAGATTCGAAACTCAAAGTTAGAAGGTCTACACTACGCCCTGTGGTTCGTGACAAACAAGACTCTCTAGAGAGACATAATTCCACTGAATGACCTCATCACCAAGGGAAGCCAAATATATCGAAAGAGATTGTACAAGCACGCGAATCACTTTTAAATTTATCTATTAGATAACTGTTAAGATGTGTATTGACTAAAATAAAAAAAAGATAAACTTATTAAATCTATAAAAAGTGTGGTAGGAGAGATTTATTTCTGTAATTTTTTGTTATACTATATCCTATTTGTTCAATGTTCAAATATTAACAGATCGTAAATTTGCTGAAGAGGAAAAGAATCGGAAAAAATGCTGTAGTTCCCAAGGAACAATTTCTAGCAAACACAAAAAGGTTGAAGGAATCAGGACGACACAATGGTAGACCATCTTTCACTGATTCAAAAGATATGATTAGAATTTCTCCCAGCAATGCATTGTAATCGACACGCCGTAGAAAAGTAATCTATAATATTAGTATCTTGATTTATTGATGATTATTTCCGTACAAGTAGACTGTTATAGTCATTATGTAAATAATCCGTTAGGGTAGGTTGTACTCCCGTCATTTTCATCTTTAATGGCTTAACAACTTGTTACTTAACGTCTATTGAGAAACTACTGTAACGACGCGATTCATACGCGACACATTTTTGTGTTTATATTTTCCCCCAATTTTCCTTCAGGACTTGTCAGATTGTCTACGAATGTGTTCCTAAGGCCGCTCATGATACTTCGCCGTCATCATCCCATACGGGAGGAAACTAACATGCTCCAAACAGGTTATAACGAACAATTTTTCTTAAAAGCACTTTCTCACTACTTTCTTAACAGTTTGAACAATTGATTGCCATTAAAATACTCCATCACGTCTCTTTTTATCGATGGATGAAAGTACGCTCATACGAGAGCTACGCTGCGGGTGCCCTTAAACTTTCTCAGACGATACTAGAAAGCAATAGCCTCCTGAATCATTTACGAGGATGGAATTAATATTACCATTCCCTGGATATGAATGGAAAATACATACACTAACGTTTAGTCTCAACATTGATACACGTCTCAAAATGTTCAAGAACCACATTTACCTCAAAGATAATAAATATTTAAATCGAGGAAAGATTGCGTCCATAAATGCAGTGAGCGGTTATTCTGCATTATAGAATGCCATATGCCGTTTATAATATTAATTTAAATTAATTAATACGATATATAACAAGGTAATTTATCTGCTAATTGAAAATCTGACAGTAAAAGACGCGAGGGTGCACATAGATTCAACACTTGTTCCTTCCTAATCTGCATCTTTGTACCATATGCGCTGTTGTACATAAGTGCCTTGAAACTAGCGGAACAGGTCGTATTGCACATGATCATCTTGTTATTTGCATAAAAGTCAAGCATCAGAAATCGGAAGGAAGAGACCTAGTTAAAAATGATATGTCATATCCAGTTCTTGAAGACAGTGGACTGTTTAAGCCGCCTAATTTACAGGAACAAATAAAGGATAAACATTAAAAAGGGAAAATTCAACAATGTTAAGAAACAATATAAACAATGTGTATTACTGCAATGAGTCTTTGGTTATTGAGAAACTGTTTAAAAGAAATAGTTCGTTGTGCTTTGTTTTTCTCTTTTCTATTAACCTCCAAGTGTATTGGCAGTAGTAAAGAGGAGATTAAATATATTCTTTGTTCTTTCATTGTCTTTCAAGCATCTTTTGACATTTGTTAGTTTAGTTACTCAGTTTTGAACTATTTTAAAAATTGCAATTATTAATTTTATATGATTTTATTCAACCATATTTAGGATTAGGCCCGGAAAGTACCTATAATTATTTCCAATATTTTATTGATCTTTTTAACATCCCATAATTATTTCCAGATAGTTTATTTAAGCTCAATGAAAATGCATTCACGTAATTCGACTCTCAAAGTCTGCACAGCTGGAATATTCTGCGCCTCCTTTGCTTGCTAGCTTGCTAGGTGTTTTAGGCCACGCCCACTGGTATGGCCATTAGTCTGTTATTGTAGTGAATAATTTTTACCCCTGGGGGTGGTGGTGTTTCTACCTCGCTGGAAGGTGAGATCCCGCGCTGACCTATGCGTAGACTTGCGGGTGATTTCCCCTCCACGTATCTACCCCGCCGGTCTTCGCCTCGGACGGGATAGGCCCAAAGCACCCGACTTCTCCCCGGCATGTAGGTGTAATTCTTTGGCTAAGCGGAGAGGATAGAGCAAGGATGAAGAAAAGATCGCGCGCGATCCGTAGCCCTTTTCTTACCGTACTGCTCAGACATTGGGCTGACATTGATCGTAGAAATCACGGAAAATCACTGATCACAGCATCACACCGCTAGGATTCTTCAGACAGCGATTGAACTCAATTTACGTACGTAGATATCTAGCTAGTAATGTGGGAATGCTTATATGATGTTGACATTAAATTAAAGGATGAAGTGGTGGAAGTCATCCTTGTTAACTTAAATCTACGTTGACGAAGACTTCCATTATTTTACCCTGTCTTGTTAGTGTCGAAAATTCCGCCACAGTCGGATCTCGAACCAACCCTAGGACAGACTCGCCGCAGAGACAGGGACAGCGGTAGTGCCGGCTCTAAGCTACACAGCCTGCGCTCTTTTTGCCAGTGAGAGCTGGTTTCGAAGGCATACAACACAAACCACGAGCTACCGGTGCGCCATGTGCTTTTCCACGTCTCGGAACCCGCCCGCCGTGGGCGGGGCAGGAGCCCACCCGGAGCCGCGGGCAGGCGCTGGTCACGTCCGCGACGGACGCGAGGGAAAGCCCGGACCTGACCCCCGCCGCGGCTTTCAACTATTGTCTCCCGAGCGCCTCTTAGCGGGCTCATTAGCCCCATTTCCCGGCGACGGCGGTCACCGCCGGTGCGAATTCAATCAGGCGACGGCTCCGAAAGCGAAAGCAAACCTCATTGTTCGGTGAGAGGTCGTTTCACTACCTGACCACCATGGTTTCTATTTTGATTATTCTTTTACTGGGTAAGTAATTACTTATCTTAAAAATTTAGACATTTTAGGGGCTTTTAAATAAAAGGTAGAAATATAAAAAGACAGGAAGAAAATTAACTAGAACATATTTCATGTTGCACAACGACGTATTTGACGTGGTCAGAAATTTTAATTTTAAGTATTGTTGGCAGGGAGGAAGGATGACCGTGTCTTGGCACATAAGAACAAATAAACAAGTTACCATTTAATAATCTAAACAGCTCACCGAGCGTAACTAAATGAAAATAGTCTCTCTTAGTATCTGACTCAAGTAAATGCTTGAAGATAACCTTTCCCCTCTCTTCTTTAAGATCATCTGTTAATAATTAACACATATAAATAACACATATCACAAGTAGCATCAGATCAAATTGACAATTATATTCTTATTGTTTTCTTACGTATTTGCCAAATTCATTTAACTTAAAAATTTAATTGACAATTATAATATTAAGCGGTTTATTGTATAGCGATCGCTATAAAGAATGTAATATATTTCAATTTTAAACACATGCAATTACTACGTGAGTATCAGATATTTGCTTTTTGATGGAATACTTTCTGAACTATCTACAGGGCTACTTTGTAACTATTCTAGAGCGAACGATTGTAAGAATTGTATTTTAACGAAACCGAGTATTAAAGTATTCACATTTATTAATAAACAATATTAAACTCAACAACCAATGTTACTTCAATGTAACTAATGTGTTTGTGTCAATTCCATTATTTCACCCCTTTCTTGCTTGTGTCGAAAACTCCGCCACGGTCGGGTCTCGAACCAACCCTAGGACAGACTCGCCGCAGAGACGGAGACAGCGGCAGTGCCGGCTCTAAGCTAACACAGCCTGCGCTCTTTTTGCCAGTGAGAGCTGGTGTCGAAGGCATACAACACAAACCACGAGCTACCGGTGCGCCATGTGCTTTTCCACGTCTCGGAACCCGCCCGCCGTGGGCGGGGCAGGAGCCCACCCGGACCCGTGTCACATAAGAACCGACCCTACTGTAAAAGTTTCACTGAACGTCCCATTTTCGATTAATAAAATAATCAAATTCCGATTTAGAGTTTGGTTTACATTATCATATTCAGTAGAGTGAGAATAAATATCTTCCCATTATTAGTCTCTTCTCAAAACCTGAAACCTGTTGGAAACTGATATCTACACGTTAATTTACAATTTATCGCATAAAGTTTAAAAATATCTCTTTAAACTCTAAAGCAAAAGTGTTTCATTCGTTACGGTACAAAAAATGAAGATATCGAATAAAGTTAGATTATTAAAAGAGGTCGGTTTGATGCCACATTTTTTGTACTTTAGATTAACTACCCTTTATCCAGCAGACAAAGCGGCTGCCGCTTCCGAGACCCGGGGAGTCATCCCCGCCCCGCGTGCCCCATCGGGGTGTTGGCGGGCGGGCGGGCGCGTCGCCAGGGGCGTGGCGTTATGGCAGGAGCGTATTCGGGTCGCGTGAACTCTCAGCGCCATAACCTTTCCTTTCGAGGTGCCCGGCGCACTCTCCTCGCCTTTTATTGCTCCTGTGATGCGCGTGGCCACGTGGGAGTGTAGGTGGGTTCAGGAGGCGTCCGGATGTGCCAAGTGTCGAGCCTAGAAACGTTTTCCAAACAGCGAACACGCGCTTCTTTGTATTTTGATTGAAGAAGGCGTGGCAGAAGTGTGAAGGATTAAGTCTTGGGTGGAAACAAAGTTTAAAGCGCGGAAGAATAAAAAGCATTTTAATTAACAGTGTAAACAACAAAAGAAAGTACGTTTTTTAAACTGCAAGTGGGTAAATTCAATCTTATTTGAGGTTCATCACCAATTTCATACACTTTTCATTTAATTTTTATATTTTATTATTAAATCTTTGGACGGAAAAGATATTTATCTTATGATTGTAGAAGGAGTTATATAATTCCTCGCATCACTCGTAGTAATTCCTAGGAATAATGATCGGCAAAAATAGGAAATATCATATCAAATATATTTTTCTAACAAATCAATTTACAAATAACCAAATTATATTCACTGATAAACTTGAATTATAAGTTACAAAAAAACACATGCGTTATAATCTTTAAAACAATTTCGTCACTGATGTGCATCTCTAATATAGGTAAAAGCAGCTTCGACAAATACTAATAAATTGAAAATAATAGAAAACCAATTTTTAAACGAATAGTGAATGGTTAATATTGTATTACAAACACAATAGCAAAAAATAACTAGCATGGGTAACATGGTAAGAATATATGGCATTTCATTAAATGAAAATATTTAAAATACTGATCAAAGTTACAAGTAAATGGTGTCGTCAAAACATTTAACCAGTAGGTACGTGTGTCAAAAAAGTACATCCCTGGAATATCTTGAAAATTATCAAGTTATTGCCTTGAGAGGACACAAGGTCGACCAAGAAGAATTAAATAAAAAACAAGATCATTGTCCAATTATTCACACGTTCATAGTGTTTCTACTGTCTGAGAATTTAAATTGAGATTTTACTAAAATTGCTCCAAATGTCCCAACTTGACCTTGTTTACGGAGCGACATCACGTGTCGCCGTATATGGCTTCGTTTATAGTTTTGTCGCGTTGTCATCTCGTCCTCAACAGTCCCCACACGTTCACCTTCAGCGCATGTCATGCCTCTCAAGTCCTTGCTCATGGATGTATTTCCCCTGCGTCCACGCCTCTCGTTTCATTTTTGTCCACTTTCACGTCTCAATATTTACTACAGTAAGGCTGGCATTCATGCCACATTTCAGTTATTTTATTTTACCTTTTGTTTCCATATTTCTCAGGACTGTTTACAGTGATTAATATAACCGTTCCTTTTTATTTGCGCTATCTCTTGAAATTAATGCATTAGTTCGTTATTTCTTAAACCCCGAGTATATATTTTAAATTAAATTTCTTGCTGTACCATTTTTTGTTTAGTTGATAGGCCAAAATTATCCGTGCATTAACCATCATCATTGACAGAAAATTTGGTATCAATTTATTTACTTTAAAATATTTAAATCCATGTGTGATGAAAGAAACTGAGATAAACCAAGAATCATATTAAATTATTATTCTCGATTTAACGTAATGGCGAGATATTGCAATCAAATTATATGTACTCTTTTCACAAGAGAGTTCATACAACTCATACGTAAAAAATAAGTCTTTATGAATTTTTATATTTCAATATCTGCCAACAATATGTTATAACTTTCCGGCATTTGATAGTACATTCATAAGTACACAGTACAAGCTATAAATTAAATTTCTACTGTAAAATGACAAAGAAGTGTACACGTACAACTTCACCTTAACAACTCATCCCCCTCCTCTCATTACTACGAGTAAGTCAAGTACAAGAATTTAAAACAGTTATTCCCAAGGACTAGTTAAATGCCTGTAGGAGGCAGCATCTCTTTTATATCCTCCACATATAATAGCTTGTTTTCTAAGTCACTTTTTAACAACTTGGTCATATAGAAAGCACTGTGATTGTTTTAACTGTAGGGTGTACTGTATGATGAACACGAAAGCACAACGCGAACGCACACACAAACATCCATGCCCGAGGCGGGATTCGAACCCGCGACCCTTCAAGCCGAGGCAGCTAGGGACCTTCAGCCTTCGCAATCTCGGCTATCCAGGACGGCATAATAGCTCTCTGTGCAGTGACTCCACAGCAATAAAACTATGATGCAGATTTGCTTTGCCAGTACTTTCATTGTGGGCGGGTTGGGTTGCCCTGGGGAAAGATGGAGACCTCGTTACGCAGGTGCCGAGACGAGGCGAAATCTCTTCTCAGAAGGAACATTTTGCTGGCGAAAAATTTTCATGCTACACACTTTCAAAATTCTTCACTCAATACGAAATTTTTTCACGTGTCGTAAGTAAAATAATTACAACGTTGAAACAATTAAGCAAAATAAGTTGTTTGTTTATAATGTCTCATCTCTGGAAACATGCACACCCCATACGTGGAAAGTGGCGTTGGAAGAGACAATTTCTAATTTGACCCCACCGTGGACCGCGAGCAGAAAAATCTGATTTTAACCCTCTTATTCATTGCCAGGAACCGACATAATACTCGTATTACTGTATGTCATATTCTTTACATGTATAATTTCTTGTGTCGTTATGAAATGAAAGATGAACGAATAAAACTTAATGTAATAAAAGTAATACTGCTTCCAATTTTAAACAGTTAAATCAGTTTTCTTTATACACTATCTGTGTATACATTTCTATCTGTATAATGTGTGAAATAACTTATTTTGTTGTTTGCATTGTTTTATTAATTCTTCAGAAAATTTCTCATGAGAATTGAATCTCATCGGCAAGACATTTTTTCTGCTCAGCGAAGCATCCGAAATGTAATAGCTGGTTTTCGCCTCCTCATTAACGTCAACACACAGTAAATTACGAAGATCACGTCGTGGCGTAAGGCCGATTACCTCCCACTCATTTTCCTTATTAGTATCTTTTCACCGGCCGGGTTAAATCCTTCATTCAACGAATCTACACATACATCTGCAAGTGAGCGCAGCCAATCACGTACTCGCAACTGAGGAGCACCGAGTTGCAGTGCCTCTTCCCGGGAGATCCAAGGGTTCAAGTTCCAATGGTAGCAGGATTTTCGACACGCGCTAGACAGCCAGATCGAGTTTTGCCGTTGATTGAAGGAGAACACTGGCAGGCTACTCTGATCGGTAATTTTTTCGTGGTTTCTCCGATCAATACCAGGCGAATGTCGGAGAGGTACCCTAACAAACGGGCTACGCACCGCGCGCGATCATTCCTTCCTCTACCTTGTTCTATCCTCATCCCTTACACTCACTTCCATACACTTCCATACATGCTGAGAGACCAATCGTGTGGTTAGAGCTCGTTCTCCGCTGGTGGTTTTTTAAAAGGCTTTTATGTTTTTTTTAAAATTATTCTAATGCACATTCCACGAGAAATCTTAATTAATACACACGGTAAATATCAATCATTTATCGTAATTATTGTTCGAAAAAAATTGAAAATATCACTTTATGAATTGAAAAAAAAACTTTTGTATTTATTGGTAACAATATTCTACTTTTTGCACCTCTATTCTCTACAATTTTGTTGAGTTTCTCTCTGAGAATTTTCTCAGCGAGAAAATGCCGAATGGTGAAATGTTTCTGACATATGGAACATCACAGGGAAGACTGAAGTTATTCGCCATTGATCGAAGAAATGTGATAGATACACATTAACCTTCTCTATCCCAACGTCTACACTGTAAAGATACCTGGTGGGAGATACCTGGTTGAAGAAAAAACCTACAAGCCTACGGGTAGGTCGGCGCCAGATCTCTCCCACCAGCGGAGGAATATCACCGCCGCAGTGCGTCTCAAAACACGCACTAAACTTACGGGACCAATGACCGTATCAGTTGACGCGCCCGGAGTCACAAAATCAAGTACTCGCCACTGCGAAGCTCCAAAAATAACCCCGCTGTGCGCGCACGCTCGTTAATCGAAAGCACTGGCACCGGAAGTGCTCATTAGAGCCGCCGCCCGCGCCGGAAGGACGAGGCGACGCCTGCGGATGCGGAGGAGAACTTGGGCGCCTGCCTCGGCGGACGGCCGTCTCCGTTTTCTCGAGAAATTTCGGCGGCGGAACTTCGCAGGAGAGACTCGCGAAGTAGAGAAATTAATCGCGATTGCGCTGAACGATTTTCTGAGAGGGCGGAACAAACTACTCATGGCCATACACTGGAGATTGTAAGCAAAAAGAAACACTTGCATTTAATATTTGTTGAAGGTTTTTTTTAGAATTGACTTTGAGATATTCTATTATACGAGAGTTCTATCATTTCCATTACATTTTTGTTATGGGTTTCTTGGCTTTTTATACACCTTTAAATGCTCTACTGGGCCCCAATTTTATATTCGAGTTATTAAAATTATTGATTATTATTCCGCCAAGAAAATTCAAGTTATGAGAAAAAAAGCACATATTCTTGTCTGTATGGTGATTTCAGAACATTTACATTCTCTTTTATAGCATCGCTGTGTACTGTATAATGGGATTCCATATTTTTTATTATTCTAATGCAAACACCACGATAAAATCTTCATTAATACTCATAATTAATATAAATCATTTTTCGTAATTATTGTACGAGGAAATTGAAAAAATCACTTTATGAATTGAAAAAATAAACTTTTGTATTTCTTGGTAATAAGGTTCTTCTTTTTGCACCTCTATTCTTTAGAGTTTTGTTGGGTTTCTCGCTGAGAACTTTCTTAACCACAAAATGCCGAATAATGCAATGTTTTTCATATATGGAATATCACAGGAAAGCCAGAAGTTATTCGCCATTGATAGAAGAAATGTGATAGATACACATTAACCTTCTCGATCCCAACATCTACACTGTAAATCTATGAAATCATTATGAAATGTTAATTGTCACTAAATTTCAATATGTCTTTTTTTATTGTCTGAAGTAGACTTCTCGATAAAATGAGAGATAGTTCAGAAATATTGAAATGACAAAACTCATCTCAATAAAATAATTTTGTAAACATTGAAAAAACCTTTTTATTTTTCATCAAGTTCAAGGTAGCAAAGTCGCAGTGGCTCGTTAGATTTCGCAAAAATATGTCACATAACTGATTTAACTGTTAAGTTATCTTGTAGATACATATTACAAATTTTATTTTTTAAATTGTATTGTAGAATGTTAAGGAGAGATCAAGATGACGGTTACGGATAGGAAATAAAGTAATATTTTCTTCTTCTTTAACACACTCATCGTTCGTAGCACTGCTCATCCGAGTAAACTTTCATTGCGTTACATTATCACATTCCGCCCGTTTGTTTTTCTGCCGCTGCGACCGTTGTGCTCTCTAATCCTACACCTCTCCGGAGTAAAAAAGCAAACAACTGAGCGGGCAGCGGCGCTCGCAAATAAACAAGCGCCTGCACCAGTGGTTTTTGTTTCGGAAGAAAAAAAAAGCGACTCGAAGCCTCGACATAGCGTGCGCATTGTAGAGCGCCGCATATGCGCCCCTTTGTTTCTGACGGGCGTCGCGACGCCGAGAGCTGGGGCGTCGCGGAAGCGAACAGGCTCACGTTTGAGACGACGCCTCGGGCGTTACTTGCCACTTGCAGGCAGTCTGCTTGTTACTTTGCACGCGACAGTACAGCACTTGACTCTGGCACCGATTGTCATTCTTTGCACTAGCTCGAGAGAGAGGTTTGGTTTTCCGGAGAGGGAAAGTGAAGTTTGTGCTCTATGGAATCTGTTAGGTTTCTTTGGAAATTTAAAAAAAATATGCTCTCAAATTCAAGGATATTTAATTTACTGCTTCGCATTATATTTTGCTGTTTTGTCCTGTAGTTTCTAAATATTACTCCTGTCACAGAAATTCTTTATAAAACATTGATATTAACTAGAATCTTGGTAATATAGTATTACAACACTAAACATTCAACCAGTTAATTTGGCATTTTATTCCAATTATTTAAAATTGCATCATTATATTAAGAAAATAACTGAATAATTAAAGTCACTATAGGTCAGTGCATGTTTTCCCGTTTGTTAAAAAAACAATTTACATAAATATACGAGAATGTTTAAATTGTACCAAAGGTACTTTAGTTCCTGGTTAGAGGTTATCGAGTACAGGTAATTCAATAACGGCTTTAATGTATTCAGAGACGAGAAGACAGCTATTTCCTATGACATGCGTGTACCTACGAGTATACGTCAAATGATTTCACGTTTGTGAATGCGAGAGGGATCTCAGAGCTTTCGTGGGGCTGTCAGGCGGGGAGATCAGGCACCTGTTCGAGCAGGGCCATTACCAGCAGTGCGGTGAACACGCATTGGTTGATTGGTGGATCTCGGTAAACTGGTAATGGTCAGTCTGCTTAGCTACTTAAATTTGCTTCCCTATATTCTTGAAAAACACCACTATTATACTTTTATTTAACACTTTTAAGTCGTGGCTAATATAATTGTTGTGGCTAAGAAAGAAACGTATTAAGTGTATATTCACATAAGGTAGGTATTGTAATGGCTTAAAGGCCTTCGGCCTAGCCACACAGGATCAAGTAATATAATTTGTTTGTAATAATTACCTATTAAATAAATAAATAAAATATTCACATAAAACAGTTACTTCAATATACTTCAATTATAAATGGAAATTATTTTATATTATATATTTGTCTCGGTGAAAAATATTCAGAAAATAAACACTTTCAAAAAAGCTGGCAGAAAAGGAAATGTGATACTGTTTCAAAGCAAAATGCCCTTACGGCCATGCATCACAATCTTTCGAACATTCGTACCTCCAGCTACCGTTCCAGTACGGAATGTTCTTTCGGGGTTCCCAATCCCGAGCAAGAGGCATTTGTTTCTGTTTTCTCGTTCGAGAGTACATTTTACAACACAATTTTTAAAATTCATTAAATTGTACTGCTCACGCAGTACGGCTTGCTTTTTCGGGTGGTCCAGGCCCGAGCAAGAGGCATTGGCTACCGCCTTCTCTCGTCTTACAGTTTCGGTCATGCACCACAATCTTGCGAAACATAACACTGACGAAAAATGCAATTTCACAATTTCACAAATTAGAGCAATCCTATACTGCGCTTACAACACCAATTTCATCAATAGATGGTAATTGCGAAGTCTACATTCACAGAAACCTTCCTTGGTGTGTTTGAGACCACTGATGCAGAAAGATCGCACACACATTGTAGACAGCTGCCACATTCCTAATGAGGTGAATTGCCGATTTTGTGATGAGGAGAAAGAGGGAGAAAGAAGCAACTGTCGCGGTTTCCCCTTGCGCTCTACATACGAGAGGAAAGGAAATCTTCAAGCTTCCACGACCTCTAAATCTTCTTGGAGGATAATTCTAATGATAAGCACTTCAGGTCTTCATAACGTGACATATTTCACTAAGCGTGAATTCGAAGAAAACTGCAAGTCAACTAAAATTATTCTACACAATTATAATATACATCTACTCCAATAATGGTATTAATTTTAATAATATTTAAAACGCAACAAAAATTATAAATTAATATTGTATAGTAATGTGAAATAAACATATTCATGCTAATAATTACAGAAAATTTGTCGGTATGCGTTGAGTTGTACATTATGGTGCACCGATGAGGTTTATAATGTACCAAAACTATTTATGATGAAGATCGCGCAGAGAATCTCTCCACTTACATCAGTAATCCACTTGCATTAGTAGTCCACTCTCTATCAGATACCTATATACCACAAAGGAATTTAAATTTTTACGAAATAAAACTCGTTGTCGATGCTCATTTGTTAATATGGTGTTTGACCTACATACAAAACAATTGATCTTGTAGCGAATAACCAGTAGATACTACAATTCACCCAGGAAAAAAGGCATTATTAGACATTCCTTCCACACCGTGCTCGATGAGAGGAAGAACGGAAAGCGCTCATCTCTTCGAAAGGAATTTGGCAAAAGATGTCTTACAACGCGAACACGCGCCGCCGCCATAACACGTTAGAAATCGCAATCCCGCACGTTGCCCATCAGCATTCCCCCGACGCGCGCCTTGGCACGCGTGTACATGAACGCACGCTTGGACGCGTCATTCCCGTTGCCTAGAAAAGTCTCCGAAAGTGACGTGCCCTGCCAGAGAGCGCGATCACCTGCTATGACGGAAACTTCTTGGAATTGGAAAATTTAGGTTACCTTTCGTTAATAGATTTTCATTGCAGATTATGTTCGCAAAAAAGAGAAGGAAAGCTCGGTGAGATTACTTGGTCTCTAAAGTGGAAATTGGTGACATTTCTGCCCTAATTTACGAGTAACAAAGGGCGACCATTTACAATATGTACCAAGGATGGGCCATTTAAAGAACGCAGGTTGTCGAAATAGCGATTGCAGATTGATAATAGCATGTGAAATTGCGATGTCTAACGGTGTCGTTCCGGAAGCGAGGAGAGACATTCGATACAAAAAGAACAGGTAAAGCAACAAAATTATTTTGTTTTTTCGTTTCCGTAGTTTTGTAAATACAATGCTTGTTGATTGAACTTTGCCAGAATTCGGAAGATACACCACCTCCATACATTCTGGCGTGTACGGTACACGGCCATGTCGCGTCATGCCTTTTACCTAAAAAAAATCTTCGACGTATGATGAAAGCAACATCGAGTATCAGCCATGACTGAAAGCACACGGGATGGAAAATACTATGTATCTTTCGTTATTCGGTATTAATAGCGATTTAGATTCACAGAGAGAGAATAAAAGCACGGCACTTACACATTCTTATATAGCCGACAAATCATCAGAAATACGTTTTACAGAGTTCCACACCATTCTGCCAGTTATAAAAATATTGGCAACATTGGCTCAGTCAGCTTAAGACACGTAAGTCTTTACGGCCACGGAATGTGGCCGTGGGCAGAGCTCTGACGGCAGAATCACTGCGTCATTCACGTTGACCAGAAAAGAGTCCGAAAGTTAGGGGCGATGATGGAGAGTTTCCTTAACACTTTCAAGACAATTTTATTTTTTTTAGTGTGTTTTTACTGTCTTGCCTGACTTTGTAAAAAGAAAAAGAATTGTGATACTATGCCGGAAAATGGCGAGAAAAAAAATCACGTATTGCCGGAACCTCGTAACGAAACAATTGCTACATTTTGTTCCCATACGTAGTCAATTCCTTCTACTATTGCGTCGTGTATGTAGAATTCATGATTTGTTGGTCTTTGATATCGAAAAGTTGATTGACGGCAAAACGATAGCGCCTAAACCGTTTAGATGATTTTCTCCAAAATTGATATTTCCTGACCGCTTGAACGAACTCTAGTTTGGAACGAATATTTTGCTTTTTGATGAATACCGTACATTAAGTCTCGACTACATTTTCTAAATTTTCTCAAAAATGACTCCCAAATTTTTAAATTAAATTTTGTCCTTGGATATCGTAAAAACTTTTAAAAAAGCATGCCAGTCACATTTGAATTCAAATCCTAATTTTTCGAAAATTGTTTAAGTTCTAAACATTTTCGACATCTTCTGCAACTACAATATAGAAGCAACAATTTTTTTACTTCGTGAAATCTGTTGTTGAGAGACAGATTTTGAAGGAAGGTGTTGTAAAATTTTACATATAATTTTGCATCACAATTTTTCAGTAAATCATTTACATCCACAATCTCCAACACAGTATTAACTGCTTTTTTTATAAATACTATATTTTTAGATTATTAGTCATAGAAATACTTCTGACAATCAATTATAGTATAGCCTAAAAATATGTATGTTATGTATTCGTGATGTATTTATTTTAAAAAACAGTTAAAACTATGTGACGTACTGTAGGGAGAAGAGCTATTTTTGCATGGATCCTCCTGGAAATATCCTTTTATTCGTACTTCGTTCCACTCCACGTGATTTCATAGATGACATCCCTCAAGCTGGCAATGCTGCCTGTTTTCCGAAATAAGACTGAATCAACTTTTGAGATGACAATGTTTCAAAAGCAGCATATAAATACTATACAAGTCGTAAAAGCAGCGCGTATGGTTAACAGAATACCACCGCATTGACTGTGAACTTGTTGCCGGGCTCCGAACGTGAAGACCTTGCAGCGTCACCGCCGAGCCAGCGGGCAGCGCGAGCGCGCATCGCCGTGAAGGGCTGCCGGCCTCCGCGAAAGTGAAGGCCTCGGACGCGGGATGACTTGAATTGAATTGAATTGAATTGAGGCCTTATTTTACGTGGCGAGACTCAGGCCATTAGGCCTGCTCTTCCGTCTGACCACGCAAATTTCGCTACGCTCCTTTCATCTAGCAGAGAAAGGAGGTATTTCTTGGGCGAGAAACAGGCGATTTGAATTTAGCACAGAGGCGTCATTTAGGCTTGAGGATCTTTTACATGCAAGTAAATATACTAACATGGGACAGCCGGCTTTACTTCCCCTCCGAAGGAAGGCGTACGAAGGATTTTTTCGCCCTTAAAAATCCACGGCTTCGATCGGGTTTGAACCCGCCAACTTGGGTACAACAGTCCGAAACGCTAACCGTTACACCATCGCCGCCACAGACCGGCGTCGCCACCACTTGCAGCGACAGACCGTCGAGCCACGCAGGCCCTTCAACTCTCATACAACGTGGTGAAATCCAGGGCCGTATAACTTCCATATAACGTGGTGGGGACCATTACAATGGCGTGCTCTAGAGCATCACCTTCTTACACGAACTAAAATACGAACTGCTACCAACGTTATTTAAAACGTGCGTGGGTTCTCGGGACGCAAACACACCCGCTTGATACAAAAGATCGCGCCGCTGTTCGCGCTACCTTTTCTTTCATGCGTGTATTATTATGAATAAATGAATTTTAGATGATAAACACATAGTATTTAACTTCTTTTGTAATTTATTTCAGATATCCTCATAATCAAAATGTATTCGTATTTCTTGACCATTTTTTATGTGCGAAAGTTGGCGAGTTTTACCAGCAGCTGCATCCGGCGACACTAGCGCATCCTATAGTAGCGTGGGTTCGCGAGGCGCAAGAAGCCGCGTAATGCTACAAAAGATAGCGTCGATGTTCGCGCCTTCTTCAGAGATTTCTGATATTTCTCTTCATAATATATAACATATATTATGAATTGAACATTTAGAAGACACTTTTTGTATTTCTCACTAATTAGCAAACTTTTATGGGCAAAAGTTTGCGAGCCTAACCTGCAGTTGCACCGGCGACACCGGCGCCTCCTATAGTAGCACCTTCCAGCTTTGTCCCCGGTTTTGATGGAGAGTTCAAAGGCCCTGGAGCCACGCCAGGCGAGCGCTGCACTGAGAGGCCCTTCCTCTAGGAGGAGGCGGTGTTTGCTCTGCGGCGGGCGACGAGAGGGTTCCGTAGAATAACGCTGGCGGTGAAACGTTTACTCTGTGACTGTTCTGACTGGAAGTGCGGTTGAAGCATGACTGGCGTCCACGTGAATTACGTTTTTGTGGATTTTGAAATGTAACATGGTCCACGCAAACTGGCATAAGAAGTGTACGTAACGTCTCGTTAATAATAATTTGCTATTCTCAATTTCTCCATATTTTAAAGACGAAGAAGAAGGAAGCAAGCAAACAAACAAGGAGTGAAATTTTGTTTGTATCTTTTAACTGAGTCATATGTTTCGCTGAATATAAACTGCGAGAAGAGAGTAAAATAGATAAAAACAAATATTAACTAAATTTAACTTAAATATTACGTATTATCTTAAATTTTGAGTTTAAGTTTTGTAGAATGTATTTAAGCGTGAAATAGTTGTTTATCGATCTTATACAATTTAACATATAATTACTATAACATTTTATATTTGTCACCTTATTTTTACAGTTGCATGTGTTGTTCATTACATTAGATTTCATCAGAGTATTCATTTCGTAGCATTATGATAATTTTTAAAAACCTTCCTGGGCAACAATTTTACTTTCTCTTATGACTGGTGAATCCTACTTAAAGGGCAATCTTTCATGAGATGATTGTGTGAATGATTTATGTTTTAAAGGGGTCATTTGAAACTCATCTAGTGAGAAGGATGGAGCAAATATACACGTGATTGTGAGATCATGCCCTTCCCCATATATAGAGGGATGGATTTTACACGATTTTTACAACCGCTTTGACAGCAACTGCTGACAACATAACTGCGTATTATGTCCATGAACTCAATTCATCAATGTGTTCGTTCAGTTAGGTCATTAGTAAATAGTTTTCATCACCATCTATTGCAATGCCACCGCTCTAGATGACATTCATTTCCCGGCCTGTCAAACTGGTCCCTTCTTAAAGTAACTCCTCTATATCTGATGAATGCCCTGTAACTTTTTTCCAAAAACGATTCAGGCTGCAGCAAATTCTTAGCAATAAATCTGCAGGAGTCAAGGGGGACGGAGGGGCGTGGCCGCGGGAGAGGACAAAGGGGCGTGGCACTCCACTTGGCGGAGCGCCCGCGCGCTTCTGCGCTCCAATGACCACCCCTGGCCCCTGACCACTGGCAGGCGGAGGGCTGGACGCCAGCCCGGAGCCCACACGTCTTTCGCCGCTAAGATAAGAGCCCCCGAAACAGACCGCCTCACTTTCCACACGCGAGGGCACTCACAAGAGAGCGGGGCAGCTGGGACAACGTGCCCCACGTCCGAGCTTAATTGGGGCCGATGTTTTCATTTAAAGCGAATTTGATTTGACATTGATTTATAATTCAAATTAACCGCTATCAGTTATTTCTGTCGTATGAAAAAAATTATTTCTGGTTATGTATTGGAGGGCGGAATTTTGTTTGAAATAAGGGGCCAGTATAGACCTACTATCTCATGCCTTTTGTTCGCTCTGTGGACACGGGTGGACGAATCATTTTGAATTCTTCAGTAAGGCTCTCCAAAAGAAACAAAAAAATTGGTTGGGAATGCGCAGCATACCGACACTTTCTCCTCTTATTGCCATTACTTAACAATTAATGAGATGTTTAAAAAGTACACGACATCATTTATGTATCTTCAATTCAATGAATTTGTTCAGTAAACATCCAAGTCACAAGAATCAGAAAGATTGAAAAATGGCTTGGAAAGTTGGTAAATATCTTAAAATTTCGAGCAGCAAAAAGCTGGCCGAAAATTAGATATGTATGCGATATGGTTGTAGAAAAATTCTTTTTATTCACCACACGGGAAATAGAAAACTCCAAAACATTTTTTCTTGTTGTTCAGTATTAAGTCTTGATGACTAATGAAGTAAGGGAAGTTTACACATTCTGGAATAATACGATCAATATTGACTGTCAATCCATAGGTAAACACTTTTCTGAAATGTTTCATTTTTACCAAGATCTGTAAAAGTAAGCTGTAGGGAAACAAGGCAAAGAAATCCTGCTATCCATCTTGACTTACAAGCGTAACGCACAACGAAATTACAACCATTGACTTTTTTGTGAAAGAACACATGTGTTAGACGATTACTACATACCTGCGTTTATATACACTGATCTAAATTCAAAGATTTGTTTTCTATATAAAGGACATGTCGTACAATTGATTTTAGGATTCAAAAATTGCATGTATCTGCTCTCCACATGCACCAAAATTAACAATCTTTGAAACGAAGTTGATAGACCTTAAATCGTGAGAAGTGTGCGAAGTTTCAGCTGAAAAGAACCTTAAACACAAATTTTACTTCCAATATTCGACATATTATTGACGTGATTCCCATACTTTTGCTCCCTATACTGTAGTATAAGGAGGAAAGTTAAAGGGCCCTCAGGAAGTTACATTCCTCAGGAAGTAAATAATTTATTTTCATGTCCATGCTATTTTTAATGAAATTAAAAAAAATATTTTTCTCGAAATGAACTCTTTGAGAATGTAATAAACATTTCATCACATTTAGCACTCTCTCACCAATTCTGGGATAACGCGACGTTCTCACAACCTCCTGAACGAGGTTTACGAAGCTGAGTATTTTACACCCAAGTCGGACAGTCTTATTTAACTTTCCGTTCGCGTGTATCCGTAGCTGTCCCCAATGCATTATTTCGGACGTCGCTTTTCTCCGCGGCGTCTCTCTTTTTTTCTCTCTCTCTCTTCGACCTCGCCGCGCGCGGTTTTTTCTCTTTCAATCCACTTTTTCGCGCCAAGCGACCGTCGGCGACCGCAAACGCGGGTCGTGCGCCCCTCTTAACGACAGAGAAACCACCTCGCAGACGGGCGATAGAGCGATAAACAAACGGCGCCTATCGCGAGGGCGCTGCGGTCCACTTGCCGCGGGCGTACCGAAGGGCGGGTATCGCTGGCGCGGCGACCGACCGATCTGTTGAAGGGGGTCCGTAACGCACGAGTAACTTGCAGGGCACTGCAGTACAGCTCTGAAGAAGGCAACAGCAAGATGACCGAAACGTCAGTACAATTGACCGAGACGCGGCTCATCCTGGATAACCAAGAATGCATTGACTCCGGCTGCGGAAGACTACTGATCCTTTTACTCGACTTCCTGGTGGAATATTGTACAAAAAAATGTAGTCGTTAATTGTATAAGTATGTTTGAGTGTAAGCTAATTGTATATGTATGTTTGAGTGTAAGAAGAGCTTTAGATCGTTTTATTAATAAATGTGGAACTCGCTTACATTTCGGAAATTATTGTGAATATGTCTTCTTTGCTGTACGGCTGTATTGCAAATATGGTTTCACACTATTAATGGTAAATTATACCTGCCGTCTAAATTAAATATTAATGGTATTTACATTATTGTTGTTGTTTATCATTTATTGAGACTCATTTAAACTATTATTAAAATAGTAATTGTTGAAAAATTCTGAGTAAATAATCGATTTCGTTTGACATTGAGGAAGCGACCTTGAGGAAGCCCTGAGGAAGGTCGTCAGGGTCGTTTTTACGCCCTGAGAAGGTCGTCATTACGCCCTTACACCATTACGGTCCCCGAATGGCGACCGCAACATCGGCACCTTTGCCATGGACGCCGCGTCACCCCGACAGCCAATTAAATATTAGGTCCCAGTTTTGTTGCACCTCTACTGGCGAAATATATTAAAAACCACGTGCTCTTAGCGAGAGGATAAACATAATGATTATGGTGCATCTACCAGAATATTATTTAAATTATTTATTTTCCATATTTGTATTGTATTAATCTCTGCCGAACTTACCAAGGACACTGCGACCATCCTGAAACAGAGCCTGTAAATATATCGTATCTATTCATACTCTACTTTTTGTAGTATCGATATCGGCTGCATGTTGAATTCCCTTTTAATAGTATAGTTTTTTCCTTCTCATAAAACTTGATTTATTTAAATGTGTGTGTCCAAGTTGGGATTAAGAGTTGTCCGTTGTTGTCTGTTGCAGGAGCAGAAGCGGCCCGCACCCGCCATGGTGCGCGCGCCTCGCCCGCCGCCCGGCGCGGCGACCGCGCTCGGCCACGCCTACGCCCTCGCCCTCGTCCTCGTCGTCCTCGGTACGTCCTCACCACAATGTTATGCAGATACTTTAGAATGTTAATTATGGAAATTCTGATGAGGTGATGTTGACATAATTCAAGAATTAAATAATTAAAGTCATCTTTGCCAAGATGTGTCTTGAGACGCAATGAGAAATAGTACTTCCATTATTTCTTCCTTATAAT
The DNA here is from genome assembly GCA_038098605.1 of Gryllus longicercus. Classification (NCBI taxonomy): domain Eukaryota; kingdom Metazoa; phylum Arthropoda; class Insecta; order Orthoptera; family Gryllidae; genus Gryllus; species Gryllus longicercus. The sequence goes on from JAZDUA010000025.1 coordinate 1,989,664, forward strand.
GTTAAGCTTTATTGAATAATTACATAAGTGACGAGCCCGACTGAATGGACGAGGTAGCTAAGAGCGTGTATCGAGTCAGCGCTTTGGTCCGAAGAGTGCGGGTTTGAGTTCCGCCCTGTGCGTGAGAGCAGCAAACGTGTTGGTGTCTAGTGTATGGTTGAATATGCGTCCCATCGGGACATAATGGGTAACCGGCAATCGTCTAGATAAAAGCCCTAGGAAAAACAACAAGCGACTTCAGAAGCCAGTTTTCTAAATTCATAAAGGAACATCATAAACTAATTTCATTATTTTTTATGCAATTGCATACATAAATTACAAAAAATATTCACAAGATGTAAAAATGCTTATAATTACTTTCTACATTTTCACCAAGCTTCTCCTAAAATTTTACAGCACTAGGTTGAAAGGTTTCTGAGATAATGGGTCAACTGTACTGCCAAATTAACTTGGGATAAATATGGCTTTTTGATTTCCATTAAAGGCATGAGCATTTTGTTTTCATAACCAAACTAGATTGATTACATATTTTCTTATTTAATTAATTTTCAAAATTTTGCTATTAATTGCAGAAAATTCACATCATGAAACCATAAAGGGAATTCAAAATGAAAGATCGGGTAATGTTATTAAAATCATCAACCAAACGAAATAAAGGATTACTATGAAGCGAGTAATTAAAGTTGTGTGTGGGTAACGAAACACCAGAAACAAAACGAACGTCACCTCATTAAACTTTTCTATATCTAAATATATTTGCCTGTAGACCTCAATCTTTCAAACCAGTAACTATAAAGATGACTTCCATTGGTATTCTTGATACATATCTGAACATGAAGTGTACAAGTGAATGAAGTCGTAACTGTTCTGCTAGTTTCTTCGGAACAGTAGTTAATTTTATGTAGGTTTAATTGTTTGTAAGTGAATTCTGAATCACTCGCTCATCGCGTACAATAAAACTGTATCAGCCGTGCCTTCTAAATCCAGAAGAAAGGCCGGCGAGAAAGGGTATTTCGTGGGTGGCGGAAAACGAGGACGAACGTGACTAGGCGAGAGGCTTCGACCAAAAACCCCCTCGATGCAGTCCACGGCGCCGGTCACTCGGGCAGTAGTCATGCCTGCCTGGGGTCGAAATAAAAACTGGATTCACTCAGACACCTTGAAACCGAGACCCCAAGGTAGTACCTTTCCGCATACCACGCCCTCAAGAACTACTTGAGGACCCGAATGTCCACCTAGTCGCGGCCAATGCAATCGGACGGGTTGCTAGGCGGAACATGTTCGGAGGGAACACAGCGAACTGTCGACCGCTAAGAGGAAAACCTTTTGCACTCAACACCAAATGACCAGCAACGAGTTTTTTTATCCACGAAGTACTAATAAATATACACGAAGTACTTTAAATAGTTCCTAAGAATAGTCATAGTTTTTCCAGTAACGCCTAGGCGAAGTTCGATTTGGTTAAGGTACAAAAATCACGTTTTTAATACTGATATTTTATTACTGAGCAATACTGTACCTTTAATACAGTGTTTCTAATTTCATTTATGTAATTTCTTAATTTAATATTTAATGTCAGTGATTTAGGTGTCAAATTGTTTACTGTTTAATATATACGAATTCTTGTGGTAACGCAACTAATACAAAGAAGTTTTGTGATTTTTGCAATAGTTCTTAAACTTTTCTTTTTAAAACATTGATGAAGTTTTGCAGAAATTGGCGAAACATTGACCAATATCCGAGCCTCGCCAATAATAAAGGCATTATTATTATTATATAAATAAATATAATAAAAATAAATAAAATCAAGTAAGGCAGTCACAAGTGTTTCATCACTAAGGTCATCTTTCTACAAATTGATTACAAAATACAAGTTGTTTATTCGTAACAGATAAAACTAATGTTTCCAAAACAATACAAATGGTAATTAGATGGATTTTTGTATCTATCTGAAAAAAGTAAAACTTGCGACATTGAAATAATTTATTAAGAGAGTGATATGTAAGGAAAATAATGTGTCGCAAGCAAAGTAGGGTGTCAAAGAAACAGATGAACCGTTGGGGCCTTCTTTCGCACACCAAACAAGGGGAAAGTGGGCTGAAAACCCGGTTCGGCAACATTTGACAGCATCCCACGTTTTCCCATTTACAACAAGTACGAGTATAGACCAGCCGAGTAGTTTTAATATTCTCCATCTCGCTTTCTTCGGTTCTCGATCTTCCAGGATTGCAATCTTAATTGTACAGGAAAAAGTAGTCATTTATCTCTTTATATTCTATCGTTGATTCCTTGATGAAATAAAAACTGAGTGTATCCCTCCAGAACCTCAAAATAAATATGTTGGTCTTTTGGGGGAATTTTTTATTTACTCTAATCTCTCTAAGTACGACATTTTTAAGAAATCGATGTCTTCAAAGAGCCAGTCATTTTTCCGGACATTTTTCCCATATTTTGGTTACACAAAGCAACTCTGCAATGTATGTAGAAGTTTTCTAAGTTCACTGGCCACTTAGATTCTCTGAAAATAATATGAAGTTTAACCCTAATTGTAACTTCAGTCTCTATAATTGCGATACCGATAAGGAAACCGCTACTGAAACTTGAACTCCAGTATTATTTCACATGCTGTACTTTGTGAAATAGTGTCTTTTGTGCTATGACACGTGTACGCTACATATCAAATTTGAAAATAAACTTACTTGATTATCTTTTTTTATTACATACTTTCCTACTACAGCGTACATTGCCACTTTACAGAATTGTTTGGTATAATATATGCACATAATACTGCACAATACAAAAATAAGAAGGGCTGACCCCACGGGGCTCCTGAATGGAAAGAAAATCAGGGTGAGGTCTTTAGGAGCTTGTGGTGTGTGACATGAGTGCGGTAACGGGGCTTATGATGTGAGGGTAGAATTGGAGTTACGGAAGGCGGAAATTATCTTTAGGGAATTTGGAGGAGATGCGGTTTAGATGCGGATGAGTGTTTTTTCCTAATGAAAATGTTGGTTGGAAAGGGAGGTTATGAAGATTGTTGAAAAATCTTTCGGAGAGGCAGGCGATGTGCTGGGCTACTGGAGGGAATTTTAGGCCAGTGTGAATTTTACTTGAGTATCTGAAAGAAATATTAAGTGCTGATCCGGAAACGGCCGTACACCTGCGAGGATAGACCGAATGTGCAGCAGTGAAGGCGCTCGGCTCTGCCATTAGAACGCGTTAGAAAGCTCCAAGGTTCGCTGCACGTCCGAGCGAGACGAGAAGTCCTAGCGACAGCTGCGTAACGGGCAGGCGGAGTCGTAATATCGCGGAAGCGGCGCGCCCTTCCTTGACCAATTGGAAATGGACGAAACAACAAACCTCGGAGAAGGGGGAAAACTGACAGAGGTGGTTGAATTAAATGAAGCAGGTTAGAGAGCGAAAAGTGTTTTCAAAGTGTATAACTGGAAAATGTAGATCACGGGATTTGGTCGAATCTACATTTCCCATTTCCTCTACCTTATGGTCGTGAATGGTTAAGATTATAATTCATAATAATTTTACAACTAATTATTAATATTATGATACAATAACGGTACAGATACAATAACGAAGCGGTTGGGAGGTTCTTATTCGAATCCAATTTTATTTACATTCAGTGATAGTGTGAGTGAACTTATATCTTGGTAATTACACGGGCAGAACACTAGAAAAAGGAAAGTAAACTCTCTTGTACCTATTACTTACAAACATTGTAATCTAAACTAATAGCTTTGTACAGATCTGTGATAAGAAGCATTTAAGGTTTCATCGTGAATTCCTATTTTGGGAAGTATTAAAAAATCTGGGATTGTCGCCTGATGACAAAACCACCGAAATCTTCCTGCGCTATCCCTGGGGGCTACAAGGACATTTTTATCTTGCAACACATCATCATGACATGATGTAACTTTTTGAGGGTTGAGAAATGTTTCTAGAAATGTCGGGTAGGTTTCTATGTGGTTGGTATCTGCGGTATACGTATTTGAGTCAACATTTTAATAGTTTGCAAAGTAATTTTCATTCTATTCATCTGGAAGTAAAGAAAAATATCCATTTGAAGAAAAAGGCCATCGCATTGCATTTCGCATACCCATATTAAACCCAACAGCAGTGTCATCGGCATCATATCCCCGACATTCTCGATGTTCAGCGATACCTTCTAATGCGAGTTGTGAGCGATCGATGCGTCGTCCTCTGACGCGAGATGAGAGCAGGAACACGAAAGAACGAGAGGAGAGGGGGAAGGAAGACGGAAGATCTGGAAATGACGAGGAGACGCAACTCCTTACCACGGATACGGGCCTGCAGCCTTCTAGACGACACTTTCCTCTGGTGATAGAAAGCACGCCTAGGCGCCACCTGCTCACCTTCTGATCACCGCTCACCCACTTCCCTGCCGCCATTCTCAAGATGACGCAGTCTGCAAATTAGCGTTATTTTGATTATTGTAAACATTAAGTATTTCGAGAAGACTTCGCTAGTCCAAACACTTTTCCAAACATTTATTGTTTTTCGCTGGTCATCCATAAGGCTTTACACGTAATGGTTTCAGAAAACAACAGAATATATAAAACATTTAATCTACTATTTACATTGGAGGTTAATCCAATTGGGCTCCTGTTTGTTTGTTTTTTGTTTATTTATTTTATGTATCCTGTTTTGGTTGGCCATGTAATGCTTATGGTAGCCTCCCTAGCTGTTATTGCTCTCCTTAAGGACGCAAGAGTTCATCTGAAAATTGTTAATTTCATTTTGAGTCAAGTCTCTAAACACTTCAAGATTCAAACTATCTTTTCACCTGGTGATATTTACTCACCAACTGCTACTGACCACTACAACGACAAATAACACAGAATACAAAGCAGTAGTTTTTAAGTGTACACTTTCAATGTATCAGCGTATTGAACTATCTGCTTACTCCATGATCTCGCTCACCAAATTCGTAACTGCAGTTCTCAAGAACTGAAACTACTGTCAATAAATTGCTAGTTAATAGGTTGTAAAGTTTCAGTATTGCGACAGAACATTGTGTTTATCATTAACGTGTAAATGTCTGAAAATTTAACGGTATTAGGAGAATTTGCAATTTGCAAGAATGGCGAAAAAAACTCGAAGAAAAAGGAATTGTTAGAAGCAACGTTTTGAAGGACAAAAACAGCATTGCAGCTGATGATGCAATGATACTTGTCGAGGTCCGGGTCGTCAGACAAGTTGCGGAGTAGTTAAGGTGCTCTTATTTTGAATGCCGTTAATGCTGGACATTTTTGTGACTTTTTAGTGCCTTTATTTAGTCTGATGTACTTCTCTCCGTTATACCTTATCCTTAATCTCATCCATCCTTAATCCCTATTACCACACATCATCAAAAATTTGAATATCATGTACGAAGCTCGTAAGTTTTACTCCTAACCGAACTGGACAGCTGAGATAGATAAGAAGGCGTGTTCAGTCCCATGGGGTGTGGGTTCGAGTTCCGCTAAGACATGGTGGTTTACTTGTATGGTGTGGCATGGTGTACCTTCTCACTCACTGTGCATGACCTTTCAAACAATTTCTTTCTCTTCTGGCCTGACTATTCAGCGTAGGAGCGTAAGCTGGAGGCAAGTACACGTTACTCCTACGTGACATCATTCTCAGGACTGTGTTGCCGCATGGTGGGACACACCCAATCACCGCTTAGCTCTAGTTAACCATTTCTTACTCCCTTCCCAGACAGATACCCAAACCGGATCGCTACAACCCGCGTAACCGAAATGGATTGCGAGGTACCGGATACCATCCTCATTCTTGAATAGAAAAACTGAGAGACTCCTAAGAGCTGTCTCCGGTAGCCGTCGAGAGGGAGATTTCCGGCGCGATTCCAAGCTCAATGGAATAAGGAAGTAGAAGGGGACGTGATAGTGTTCCGCATTCCCACGGACGCGGCTAGCAACAGCTGGAAGGGCGGGTTACCATAAGGGCCTAAGACTCGATTTATAAGAACTGATGCAAAACCTTTTTCTATATCTATGCCCTAACTACACCACATTATGATCTTTTGTCATTTGTTGTGAGTGTGTCTGATTGCGATGTTGCGATAATTATATTAAATATCTAAAAACTGACCAAAATGACACCTCTGTAAAAGAAGTTCTACGTGTAATATAATAGCAATGAGATGTGGAAAATTTTCAAACCATGACATATGCATGATAGAATGAACGAAACCGAAATAATGCAATATTCTTACTTTTTTGTGTCGCTTCAACCCTCGGGAGGTTTTGGGGTGGCATCCGCCTCTCATTGTTCTGCCGTAATTCTTTTAAATCATTATAGGGTAATAGAGAACAGAAACTTCGCATTTCGCTCGACCCTAAAAATAAGAATAGAGAGAGGCTAAAGAAGGATGGCCACGCGCGTAGCTTTGTCCTTTGTTTCATGAACTACTCCAGATTCCATCGGAGAATCCGTCGGAGGAAACGACGTTGACGACCGATCAGAGGAACTGCTTCTGAAACTTTCATCAAGGTGGTGGCACTGCTCGAGGGACGACGAAGGCAGAAGGAATCAAAAAAGCTGGAGATCGAAATCGTGAATCGAAAAGATTCCAACTGGTGTATTAACTAATTATTTTGTTTCTCGGCACGTCAACTGCAATGTCTTTAGAATCGTAAGTGCGGTGCACAGTGAATCGACGGTTGTGGGCGACGTGGACGAAGGGGGGAGGCACCGCCACAACCGCGACAGCCGTTCCCGACTGGTCTCCCGACCTGAGTGTTAGTGTAGTGCACATGAGTAAAGAGAGCGGTGGGCTCAAGGATAAAGGAGTGCCCCATTTATTCTAAGCTGCACAGGCATCGGCGTGGAAGTGATTGGAGAAACCGGGTGCAAGAGCGGAGCTGAGTGGCGTTCGTGGTCCGCTGGTCGGGGCCTCGGCCGCCGCTGAGCCTCCTGTCAGCGGCCGCTTGGGCCGTCCGCGGCGCGCCGCCTGACAGGTTCCTCGCGGGAAGACACGCAGACCCACAGTGGGCGAATGCCGTCGAAATCGCGAACAAAATGCCCGCCGATTCTGAAATGAATTCAGTTGCTCGTTGAGTCAAAAATGGGGAAACCGCATCCTACTGTTAACTTTGATCTTCACAAACAATGCAAATGGTCAATCTAGTTGGCGGTTCTGTTCGTTATGCCGTCTTTTTTTTGTGTGCCGTATTTTTGGTGAGTCGTCGGTGATCTAGTTCACAAAAACTAATATTTAGTTCATTTGGGCAGTTATGAAACGATAAAAAAATTATTTAGATTATTATGTTAATAATAAGTAGTGATTTGCCTTTGCCTATTCAAACATAACGATAAAAGGCTTTCAAGGGTTTCAAACCCCAAATCCTAGCATAAAGCAGTTACCGACGTAGATGTATACGCCAAGACGTCAAGATTACAAAAGATATTTCGCTTTTCATTTTGAATGTTGTCATTTTAATATTTCATATGTACGGTGGGTTTCATTTTCGTCACATGTGTACATTGATGACATTCTTAAGGTTACTCTCGACTGCTCCATAAGATTAAGTGCGCTCCCACTTCTTTTGTGTTCAGCTGCAAAGTAATTCCAAAAAAGTTTCTTGTTAACATTTTAGAAGCTTTTACTTCAAACATTAACTAAAATATTTCTCAGGTACGAAATTTCTATAGCAAATACTGTATAGTTATGAAACACAGTAGGGATCCAAAATCTTATAAAATAGACTTCTTATATCCACGATTTAAAGTGACAAGTGCGCGGCACTCATAGGAGTTTGTGTGCGTGTAGCGAAATGTGTCTACCTGCTCTTTTATGTACGTAACATTTCGGACCGAACCCGAGACTTTTTCTTGAATTACCCATTCATTGATTAATTAGTGACTTTGGGCGCGTCAACTGTTAATGCCATTGGTGGCATAAGTGTACTTCATGTTTTATGGCGGAAGGCAGCGGTGATTTTCTGCCACTGGATGACGAGATTTGGTGCCGACCTACACGTCAGTTTGATGGGTTTTCCCAATGCAGGTATCTCACACCAGCGAGTACAGTCTAGAGGGACAAGCTCTAAGCTCACAACTAGTCTTCCGATAAGTGTGGTAGTGCAGTGCATGTGAGCGTGTGCGTAACTAACGGATGATGATAGGACAAGGACGAGGAAGGAAAGATCGCACAGAGTCCAAGGCCCATTTATTGACGCACTGCTCCGGCATTCGCCTGGTGTAGATCGGAGAAACCACGGAAAAGTACCGATCAGAGCAGCTAGAATTCTCCTCCAGTTAGCGACTAAGTTTGACCTAGATATCTAGTTAGTGTCGGAAATCTAACCATAGGACTTCCCTGTCAGAGTCAGTGACATCAGTTATTGCCATAGTACAAGTCCATCACATCTTTAGTAGTAAAGGTATCAGATTCTCCAGGGCAACTTCAGTTAGGCTCTTGGGTGTCTGAGTATACACACTGCGTCATTTCGAAGAAATCCACATTTTTGTCGCGCTGCCCGGGGCGGGACACCTCGCCCTGTCTGCGTGCCGTCTGGGCAGCAGGACCAGCGCCGTCGCCAGTCGCCGCCGGTTCTCATCTGCGTTGCGGTCTGACCCCTGCCCCCTCCCCGCCGCCGTGAACGGAGGCCTCTTGAATGAGCAACTTACAGCTCTTTAATTTTGCTTGTGACATGGCACTTTTTGCTTAATGACGCAGTACATGAATGAGTGGGCGGAGGATCCGGGATCGCACCAGGAAAAATTAGTCTTAAAAACAATTATACTGCACTTCTAAAAGTATTAAGTAAAAAATGTTTGTGCAAAACGATTTTAAAGATATTTCGCCGGTCCAGATGGCCGAGAGCGTTAAGACAGTAGTGCCGTAGTGATCTCGTACAGAAGGATCGCGGACTTTCAAGTTGCGCTCTAGGAAAAAACATTGTTTGGAAATAAATTATTTAGAAAATCGAAAAATTGAACATTTGCCATTATTAGGCCTGGCATAGATTTAGTAACAGGCATTTCAATGGATCATTGAGTTTCACATTTCATATTTAGCACTCTAGGCAAAGAGTTTTCAGAAAATTACGAAAACGTTAACCAAGGCTGTTCGTGGTGACGAGCACAAGTTCGAGTTTCAACCAACTCTGTAGGTTCGAATGTTGTGAAGGAAACATATTTTCTCCATGTGTTCGTGCCATGTACCACATTCCATGCACTTCATCCTCTGTAATGCTTGTAACAACTCTTTAGTGAACGATTTAGAGTGCTTGACGGATTGAATTGAATCGAATTACCTTATTTTACGTGGCGAGACTCGGGCCATCAGGCCTGCTCTTCCGTTTGACCACGCTCCTTTCATCAACTAGCAGAGAAAGGATGTATATCTTGGGCGAGAAACAGGCGATTTAGCTCAGAGCTAATTTAGCTCAGAGGCGTCATTTAGGCTTGAGGATATTTTACATGCAAGTAAATCTACTAACATGGGACAGCCGGCTTTACTTCCCCTCCGAAGGCAGGCGTACGAAGGATTTTTTCGCCCTTAAAAATCCACGGCTTCGATGGGGTTTGAGTCCGCGAACTTGGGTATAATCGGTCCAGTCTGGTACGCTAACCATTACACCATCGCCGTCGCCAAATAATTTGGTGTTTCTGGATACATCAACTACTGTGATTATTTGCACCGTAATACTTACAGCAATACTTATTACAGTGCATGTTCAATCTCGAGAGCTGGTGGTGTTTGAACGCGAGATCCGGCGCCAACCTACACGTTGGTTTGGATGGTTTTCCCCTGAATATTTCTCCCTATCGGGAGAAATCTCCTTGCCGGGAGAAGGTCTAAGCTCCCGGTATGTCTGGTAGTGCAGTGCATGAAAGTTCAAGTGTGTGTGTGTGTGTGTAACATAAGAGGTGGGAAAAGAGTAAGGAAGGAAAGATCGCACGTGGTTCGTGCCCATTTGTGAGGGTAGCGCTCCAACATTCACCTGATGTTGATCGGAGAAAAGACGCAAAACTGCCAATCAGAGAAGCAGGCCGCGAGAATTCTCCTCCAGGCAGAGGTGGAATTTAAGCCAGCTCTGTAGCTAGTGTTTTCACTGAGCCATCACAACTGGTAAAAAAACAGGTTCGAAGTACTAGACGATCAAACTTGGAAGAAAGAACAGGAAATGCAAGTGCAATCTTTATCCAGTTTTCCAAGTAGGACTACGAACTTGCAGTGGCATGTCATGCTGTAAAATGGTAAAGAAGCCTAGAGAGTGGAGAGGGTATTTTTTCTTCATACCGCCAATACGGGGTGTCATCTTTATTAACAAGTTAATCAAGACACAGGCCGCGAGAAAGAAGAGTGAATCCTGCTCTTTATTCGTGGTATAAGAGTATTGGAGTAGATGGGCACTTCAAAATCTCACTTCGAACATAGGCCTACATAAAATGTGGGTATCAAGGGATGCTTAGAGAACTCTGGCATGAATGTTTAGCACATAGCATTATTTTATATGCAAAATTATAATGTAATTGTGCATATAATAATATATTAAAATACTGTATTCATATATTACAATATTTTCAATAAATTGTTACATACTATTACTCTACATACTTAACTTTTTACCACTTTCTATACAAGAATAGTCCTTTTCCATTTTACCTACGTCTTATAATATTTATATCGTATTCTTTGATTTACTATTTTTTGCGTGGCCGTCAGAGTGCAACAAGGATCTGTGAATATGCGTTTTTTCGTGTTAAAAGAAATAATTTCGATCGAGGAATTTTCTTCTGATGAGCGAACAGGTTTCAGTTAGTGGCTGTCTGGTTTAAGCTTGAATTAAAAACACAGACTTCGATTTAGAACTACTTGTTATTCGTTTTGGAGATATCTGGCATATTTAGGCTTAATGGAAACTACTTTTTTTCACTGAGCATTTATTACACTTTCCTTTTCCAATCATTAATTTCCTTGTAGTGAAGGTGTTCAAGAAAAGAGAGAAATGGATCTGAGAAATGGTGAGCTTTATGCTATGAGAAGAAAAATGTCTACAAAATAAGAAGCCTTTGCAACTAAAATGTTTTAAATATATTTAATTATACACTGAGTATATAGCGTAAAACACTGTTTTTACCTCGAAATAAACTGTTATTTTCAGAATAAAACTGTTCTTCTGATACATAAACATTTTTTAGATGTCGCTTTTCACGTGTACCGACGCTAGAAAATATCAAAATAGAAAAAGTAGTAACTTTTTAGTCCAAGTATACCACTCTCCAAAATGCAAAACTGTACGTCTAAAAATGCAATATCAACTCTTAATTGTAGTATTCAAAGGTATAGCAAAAAATAAGAATGTTATAATGAAACGCCACTTGACGAAATTCCAGTCGATCGAGTTCCATTCCCAGAATAGGTCAAAACTCAACAAAAAAATGAAATTAAATATTAAAATAGTCAATAACATGAAACGAAATAAAAAAATCCGTACAAATACTTCATTTTAAAGTACTCCAATAAACATTTATAACAGATATTACGAAAATCAAGCAAAGCATTTTGTTGCGACACGGTAAAAAAGACTTTTCGGAAACGGATTCAAACGAAACAATTAAAACGACCTCTACTTTCAAACATAATAAAAAGAATAAAAATTCTTATATATACGTGTTTTTAAGATCCATTAATATCAGATCCGAAGAAAATTAAACAGCATGCTTGTTACGAACTGGCACATTTCATTTGGTAGTGACTGCGTAACAAAATTCACATATAGACGAAATTCCGAAGGATCAAGTTAACACAGTGCCTCGCTTCACTCCATCAGTTAAATGAACACACCTAGGAGAACACTGACAACACCGCATTAAAAATAAACATCAGAATAAAAAAGAACATTTACTTTTTTAAGGAGAAGGAAATGAAAAAATGTTATTGAAATGACGCAATTTACAAAATTAAAATTAATTATAAAACTACATACCAAAGACGCTTTTGTGGGTCAAAACAGGAGAATCCATAAGTAATACAATACACCCACATTTTATGTATTTATATTCAAATAAAATTTTACATTACATCGCAACTTTCGTCACTTATAAGACTTACATTGAGAGCAACAGAAAGTTTTACAATTATTTTTACAATTTAAGTTATATTTCTTAGAAAGAAAAAAATTCCTACAAATTACTTAGTCTGAGTTGCACTCCCTCTTCATATTTTACTTATTCTCCATTCTTTATTACAGCATAGGATTCGCTAAGCGAGTGCTGGAAGGGCACTATACAAACATGAATAACTCCAACAAAAACATTCAGCGTCGCAATACAAACAACGCAGAATTTAATTAAGTTGAGTAATATTTGAGGAACTTAAAGGTTTCCTTTCAGCGAATTTCTTTCCTGCCCCACTTCCGTTTACATAACTTCATTTCCGGTCGAATTCGTGAGCAGGACAAACAACGGGCTCACTTCAAGGTAGTGGATGGTATCAATTTGCGCAACCGGAGACGGCCATGTTTCATTCGGCCACTAGGAAACTGAAGCTTTTTTCGCCCACCTTCCAAGGCCGCCGCGAGAGGAGAAAGAGAAACTACTTTCACAATATAATTTTTCAAAGCACAAAAAGCTGGAAGAAATATTACGATAATCTACAGATCTTGAGCAATGCCCATGACTTTCCTCGCTGGGATATTGATTAACAATGTGCCAAATGCAATTTCCTGCTGCAAGGCTCGTAAACACGCTGAAGTGCACCAAATACGAGCACATTTCTAGAAAACACAAGGCAAGTCAAAACAGCAATCACATTCCCTGACACACATTGATCCTGAATTTCCACTCTCCCCCACCAGCACGGGACCAGAACCCAACAGTGTCCGGATTCGTCAAGGTCCAGCAGTTTTTAGATAGCTACTGATGGTTCCTTCCGTTGCCGCCAGATTTCTCTCCCTGTGGCCATCGGGGAGATAGCCACACGGACGGCATGCTCAGGATCCGGTCCGGAAGTTCCGGTATTCCGTGCTGGGTTTGCGCGACCTAGATTAGACCATAAATTATGGCTGTATCCACCAAGACGCCGTTTTAAATTTCCGGAGGCAGAAGTTCGTTTTCTTCTTCGAGATGGAACTCACTCTCGCCTTGAAAGCGAGGAGTTTGCGAGTCAGGTTTCTAGTGCCGTTTTCAAGTGTTGGGAGAAAATACTTTATTGTACTTTCATTTGAAATTTCTTTTAATTTCACGTTAGACACACTCGGGAGAAATGTAATTGAGTAATTAATGAGACAGTAATACCACAATACTCGTTTAATTAAGTGTAAAGTTAATTGTCATTAATTGCCATGTAAGCGATTTCACCACTGACAAAACAAATTATTACGTGGACTTGAACTGTGCTTAATAACATGTTAACTTCTAGTTTCTTTCACAATTGGATGGGAAGTCCTTCAAATATGAAACTTGTCATTTCAAAAATTGATGTGAAACTTAACGATAGGTACATTAGTAAACATTCTTTCATTGATGAACTTTTATGAACATCCCTATTTTAATTTACACCAATAAAATATTACTTTCGAAAACATGTACAGTGAAATTTTTACAAATTGGACATCTAGGGCTCCTCGGGAAATGTTTGATTTCATATCGTAAGTATTTTAGGCGGCGAAATCCCATAAAATTATAATAGCAATTCACTGAAACACTGAGAAAAGTCAATCCCTGAGATACTCGTTCATTATTTCGGAGAAATACAGAGTAATGTTCAACATGAAGTATTTAATCATACTTTCCAAAGACAATCATCAAATATCTCCCTGCAACCTATCAAAATGTTTCCAAAATTATTTCAATATTATCTCTGGGCCTGCTTTAAATATATTGACAAAGTAATCAAGCGTACTCTGACCTTGAAAGAGTTTATTCCTAACGGAGCTATTGAAGGCTCTGATGTGTAGTGATGAAGCGATTTTGTGTGCTAGAAATTTGCCCAAAGAATTTAATTCAATATTTCCCTGTAAATACTTATTTTTGCCCATTTATTAATTACGGCTGTTATAGTCTCAAATGTCTTCTCAAAGTCAATCACTCGTGCTTCACTGTCACTCGAATTAGGACTGTCTTTTGCAATACATCGGAATTTTACAGCGGTGACTAAAATCAGGTAATAAATTTTAACATGAATTTTTGAAATATACATAATATGTCTTACTAAACACTCGACAGTACCATTCAGATTATTTAATTAACGAGTCGGTTTCAATTATCTTGAGTATAAATTACCTACTCTCCTAATTGATTCTCCTTCACCTTCCAAATCTTTGGACCGTCCTGGTACTGCCGAAATTGAAGTCAATAACTCCAAACTACATCATGCAATGTGTACTACTAAGAGTTTACAATGTCATTCATACGTAATTGAACATAATTTTATGAGCCACTTCAAATGTTTCCTCAAAGAGCATCATCCGTACTTTGTGGAAACTCCTCGAATTTTACTATCGAGAGTACATACGTATTGGCCAAATCTAGATATAGAGAACTTTTATCTCCTGCATTTCTTGACCATGTAGTGTGATGTTTATTAGTGTGTAGTAATATTTCAATATAAGCCTCATATTTGCCTCTCAATTCATTTTCTACCGATTTAAACGCCTTAACCCAAAATATCCACTTGCTTGAATCCGTAAATCTTTTTCATGTGGTTTACCATGTTGCCCATTCTCTCGAATCCTTCAAATCACCGCAGGACTTCCAACGAGTGGAAGTGAGTGATGCGTGAGTCACCTTTAGAGAGGTAGAGAGGGAGAGAGAGAGAGAGCTCTCGAGCGGCGCGTGCTCTGCGGGGAGGGTGCGGGCGCCGTGCGGCGTGCGCGTGACCTACTCCGCGGGCGGCGCGTGCGCGAGCGCGTGCCCCGGGCCAACGGCGTTCGGCTCCGCGGCGCATCTGGGCCCTCCGGCAAGCCTCGTGCCGCCGTACCCTCAGGGGAGAAGAGAAATCAGAGGCAGAGGAGGAGTCAATGAGAGAGAAATGTAGAGATAATGTGAGATAAAGGGAGAGAAAGTAAGATGAAGAAAGAGACAGAGATGGAGACAGAGGAGTCAAGAAAAGAGAAATAAAGAGAGAAAGGGGAGAGAGAGGGAGAGAGAGGGGGAGAGAGAAAAAGAAAGCAGGAGAGAGGGAGAAAAAGAGGGGGAGAGAGGGAGAAAAAGAGAGGGAGAGAGGGAGAAAATGAGAGGGAAAGAGAGGGAGAGAGAGGGAGAAAAAGAGAGGGAGAGAGAGGGAGAAAAAGAGAGGGAGAGACAAAAAGAGAAGAAAAGACTTTCCAGTGTTTCCGGGCGCGTCTATTACTATGATCATTAGTAGCGTACCTCTTCAAGAATGTTATATCTATGGAGGTGGTTTCCCAAAGGTGTCACTGCAAAGTGAGAACCGGCGTGGACATACTACACGGGACATACTGGCCTGGGGTTTCTTCCTCTAGGCACCGCCACCAGTGGGGCACCAGCGAGTTCCAAGCTCCCCACTGGTCTCCCAACATGTGCGTTAGTGTAGTGCATAAAAGAATAAATGTGTATGTGAATAAGGGTAGATGAGAGTACAAGGGTGAGGAAGGAAAGATCGCGTGCGGTACTTAATCCTTTTGTTAAAGTAAGGCTCTCGAATTTGACTGGTATTGATCGAAAACAAGAAAATCTTACGATGAGAGTAGCCAGCCACTACGATTCTCCTCCCAACAGTGGTTGAATTCGTCCCAGCTATAACTTGTGAATAAAATCCACCCCTGTCGGGGCTGGAACCTCTAAACCATCGCAGTTAGTGTGTGTGTGTGTGTGTGAGAGAGAGAAAGAGAGTGTGTGTGTGTGAGAGAGAGAGAGTGTGTGTGTGTGTGTGTGTGTGTGAGAGAGAGAGAGAGAGAGGGGGGGGGAGAGGAGAGAGCGCTTCACTGATTCCTTTCCTCGTCACGCCGCAGGTGTCCTCGTTGGAACGGCGACCTGCACGCGTGACCAGCATCTGCAGCCCGAGGGCGCCACGCTGGTAAGTCTCGCCTTCGCCTCTGCGCAACCCCTTTCTCCGGGGATCGATCCCAGGCGACTCGACGCGACGCGGCCGGGCGCCGATCCTTACGGCCTTAGTTCTCAAGTATTCAGCCTGATGTACGCGCTCCGGCATACTTTAGCAGCGTCTAAAGGAGGGGCGGTTATAAAAGATATTTTACACGGAAGTATTCCACTCAAGTACTTACTTCTAATTAGTTTTTGATGTCCCATCAAACTTTGGTTCTTAAAAGAAAATAAGAAATCGGTTGATGTTTCATAAGAAAGGGATATTGATCGCTTGTTAATAGCAAACATGTGTTCGGACACAATCTTAATACATATCTTGAAAATAACAAATGTTAACAAGATTTTTCTGTAATGTGAAATTTATAGCTTTTTTACATTACATACTGAAAAATGAACTAAGTAACTCTAATAGTGTGTTGGTAATAGTCAAATACTTAAAAAGGCAAACAGTGTGTTAAGAGATATAAATGTATTCGTGCATTCAAATAAAATGGACAATAGATTGTCAGCGGTGAACGACCAGATAACAATAAGCCACGTTAATAAAAGGGAATCCGGAACTCGTGTGGCCGTCGAGGAGAGAATGCTCGACACATTCACACCATGGCACACGCGAGGAGAGTTCCACGGTGTCCTGCGATTGAGGTGTGTCGCAACCGCAGCTTAAAGAACCCTTTCCCAACAGTGGTGCGGAGAATTACTCGAACCGATTCGACGAAACACCGTACAAATCCGCCCGCCGGCTCCGCGGGACTTTTCAATGCGGCTGCGAGAATTCGGCTCAAAGCCGCTACTCGTTCTATTCCGTGAGTGAAAGGAGCGGTTACGTGTCCGCTGCAGTTACCACTCACCTGCTGTACCGCTGCATCCGCCCACTTCTTTGTGCTTGTAAATCTTTGCTTCGGAGGCGTACGGAGTTCCAAGACACTCTATTCTAACCTCAACTAACAAGACTCTTTTGTTGAGTCACTGTCAGATAGCGGGTTTTCGTTTGGAGAATAGTATTTGCGGCTCAAAGGAAATAACTGGTTATGATAATGTTCTTTGTGGTCTTTTGAAAGATTCGAGCACGTGAGCAAAAAAACGCGACTGCCACGTAACTGAGGAGTTTGTAGGACGGATTCACTGCGTAATATCCTCTCCTAAAGCACTAACTGAGTCATCTTCCGATGCAGTCTAATTTGCGAGGCCTCGCAACGTATAATTAAATAAATTTTCGGGGTAGTTTCGCGCAGCAATTTCCTCGTACTCATCGGATGTTATAATAACGTACATTTCTTGACCTAAAAATTGTCTAGAGACAAATTTTAGACCGCAGTACAATACCTTTTGTTAATTTTTCATCACATCTTAACATAATTTGTGTTTATTGTTGAATAGTAAATATATTACGTTGGATATTTATAATGACACTTGCTTACCGTTGACGACGGCAAAAATACAAAAAATACTATAAGAAACTTTGATATGAATAACATGTATAAAATTACTTAATTACATTTGTCAAAGGCTAACATATAAACTTTGTTTTATTACACATACAAAGGGCAAATAGATAAATCCTGATTTGATATTTTTGTACCAAGACTCGTAATAGAATAATTTATTTAAATGTAAATTAAAGCAAATATTGAAGATTCGCATTAAATCAAACACGAAAACATTCAATACAAATTTTAATTTCATATTTGTTCTATAAAACTGTATGAAAAAAAGAAAAAAAAACAGACAACTGTCTGAACGAAACTTTGAACTAGAAAAGTTTAATTAAAATAATTCATATTTTTTACTACAATTTTACTAATTAATATTCAAAAATTGAAACTAGGATAATTTGTTTGCATGATAGAGCTCAGCTATTACAACGTTGCAATACTTGCATACCTTATATAACTTGCCAAAGAGAACCAGTAGAGGATCTTACTAATATTTTGTCATAGAATAATGCAGTGTTTGTAAAATAGTTGTAGAGTTATGAGCGCTGATAATTTAGTTTCGCACGTCAATCACATTAATACACTTGTTGCATTCATATGACAAATCAACTCAACTCAGATGAACTCTTCGTATTCATCGAGTTAATCTGTATTGCTAGAACATGTGAGACGATAATTATCAAAGCAACCCTTCGTCTTATTTGAAACTTCTATTAGTTGCCTGATGTGTAATAGGTGCGTACCCCATTTTAGACCGTATGTCGAGCTAGGAAGAAATATAGCTATCCTTATAGAAAAGGAAACAAATGCTACATCTCCTGCTCCTCATTTTGGCAAGAGAAGATATGTGTGAGTGAAGTCGTAGTCTGGCGAGAGCTCTTGTCTGCCCGGGTGACGCCGCGTCGAAGGCTGTGATGCAAACGTTTCCACCCTAAGAGACCAGTCCTGAGGCCAGGACCTTTGCCTTGGCAGACAAGCACTGAGGAAGACCAAGACAAGATAGTCGAAACGTCAGCATCAAAGCCTTCACGCGGCGTCACTCGGACAACCAAGAAGAGCACAACATACACTATGTGATCAAAAGTATCCGGACACGTGGCTGAAAATGACTTACTAGTTTGTAGCGCCCTCCATCGGTAATGCTGGAATTCAATAGATTGTTGACCCACCCTTAGCCTCGATGACAGCATCCACTCTCGTAGGCATACTTTCAATCACGTGCTGGAAGGTTTCTTGGGGAATGACAGCCCATTCTTCACGGAGTGCTGCTCTGAGGAGAGGTATCGATGTAGGATGGTGAGGCGTGGATCGAAGTCCGCGTTCCGAAACATCCCAAAGGTGTTCGATAGGATTCAAGTGCAGGCCAGTCTATTACAAGGATGTTATTGTCGTGTAACCTCTCCGCTTCAGGCTGTGTAGTATGAACATGTGCTCGATGGTGTTGAAAGATGCAGTCGCCATCCCCGAATTGCTTTTCAACAGTGGGAAGCAAGAGGGTGTTTAAAACAGCAACGTAGGCCTGTACCGTGATAGTGTCCCAACAAGGGGTGCCAGCCTTCTCCGCGAAAAACACGACCACACCATAACACCATATTGGATGTGTCCGGATACTTTTGATCACGTAGTATATTTGCGAATCCTCTGTGGTCGCCAAGAGGATCAGCGCTGAGTGGAGTGTGTGTGTGTCCGTTGCAGACGCCCCCAGTCGTCAGCACGGACGGCTGGCGTCCCATGCCGCCCCCGCAGGGCTGGCCCGACGCCATCAAGTCCCGCTCGTCGTCCCCGCCGCCGCCGCCGGCGGCGCCCTTCCCGCAGGAGGCGTCGCCGTCCTCCTTCTCGTCCTCGTCGGCCGAGGACGCGTCCGCGGCGGCGTCGGGCGGCGGCTACAGCCAGGAGTCGGTGGGCCACCCGGTGCTGAGCAAGCTGCAGCAGCACCTGGAGTCGGCGGAGAAGAAGCGCGTGGTGATCCCGCTGGCGGCCGTCGGCCCCGCGCCCGCGCTGCCCAAGGGCCCCGTGCCGCTGACGGGCCAGCGCCTTAGGGCCGCCGCCGCCCACGCGGGCAAGGCCGACGTCTACGCCCCCGCGCCGCCCTCCATCCTCGGCTCCTTCTCCGTCTTCGGACACGCCACGCTCAAGGCGCGCGACAAGACCAAGAAGAAGAAGCCCGGCCACGTCGACGGACTCTTCCAGGTGGGGGCGCTACTTCTCTCCCTTCTTTTCCTCTTCGTTGAAGTTGTTTCGTTAATCCGTAACAACTTTCTATTATAACCACCCATTGGTGTCGAACTTTTAGTGGAGTAATACTCCTTTAATGTAGTCAGTCATTGTCGATCGTAGTCAGTCATTGCCTTTCATCCCTTTGATCAGCGGCTCGACACCGTTAGATTATTAGAGGAGTTATTGGAGATCCCAGACGGTCACCCATCCAGGAACCCGCGATGTCTCAAATTGCATAACTTCCGTGACTTAACGAAGGACAGTTAAGGATTAAGGCTATCGATGCCGGCCGAAGATTTTCTGAAGATATTTTCAGTTTTGAAATACAAGTTGTTAGAAAAATCTACAGTGTGAATTAATCAACGATCAAATATGCAACAAGTGATTATCAGAGAATAAATCCAACCACCTTTTTATGCATTATAGTTTTTTTAGAGAAGTGTGAATAATATTAAGACGCCATTTTCTAAAATAATAATGCTAGAAACCACAGAGATATAAAGATTTTCATTTCAGGCGAAGATTCAATTCTATAACATGCAATCGAGATTCATTAGACGTATACCACTAAGTAGAATGCAGTTCGTTGCAACTTAGAAAATGCAACAGAACATCAAGCCAATGTACTAATTTTTTAGTATTAAATCATGAGAATTGTTTACATTTCATTCGTGCAAGTGCTCTTTAACTTTCACTCGTTTTTGTAATTAGAGTTTGATATCACGTTGAATTTCAATATCCGCTGAGACCAAATATTTCTTCAAAATTTTGCTTTAAGTTTTCGCGTATTGACTCATTGGTGATTTGCTTCTGAATTCGAATTTTGTGCCTCATGGGGGGAAATTGAGTTAGTGCATGCTTCCATAAAATTTCCACAGAATTTCACTTCGTACTTTCCACTTCACCTTTCTCCTGAAAACTTAATAATTATTCTGCTTTCAAACGCTTAAGCGCGTGTTATATTATTCTCTAATTGGTCCAACTTTCATTAAATGCTCTAAAGTATTCGTAAATACGTCATTATTTCAAAGAGTAAAATTAACGCATTTATGAACTGAAAGTATATTTGATCATGTGCTCCAGTGATTCACTCCACAATAATGGTAAAGAAGTTGCACAATTTTAACTCCGCATACAAGAATATTTATATTCTCGTTACAATAAATATATTTGTATTACTTTATTTTACTGCATTTCGTATTACTACATATATACTTTGTATTACAATTTTTATTTAAGTCAACTCTTGGATACGAAATGAAATGAATGCTCTTTTTACCTATGACGCAACCAGCAATATTCAATTAATGTGAAAATACAGGAAAAAGTATTTAAAAATATAGTTGATGCAGTTATAAATAATTAATCTGGAATGTTGTTAGCGCCTAGGGAACACACAGTCCTTGACTTTTAGTCACGTAGTCTTGTATACCATATCAGGGCAAGATCTATCACTCACACACACGTAGGGAGACCAGAAAAAGTGATAACTACTTGATAACTCGTTTGTGAAGAAAGTTTCCTTGCTCGCCATTATTACATTAAAAAACAAAATAATATTCGACAAATCAATAAAGAGAGATGAAAATTGATGAAAGAAAATTAATTGAAAATATCTTTTATTATTTTTAGATGTTTCGAAAAAGAGCCCAACTAGGGTCAAAACGTCAAAGAAATAAATAATTTAAAAAATATTTGAGTGTTTTTAACAGGGACAGAAAAGTATTACATTAGCCTTCTAGCGATTGCAGGTATAAATGCCGCCTTTGAAAATGAAAATGTGCTGCGCGTTGATGTTTAAACTCAGCATGGCGGGAAGCCAGGTATTCTCTGGTAATCTATTGAGACACAGAATAGAGGTAACGCCTTCTCCAAATCCCACTCGCATATGCTCCAAATTAATGTAAAATTACTAATGTCATCAGTCTCTGCTCTACATGACATACACAACGCCTTTGTTCTAGATTTTTCAGGAGTGGGATGAATATCTAAGAATATTTTTCACATATTTTTGTAATAATGTCATAATAATCCTCTCATGCTAATTATTCTGTAAATTAAATGAATTGATTATTCCATGCGTGTAATTTGTAGGTGATTTCAGTGGATTTGGATAATCTAGGTTCTAATATTATTCTCGTTTTATTTTAACATATTTAGCTACCTACACATTCTGTTTCCCCGTCTCTACCATTTTCATCTTGCATATTATATTTTTACCTTCCTACTTCATTAGATTTTAATTTAGATTTTTAATTTGCCATTATTTTATTATATGTATTTGTCATCAGTGTTTTGTAAAGCCAAAGTAGAAGAAATTTCTATTCTGGAGAATAATTAAAATTGTTTCAATACATTTTCAATCTTCTACAACATCCAGTTGATGTTATTTAATAAATTTCCATGACTGACGATCAAGAGAAGTTGCCATATTGAGAAAAGGAAAGGATGATCGACGGCGGCAAAAATACCGCCCCGCGATCGCGCATGTGACACTACGAGAGCGAGAGCCCGAAGGTTATCGTCGTTAGCGCGCGGCGATGGTGTAACGGTTAGCATACCGGATTGTTGTATCCAAGTTGGCGGGTTCAAACCCGATCGAAAATCCTCCGTACGCCTTCCTTCCGAGGGGAAGTAAAGCCGGCGGTCCCATGTTAGTAGATTTACTTGCACGTAAAAGATCCTTAAATATAATAGTAATAAATTACGCCTCTGAACTAAATTGCAATCGCCTGTTTCTCGCCCAAGAAATACCTCCTTTCTCTGCTAGTTAGTGAAAGGAGCGTAGCGAAATTAGCGTGGTCAGACGAAAGAGCAGGACCCATGGCCTGAGTCACGTAAAACAAGGCATTAATTCAATTCAATTTATCAGTTGACGCGCCCGAAAACAGCCAGATGAATGAACGGAACTCCTCTTGTGCCGCAGGGCTCCGAGTCGCGCTCACCGTTCGGCACACACCTGTCGCCGGGCGGGCACTTCCCGCGAGGGAACTTCCAGCAGCACTTCCCTCGCGGCGGCGGCGGCACGCGCTTCGGCGGCGGCAGCGACCTGCGGCCCGAGCAGCAGCAGCACACGCGCTACTTCCTGCAGCCGCCGCCCTCGCACGCCCACGCCCACGCGCACGCCCATGCGCCCTTCGGCGCTGACACGCTGCTCGTGCCCCCGCAGCCGCAGGACACGTCGCTCTTCTTCGCGCCCAACGGCGGCGTCGCCAGCTTCCAGCAGCAGGCCTTCGGCGACTTCGACGCCCAGCCCTTCCCGCAGTACTCCGACGCCCAGGTGCGGACGTTATACAACCGTTAAAGAACCGTTGGAGTATACCAGATCCATGACACTGTTATACGTTTCCTTGTTACAGTATCATGGATCTGGTATACCCCAAAGGGTTCTTTTTTTTCTTATATAAGAGTATTTATTTGGCTGCAATTTGGCTGATTGCCAATTGGTGTTTTGACATTTGGTGGGGACCACAAGCCTACTCCGCAGTTTTACAATACATCTACATTTACAACACGAATACCATTAGAGTGTAAAACCATTAACGATGCAACACCTTAGTTTGTAGTTAACATTCCAGAGACATGCGTTTGGAAATCAACAACAGGTTTGGTGCTTGCAGATGGTATATTCTCGTAGTTGAGTCACTATTTCGTATATTTTATGTACCTTCATTAACTTTTTTTTCTATTTTGTTAAAAAAATTTGAATTATTTTTTGTAAATTAATTTTAAGATTAACTTTTCTGTATTGCAAGTATTTAGTGTTAAGCATTGAGATTTACCTCATGCATTTATTGTATATTCTCATATCTTTTGACTTACTATCAACAGTTTTTCATATTAGTCTCGGTAAAAATGTCAGTAGAACAATATAGTTTCAATGCGTCAACAGGGTGGTCAATAGAATGGTCCATTACATAGAAAAATCTACTCTAGAGGTGTGGTTATATAAATAAACAGGTAGGTGGAAGAGTTTTGCGACTCGGAATATCCCTCTTGTTCTAGTTTCTTGTTCCGAAAAAATAATGATTATATCCTGCCCTTTGATGATCCTTCGAATTTTTATACTTCATCAAACTTCAGGCAGCTTTACGTAATCATTCGATTACAATTACTATTTCTTTCAAGAAAATTTAGTTTATTTTGTACTTTCATTATTACTGTTCGTTGTTATACTTCATTATTCTTGCAGCTACAGTACTTCGAGACTGAAGCTCGTTCCAACGATTTGGGTTAATTAGGCAATACGATAACATTTGTGCATAGAATACTCTGTAAACTATTGTCTTACATATTATTGAACTAAACGAAACTACACAAAATAATGTATTTCCTGTGTATAAGAAATAGTGTTTTCGACGTTTTATTAGACAGTACGTTGAACAAATTGAAACGAGCCTTGTGTTCCGCCGCAGGTGTACAGCCCCGGCCCCGACAGCGGCGCGCCGTCGCAGTTCCAGCAGCAGCCGCAGTACCCGCCCACCAACGTGGAGTTCCTGCCCGACCCCGGCAGCCCGGCCACCTTCCCGCCCGCGCCGGCGCCCGCCCGCGACCGCCCGCAGGTATACGCCTCCCCCCTTCTCAAACACTGCCCCTTCTATTTCAAAGCATTCCGAAAATTTGTTTTGATAAATGAAAATGAAGATATAGGGAAAATGGTTGGGTTTTGTATTAAATTTCGTGAAACGTTATCTGTCTTACAAGATTCATCCAAAGACCACAACAATACTAGTACGAAAGATGAGAAAGTTACTTTAACAAGATAAATTCAAAATCAGTTACCTGATCACATCGGTGATATCGGCTCAAAGGGAACAGCGTAGATATGTTCCATCACATACTCTCCAAAGTTAAGTTGCCAGCTGCAAATTCGGGAGCCTGCAGCAGTTACATTCTTCGTCTGTCAGCAATTACATTCTTGACCAATAGTCTTCCAGAAGCCAATCTAAAAAATATAACAGGTCTTTGAAATGACAAATTGCAGCATTATTGGAAGCACGACAAATTAGAGCAAAACGAGCATTAATGGAATCATACTATTTATGGTGTAATATAAATTGCCAACAGAGACACTTCCCGACGTTTGCTGAGATATTTTATCAAAATAACATACGACCAAATTGACAATATGGAGTGGTCTATAATTATTTTTAATATAATTTATCTTGAAAGATTTTTACCCTCGTAATTTTCTCGGACTACCGCCGGTATACCCGGTAGCATGTAAATGATACTGCATGAACAGTACAGATGCGTGGCGAGTCTGCTAGTTAAGCGTGCACATCTAGAATTAGATGCTTTAATTCTTTTTCTTTTTTGTCATTTAGAGAATTATACAACATAATCCTGTATATAGAAATACCAATATATTAAAGCGCAGGCTTCCGCAACCGAAGTCAGTAGATGATTGGCTGTCCGGGAGACACTGCGTCCTAGGCACAGGTGCCAACCTTTCGGTCGCCCTTCTGCAACCTTTCGCCCTCAGGGCGAAATGCCATGTGGAAGCCAAAATGCCGGGTGGGGCCTAAATGTCGCATTTCGCCTTGAGGAAGGTCGAAGTCTCCGGGGCAGTCAAGTAACTTCCGATATATTTCTTTCAATACAGCAGTACCGGCACACGATTTGCACGCGGCGATGGTTAGAGTACCCAAGTTGGTGGGTTCAAACCCGATCAAAGCCGTGGATTTTTAAGGGCGAAAAAATCCTTCGTACGCCTTCCTTCGGAG
The DNA here is from genome assembly GCA_038098605.1 of Gryllus longicercus. Lineage (NCBI taxonomy): Eukaryota > Metazoa > Arthropoda > Insecta > Orthoptera > Gryllidae > Gryllus > Gryllus longicercus. The sequence continues at coordinate 2,015,099 of JAZDUA010000025.1, forward strand.
GGGAAGTAAAGCCGGCTGTCCCATGTTAGTAGATTTACTTGCATGTAAAAGATCGTCAAGCCTAAATGACGCCTCTGAGCTAAATTGAAATCACCTGTTTCTCGGCCAAGACATACCTCCTTTCTCTGCTAGTTAGTGAAAGGAGCGTAGCGAAATTTGCGTGATCAGACGGAAGAGCAGGCCTCATGGCTTGAGTCTCGCCACGTAAAATAAGGCATTAATTCAATTCAATTCAATTCCAGCTTTCCATCCTATTGCAACATGCAGATTTTTAAACGCCGCCCCCTCCGTGTCCACAGGGCATCCTCACCAACCCGACCTTCCACTCGCACGCGGACGAGAAGCCCCGCAAGCCGGCCAAGGCACAGCCCGTCTCCGGCCCCGCCCACCTCGACGAGTACGCGCCCGAGGAAGTCCACGTGACCCCCCACAAGCAGCACGCGGCGTCCAGCTTCCCGCTGGGCGACGGCCAGCGGCCCGTCGACGACTCGCTCATCCTCACGCCCACGCCCCCGCGCCCGCGCCAGCGCCCAGACCACGCCCAGGTACGCCCACGCTCGAGCATAAGAGCTTGCACGGCGCGAACAGGGGGGGGTGCAAAAGCACGCGTTTAAGGCCCCGAACAACATTTAGGTAACGCAAATTTAAACTCAAAATCTTGAAAACCAGCGAAACAAGGGAACAAGAGAACAAGGAAAAAATTTCAAAAATATATTTTATACGATGCATTATGTTTTATACTCGTATTGTCGGTTGCTGAATAAGGACCTTAGTAATATTATTCACATTTTCATATTAATTCGTAAATTTCTAAAAGAGTATGTTATATCACATTGAATGACATATCATAGATTAATTTCATATTAACTTTGATTTCACATGTTTGATCTTTAATTGTTATTAGGGGATACTATTGTTTTCGTCATGCTTAGTGTCTTTGAAGATATTAGTCCGGCTCTGAAAGTGAAGAACTATATCGCATACAGTATCAAGAAACTTTTTGAGAATGTGCGCATGCGCGAATATTAACGTTACGATATAGTTATCTCGTAAAACGATATTCCGTCAGAATTATCGTGTTTTTATCGTGTTCGATATAAGCCACGTGATTACGACCAATAGATCAATAGTACTATACAATATTATCAGCTGATCTGGCAGAATGTGCTGTGAACTATATTTCCACAATGCATACTCATGTTGCTGGGTAACTTTAGTTCAACAAATGCGAATCAAGAGGATCTGATACTGTAGGTAATGAGCGTTAGCAGCATTCGGTAGCCATTGTTCGGAGCTACTTCCATTTACGTAATCTTAGAAAACAGTGGAAAACGCTTTTAAGGCTTCACACGATAAGATATCGTGATTGTCTTAAACATGCTATATCATTTTACGCATATACAGATCTGAATACCGGAGATTGGAATGAAATAAAGTCACTAGCATCAATAATTATTTATACAATGTTGATCAACCAAGAGTATGAATAAAAAATTTCAACAAATTTACTGATACGAAGGTTTGCGAATATTATTTTATTATGATTTACCAAATAAAATGTTACTTGCATTTCCAAAAAAAGGCTTAAGAATCCGAAGTAAATTGATTTTCTTTGGACTGAGCATAACTGAAACATGACAAACTAAGAACATCAAACGAAAATACTCCTAAAACCAAACAAAATAAACGAAATAAATTTAAAAATAAACTAAATGTAAACGATACATTGGACGTTTGTATATACTACTGTGACCACCTTCATTATTCTGTTTCGTTGCCTCAGCATCTGCTCTTTGTTCATATTTTTTTTACCAGTTTTCTCAGTCAAGTTGCATGTCGATCTGCATGAACAGGTGCATGACAATGATATGTACAATATGTAAATGAGAACCATCGCTGTCGAGCCATCTCGAAATTCAGATCATTCGAAATCTCGTTCGTTTTACGTTCGATCTGGGAACAAAACTTTCGCCTCGATTCAACATTTCGTGCACCCTCACTCACATCCCTCCGCCCCGCATCAGCACCCCGAGCAGCGCCCGCTGGGCGCCGTGCAGCACGCCGCGCCCGCGAGCGCGGGAGGCGGCGCGGCTTTCGGGGGATTCCCCGGCTACGAGACGGTGCACGTGCCGCCGTCGCGCACCGTCGCCACGCACAGCCACCCCAACGGCGCCACCAGCGTGGTGACGTTCTCGCTGGGCAGCGTGGGCAACGGCGCCGGTCCCGGCGCCTCGCAGCTGCTGGGCGGGCCGCTGCTGCTGGGCGCGCACGGCGAGCGCGGACGCATCACGCGGCCCTTCTTCCAGGACGCCCTGCAGGTGAGCCCCCGCACCACCCTCACCCGCCACCGCCATCGCTACCGCTCGGACCGTACCGGATGCGTCTGGTTAGGGACGCGACATCGATAACAAAATATCGATGTTGCCAAACATCGATCTTCAAAACATCAGACAATAATCACATAATACATCAAACAAATAATGTATTCAAACCAATAAAATAAGCCATAAAATAAAGCATTGATGTTAGTAATGCATCTAGCAAATATCATCGAAGTTTTTAAACATCGATGTTTTAAAGCTGGTTTAGTAACCTTGTTGTATTAAATTCGTGCACAACAAAATTTAATTTGTCTGTGCCCGTGTTTATTAATCTGTAATTAAGTTTCACTGAAAGAGTTATAAAACTCCTCTCCACGGGCAATGTACTAGGAATAACGAAGCAAATACTAAGATATCAGGACTATCTGTCAAGGGATAGTCAGGTCGTTGAAAGTAGTACAAATTGCGCTCCTTTGAGGCTAACACAAACACGCAGTATCAGTTATACTTTCGTGTTTTAACTTTTACAAAATTGTAATTATGGGAATTTTCATCCACGAACAAAACATACAAAACGTAAAAACACCATGCACAAAACATCATCTCCAAAATCCATCGGTTTAAGTACATCGATGTTTAAAAAATTAGATGTTTTTATAGAAACATGGATGTTTTGAAATAATCTACATCGATGTCGCATCCCTACGTCGGTTTCGTTACTCAGACGTAATGTGTCCGACGTTGAGGTCACTGTTGTTTGAAGGAATCTGAGTTTGATAGCGCTAACCCTCATTTCATAAACCCAAAATGAAGATCTTAGAATGTCTGCAAAGACAAAAACATCGAAACGCTGTTCAGAGATATCCCTATACTGTACTGTACGTGTATATAGAAACTAAGATTGATCTGAATTTACAAGAAATTTATTTTTTCTTTGTCTGACAAAAACCAGAGGCATGTGGGTTAGCACAATCTTTCTCCGACTCCTTCATTTCATCCTACGCTTCAATATTCGATTAACTTAACAGTCGTTAAGATGAACATTCATCCTTTGATTGGTGGATAATAGGTAATTTCTAAAAAGTGCATTACGAACAAGTACAAAATAAGGCGTTAATTCAATTCAATTTAATTACGAAGATTCGCTGTTTTCATTGTTCAGGGTAAATCACTTGCCCACGAGGAAGCGATAACACGGTAAGAGCATGATATATTGTTTGGCAATTCTGGTTTATTTTCTTCTATTGTTGGTTGGTTTTGTTGGTTGCCGGAAGATTTCGGTCTATTGTTTTCCTAATTTCCACCTTCCAGTCATGTCCTTTTCAAGATATTCATGTAAATACACATGGGTAGGGTACTCAAGATTGAAAAATTCATTCAAAAGTTTTTTCTATACAGAGGACCAGAAAGACGCAATAAGGTTTTGATACTTATTTGATTTTATACATTGTGATATTGTGGCATACTGTCAACAACGTATGTTTCTCGCCCGATGTAATATGTTAGATGAAATGCATACATTCAGTGAGAAATTACTTTGAAGATATATCTAGTAAGTTAAATTGTATATTATTAATTCTGATACTAACAGATGATAGTTCATTACGAGTCAGATCAAATTACTTTCAACCGTTTCGTACAATTATCCTCATGTCCCTTTCACTCTTATGGCAGAAAGACGAATTTGTAAATAGTGATGGTTATTTGCGCGACTCTTAAGCTAAGCTATAAAGCACCTCCTTTGGTTCACTACTGGGGGAAAACGCATGCTCTGTTCCAGAACACTGTGCTTCCTCTAAGAATCTCCGCGTGCACGGAGAAAGAAATCTCTCACAGTTCGTTGGTGGAAGATCAGTCCCGCATTTCAATTCAGTTTGTCAGCATTTATGTGTCAATCTTTTCTGATCTTCTTTCTTCCATGTGTTCAAAACACACATAATTTACTTATATAATGATCAAAACATAAACAAAAATAAAATTTGTAATTTAATGAAGTTGTAAAGAATGATACCGACTACCGTATTGGAGTGACTGAATCCGAATTCACACATTTATACTGACAAATTAGTTAATTTATGATAACTCAATCATCTCATTTGACATTAATACCGATAAAACACAATATAACGATTATTTGAAAATGAAGGTTAGTGTAAAAATGTATCTGCAGACTCCGATAAAAGACTGCTGCGACAGTATTTGATCTGAACCCGAAACCAAAGTATTGAGGGTATAAAACACACTGAGGAGAGCAATGTTTCACCTTTTTAATTCTCACAAAGTCTTACTATCATATATTAATAGTCTTAATATCACCCACAAACGATCATTTATTATTTTATAATTACTGAGGAAGACAAACAAGATATATCTGCTAGTTAGTCACCTTCAATCCACATGAAGAAAAGAAAAAATACAAAGGTAATGCTTTCAACATTTGAGTTGTTAACTATTATATATATAAATTTATTTTTTGAGAAATGTTCAACCAATTTGTTTACTTGACTGATAGTCATGATTTTACCGAAGTAGTTGTATTGATATTTCTCCAAAAATTAATTTTTAAGGAAGAAATAGTTATGTATCAAGTGCGTTATGAGGGTTCTAATAATTGAGCGATAACAAAAGGCTGATGGCCTTTGGCCTGAGGGTTTCTGATGACCCAAAAACATTACAACTAGTTAGTTAACCTCCGTGGTAATATTTTTTGCCACGTTTTAATAATTCAGATTTAGGTATTTACTAATTAACTAAACGTTAACTTGACTCGTTTTTTTCCATTTCATATTTCCTTCATATCCCCATTTGCCTCTTCCATAATTCCCTTTAATAATTCCCTCCATATGATAACATGTGTCATCATTCAACTGTTTTCATATTTTCCTCGCAAACATGATCCTGTCGATTCAGGTAAGTTATGCAGTGCATATCAAGCTCCGAATTGTAAGCAAGTACAAGGAAAACGTGTCCGTAAAACATAAAAGGCATTTAATGAATTAAGTGATTAATTCGAATTTGAACGAATTATTCATTTCGCAAACATTGTGTATTTTTGAAATGTTAAATAAACGTCTTGTATACGTTGAAGTACTCATTAATCGTTAATCGGGATTGTGATTTATTCATGCAAGTTAATAAATTCAATAATTAAATAATGGTCAATAAAAATCGCTAATTGTGCATTCCTGGCAACTTCAATCTTGCTAAATGACGCGTTTATTGGACAATACTTTATTTCATTAAACCCTTGAAAGTTTAAAGCATTCCTTTAAACCCGAAGTGTGAAGACGCGAGGTGAAGGTGTTCGCGGGGGCGTTGCAGGCGGAGGAGGAGAACGACGAGGGCGAGGGCGAGGGCGAAGGTGAGGACACGCGCCCGGAGACGTACACCCCGCCCACAGCCCCGGCGCCCGCGCCGCAGCGCGAGCGGCCCGAGCCCTTCCTGCCCACGCTGTCGCCCGCGCCGCACCCCCACCTGCACGAGCCGTCGCCGTCGGCCGCCGACGCCACGCTCGCCCCGCCCCCGCCCATCACCAACGAGGTGAGATTAAACACGACTCCATTGCCCTGCAGCTTCGGGGTGAATGACCATATCTTTTCCTCAGCTTTATATTACCACGATTTATGTATTTATTTAACGCCAAAAACTAGTATGCAATTAATGGGGTAAGTACTATAAGCTCGTTTTGCAACCAGTTCATTACAAACAAGCAACAAGAGAGATGATGGTCGAAATGGAACTGTGATGGCCCCTTGTTTGGCTTCTGAACATAAATGTCCTTCACTATGCGCACCACTTCTTGACGTCTTCTTTTGCTACTTACGGTAGACGTAGAGCCCAGTGTATGAGTTTCTATTTTGTTAGTAATACTAAAATAAAAAATCTGTAATTCCTTTACTAATGCAAATAAGTATTCCTCAAGTGTTACTAGAGAGCAAAAATGTCTAGATTTCTAATGTGTAGGTTGCGTAAGCTTCCGCGGCCGGAGTTTGTGTTGTCTAGGCTATCTGGGACGAGCCGCGTCACTGACATGGCTAACGTTTCGGCCAGCATATCGTGGCCTTCCTCAGAGCGTACTGCTGTACGCTCGTACGTTCAGCAGTACGCTCTGAGGAAGACGTTCAGCAGTACGCTGGCCGAAACGTTAGTCACCATGTCAGTGATGCGGCTCGTCCCAGATAGCCTAGATAATTTCTAATGTGTAGTTTCCCTACCAATAATTTGTTAATTATTTATTCAATATTGAACAGTGTATAGTAAGAGGGAGAGAAAGGGATTGTAAAGCTCGAAAAAGTGTGCACAGATTATGCTTACCTCTTGTAAATTATAAACAGACCATTTTTTCTTTTATTTTGTTCTTTGTGGTTGTTTTTTGTTGTTGTTTTTTCTTGCCTGAAATCAATGCAATGCCAATGCCCCCAGGTGCCGCAGGACATCTCGCTGGGGCCGCTCGCCTTCCCGCGCGCGCCCGGCGAGGTCGACGAGGGCGGGGAGGAGGAGGAGGAGCAGCAGGTGGAGGCGGTGGGAGGGGGTGAGCGCGAGGAGACGCACGCGGCCACGCCCGCCGCCCCGCCCACCGCCGCCGCCCCCGCGCCCACCGCGCCCGACGCCACCGAGGGCGCGCCCGCGCCGCCCACGTACGAGACCGCCACGCGCTTCCAAAAGCCGCGCACGCGCAGGCCCGGAGGAGGTGGGTCTCGCTTCGGCAATCCTTCAAAACAAAATCTTAACAATAGCAGTGCATGCCCCCTGGTTTGTCAGCAATGAGATCCTCCACAAAGATCTTACAATAGAACCGATCACTTCCTTACGTTCTTGGCTATCCGGGATGAGACGCGTCTCGGTCAATTGAACTAACGTGTTGGCGAGTATACTCAGTACATCTCTGAAGAAGGCCACAGCAAGATGGCCGAAACGTCAGCCAAATTGACCCAGTAGACGAGTTTTGTGGCTCTCACAGGCAATCAATATTAATAAAAAATGTCTCTATAGAAAGAGACTTCTTTGGAAACTTGGTGAATGGTACTTCACTTTAAAAATATGAAGCATTGATTAAAAACCAACTCATCTAAATATTCATGTCAGATGCAACCCACAACACTCGCGCAGTGTTGTTGAAAACTTTGTTATATAACTCTAAAATGAAGCATTCTAGATCCTTAAAGCCTGAAACTTCAAATCCACAGGATTCAAAGCAACGAGATGAAATGATATTGGAGGTTCATTTGTTGGTTTGGCGTTTCTCGATCCTACCCAACCCCTCTACGAACATGCAGAGTCAATAATATTGCAGGTGAAATTGAACTAATTACATTATATACAAAGCGATTGAATTGCAAAGGCCTGTGTTAACCGGAGCAGTGTCTATAGTGCAGCATAGTATAGCATTTAGTGGGTTCATAAAACACAATTTAGAATCAAGATTTCGTAGAATGATGTAGTATACCATACATGTTTGCAAACAAATACATTAATCGCTTCTTAGAATTAATTAATTACCGTCCATCATATACCATTTTCTACCGTTCAAGTTGACTTCAAGAAGATTCTCTTGTCATGAAAATGGCGCACACAGAAGACAAAGATTAATTCATTGTCAAATATTGCAAAAATTACTAATATATGTAACATATTGGTAATTACGCATCAGTTTTTTCCGTTTTATGCGTCCTTTGATAAGTAATGTTTAGATAATAAGTGTTAACAAGATAGCTACTTATACGTTTCAGAAAGGTACGTTTATTTTGCAGCCAATTGTATCACTAACATAAATGATGAGTAAATGACGAGACAAGTAAATAAATTCGAGTTTATTACCAAACCGGTTGTGACAAATGCTTTGCTCAAAATCAGACGTTACAGTATTTAGTACATGTCGACGGAAAATGCACGTGATGATAAGACTAGCTGACATCGCTAGAGTAATCACGAATCATACTCGTGAAAATGTAATTTGAAATGGCTCTTTAATGCGTTTATACTTACTCGCGCAATTATTGCGGCATATTATCACATTTCATTATATTTCCTTTTACCGTAGCATTACTTATCTAAGAAATTAAAACTGATGCCAGTCGGCGAATTTTAGCGTTGATGTGCAAAAAAAGAAATTGCAAGGAGACATGCAGCTCGAAACGCAGATGCTACCATTTAAAATGTTGTCTTATGGAGGAAAAGACATAACGCGCATATTTATGTGATCAAATCTGAAGATACTGGATCGGATGATTTAATTTTTGTTTATTTTTATCCATTTAGGATTTAAATACTCCCCCCACTTATTATTATTATTATTATTATTATTATTATTATTATTAGACTTGCGTAATAGTATGAAATATTGAATTTTGTAATGCACTTCATTTAATTAATTAATAATCAATTGGTTTCAGTCAGGCCAATATTTTTCCAACTACTCACATTCATCATCATCGGTACAAATTAGACAAATGAAAGAGGAATACGAATACGAAAACTGTTCAGAGAATGCGGCATTACAAAGACAGTATTTTCTTCAATCTTACTACTTTTCTTTTAAATGGTCAATAAGCCTGAGCGAGCAATTTACCATTACAATGTCCATTCATTGTAGGTGTATTTGCTAGTCTTGTCATAGGCTTTACGTTTTGCTGCACACTGGTAATACTTGATACTTCTAATTTTTCCATTTCTAATCTTACCCATTAAGGTGCAAACCACGCATTTGATCTGAGTACTGACCGCGCTGCGTTTCGCGTGGCAGGCTACCGCCCGCGCCCGCCCACGGCGGCGTCGGCGCCCGCGGCGACGGAGGCGGAGCCCACGGAGGCGGTGGCGGCGGCGGCCGAAGAGGAGGAGCCGCCGTCGCGGCCGCCCCCGCGCTACCGCCGCCCCGGCGCCCCGCGCCGCCCGCAGCAGCCCTACTACCGGCGCCGCCCCGCGCCGCCCGCCGACGACGCCAACGAGCTGCACGAGGCGCGGCCGTACCGCCGCCCGGGCCAGCGCCGCCCGCGGCCCCCGCCCGCGCACGCCTACGCCGACGAGCCCTCACGGGTGAGTGCAAGCGCAAACAAGTTTTCGGCATTTCTTCGTGCAAACACAATGCAGTTTACACGGAGTGTTACTCTTTTAAACCTTAGGCTAATGAAATAAATTGATTGTCAGCGGCATTTCTGCACGACTTTGCATTTCTGGATTATTGCGACGGCGATAGTACAAAGGACAGCGTATCGGTGTAACGCGTAGCGTAACGGACTGTTATACCCAAGTTGGCGGGTTCAATCCCGATCGAAGCCGTGGAGTTTTAAGGGCGAAAAATCCTTCATACGCCTTCCTTCGGAGGGGAAGTAAAGCCGCCAGTCCCATGTTAGTAGATTTACTGCATATAAAAGAGCCTCAAGCCTAAATGAAGTCTCTGTGCTAAATTCAAATCGCCTGTTTCGTCGTACCTCCTTCCTCCGCTAGTTGGGGAAAGGAGGTAACGAAATTGGCGTGGTCAGACGGAAGAGCAGGGCTCATGACCTCTCCTCATGTAAAATAAAGCATCAATTAAATATTTAATGTCTGTATTACTTTTCTTGATGAATGGATATACTTAGTGCGACAGCCCGTGAACGGGCTCAGGCCTACCGGCGACCCTGCCTCGCGGCCATGGGTAAAGGGGTTACGTGTGGTTAGCACGTAGACATTCCCACGCCGTATTCCGTCCTTCTAAACATGAGAAGTGAATTTTCTCGTCGTCACACAGCAACATACACTGGGACGTTGCAAGGAAAACGCTCACTATAGTCTTGGCTCGACCGGGAATCGAACCCGGAGCCGCGTAGTGTAAAGCGAGCTGCTGACCAAGAGCTAGTCACGAACCATTTCTTGATGTAGGTTTCTAAATTAATTTTTATACAATCAATTTTATAAATTTCACTTAATTTAGTTCAAACAAATTAAATAAAGAAAATTTGTACAAAGCGCAATTTAGAAAATTGATTGTCTAAAAATGAATTTGTTAACTTTCATTAAGGAAACACAATGCAGTTTATATGGCGTATAAGCCTTTTAAACCTTACGCTAATGAAACAAATCCACAATACTCTATCTGAAGTCACTGTCTGTAATCCAGACGATAACTATCTCAACAACTTAAAAACCAGACAACCATCGCGATTCACTCACGTTACAAATGAAAACATTATATTAACACAATTAACGAGTACTAATTTAACGCCAAAAATAATGCAACATATGGGGGACGAGAATTGTCTGCCCTTTTCGAAAACATGATCGTCGCGTGCGTTCTATTGAACGCGAGGTAAGGAACGGGAGGATGGTCCATGGCCACGAGAAATACGCTTATCTGGTTTAGAACGGTACATTACGTGACCTGGCTGGCGAATAGAGGTAACACTCTTGAGTTAGCGCGGCCGCTTGCGCGAGTGGAGGCAGAGTGAGAAGCAGAGAGAGAGACTCGCATCTCAAGGGTTGTGTCTTTTATGAGGGCGGTCTGCGATACAGAACGCAGGGGGCTGTCTCATTTATTTCATCAACCTGACGCCCCACTGAATGAAACCCGCCCGTCCATAAACGTACATTACAAACAGAAGGTTAATCAGTGAGCAGGTGCTGATTTTATATTCTTATATCGCAACTATTTTCTTCTTCTTGTTTCCTGTTCGACTTTCGTCTTTCGGAAACATTGAAGCATACTTTTACATTGAACTCGTGTGTACAATGAATTTATTTAGATTAATCCTTACTTTTTTTAAAAAATATTTTTCATAATATTTTTAAGATTCATAATATTTTTATCTTGTGTACACTTCAAAAAGTTTGAATACAATACTAGAGAAATAGCAATGTAAGGACGAGTTGGAAAACAATAGATATGGAGGTTCCGGTCTTTCAGAATAACGAACACTATATTTGAAGAAAGCTCTAATGTGCATAAGATGGGAATAGACGGGAAAATATATCTTAAGCTGTTGTGATATTTGTTGTCAGTTCAACGCAATTTAACAGAGCGGCCTTTTCGCCTAATATGAAAAGTTGTATTTTCCAAGAACAGTCCCATTATTTACTTTCAAATGTAAAGCCAGAGACACGAAAGGAAAGTATAGCCTCTAAGCATTCCACGTCCTCTCCAGCAGACGCACTAATTAACACACATTCCGCTCTCTCCAGGACAACCAGGACTACTACCCGCCCAGCCAGTACGGCGACTCGGAGGCGCCGCCCCGCCCGTACCGCCGGCGCCGCCCGTCCACCTCGGCGCCGTCGCAGCACCTGGACGACGCCGACCACGACACGGAGGCGCCGCTGTCGGCCGCCGGCGACACCGCGGCGCCCACCGACGCCTACCCCACGGCCACGCCCGCGCCGCTCACCACCACGGCGCGCCCGCGCCGCCGCCCGCCCTACAACCGCGGCAAGGAGAAGTACGGCCGCCAACCGCTCTTGTCCCGCTCCACCACCACCACGACCACCACCACCACGCCCGCCCCGCCCGAAGACTCCACCGAGGCCGCCTACGAACCCTCCGTGCAAGTGGAGGAGTACGTCCATCAACACAACGAAGTGCTGGACGCCCCCGACAACCACAAACCCGAGTCGTACGAGGCGGAAGAGGTGTTCACCACCCCCATCCCGACCACGTCCACCACCGCGCCCACCACCACCACCACAACCACCACCCCTCCTCCCACCACCACCCCCACGCCCTCCACGACCACCACCACCACCACGACCCCGGAACCGCCGACGGAGCTGCCGCACACCACGGAGGAAGCGGCCGCGTCCACCACCGTCATCGCCCGCCTGCGCCCGCGCCTGCGCTACAACTCCACGCGGCCGCGCTTCAGCGTGCGCGACTACCGCGAGCGACTCAACCGCACGCCGGCGCCCGTCCTCACCACCACCAGCACCACCACGACCACCACCACGGAGGACCCGTTCGAGGCGCTGCGCGGCAACTACGAGTCGACGCGCACGCGCGCGGAGGTGGACGGCGGCGCCACGCCCCCCTCGGCGGCGACGGCGGCGTCGGCGCCGGGCGCCCCGCGCCTGCGCTACCCCGCGCGCCACAGGGGCAGCTACCAGTACAAGCGGCCCGAGGAGGAGGCCCCGGCGGAGACCACCACGACGGAGGCGCCCCCGAGGACCAGGGGCGCTACGACCAAGGACAAGCCGCGATACGGCTCGGGCCCGCGCTACCGCTCCTCCACCACCACCACCACGCCCGCCCCCACCCCCGCCACGGAGGCATCCGCAGACAAGTACGTGCGCACGCACAAACCATTAAATCATGTAAAGTAGTGTGGTAGTATACCGATGTCCCGGATTACCGGTGTGCCGGTGTACCGATGAAACGATATGCCGGTGAGCCGGTTTGCCGGTATGCCGGTGAGCCGGTATGCCGGTGAGCCAGTATTACTACCAGGAGATTGCTTTGCAACACTCTTCCCTCCTCTTCTCTGTTGAACTTCTCTATTCATGTCGGCATTTCAATTAAATCGAATATTCTTTATAATGAGTTTGCTATATGTGGGTGTCTCAGAATAAATGTTGTAGACTTGTAGGGTATATAGATAGGTCGAAATTTATAACTTTTTGTCAATGAACATATAGTGGGAAATTGCATTTACGGAGTTACATAGCTGATATTAGCCCATCATTGTCATGTGTAGCCTCAGGACGTTTTAGCTGATTCAGAAGTATTGACATAATTCCCTACATCATTACTACATTCAAGATTCTGAGAAGAAGAATTCACATTTATCTAGCAAGAATTCTAGTGGCGGAAATACTGGTATGCTCAGAAATTCCGACAGTATGATTATTACTTTGCTTTTACTCCATAAGCTTCAATCGAAATATATAAGTGGATCATTTTCAACCTTTGTTTCCGGGGAATAAATAGGTAAGAATGATTTCTTAACCCTTAATCTCTCGTTGCAGATAACAACGAAATATTAGTTCTGCCATTGGAATATTTTTTGAAATGGAACCCGTGATATCGTTGTCTTGTTTTTTACCGTAAAAAAATGATTGTTCTTCCGATTTCTTTGTTGTGGAGATGGGATGCTACCTGTTTATTTGCGTTAATGAGTATCCCCGTCGCAAGAGTATCCCTGAAACAAATAGTATAGGACAAGAAAATAGTGTACGTTACGTACACTCTATTTTATTAGAGGCTTCTGCTTAACGTGAAGCACATTTACATATACCACTTTCGAGCCCCAAACTGCGCATATGTAGAGGCTCAAAAGTGGTATACGCTAAGATGCTTCGAGCAGTGCAAAAGGTCAGTTAAATAAATGAAGCTTTTGATATTCATCAATGCTCTTCACGCCAACCGTGAAGTCTTCTCTTATTTAATAAGAGGTTCAATGTACACCTTTCGTGCAATAATTTTCATGTTCAGAAGGTGTCGCAGCCATCTGATTCCCATTATCATCCCTCGCTTCAAAACAATTAACATAACGTACGTTTCAAGGAAGTACTATCAATATTTTGTAAAGACATTTTTTTAAAGCTTTGATACACTGGCTGTGGCGTTTGGCAAGTCCTTTTTCTGGATTTACGTTCGAATCTTTTGGAGCCTTAACGCGAAGGATTTATAGTTTTCACTTCTTTAGCTACACTTTCGTGAAATCTATTGTAGGCTATTTGTAAAGACAAGCAATTTGTCTACAGATAAAATGTACGTGAGGGAGTCTTAAAACCTCTTGGCGGATTGCCACTGGTCATTGTTGCCAACACAAAAACCACTTGTTTGATAACATTCAGTCCAGTAAGTTACAGTTATTCGGTTTGATTTGATTCGTTGTTTATGGATGTTCAGGTGATGAGAAAAGTAATGGGAGGAATACTCAAGAATATCAATTGTATGATAATAAATTAGCAATTGCAGTAATAACAATCACTGTCATTAAAAGAAAGTAGGGTACAGTGGCCATTGTCTCAAGAGAATATAATAAATGAGAGGAATTTTAAAGTACATTTGTATGAAATCATGACATTACAGTGAGTTATTTCCATTATGGAAGAAATGAATTCACACATACCCAACAACCTACATATTGCCATTGTAGTATTCAAGAGCACTATATGCTAAGATTATACACAATAGTACAATTCATTTCAAAGGGACAATAAGTCATTAAAGAACCACAATCCTTTTCAAATCCTGTAAATTGCTTCTCTTCTCTCAGTGGATTTCAGAACTATGTATTCAAATAATTTTAGGCATTGTTTGTCAGTAATAAAAATTATAAATGAGTTGGAATATTCCGATAGATATTTTACAAAAATACCATGTAAACGGAAGCTTACAAGAAATAACAAAGAAAATAAATGTTTCCTAAACAACGTATACAGACACGTCCCCCTGTGGCGGACGTGCCTGTTTTGATGCAAGAGGTAAAGTCGGTTAGTACAAGTATCTTGCTTCTCAGAATAATCTCAAGTAAAACCTCCACAATGTTTATTGATCAATCCTCTCCGAGGAAGCTACACTATTGCTACATTATTTTTTCAAATATTTTATTCGCATTTTACTGTTATTATTCGACACCAGACATTAGTAAATTGGAGCAATAAAAAATAAGATACAATAAGCCTACGTACATATACATATAGCCTGTAAGATACGGAAATGTCTAGGTCGGTATTCCAACCTTTTTCCTTGGATCGACCCTTTATAAAAGAATTGTCTGCTTCATTGTCCCCTTACATGTTTTTCCTATAGTTAACAGAGTGCACAATTGAACCATAATAAACGCACCCAAAAGTCAAAGATAACAATTTCACGAATCAATAATTTCGTAAAAATTCTCGATTTTCAATAATTTGAAATATTAGCGCTTTTCAGTAGCCGAGTTTCTAATGTTCAATAATGAGCCGGTTAAAAAAAAGTAGAACGTTTTTCTTAGTAATTGGCCAACACATTTCTACAGTGTGTTTTACGTTTAATGTTTTCTGGTTCTTTTAAAGGAACGTTGTGAATACATAGTTATCGTTTATTACGTTTTCTCATAATCCCTAGGATGCACTTTGGATACGACAGAAAATAATTTTTAATTTACTATTAGATGTCTAGTTGCTTAATACAAGAAAACAATTATCAAGTTCACTAAATTGTTTTTTGTAATCAATGAGATCTTGATATTGATTTTATCGATCAGTAACCGATTAATATCCGGCTATTGACTCGCTGTTGACTCTCTCAGCATCGACTATTGACTCTTAATTAACCCCCTTCAAAATTTCATGAAACTCCAGGCTGTCGATACCGACCCGGATGGGAACCACAGTTCTAGGTGATATATCAAAAGTACCAGTGTTTGATTACTCATTGTCAACTTGTCCATTTTCTTTTGCTCCTCTTTCCCTATTATCTACTCTCGAGTCTCATACTGCTGAGAAACCAACCGGTTGCTTCAAATCATAGAACTTTACCACTCCGTAACTATCGCGGTTTACTGTTCCACTGTGCTACATCAACTCAAACATTGTATTCGATCACACTGAATTGTTATTTATGTTATTTTCTGTTTGTTATTCACCCTTATGCAAGAGTTGCCTGTTGAGTTTGTTTTGCAGTCGAGAGGAAACCGAATGATTTACTTCTTACAGGACCCTTTAATTTCGAGGATTTGCCTTCTCGATTCTCATAAATTATTATTCAATTTAAATTTCACGAAAACCAGACATCTGAAAGGCGAATACGACACACATCTTCGACAAACGCTCTGACGTACAGGAGGCTTTTAGCAAACAGTTGCCCGCCAGTTCAAAATCGTCAAACTCTTCACTAATTTTAGAACACAAATTAAAGTGAAGTTAACACTTTATCGCTGAATATTATTCGCGAAATATAAAAAACACAAAAAGAAGAATGTCTTTTCGTGTAAGTCTACCAGGCGGTTTCAATAATATTCCCTCTGGCAGTCAGCTGAAAACGTTAAGAAAGGCTGTTGGTGATGGTTTCCTCGGAAATCAGACACAATTCCACAACATTGAGTTTATATATAACATATGTGAAATAGTACGACAATAGATAGCAAAACTAGATTCGTTCTCTAAGAATCTTAGAGAACGACCTTGGATACCTCACGCCTGAGACAGTACCTCGTCACTCATGAAGGGGAGTCTGGATGCACAGCCTCATTTATGCTTACGTCGTGCATGAGGTGGGTTGAGAGTGGAACTTGTCTCTAAAACGCGAGGTCGCTGGCGGTCACCTCAATTATCAGCAGAAGTTGGGCAACTCATGTAGTGCATAGGCTAAGAAAAGCAGAAGCTAAGAAAACCACGCAACGACGTCGCCTCTTTTCCAGGAACAAGCTGAGCACTAGCCGCTACCGGCCCGGCACGGGCAAGTACTACAGCCGCTACCGCTCCACCTCGGAGGCGCCCGCTGCGGCGGCCGACGACCCGGCGGCGGCGACGGCGACGCTGACGGCGGCGGGCGTGTCGGCGGCGGGCGCCGCGACGCCCACCGCGCGCCCCACCGTCCGCCCCAAGGGCGTCTTCTCGGCGGCGCGACGCCCCTACCCGCACCCGCTGCGCCCGCCGCGCCCCGCCGCCCGCCCGGCGGCCGCCCCCGCCCCCGCGCAGGTACTCCAAATGCGGAATAAACTCTCAACGACGAGGGGCTGGATAAATAAAATATTCTAACCACAGACAACGTCATTACTTGAAATAATTAGTACATGAGTCGTCATTGAAGTCGTAGGCTTCCGCGGCCAGAGTCATGTGCGTGATCTGGGCTGTCCGAGTGACGCCGCGTCGAAGGCTGTGTTGCCGACGTTTCGACCATCTTGTCGTGGTCTTCCTCAGGGCTGGTATGCATACGTCGGCAACATAGCCTTCGACGCGGCGTCACCCACAGATCACGCACAAGAGTCGTCATTGCCAACAATATTGTTGGCAATGACGACTCATGTAATTATTTCATTGTAAATCCCAACGAAAACTCACCACAGTACCAATACGTTATTAATTTCTTTCATTGATTAACCAGTACTGTAGGATTAACCAAAATTGTTGGATGCTGGATGACCCAATGCTGTTGGATTAATCTAATTAATATTGTTGGCAATGACGACTCATATAATTATTTCATTGTAAATCCCAACGAAAACTCACCACAGTACCAATACGTTATTAATTTCTTTCATTGATTAACCAGAACTGTAGGATTAACCAAAATTGTTGGATGCTGGATGACCCAATGCTGTTGGATTAATCTAATTAATATTGTTGGCAATGACGACTCATATAATTATTTCATTGTAAATCCCAACGAAAACTCACCACAGTACCAATACGTTATTAATTTCTTTCATTGATTAACCAGAACTGTAGGATTAACCAAAATTGTAGGATGCTGGATGACCCAATGCTGTTGGATTAATCTAATTAATATTGTTGGCAATGACGACTCATATAATTATTTCATTGTAAATCCCAACGAAAACTCACCACAGTACCAATACGTTATTAATTTCTTTCATTGATTAACCAGTACTGTAGGATTAACCAAAACTCTTGGATGCTGTATGACCCAATGCTGTTGGATTAATCTAATTAATATTGTTGACAATGACGACTCATATAATAATTTCATTGTAAATCCCAACGAAAACTCACCACAATACCAATACGTTATTAATTTCTTTCAATGATTAACCAGTACTGTAGGATTAACCAAAACTGTTGGATGTTGGATGAACCAATGCTGTGGGATTAATCTACATCGCAAATACCACTGGATTAACCAATCGTAATTGCTACCTAGAAATTTTTCTGAGCGAAACTTCTTTTTTTTATGGAAAATCCCCTTAAATCTAGTTATTTATTGAGATTTTTTGGTTTATCTTTTAACCCCCAAATTCACTATTACCTTTCAATATCTCTTTAAAACGAAACCATACTTGGTCATTAGACTTTTTTTAGTATACCAGTTTTTTAACACCGAATATGATTCGATATATTGAAATACATCTGGCATCTTCACAGTTTTTATTTAATATATTACTACGTCTGATCCTAAACAATAAGATTCATTAAAAATCATCTTAATGGAATTCTGAACAAAGTTAATTTTAAGGCTCAATGAGTCTCCTGACCCAACCAAATAATGAAGATTTTCGTAATAATAGTCTATATTTTCGGACATGTTGCACCTTCAAGGGTTGCTCCTCTACAGGATTTACAGCGACTAACGGTCGCCTTCAAATTCGAAAGTTCTATAACTCCTTAGGAGGCGTTCCCACAAACTTGTGATTTGGACGCTATACGTTATTGCGTGTTACCTACTAAATTAGAAGGAATTTGCAAAGCCATATGAGCTTTTAATTTTCAATACCAAGTATTGTATTTGATTTCTTTATCTATGGGCTGCAACACTGGCACAAGTCAATGCGAATTTTAAATCAGAACACTCATTTTAAATCTTTTATATTTGTTATTACTAACAAAACTCCTATGAAGCTTTTTACTAATTCTTACCCCTTAATGCACCAGTTACTGAGCGTGAGATATATATAATTCAACCACCATTTAAAACTTCAAACACGTTTATCTAGAAACTTCACTTTACGAGTTGTGCTAATATTGCATCCCATAAATGACATGTGTACCACACATCATTCCCGGCCTGCCACTATACTGCAAAGTGTGTGTGTTTGCGGCTGGCAGGAGAGCAACCGTCTGGAGGAGCAGCGCGACAGCGAGGACGCCGCCTCGCACGCCGCCCTCGCCACGGCGCCCCCGCACCTCTTCACGCGCAAGGCCGAGGACAACGCCATCGAGGCCTCCACCATGCTCAAGAAGGTACGCAAGAAGGCTCACGCCACGGCCGCCTCACCCGCTCCTTGCTCCCGCGATGAAGCGTTGGGTTAATAGATAAATGCAATAGAACTCCTGGAAATCCGAACTAATTGGGGGTGTGGTCTGTTCGGATTCGGAAATGTTCGGATTATCCGAAAAAATGTATGGTATATATCCAAATACATCTATAGAATTACCAGACGCAATGCAACGTACCGTGCTATGTGAGAAAATGGCAACGTAGCGTAGCGATTGCATCATCACATCGCTCATCAAGAATTTCAGTTCCTCACGTAAAAATAATATTACCGATTTTGCAAGTTTCTCTAAGTGAAAATTACTGCCCCCAAAACAAGTGATATACACCGTAGCTACCAGTGCAATAAAGTTTCATTTCTACAACTTTTGTTTCAGTAATTAGTTGTTCAGCTCTACAGTAATTATAAAATCCTTTCTTTATACTACAAACAAGTATTTTATTTATTTTTCCTCCATCCCGAATGTTGTTCGAATTACCCAAAATTTCGAATTTCTGGGGTTCAGATTAGCGAGGTTCTACTGTAGTATTTATTGAGAACATTTCTGTGGGGATAGATCGGTGGCTTGAAAATACGAGGGTTTGGGGAATAATGTCATGGCCACTATCTTTTTTATGAGAATACGAGCACGGGAGAAAAATGTGAAATATACACATGAAAGGACAACGTAAAGTAAGTTCATGAACATTTAACAACACACCAATATTGTGCTTGCTCAAGAGGTTATATTTATTATGGTATTTGAAATGACAGAACTGGTTTCATATTCCAAATCTTTTTAGCATATTTTAGCTCACAACATCTCCAAAGCATTACATACCGGTTTTAAAGGCCCGATAAGGCAGATTGTCGGTTAGAGCACGTGCCACATAGATCCGCACACTCACAGGTCGTCATGTGCGTTGGTGATCACTGGTTGCTATGCGTTCTTTCAGAAACTCTCTTGCCCATTTTGCTACTGTCCAGTATGGAATGGTATTATTTCAAACAGCTTCAAGCAACTCCTCGGCATTTCTTCTATGAAGAACTGCTATCTCTGTGTAAGAGCGCTGCTCTAAACCGGTTACATTCATCTCGCACAGCGGTATTTAATGGCGCAAATTAAATTGTGCGATCCGATAGCTTTTTTTTTAAGAAAAAAATAGTTGCTTGCTTTTAGTGTTATTATTCAACAAATACTCTGAATAAAAACACAACTAACTGCATGACGCATTTAACGATCTGCAGTTGAATGAATTTATACAGAAAATATCCAAGTCGCAGAAAACAGTACAGTTGAAAAGGAGCTTAGAAACTTGGAACATTACTTAAAATTTTAAGCAGCGAGGATGCACGCCGAAAATTAGATATTTGTGAGAAGTGACAAGAAAAATTAGAATAATTTTACATATTCACTATGTAGAAAATAGAAAACTCCAAAAACAGTTTCATATGATTCAATATAAAATTTTAAGTCTAATGAAATAAATAATGGAGGTACACATCTTGAACAATACAGTCCTATACATTGTGAACCCAGAGTTTTCAGAGAACCCAGAGTTTTTCCAGAAAATGTAATTTATTTACCAAGTGCGCGTATGGTATTGTAAAATATGGCAAAGAAATCCTACTGTCCACCTTACCTTAAAACCCTAATACATCACATAATTATAATCTAAGAAATGTTTTCTGTGAAAGAACACAGGTGTCACACGATTGCTGAGTATTTCGTTTACACACACTCAGAAATCTTTGCAATAAAACACTCTTTAGAAAACTTAAGGAAGAAGAACTTAATTCTCTCGTTTGCGCAAAGTTACAGCTGACAAAAACCATAAAAATGGATTTTAAAATCGATATTCGTGTTCATATTATGAGAGATGATTCCAATACTTGGAAAAGTAAAAATTGAGTAGTGTGACTACATTCGCCTTACGGTACGTTAACTGGCTTGTGCTACCTGCAAAGTGTAAATCGACGAAATTATGTAATTAAATGCAGAACATACATTTACGCACGCATTACCAGCCTTACATTTTGAACTTCCGTCACAGTAATTGGGGTTTTTTTGGCTTAATCATGCAATCGTGGTCAATCAATTGCACTACTCTCAGTCGTATCAACAAACTACCAAGCTACGTCCCTGTGAACAACACTCCTTTATAGTACAGTATGTACACTATGTTTTCGTTACATGTAACGTTACATTACTGTTTTACCAAGTTACCACCTAAACGCGATTAAAAAAATGTTTTGTTTAAAAAATTGGCAGAAAGTAAGTTTTGAAATATGAAAGACAGAGATAACGAGGAAACTAAGTGCAAGTGAGGCAAAAATGTTCCTGTTTATGAAAAAAGTGAAGAATGAACAGAAATATTACAATAAATTATATAAAGAGGTTAGTGAAACTAACTTTTAAAGACTAAATATATTTACCAACATATATTGTTGATATTAACAACAATATCTGAGCACTGCTTTGTCGTGCATTAATCTCTTTCATTCAATTTGTTTTTTACACTTACTCTTATAATTATATTACGAAGACTTTAAAAAAATGGTAAAGTTAATTAAAATTGAAATATTATTTACGTAAGAAATCATTCATACTTTTCGAAAAACTGATAAAGTTTTCATTGAAATTATAACTACGACATGTTTTTATTCTAATATTTGTATTATGAATATACTATGAAAATAAACGTTCCAGCAATGTCTATTCTTTGCGGTCTTCGTACGTTGTACTTGACAACATAAAGTTGTATGTTCAATTACCTCTCAAGATGCAACTAATCAAAAAAATTTGAAAATTTTAGTTTCTTGTAAACTTCATAGTACATTGGGTTGCTTTACGGGGGCGGTGGCGATTACCCTACTGCAGAGTGAGACGCTATTCTCACGGAGTGGTTATTTCTGAGAGTGTCCCTCCACTCGTCTCGCACAGAGGCAGGGGAGTGCCAAGGGAAGGGATGCCGCAGTCACGAGATCTCCCGTCACGAACGCTGTGTGAGTTAACGAGACGAAGCCTCACGAAACTATTCTGGAATTAGCATGAGCTACAATCTGATAACGAACACATGTATGTGTATTAATTTAATTCAAATATACGTTTTAAAATAACGCCCAGCGATTTCATGTTACTCCGAATGCTTTATCACTGAATTCTGTTCTAAAATGCAACAGCGTAAAACATACACTGGTACTACGTTGCGAGAGATTGCCATTGGTGGAACAATTGAAATTTTCCACACGCTTTGTAATGGGCCGTAATTTCAAATTGTCTTTTACGTGCAATACGTATTTCAAATCAAGTATTGTGTTGATGAAAGTCGACTTTAATTCTCAAATGCAGAAAGATGCAGAATTCCTTTGTCGTGAGTTAACAATAAAGCACTTCATTGACTTACTTTTACCAACACATAATATTGCATTCTTTCCTGTCCTTAAAGTTTACCGAATCCATAAAATTTCAAACACAATGGAGGATAAGACTAAGTATCAGCATCTGTTGAAAGCTTGATTGTTGCTTCTGAATGCTTCATTCTTTTACTATCATTATGTGATTTCTAAATGCAATTTAAGGCAATGTTTTTGTGCAAGGAGTACAATTAAATTAGTATGAATGTGTTCAAACAAGAAAAAAAATTAAATATCAACTTTCCAACCTATACATTTTTTATAATTTTTAAAATGCATTCTTGAACAACAGCTGATTTTTAGACACGATCAAAATTATCATTTATTCTGCATTCATTTAGGTCCTCACCTAACTCTCAGGTAAATTTGTAACGATATTCTGAATTCAGTAATGTCCATAATATTTTAGTTCGCTCCAGAAACCACAATTCATTGTCCAAGTTCAGAGCAAGTAGCAAGTAAACGCTTGGCTGGCGAAGAGTATCGTTGGTTAACAAGGCGGTGCAGAAATCTCGAGCGAGCGAACAGATATACGGAGTGCAGGCGCAACCACCTAATTAGAGTTTCATTATCTATCTGCATCTAAATTGCAACTACTATACCTATGCCTTAGTTAAAATTAAGATCATACACAACGTATCTGAAAGATATAGGAGCCGTAGTGATCTACTTTTCCTAATTCACCCATCTTGACACATTTTTAAATCCATTCATCCAGGATTTTCTTGCTATTTTTCTTCCTATAAGGATCCCGAAGTTAATGTTTCGAGTTGTCTATGCAGATATAATTTATCAATTCACATGCCTTGCTATGTATTCTTATTAATTTCACTTTACAAGTCTATAGTATTTCAGACATACCATATTGTGAAAATAAACATAAGAAATGAAATAGGAAACCAACCAATTAAATTTTTCATGATTAATTACGATCCTAGTTTGTAGTAATAAAGTCACCTACATTAATTCAGAAAATAAGAGATTAAAGGAAAATGTTAATGTTTTCTTGGAGACCTTCTTTCCCAACTCCAGTCATCCTGATCACTCTTGAAATGTGTTTATCTTGGTCACATAATAGCATGTAAGCGTGAAATAGATGTAGTTGATCTTTAAACGTATTGTTCATTTCTGGCCCAGGGCATCAATTGATGTCACTGCAGTCCGACCTGGAGGTCCTATATTTCGTGTCCCGATGGTAACAGGATTTTCAACTATCTACATAACTAGGTTGAAGTCAGTCGTTATCTTGAGAAATCTATCGGCGCCTGTTCTGATCAGTAGATTTCCGTGGCTTCCCCGGTCATCACCGGGCAAATGTTGGAGCAATACCCTGACAAACGGACTATGGATCGCGCGCGATCTTTCCTTCCTCTTCCTTGTCCTAACCTAACCCCTTACTTACACACACACACACACACACACACACACACACTACACTCCCTACTATTTCGGGAGAGCAGTCGGGAGGTTACAGCTGTAACCGACTGAAGCGGAGTCCTGCTGGCAGGAAATACCTGGTTGGGGAAAATACCTGGTTGGGGAAAATACCTGGTTGGGGAAAATACCTGGTTGGGGAAAATACCTGGTTGGGGAAAATACCTGGTTGGGGAAAATACCTGGTTGGGGAAAATACCTGGTTGGGGAAAATACCTGGTTGGGGAAAATACCTGGTTGGGGAAAATACCTGGTTGGGGAAAATACCTGGTTGGGGAAATACCTAGTTGGGGAAATACCTAGTTGGGTAAATACCTAGTTGGGCAAATACCTAGTTGGGTAAATACCTGGTTGGGTAAATACCTGGTTGGGTAAATACCTGGTTGGGGAAATACCTGGTTGGGGAAATACCTGGTTGGGGAAATACCTGGTTGGGGAAATACCTGGTTGGGGAAATACCTGGTTGGGGAAATACCTGTTTGGGGAAATACCTGGTTGGGGAAATACCTGGTTGGGGAAATACCTGGTTGGGGAAATACCTGGTTTGGGAAATACCTGGTTTGGGAAACCCCGCTATCCAACGGGTCGGCGCCGGACCTCGCCATCCAAGGGAAGGAAAGATCTCCGCCACCTCCCGCGATAAAAACGTGCATTACATTCACGGGACTAATGACCTTAGCAGCTGACTCGTCAGCAATCACTAATCAATCGTTCGTTGCAGGTGGACAGCAACGCGGAGGAGGAGACCGAGACGCCGGCTCCGGTGAGCGTGACACCCACCAGACGGCGCGGCACCACCACCACCACCACCACCACAACAACAAGCACCACGACGCGAGCGCCGTCCCCGGCGCGGCCGTCCAACCACAAGCACTCTGAGGAGAGCAAGTCCGCGGAGGAGGAGGAGGACACGCGCACTGCGTCGCAACGGGTGGCCGCGCTCACGTCGGCCGCCGCCTTCGCGGGCGGCATCTTCAAGACGCCGGCCTCCTCGCCCTTCGACGCCCGCCGCATCACCATGGCCACCGAGGACCCCATCCTGCCCATCGAGGCCTTCTTCCCAGCGGGCATCTGGAGCCACAGCAAGGACGATAAGAGCAGATGAGCCCGTGCGCGCCACGCGACACCACGCGGCGTGCTCTGGACTGAAACGTCACTCTTGACAAGATCGTGATCGCCCTTCGCGCGAGGCGTTGGGGCAATCGTGCGATTTGCGGGGCTCCGAAGGGAAGAAGTCGGCTTGTGGCTTCGATGGTGTTATGGTTAACGTAACGGACTGTTATACCAAAGTTAGCAGCTTCAAACACGATCGACGCCGTGGATTTTAAAGAGCAAAAAACAATCCTTCCTTCCAATGGGGAGGTAAAGCCGACTGTCCCATGTTGTAAATTTACTGCATGTAAAAGAACCTCAAACCTGAAAAGACCCCTCTGAGCTAAATTTAAATCGCCTCTTTCGTCTCCCGAGTGATATCTTCTTTCTCTCTAGCACGGTCAGACGGAAGAACCGGCCTAAGGGACCGAGTCTCGCCATGTAAAATAAGGCGTCGTAGAAATGAATTTGAATTTTGAAGTCGGTCGCGGCGGAGCCAAGGCCAGATGCTTCGCTCCCCTTCGTTTTGCTCGGTGCGCTTGCGAGGGAAACGCACTGCCGTCGGTAGCCGTTCTTCCCTTAGCATCCGCTGCTTTTCGGAGACCCGGTTTCGCAGAGCGGTTCTCAAAAGAGCTCCGTC
The DNA here is from genome assembly GCA_038098605.1 of Gryllus longicercus. Lineage (NCBI taxonomy): Eukaryota > Metazoa > Arthropoda > Insecta > Orthoptera > Gryllidae > Gryllus > Gryllus longicercus. The sequence goes on from JAZDUA010000025.1 coordinate 2,040,826, forward strand.
CTGGAGAGTGCGTCCAATTTGTACAGAAAACAATGTTTTCCAAACCTCTGGATGCGTTTCGATATAATGCGAAATGTGTGACAAAAAATCAGTGACAAAAAATTACAGTGTAAAAAATACCGCAAACAAATTATGCCAAAGATATCTCACGTAAATTAAAATTTCTTTACCATGTTTTGCAAACAATATAATACGAAGGTATAATTTCATTTTTCTAAATCAAATATTTACATTCAGAGCACCTTCTGTAGAGAGTTCCAGAGCAGGGGTGGAGGGGGTGGGAGCGGGACGGGGCGAGACGCTCGGCCGCCGTGCGAATGGAGCTTCGCTGGGGAGCGGCCGCTGCTCCCGGGCTGCAAGCGCCCGCCCGCGCCTCCCCCGCGGACCAGCAGACCAGCCCTTCGCTCAAGGACTAGTTTCTTCACTAATAATCGTTTTTAAAACAATGTTGTTTTGGGCACACACTTATACATAATACATAATGGATCCACGAATTTCAAGGAATATGTTCATAATTAGCCCATTTAATTGGATTTTCTCGTGATACTCAGTATTGGGTTTCCAATAGATTTGCTTCTCTTCCATTAACAGATTTTGGCACACTTATTTTCCATAAGCAAAACAACAACTTAGATACGATTATATGATGCGTTCTGACCATATAGCAGATAAAAGCAGGTTAATTCAACACACGATTAGAATGAACACAACGATCAGAATCAACACAACGATTAGAATCAACACAGCGATTAGAATCAACAAAACGATTAGAATCAATACAACGATTAGAATCAACACAACGATTAGAATCAATACAACGATTAGAATCAACACAACGATTAGAATCAATACAACGATTAGAATCAATACAACGATTAGAATCAATACAACGATTAGAATCAATACAACGATTAGAATCAATACAACGATTAGAATCAATACAACGATTAGAATCAATACAACGATTAGAATCAACTCAACGATTAGAATCAGCACAACGATTAGAATCAACACAACGATTAGAAGTAGTGGAATGATGGTCTGGTCCGCGGCGGAGTCTTCCGCTGGCGAGGGAGGCGCGTCAGGAGGCGTGTCCGCCGCGGCCGCCCCGGCGCTCGCGTCCCGCGTCCCCTCGCGACACAACGGCCCCCGGCGGCCTCCGACGCGCGGCGCCGCGAGCCACGGGGACGGCCCAGACGCCTCCGCCCACGCCCCGCCCACGCCCGAGCCCCTCCGCCCCCACACGAGGCCGTCTTGGCAACCCTGCCACGCGATACGGAGATGGGCTGTTGGAATTTCACAAAATGAAAGCGTTTACGAACCATTTTTGTTGATTTTTCTTCAGGTCCAGCATGATAAAAATCTATTTTTGTTCAGGTTTATCCTCCAAGAAACGAACGGAATAGTGCAAAACCATCCCAAAATCGCCTTTGAGACCACTCTCACGACAAATTTCTTAGGAGCGTAAAAAAGTGTTCAAATAATAGCGTCGGATATATTTATACTGGTTTGATGTAAATTATCTAGCACAATGACTTGGCTGTGTGAAGGATTAATTAAAAACTATATGATTTTTATTCGCCACCATAACAAAATTAGTAGATTCGGAAAAAAAGTGGTGTACGATTCTGGAGAACAAGTTAAGCTTCGAGGGGTATACATGAATCTTTGTATTTAAACGTCTTGAAAGTACAAAAAAAAAAGAAATTTACTAATTTATTTATTTTCTTATGACATATTATTCGATAGGAGCATTTTACATGCAGTGAAAAATGAATAATGAAATGGACTTATTTCAATTTTATTACGTATTTATTTATGTAAATTATATGTAACATGATTGTAGAGTAAATTGTATATTTCTTTGTCGATCAAGAAGTGAAATATTTGCATTCATATCGTTAGCAACCTCTTCTCTTATGTAGCTCGACTAGTTTAATAATAGTACAATAACTAGGAGTGCTATGCGCGCGCATTTTGTACTGATATAATACAAACATTATTTATTTAGTATAAATTTGTACGTATTTTGTTCTACATTTATCCCTTTCCTCTACATGTTTTTCCTTATTTACGATGACGAAAAACTAAACTCCATATCCCTCCAATAAACATTTCAAACATCCAAATTTGTACAGACCTCAAATGGCTGAAGTTTGATTATTTCTCTCGATTAAAATTTCAGATTGATTGTTCTGCTCAAGGATATCCACCCATAGCAATGCATACTGATAACAATTGTTTTTTATTCTGTGATATAAATAATAACATTTATTTTCCTTAACATTCTCAACATATCGTGAAAAGTTTTTAAACTTTAGTAATTGCCCACTATTAAATAAGGAACGTGTATATGATCTTCTCCAGTAGACAAAGCATGAAGTTCCTAGATATATGAAAGCATATTTACGGTAATCATAAACACATTGAGTCATGGACTTTGGCAAAACATACTTCTTAAAAACAAGGATTCTAGAATATTTCGGTTTTGCTTAGGTTTTATTATTTTCTTATGGGAGAATGATACTATGATACACCATATGTATCATACATTTTATACACATATGATTACATATTTTTTTCTTCACAATGAGATAACGATTTTGCCGTAACGCGATCTGCCGTCCAAAAAATGTAAAAATTATCCTAAAAGAAATAATTAGCAGATATGATGCCAATGTATTTTAAGTAAAACGTAAGGAGCATACACAAAAATACGCATGTCACTTCACATACGAAAATAACATGCATACATTAGTGTACATTAGTAAAGCAGCGCACTCGAGTGTTAAAAATACGCAGTCCCCCTCTAAACACATACAAACGGAATGAGCAGACAATGCCAAGGTTTTCTCAGAGAAAGTGCTCGAAAGGGCCCAGAAGCAGTCGTTGCGTGGAGGCCGCCGTGCTCTAGTTAAAGCGACACGAGACGGCAAAATTAATTAAGAAACGGAAGAGGGCGGGGCCGCGCCACCGGCTCCTCCTCCGACGCCGACGCCGCAGTCGCCGACGGAACAAAAATAGCGAAGTAGGCTGCGCGCTGGGAGAAATCGGAAGCAGCGTCGTCAAACATCCAATTGACGGGTGTCATATTTCCTGCGGTGGCAGTCCGACTACCTCATCAACAGCCTCAGCATCTTCCCTCCAACTCTCCTCTCATTCTGTGTCTCTCTATCTCTTTCGTTCTGTCTCTCTCTCATTCTGTCTGTCAGTCTGTCTCTCTCATTCCGTCTGTCAGTCTGTCTCCCTCTCTCTCATTCTGTTTGTCTGTCTGTCTCTCTCTCATTCTGTCTGTCTGTCTCTCTCTCTCATTCTGTCTGTCTCTCTCTCTCATTCTGTCTGTCTCTCTCTCTCATTCTGTCTGTCTCTCTCTCTCATTCTGTCTGTCTCTCTCTCATTCTGTCTGTCTCTCTCTCTCATTCTGTCTGTCTCTCTCTCTCATTCTGTCTGTCTCTCTCTCTCATTCTGTCTGTCTCTCTCTCTCATTCTGTCTGTCTCTCTCTCTCATTCTGTCTGTCTCTCTCTCTCATTCTGTCTGTCTCTCTCTCTCATTCTGTCTGTCTGTCTGTCTCTCTCACTCATTCTGTCTGTCTCTCTCATTCTGTCTGTCTGTCTGTCTCTCATTCTGTCTGTCTGTCTCTCTCTCATTCTGTCTGTCTGTCTGTCTGTCTGTCTGTCTCTCTCTCTCATTCTGTCTGTCTCTCTCATTCTGTCTATCTGTCTCTCTCTTTCTCTCTTTCTCTCTTTCTCTCTCTCTCTCTCTCTCTCTCTCTCTCTCCTGTCTTTCTTTTACCTTCTGTCTTGAATTAAGGTGTGCTTCAGTGTCCTTGAATTGCTCTGGATCTTTCTTTCTCTCACTCCGTTTCTGCAATTGCCTATTTCGCTTCCCCTAGGGGCCTTCAGCAGCATGCAACCCGTTCTCTGACGGGGCACAAGAAGAGAGGTCGTGGCGCTATGAACGCAGGAAGAAGACGTTTTGCCAAGAAACACAGAAATCTTAATATCGCGTTTAAAGCATTACCTAATTACACCTCCCAATTGTCGTAAATTTCAGGAAGCAAGAACGTAAAAATATTCGAAATAATTTTGTTGCGTTCTCATAAAGACTGATTTTCAAAAGCGGGAAACTTCCATGATGAGATGAAAGAAAGAAAAAAAGGCAGTAGGTGAGATGGAATACTTTACCTGATAATTTGCGCAAGAAACATTTACATTTTGTTTGAAAAATACAATGAAAATTACAATAGAAAGGGTAATTTTGGATGTACATCTTATAAATCTATGAGATCGAAGATAAGACGCCTTTACTCTTTGATCGTTATGTCATATGAAAAAAAACATTAAAACTTATTTTCGGTCATGTGAGCGCGCACGAATTATTTTTGGATCTAAAGAGAGAACATATTTATAAATATTTAATCAATGTAAAATTAGTTTCGATAAGTTACGGAAGCACTGAACAAATCTCGAGTAATAACAACCAGAGTATCTTCCCCATTTACAATCCCATTAAAACACATTTTTTGAATGAAACGGAATGCGATGTATACAGTTCTATCACAAACATTTCAACTCCTTTGTTTGCATATTGCTCGTATAATAATATATTCACCTGCTAACCAACTAAAAAAATTGCAAGAGAAATAAAAACTAGGGATACATCATTCATTCTCTAATTTATTTTGTGAACATTCAATAAGAATTATAAGAAATTGCAGTTTTATGTCTTTTGAGTTTTCCTTTATTTTGACAGTCGTTCTACGAAATGTTTGAAATAAAGTGTTTGGAAAGATCCTATCGCTTCTAGTAATTTGACTCCACCGCGTGCTTTAATTTATTTATCAAGCATTCCCCATGTTAACATACATCAAGCATCAATCATTACTGAGCTCTATTGGCATTGGATACCAATAAAAAGCGTTTCGTTAGCACTTTTAATATATACTGTTGGAACAGGGCATCCCGGGGTGAGCGGCGGTCGCCCATGCCGGGAGATCCGACAGGCCCTGGCAGTTCCCGCAGGCGCCAAGAGAGAGCGCCCCGCGGCCGGAGCAGCAAGAGGACCCCACGGGGCCCTTCGTTGAGGCAGCGGCCGTCAGATGGCGCGGGGGGCGGCGAGACCAGGCCCCAAGGACGACTGCAGCCAACCGCCGCAGCTTCCCCCAAAGACGCAAAGAACGCGGCCAGCGAAGGAGCAATGTCCAATGAAAAGCACATTGAACAATGTGGAATAAAATAATATGCAAGATATTATACCCGCACGTTTTTGTGACCCCCGAATTCCTACACCCATTCCTTTACAAACAGTTGAATACATGATAGAATGGAGCGTTGTTGACAAAATGTGGTAGTGGAAAGTTTCGCTATCATGTAGTAGAAACTATTTTGCATCGAAAAGCGAGCTACAGATTTGATATAATAGTCCTGTCGACAAAATAATCAAACCTCCCATTCCACTCGCACCAAACAAATCGAGGGCTTGAGAAAACGTACCGAGTAATACTGTAAAATATCAATTAGAGTAGGGATATTCTCACGAAGATTTTACCATCCACCATATTATGTAAATGTATTATTCGGATCAGTTTTTCAGGTTTATATAAGTAGTAAATTACTCGAATTATTTCGTATTTTTATTCAACTTCAAGTAAATGTTCACCAACGATCTAATAAAAACAAATTCCACTAATTTTAGGAAATACAATTTAAATATACATACTTCTAACCGATTCCTTAGCTTTCGACGCATTTTCTGAGCATAGATGTAGCCTCGAGTTTTATTAGCAAAATTATTTCGTTAAAATCTTCGGCTTTTAATAAAACTTACGCTTGTGCAATAAGTACGTTGTTAGGGTACCTTGTCATAAAAATTCTGTTGTAAAAAATATAAAATCACGCCCTTCCGCGGAGCAAGGAATATTTTTCATTACACATCAATCACGAATCTACGGAAAGAGGCTCAGGATTCATACTCTAAAAACATGTTAAGACCGAAAATATATTATGATATGAAATAGATGACATTATGAATCTTGAAAATATATTTTAAATGAAAAAAAGAAAATAAAATTCATGTAAACGTCAATTACAATTAGGAAGATACACCAAGAGTAATCCGTGAATTAAATAAACCACTTCAATAACTATATGCATTATATTTCCTTAATCATGACAATAGTATGGTGATTAAAATGTAAAAGCACCTTATTACCTCATTGAAAATCTCATTACAAAATCAAACCTCATTACATTACAACATTACCTCACTACAAAACTGTTACCCAAATTGTATCCATTGTAAAAAGGAAAGAAATGGAATAAATTGATAAGAAAATGAAATTGAAAATAATTGATAAGAATGAAAGAAATTGTAATAATGTGGATTCCAGCGATTCATTTAATACTGAAACAACGCATCAAGAAATGGCTGTCGTGAAAGGACACGTAAGTTCTAATGACTCAAAGTTTCCCTGCTCCGAGTCGAGTGGAACTAATTAAAAGATCATTAACACATATTACCAATACATCGAGTTACACATCGTATGTATCTCCTCCAAATAGTGCAGTTATAAGTGCGGAAAATCTCGCCAAGCCATTCAAAAGGAAGAAGGAAAATTACCATGAAAATAACGAAGGAAGTAGCGTTAAGAAACACATTGATAAACAACTAATTCTAGTGAATGAAAAATTACAAAAACCCAAAATTACTGTCTTACGAGCAACTGAAGGAATTTTTCAAAGACAATTTTGGTTCCAATAACGCCTTTCAAATGTCACTCATATACACAAGAGAAACGGAAAAAACAAGTTATTAAGGGCCGTATTCATAGTCGACAACAATTTTCATAAGGAGTTCGAAGGAAACAAGTGCTACTATACAAATAGATTTATGTGTGTAAATGCTAGATGGAGTAAATGTAAATGCTAGAGGAGTTACAATTTATGAACGAATCTAAAATCATCGATGAAGTAAAAATAAATAATTTGGAAATAATTGATGTGAAAGTATCCCTCAAAAACAAGGTTTGTATCTATGTAATTTACACATATGAATGGGTGAAAACCAGAATGGTATAAGTGAGATTTTATAAATTCTGAGAAATCTGTTTATTTAAGTCAATATCACTCCAAAGTCGTGGTGCTTTGTTTCATCATTAAAATCACGGTATTTCACATTGCCACTGACATGTAGCATAAAATAAACACTTTTACTCGGAATTTATAAAAAGACACTTATACGGTTCTGGTTTTTATCCATTCATATGTATTTCCTTTTTCCTCGAAAATGGTGATCTTGGGAACGTTGTGCAGCAACTTAGCAGACCTCTTAGTTTCAACTCCATTTAAGATTGTAAGATACAACATAGAGATAATTTACTCAAGCGTACCGCAACGGCTATGCAAAATTCCCTAGTATTTTCCCTTTACTAAGCCATGATTATTAAAAATTATTTCTCACTGCTTATGTGAATTATTTTGTAATAATTAAGTCATATTGTAACGGAATAGTATTATAAATGCTTAAATAATTTTATAGTTCTTTACTACAATACTACAACAACTAACTACAATACTACAACTCTGTAATACAACACACAAAATGAGAAGATAAATAATTTACCAAAATTAAGACCTAATTAACAGATCTATTTTTCAAAAATGATTAAGGAAGAAATTATTTCTCGGAGAAGTTTATAATACTCCAGCAAATACTGATTTATAATCAGCAGATGGAGGAAACTGGTTTTAATGGTAGATATGATTAAATTACCATTATTAACTTACCCGAATAACGTCTAATAGTTTGCATTCATAATTATTTATGGTACTTCATTTTGAACTAGTATATTAACCCCTAGATCTCCGGAAATAACCTTTGTATGTAATTTTCAATATAATAGTATTACAGTTTTCCTGTCTCTCATAATAAAGTAATCATGATCAAGACTTTTATGGTTGGAACTAGAGAAAACAAACTTCTTATTTTATGAAAGATTAATATCGTTCATTTGTCTTTTCAATTTTTTGGCAACATGTTAATAGAATAGAATATTCAGTAAATAAAACATATTTGATTAACAATGAAGCATAAGAAGTGAAAACAAGTAATTATTAGGAAGTCAGATATATTTTCAAGCTCACTTGTTGTGCCATCATGCCAATGAAAGTTTCTATTTAGTTGCTAACTCAGTTATCTTGGATTTAATAAACAGTGGAGGATCTCTCAGCGAATAAAACCTGACAATCTGCTTTGTCATGCATCATAAAACTAACTACACTGATTTGGCATAATACGAGAATTTCTAATTTATGAAAGGCTCAACCCAAATGATTGCACATAAATTAGTATATTTCGCGATATATCACCCCGCGCATTAAGCTTTCACCGTCCCATCCATTTCACTTTCTTTGTCCATCAACATTTCATCCTCAGCCATCTCCAACAAGCACTTCATCACGAGTCACAAACACGAGTCCTTGAGGGACACCTGGAGTTCAACGGCTGCCTTCTCTCTCTCGCGCGCGCGGGCGCAATCTGCTGGTCAGCGCGGCCACACGACGCACTCCGCTGCAGCGCCGCGCGCGCCAGCGCGTCATGCTGCACCGTTTTTTGTCCGCGTACCAGCCTGGTGCGCGCGCGCGTCACGAAACCGAAAGTGAAGAAGAGAAGAGGGGAGCGATGAACCCGCCCGGCGCGACCGCAGCGCCGCTTTTCGTTTTCGTCCAATTTCTCCGCCCGAATTTCTCCTCCATCGCCACGATCACCGTCGTCGCCCAATTTCCCCTCCACGCCCCCTCCCTCGCCCATACGGCGCCAGGCGTGCGGGCTCCGCTTCGCTGCGTCCGGTATGCGCCTGCCCACGGGGACGCGCCAAGAGATTCACTGACCACTCGATAAGCACGCGACGATTCTATCTCACTTTTTTTCAAAAGCTGCTCTCTGTCGCTTATTTGTCGATGGGTGTAATAGAAGAGAAGAGAAAATGAAGATGTTGCGGACTGCATGCTTCTAAAGGAATGGAATTCATGGTGAAATGACGTATTTCAAAAGGCACGGCGAGCCGTGATGCTTTCGCATTTTAACAAACTCATTCCTAATATTGGTTGACTTAAGGAAATAGGTCAAGTTTACTATACAGAAGCACAACAAATGATTAGTGTCTCTCATTCAAATGAATTCATGAGTATACTATATTCGTGGGTTTCATCATAATGGAACACACCCAACTAAAGTTATCTTTAGAGAAAGTTTGCTTTAAGACAAAAGGTCGTAAATTGCTTGCGTAGGGGGAAGATCTAAATAGGTTAGGATATAATTCACTAATTGTCTGAGGAGTGGAAAAACAAACGACGAAAGGGGGTGTTGGAAGTAATAAATAAACGAAAACGAGGAAAAGTAGGCATTCTTGGAAGGGCAATGATTGACTCGAGAGAAACAACTGCAGATACGGAAAGTTCTGAAAACTTGGAGACTTAACCAGAAATTGAAAGACAAGGAATACGGTGAGGAGAACACAAGACAATTCAAACTAAAGAATGAAGAGCAGGGTTGCTTCCGGAGGGAGCTACAAGAAAGATATTGAGGAAATCCTACTCGAAAATAGAAGATACCTCACAATATAAATGGAAAGAACATGGCCGTAATGTCCTCTTCATTGCACTTTTATTCTCCAAAAACACCTGAACTTTATACGAAAAGAAAGAAATGGTTCGTAGGTTGAAATCACCATTTACAAGCGTCATAAAGGCAATCGGCAGCTGTATAAACATTGGAGAAGGCTGCAATTCTTCGGTAGGGTACGTGAAACATATTGTAAATCTGTAGACGGAACGTGGACGCTATAGCATAGAAATGACTTGACATTTATTCATACATTACACACTTTACACTCTAGACTTGATACGCTTAGTGCAAGTCTTAAGGTCTAATTGTAAAATTGTTCAAAAGCGTCCACTTCCTGTGAGAGTGAGATACGTATTGTCAAGAATAAAAAATGCTTCTCATCAAAATAGGAATGAAAATTGAAAAAAAATATAAAATAGCAGAACCGTGCAAGAAGAGCTGAGGAACATCGTTCATTACAACGTATCTCTTTTAAAATGATATGCAAGTCTCCTACGGTCCTGTCGCGTCCCGTCGCGTCCCGTCGCGTCCCGTCGCGTCCCGTCGCGTCCCGTCGCGTCCCGTCGCGTCCCGTCGCGTCCCGTCGCGTCCCGTCGCGTCCCGTCGCGTCCCGTCGCGTCCCGTCGCGTCCCGTCGCGTCCCGTCGCGTCCCGTCGCGTCCCGTCGCGTCCCGTCGCGTCCCGTCGCGTCCCGTCGCGTCCCGTCGCGTCCCGTCGCGTCCCGTCGCGTCCCGTCGCGTCCCGTCGCGTCCCGTCGCGTCCCGTCGCGTCCCGTCGCGTCCCGTCGCGTCCCGTCGCGTCCCGTCGCGTCCCGTCGCGTCCCGTCGCGTCCCGTCGCGTCCCGTCGCGTCCCGTCGCGTCCCGTCGCGTCCCGTCGCGTCCCGTCGCGTCCCGTCGCGTCCCGTCGCGTCCCGTCGCGTCCCGTCGCGTCCCGTCGCGTCCCGTCGCGTCCCGTCGCGTCCCGTCGCGTCCCGTCGCGTCCCGTCGCGTCCCGTCGCGTCCCGTCGCGTCCCGTCGCGTCCCGCCGCGTCCCGCCGCGTCCCGTCGCGTCCCGTCCAGTCGCGTCCCGTCATTTAGCTCGACAGCCCGGTCCTTAACGGTGTCCAAGCCTCACGGCCATGGGATAAGGGGCTGGTGTGGTCAGCATGCAGACATCCATCCACCGTATATTCTGGTCGTCATAACCTTAGGATGGGCTCTCTGGTCGTCATAGTTACTGGGACATTTAAAAGGGAAGTGCATAGTTATAAATTTGTCAAGGCCGGGAATCAAACTCCGGTCTGCATTGTGGAAAAAGAGCACTCTAGATATGCAATACTCTAAAAATACATATTCAAAACTTATATTCATGTTATTTTAAATGTCTCTGAATAAGGAAAGGTTCAACGACCCTTTAAATTCTAAGCTGATGGTTCCCGTTATTCGTGATAGTTGCGTGGAAGAATGGAAACAGCAATAAAAGATATAAGAAGATTTCATTTGCTCAGAAAGAGGCAGAATTGAGATTCAAAAGAACGCAAATGACTGACGTTGGAAACTTAGAGAACAGAAAAATGAGATTTAAAGGACCAGTAAATAGTTTTGAAGGGAACATCATTGGGTCATTGATTGATCGATTGAGGATTTCTGGCGCGTCAACGGCTATGGTCATTATCTCCGTAAGTGTAGTGCAGATTCCCCCCTCGGTCGCTGGCGGTGATCATCCCTCGCAGGGTGGCAAGATCCGATGCTGACAGCGGGGTTAGGCAAACAGGATATTCCCCAACCAGGTATCTCCCACCAGCAGGGCACCACCCCGGCCAGGAGAAGCTGTAAGCTCTCATCTGATCTCCTGGCATGCGTGGCAGTGTAGTTCAAGCGAGTAAGTGATTGTCAGTAAGGGATGTGGATAGAAAGGAAGGTAGAGAAAGGAGTGATCGCGCGCGGTTCGTGGCCCGTTTGTTAGGGTACTGTTCTGGCATTCGCGTGGTGTTGTTCGGAGAAACCATGGGAAACTACCGGAGCTAAACAGCCGGAGCTGGAATTCCCCGGCACTCAGCGGCTGAACCCGACCTAGCTATGAAAATCCTGTCACTGTCGGCAGGACCTCGTGGGCAGAGGCACTTCAGTGACATTAATTGATGCCCTGAGCCACCACGTTTGTGTAATGAAAGGAGATCGCGCACAGGGCTAGAGCAATGGCGCCCAGCATTTCAGGTTCCAGCGTCTTCGTCCCCTCGCCATAACGATCGATGATTAACAGCGAACTGGAGTGGGCGCGGATGCGCGAACCGGCTCTTGGAGTAGGCCATCATCGCGCTTTCCAGGCGACATGGCCTTGACATTCAAACCAACTTTTCCCCGCGCCCCAGGCACCATCGCCGCCACCACCATCACCACCTCGGCAACAATTAGTGGTGCTACAGCAGCGTATACTTTCTCGTTTAATTGATTTCGACCAAGTAATACTACAATATTGCTCGTTTCATCCTACTAACATATAATCCGCCGTTACTTTCGATCTTGGAAAATAATGTATGTATGTATGTATGTATGTATGTATGTATGTATGTATGTATGTATGTATGTATGTATGTATGTATGTATGTATGTATGTATGTATGTATGTATGTATGTATGTATGTATGTATGTATGTATGTATGTATGTATGTATGTATGTATGTATGTATGTACTTGGCGCGAAAGCCCGTGAACGTGCTCAGACCTACCGTCGACGTCCCTGCCCCGCGGTCATGGGTTAAGGGGGTGCGTGTGGTTAGCACGTAGACATCCCCCACACCGTATTCCGGTCTTCTCATCCTGAGAAGTGAATTTTCTCATCGTCACACTGCAACATATACTGGGACAATACAAGGAAAACGCACACTTTAATCTTGCCTGACCCCAGGAATCGAACCCGGGGCCGCGTAGGGGAAAGCGACCATACACTGGACACGATCTGGCCATGAGCTGGAGATGACTGTAATGAATTGTCACATTACTCAGTTTCTCCTTTAACATCGATATTTTTCAACACATGGATATTTCGCTCTTGTATTGCCCTTCTCCCACGAGTCTACGCAGTAATCGCCTGATTTTCTAACTAATTCTGCAATATATGATAAAAAATATGCAGATACATGATACTGATTAGCCATTTGTTGTCTTGCGCTGTATCATGTAAAAAGCGAGTAATCGCGTTAAATATTACGAAGGGTATTACAGCGACTGCGGTTACTGGTTACAGCTTCGCCTAACCATTCAACCACTACATAATTATGTAATATAATATTAAAATTATACTGTTAACATATATTAACATTGTACTTACAAGTGGGTAAATAGTCTTATGTTCTACAACTTTTGGAATAATTCATCTATGACATTTATATTAAAATATATTTTCTCTAGAAGCTTTATCTTGTTAATATAGAACAATAATTGTACTTGACGGTGGCGGTGGCGGTGGCGGTGGCGGTGGGGGAGAGGGAGGGCAGGGGAAGGGGGAAGGGCGTCGGAGGTCGTGTCGCGTGGCGTCGCGTCGCGAAGACCCCGAGTGAAAGTGAGGCCGGCGGAGGGCTGCGAGGAAAAGTTATTCCGAGAGAAATGGGCCGGCGCTGCGGCTTGGAAAAGTGTGCCCGCGCGGCAGGTAAGGAACCGGCAGGCCCGAAGACACACACACGCTCCGGCCTCCACGAGATCTCTTAGCCACGGGCGGTGCAGGTGGCGGCTACCGGGGACGAGAACATCAGTCATGAGCCAACAGCAATTGGAAATGCGGAGCAGTAGATGGGTAAATACATTAGAAATAGGAAATTAATGGAGAAATTTAAAATGCTGAGGAATGTTTGATGTTCTCTAGTTCTTCTTCGAATTTCGTATTTCTGTGTCTTTTCAGCTATGACAGGGGGAAACAATACGTGACAAAATTAAATACACTAGAGAAATATCGTAATACAGGAAAGAAATATCGTAAAAAAGTAACGTCTGAAAACAAGCAACCAAGTGAATAACCACAGAAGCATAAAAAAATCATCACCAACGTCATAATTCGGATATAACTTTTCAGAAGTCATCAATTGATTCCCACTTATCTAGGTCTTTACCTCGTACACTACATTTTCCAACTCTGTTAAGATGGCTTAATAGTTGTGTTTATTAGTTACTTCTTTTCTATTTCACATAACCCTCTATAGCCATTTTCATCTTCCATGAGGTATGCTTTATAAAAGTGTGTAACTGAAATCCAATTTTGAAATCTAAAACTAAGGTGTGATTAAAATCTAAAAATAAGTGGTGTCTTGTTATGTTATTTTGGAAATTATATTTGACGAATTAACCAAATTTAATTTTGTTCCTTATTATTATTGTTGTTGAAAAGATCAGTTTCTTGCCGACGAAATTGTAGCTTTTTATTTAAATAGTATTTTCAATATTTCATTCTGATTAAAAAAATTACAAAGGATAAGTATATTTGAATATTATAAACGAATGTAGTGACAACTGATTTGCAATATTACATAATATACCGGAATAAAGAGAAACAATTTCCTTGCGTTGCCATGTGACATCACCGAACTTCTGGTCCATATCTGGGGGAGAACAGTTTTGGATGTTACTAAAACCTACTCATTAGTCGAAGACGCAAATACTTCTTGTTAAAGAGCTTGAAAATGGGAAATAGCAGAACATTCCTTTTTACCAAGTTTTTTTATACACGAGAAACGATTCTTAATCGGAAACAGAGCAGTTCACATCAGACAAGTAACATCACTCTCAGAAAAGAAAAATTGTGCTAAAACAGCACGGACTTTCTTACCCGTATACGCAAAATTACGCGAAAAGTACACAAATTTTCGAAAAACTATACATGACCTTATTTCAAAACCTAACTTTAAGGAACACTTTTTTAAGGAAAAATCTCTATCTTTAATATTTTAGTTGTAGGAAGACTCCTAAAAAATTTGAACTTTTGCAATTTCGAAAATTTTTCTATGAAAACGAAACCTCCACCATTCTCTTAAACGTCTTTCACACTCACCAACGACAAAATTTGATCAAAAACAATCGACTCCTTTTATTAAAATTTGGAAAATGTCCCAGGGACTTCATGTAGAGGAAATCTAAAATTAAAATATAGGTCTGAAATCCAAGGAGCCAAGACATCCGCCAGAATATTTGCGGAATATCAATTTTCGAGACAATAGGTTGAACGTTTATCCGCTAGCGTTGTTCTCAGACAGACAGAGACAGACAGAGACAGACAGAGACAGAGACAGACAGAGACAGACAGAGACAGGCAGAGACAGACAGAGACAGACAGAGACAGGTAGATAGACAGACAGGTAGATAGACGGACAGGTAGATAGACGGACAGGTAGATAGACGGACAGGTAGATAGACAGACAGGTAGATAGACAGACAGGTAGATAGACGGACAGGTAGATAGACAGACAGGTAGATAGACGGACAGGTAGATAGACGGACAGGTAGATAGACAGACAGGTAGATAGACAGAGACAGACAGAGACAGACAGAGACAGACAGAGACAGACAGGTAGATAGACATACAGGTAGATAGACAGACAGGTAGATAGACAGACAGGTAGATAGACAGACAGGTAGATAGACAGACAGGTAGATAGACAGGTAGATAGACGGACAGGTAGATAGACGGACAGGTAGATAGACGGACAGGTAGATAGACAGACAGGTAGATAGACTGACAGGTAGATAGACAGACAGGTAGATAGACTGACAGGTAGATAGACAGACAGGTAGATAGACAGACAGGTAGATAGACAGACAGGTAGATAGACGGACAGGTAGATAGACGGACAGGTAGATAGACAGACAGGTAGATAGATAGACAGACAGGTAGATAGATAGACAGACAGGTAGATAGACAGACAGGTAGATAGACAGACAGGTAGATAGACAGACAGGTAGATAGACAGACAGGTAGATAGACAGACAGATATACAGGCATACATACAGACAGACAGACATACAGACATACATACAGGCATACATACATACAGACAGACAGACAGACAGACAGATAGACAAATACAGACAGACACAGACAGACACAGACAGACAGACAGACAGACCGTTTGCCGTCATTCATTTTTGGTTTCAAGAACCCAGAAAGAAAAGATTCTGGCTACACTACGTATTAGAGGATTTCTTTTTCTAAATTTAGTAACTGGTTTAATCCACTTTTTCCTTTCCAGTGCGCTGTAATGCGTTTTCTGCCAAAATCACGCTGGTTTATAGCCCAGCATTACATTAATTTCTCTCTGCTCCGTTTAGATAAAGTAAAAATAAAGATCAAGGAAGCCATCAATTTAAATCGTCATAATCAACTAAATATTCTGAATTTTAAATGAATTTTTTTGTTCTGAACATGCATGCCCTTAACATTGTTTGAATTTCTCCGAACTTCCTTCCCGTAAGTCACATAGTTTCTTTTACTGCTTTTTTTATTAAATATATAATCAAAATAAACAGACATAAACGTTAATGTTTCAATGATACGAGTGACTTATTATAGATCATATACCTTTGTGACTTATCATTATAGATCAAATGGAAACTAGGGGAAGCACGTAAACTAGTACGAGAAATGCTACTTTCTCGTATTACTTATTTTCTGTATTTCTTTCGACTGGGATTGCATTTTATTTTTGCCCAACTTCTTTCCATATGCCCATTTCCATCGGCACATTAAAGATACTTTTCCCATTTTCTCAATTTTTCGGGCCCTTTGTACTAGTAGTGGTGCAACAGCAAGTGCTTCCGCGCATCATTTCAAACTTTTGCAATTTTCGAAAAATTCAGAGTCCAACAAAACTGAACCTTGGTTAATTTTTTTAGTGTTGTTTGCTCTACATGAGGATGAAATTTAAAGCAAAAATTTGAAGATGTCTTTGAGAGAAAATTATACGTTGCCTTTACATCAACAAAATATGTATCTAAATTCCTCAAAAATACAGTTTTACAAATGGAATATGTATTTAAAATACATCTTTCGAATACAAGTATTTAAATACTGCCCAACCCTGTTTGTCCGCGATAACAAATCGGCCCTACTACATCACATTGCACATCTTTGTCTCCAATAGCGGGGCAAGACTTTATTCAGAATATGGAGTATCAAGAAGTCCGTGTTCAAAAGCAAGTTCTTGGTGTATTAGTTCCGCGAGTTAATGGATATGTCTTTCATGACAGGCGTTGTCCGACAAAGCCGAACAGCCTGCAATAATGCGTTCAATGGATTTGCCTGTATGCCTTTGACACGTATCATATTTTCTGCATTTGTCTACCACAATCATCTTAATTACATTTTTTCGTCGTTTTTGTTCGCAGAACCCTATCTCAGAAATCCATTACAAATTCTTCAGTGTCTGGGTATAAATATCCACTTATTAGCCAATGCAAAAATGCGGCGCTATCAATATGCTGTTCTTGCTTAATATTCGGGAATTTTCCATGCAGGTTTTTTCCCTTCCAAGAATGTACTTGACCTTATTTATTTGGGACATTTATCGTGGTGTTATAAGAAAACGTCAGAGGCTTGTGACCTAAATCATCTTAGTAACATGCTACATATTTGGGTCAGAAGAGATGATCAGTTTACTTTTTATATTTGTTCTTATTTTCTATTCCGCTTATACAATAAGTGTCTTCCTCCGTAGATAGAGTCTGTCGAAAAATTGTTGTTATTATAATTATTTCGCTAATGGTGAGGATAGGACAAGGAAGATGCAGGAAAAATCGCGCGCGGTTCATTGGCCCGTTTGTTAGGATACTGCTCCGGCATTCGCCTGGCGTTGATCGGAGAAACCACGGAAAACTAGCAATCTGAGCAGCCGGCGCTATAATTCTGCTCCAGACAGCACGAAATGAAAAGAGAAGGCGGAGCGGTGGGTGCGCAAACACCTGTCGGGGGGGGGGGAGGGGGCTGAGCTGTCTCTGATGCAATAACGCAGCGCGGCGCGGCGCGGCGCACCGGCGGAGAGAGCGGCCTCTTGTGGCGAAATGGAGCGGCTGCAGCCGATGACCAAAGCCATCCATGTACGGAGCACAACGCGGATTCGCGAGTGAAATTATTAGAAAGCAGACTCGATCACGAGACGATTCATCTCTTCTCCGCACAACATCGGCTCAAGAAACTTAAACAACGACGGATTAACATTTAATATTCACGCGAGTCTACTTGTGCTCCAACCAAGAGTCAGAAGAAAGGCATCGTGTCTCGGAGGAGAAAAGGAGAAATTCTACAGACTGTTTAAGAGCCCCGTGCAGGACATCAGACGTATAAACGATTACATTCATCCACACATATATTTTCATTAAGTATGAGGAGTCACATACCATGGGGATTTGCAATGACTCATAATGACACAACTGATATTAAGAACAGAATTTTCAAGAATGATGGGCAATTTCTCAAGAAGAACACCTGTATACATAATGTAGAGACTATTTAAAAGACATTTACACAGTGGGACAGGAAGAAGTATTTCTGAATGTTCTCTCCAAAAACGTAGTATTTTGGAAGGGACAACTTAAGCGTATTGATAATTAAGAGTTGCTCATGAATAGATAACTCATAAACAAGATACGTTTTCGAATAACTCAGAATGTGTGAAACCAGTCACAGTATCCCGGAACAACCGAATGAAGAGATATGGATAAAACCGATGAATAGGAGAGCGTAATGTACTCTAAAGTAATTTTCATTACTTTTAGTGCAGCCGTGTTTTTAGAGCAGTCGAGAAAACTAATGTTTGTTCATCGCCAATTCTTTAAATTCTCATATTCTGTGAGAAAAAATAATAAATGAGATGGTCTTTCATTCCTCTACCAGTTTCCCGATTTACAATTTTCACAGTCATGTTGCAGAATTATACGCTAATCAAATGTACAAGCAGCAGTTGCTTTTCAAGCACAAGAAACATCCACGTACTCGGAAAAGTGAAGATTTTCTTCATCAGGCCAACGAGGAGATTATTGTTTCTTAGAATCTTTTGAATAAAGAAAAAAAATATCGAAATAAACGTTTTGTTTCGTGTTTTGTTTATCGCTTTTATTATCACCGGCAGCAACAACGGAATCGACATCATTAACATTAAAAACAATTTTTCACTTTTGCCCCTAATACTAAATACAATAATCTGATACTAAATACATAATACAATAATTCTCTGGTCTAAATGGCATTGCATTTCAAGGAGATTACGATAGACCTGTGAAGTCAACACATAATTCTAAAGATTTTAGCCTTTCCTGTTCATCTCCTTTCGGTTACGGGCGTTACATGTTGAAGAAAATAATAGCAATGCTACTGAAAACAGGAAATATTGAGCTTCTATTTCCTGGCCTTTTTTCTCGCTTTCATATCGACCGCCACGAAGAGCGTGGGAGGAGCGTCTTACGCTCGTTGCGCACCGCGCGGCCACTCCACAGCGGCGCGGACAATGAGAGCAGCCGCCCGGGCAGTTTCCGAGGCGCAGCAGGTGGCTCCGTGGAACAAAAAGAAAAAAATAAAGGCATCGAGCATCTCGCAAGGAGAGGGCGCCGTGACGCAACCCATTAGAATAGAATGCGCGGGCAATTTCTAAACAGCTGTTATTAGCCTAAGTGAATTCAGAGGTGGAAAGCGCCGCGCACGCCACACAATGCGAAAGGCGGCACCCGCGGGCCCCGGGCCGCCCGCGCCCCTCGAGAGAAGGCCAGGCGCCCGGATGGCTTTGATTAGGCTACGGTCACAGAGATCGATTGATTGTTTAGTGAATCCCGGCACGCCAACTACCAGGGTCATTAATCCCGTAAGGGTAATGTATGTTTTTTGCTCGGGAGGTGACGGTGATCTTCCCTCGCTGAATGGTGAGATCCGGCGCCGACCTACCGTCGGCTACCGGGGGATTTTCCCCAACTAGGTATCTCCCACAAGCGGGGCACCGCCCCAGCCGGCTCTTACAGGAGAGCAGCCGAATTATTGCTCGCTCGCTACTGGAGGATTGGTTGATTGATTAGTGATTCCAGAAGCATCAACTGCTAAGGTCAATGGACCCATAAGTTGAGGGCGTGTTTTATTGCGGGAGGTAGCGATGGTCTTCCCCCGTTGGAAGGCGAGATCCGACGCCGGTCTACACGTCGGCTAGCGAGGTTTTCCACATCAGGGATCTCCCATCAGAGTGGGCAAGCTCTAAGCTTCCAAATGGTCTCCCGACAAGTGTGGTAATGTAGCATAGTAAGTGTAAGTAAAGGTTAGGATAGAATAAGGAAGAGGAAAGAAGGATTGCGCGCGGTTCGTGGCCTGTTTGTCATTACGTTCGCCTGGAATTGACAGGAGTAACACTGAAAAACTACCGATCACAACACCCGGCCGCTATAATTCTTCTACAGACAGCAGCTGAATTCGGCTTAGCTATCTAGCTAGTGTCGACAATCCTGCTACGTTGGGTCTTGAACCTTAGAACCTCTCGCCCAAGGCACTGCAGTGACACCAGTTGATGCCCTGAGCTACTTAAACTGGTATATTTCATCCGAAAAACACCGGAATTATTCACCCGAAATCGACCGAATTTTCCCATAATTCCGCAGTTTGTTTGAAATATTTGCGTGAAGCACCCTCTAGACCACCTACATGTATTGGCAGACAGGCTCGATAGTCCAGATGGCCTGGACTCTCCAGCTGATTTCGAGCGAATGGAACTAATCGAATCAAACGAAACTGAACTTCGGCCGACGGTGTTTCCGAATGGCTTCGGAGGAGGTAGTTCGTGTTCAATAGGCCCATTCTATTTACTAGCACGTGTTTGAACGAATCGGGCATGTATGACACAAACTTTCGACGTCGGCCGGCCGAAATTTCGGCAAAATCAGAGTTCCATTGTGAGCGCAGCCTGCCATACCCCGGTGGAGCCTTGATAGATTTAAGAGAGCGTAAGCTTCCGCGGCCGGAGTCAGTATTTACTTGGCTGACCGGGTGGCGCCGCGTCCATGGCGAAGGTGTCGACGTTTCGGTCGCCATTCTGCGACCTTCCTCAGGGCGTAATGCGATTTACGCATGCGCCCTGCGCATTACGCCCTGAGGAAGGTCGCAGAATGGCGACCGAAACGTCGGCACCTTCGCCATGAACGCGGCGTCACCCGGACAGCCAAGTAAATATTCTTGATAGATTTGTTTTCTCTAGCTTTTGCTGTAGCTAGAGTTTTATCGTTTAGGAATTTTGTAATCAGAGTCTTTTTGAATCCTTAGTGATGGTTTCGTCTTTCAACATCTTTCAGAAAAGGTAAACCGTCGTAATAACTCTGATGTTGCCTTAGTGAAAGCCCCTTTATAAACACGTTTATTCGTATTTTAGTGTCTGTTGATGGAAATAGCAATTGTAAAATCGGAGAGATATTAAAAATATTGAACTATTTCTTAAAAATAGACATTCCCATCCGTGTCCGCGCTAAAAAGTCCACAAGTACAAAAAATGTTGAAACAGTTTATGGATTTGCTCTACCTTTAAAGACTGAAAATATTTTAACGCAAACACGTATAAAACGATGGTATTATATTCCTATATATGATATTAGTTCTTAAAATACTAAATTTTCCTTCAATTATATTGTAATTTATTGTGTCACCCTCCCCATTGATATTCACCCGCACCAAAATGTCTTTGGTCTGCGACCTAAGACGGTGATGCGGAAAAGAAGACGAAAAATTAAGGAGACCGAAGTTGACACGTTTAAAGTCAAGTTAGTGCTTGCTAATTTGCAAATTAATTTATTGAGCAATATGTATGTAACAGCGAAAGCAAGAGGCACGTGGAGAAAAATTGCGAGTGACTCATTTTGAGAATAAGATGTGGCGTGTTTCTTCTACCAATACCGGAATAAGATGTGGCGTGTACCTTCTTAGGAACAATACCTCAATTGTTTTGTCCTCAAAAAGAGTTTTTTGGAATTTTAGAATTTTGTCGCTACCTGAATCTAATCGGAATACAACTTACAAAATGAAACTTCTTTCCCGGAATTGTCTGTTGCGAAACTAGAAACTCTCTTTAAGTGGCGGACATTTTGACGAAAGGTAATTGTGTTTCCGTAAATTTGGGGTTTTCTTTTTTTGTATTTAGAAAAGGTACATTTACTCTTGGGTGGTATTAAACAATAAAGATATTGATTCGAAACAACATTAATGATTGATTTAGGATGTTATGCAACTTCAGAAATATAGACAACTCTATTTTGGTGCAGCAACGATGTGTTACCTCAGGGATAACATACTCTCTCTAACATACTCTCTCTAACATACTGATCTTTTCACAGACAACCCGGTGGCAACACCGTTGATTTTGCAAATTCGTAGATCTAAAGCTCTTACGATTTGTGTTCCGATGGCGGATTTTTGACGTATATAGTTATGTCAAATTTATCAATTGCTTGAAGGGGAATGCTAGCGGCGGACTCCTCTGATCTGTAGATTTTCCGTTATTTATCAGAACACACATATTTTTACTTTCCCGCACTTACTTCGTATGAAGAGAAAGTTATGTAATCGTGCTCCGGAAAACGGAGAATTTTCGGCAGAAAATCTCTAACTGCCGAGCCCTGGTAACGACAAAAGTGGATAAATCATGTTGCTAAATATAGAAACAAAATTCACTACTACGTAGTGAAGCCAGAATCCATGTTTTGTTGATATTTGATATCGAAAAGTCGATTAATGCAATGTCTGTCTGTTCGTCCATCCGCCTGTGGTCAACGCGAGCCATGCCGCCGAATTCTCTAAATTGATATTCCCTGATCTACGTCAACGAACACGAAGCTTCGGGAGTTCCACAAGGATATTTTATTTTTTGAGGGTACTTTATACGAAGCACAAAAACATTTTCAAAATTGTCTGCTAATTGTTTTTTTAAAAGTTTGTCTTCCGAGAGAGTAAAGCACGTTTAAAAAAATGGTCCCGGTCTCATTTTCGTTAAAATTCCTGATTTTTCGAAAATTTATTTCTGATTTTTCGAAAAGTGCAATTTTTTGGGAACGTCTTGGTACAACTACAATATTAAAGATTTTTTTTTACTTAATGAAATCTATTTTTTTAAACGCAAGTCTTGAAATATGGCTACGTTCAACTTTTCGAAAATATGAGCAGTTTTCGTGTTATTTTGCGCAAAATATAGGACATTTTAACATAAAAATATCTTTAATTTTTTTTGTCAAAGATCGTTCCACATTTTTTCTTCAAATTGTTGCCATAGTTGGGAGAAGGAACGCTTAATTTTCGAAAATTCCAAATTTAGAATTTATAAGTAGGAGAAAGTATGAGTATTGTAGTAGCATTAGGTATCCATTATATTTTTTCTGTTTTAGATTTTAAGGTATATATGTATTAAATTATTTGTTTCTTTAATTACATGGTATTAGAGTATTTTTGCATTGGTTTCTTACTCAAAAAGTTTTAAATGTTACAATGGAAAATAAGCATGTCGTACGGCGGAGAGAATTATTACACAATAAAGTGGCTGGCAGACCACAGACAACCAATTGTCGTCCACCATTCGTAAGTGTACTGCAACTATAAGAGAAATTGCCATCTCTTAGTAAATGAAGGTACAATTACTCAAGATGACGGTGGGGATTCTTTCTTTAGTTGAATGGGCGTAGTATGTCCAAATGATGTGCCTCGCCAGAGAGTTATTATTCTCGAAGAAGATAAAAATTGAGCAGAGGTATGCATGTCTTCAGATTATGAAATTCTCAACAAGATTTATAGAGATATTTTAATTTGCAGAATACTATACATTAGATTGAAAACTAATAATACACTTTAGACGTTATTTGGAAGAAAAATTCTCCACTTACATTCAAGAAAGAAACGTTCACATTGTCTGGCATACTTAAAATTTATTGAAGTTTTTTATTGTTTAAATAAATGCATATTAATTTGTTTAAGTAAATTAAAGTTATTAATACAATTAATAACCTATTTTTTAGAAAAAATGTTATAGGCAATAAAGTAATCCAAATACCCGAAATCGTTTATGCCAATTATGTTCTCTTTATTTTTGTGGAATTCCAGACATTGAATAATCGCGGTTTCTTAATAATATGCAAAATATTGCAGCATTACTCTTATGGTTTTGTAATATAAAAATTTAATTTGAAACAATCACTCGAGATAAATACCTTTAACATAAAAGAATGTAGATACATTTTGCCATCGAAGAAAATAAAATTTTGGAACTTAATTTATTTATTTATTTAATTACCCACAACAGAGGAAAGCCCCAATTACAACAGGTATTACAAGATAAAACAAACAAATAAAATCAATTTCAAATGAAATCACAAAAATCTAATCACAAGAATACAAATATTTACAAAAATGGATAATACACCAGAATGATAAACCGACATGGAAACTTATCTTCAAATCATTCATTACAAAAAAAATATACCAAAAATGAGCATACAATGACAATTATGGAAATAAACTAATGTTCACCATCTTGCAAACACGCAATTATTAAAAAGATGCTGTGAAAATTGCATAGCCGAAACAGACCTTCACAGAAAGTCAGCTTCTTCTATATCATCCGTATGTCCACATTCAGATGTTCCATGAATGTAACGTGGACAGCTTTTCTTATAATTCAGGAGTAACAGATTTCTCTAGGGAGCATCAATTCATTACTAGAGTTTGTTATCGTTTTGGAATAAAACGTCGTCTCTGAAGCAAGCCCGTTAAGTAATCGAAATGTTACGTGGAGCGTGGAAAGCGCAGTCACACGGAAGTTTTTCTTGAATTCAGATACAACACGCCTAAAATATACTTCCGAGAAGGCAACCAGAGCCAGTAAGAGCTCTGATGTAAAGACTCGTTCCTGTATTGTGGCTGCCGGAAGCAACACTACAGCAAGGCGCGTGTCGGACGACATCTGAACACACAAATACGAACGCTCGCACGACCGACACGGCACGGCACAAGGTTTGTCGCTCGATTGACGTTTTCGGGCACGTCAACTGCTTTTGATTGATTGACGATTCCAGGTGCGTCAACTGCTAAGGGCATTAGTACAGGTACGTGAGGTGCATGTTTCTATTGCGAGAGGTAGAGGTGATCTTTTCTCTCTGGATGGCGAGATCCGGCGCAGGCCTAGGTCGGTTTGTGGAGATTTTCTTCCTGCAAGTATATCCCGCCCGCGGGTCACGGCCTCATTCGGAACCAAATATAATCTCCCAAATTGGTCTCCCGAAATGTATGGTAAAGTGGTAATTAAGCATAAGTAAAGGATGTCGGCTTAAAGGGTGTTCCTCTAATTAGGTAGCTTTCACCATCGGGGCACCGGCCCAGCCGGATCAAGTTCTAAGCTCCGGAAATGTATGGTAGTGTAGTGTATGTAATTGTGTGTGTAAGGAGGAGGATTAGACAAGAAAGAGGAAGGAATGATCGCGCGCAGTTTGAGGTCCGTTTGTTAAGGCCCATTCACTATGCAAACATAAACATAAACATGGCGTTAACATAAAAGTTAGGACTACGTCCAAAAGCGGACTCATTCACAATGCGTACGCATAAGCATAACACGTAAGACGTTAACTTAAAATCTTTCAATCTTCAAGCTTCTGTGTTTATGCTTAAGGAAGACATAAGAAATGAACCAATCACAGTGCGTTAACTCAAAATCGAGAATCGAAAGAGGAGCGAAGTTGATAGACGAACTAACGCCATATGGGCCATGGTCACAGTCGATACCTCAAGATCGATTCTCACATCCAACCAATAGTAAACTAGAATGCCTCATAGCCAATAGAAACTCTTATTTTGCTTGCATTTATGTTAGACATTGTGAATACTTCAGACTACCACTTATGCCAAAGTTTACGTCTATGCGTTATGCTTATGTTTACGTTTGCATTGTAAATAGGCCTTTAGTGTACTGCTCCTGCATTCGCTTCGTGTTAATCGGAGAAACTCCGGAAAAACTACCGATCGGAGCAGCCGGCCGCTAGAATTCTTCTCCAGCCAGCGGCTGAATTCGAGCTCCACAGCCAGAGCCCTCCGCGGGGACTCGAACCCCAGGCCAGCGTGGGCGCAGAGCGCGGCGGCAGTTCCGAGCAGACCGCGCGGACGGGCGCGCTGGAACCCGTCGGGTAGGTCGCAGCCCCTTTCACTGGGAGGCGCGGCAAAAACGACCGCCGCGATCGAATTTTACGCAATCGGCCCCTCCGCGCGTACGGGAGATCGCGCGGCGCCGCGCCGCGGGCCGCCGCCGGGCTTTCCGGAAGGCGGGTGACGTCACGGGCGACCGCGAGGAAACCGCAGGCGCCGTCGGTGGTGGTGGCCGAGCCCTGGGACGCGGAGGCTGCGTCGGAGCACGAGGGGTGGGCTGGGGTGGGGAGGGGAGGGACTTCTTTCCTGCTCCACCGTATGATTAATCGTTGCGTTCGGGTCTATGCTCTTTGCCGCGTTGTGACTATTCTTTGGTGTCGTCATATCCTTTTGCGATTAGTCAGTTAGTTGGTATCTGTGTTGCTCATGGTAAATTGCACGTCACAATGGCGTTCTGTGCTTTGTTGGATGATTAATTGGGTAGATAAGTGAGGGCTGTGTAGATTTCATTCATTACGATAGATATAAGGATTTTTTATTTCAAGGGTAATTTTAGGTTGTAATAATATCATTCTTCCAATACTTCTCCTACAATAGTTGTGGTTTGCAATGCATGTGATAACTCGCACGAGTATGCATTGCTTTTCCAAGGCTTTATATCGTTTTTTTTATTTCGTTGGATTTCGTTAACAAACACATTCTAAATTTGAGTGATTGCGATGGTATGTTGCTGTTCAAGTGAGTTTTTCTCGAACATTTAGTCAGAAACAATGATGAAAGAAGAAACATTTAGAGAATATGTTAAAACATTAATAAGGTATTTATGAAATTACGTAAAATAAACTAAATTAAATATTAAATTACATCCAAACATTCCGAATTTGGCGCGTTTTGAACGTGTATACTCTACATTTATGCAAAAATTTACGGACATTTTGTGTCTTCTATTACGTGTATTTGGGATGTTTTATTTTTATCCAATGAACAATGTCGTAGCAGTTGAAGCATCATTTGGCTAGAAATCTGAGTGTCGGAACTTCCTGAAAATATTTCGTATGTTCCTCTCTGTCCGGCCCATCTCAATCAAACACAATTTTTCCGGAAGAGACAGTATTCTCATCTAGCCTTATAGTTCAAGATAGGTTTCAACGGTATTCGAATTTAAGAAAGGAAAAACGCAATTTTTTAGCACAATATTTGGCAGATTTGTAAACAAGCATTGCAAGTACATATTATTCAGTAAGCAAGAATAGAAGCGGAAATGGAGATAAGAGATTTTGGAAATAAACTCTTCTTTGAGCTTCTAAACCCGTTGTAAATACAAATAAAACATTAGTTTCTCAGTACATGTACAACAATACTAGTACGTACTAAACAAGAGGGCGAGGGAGAGGACTCAGGTGTGTGAAATTGAGAAGAATGTAAGGGAATGGACCGTCTATGTTATCTCAGAACCAGCATTACCGTTGCCTCTCAAACGGCTCTGACTTAAGGTTCGTGTCATGATGGTGGATTTTCGACAGCGGTGGAATTAAATAGCCTCTACCGAGATAAATTCAATCGGCCGGCTGCTCCGATCGGAAGTTTTCCGTGGTTTCTGCGATCGATTCCAGACGAATGTCACAACAGTATCCTAACAAACGGGACACGGACCGCGCAGGATTATTCCTTTCTCATCCTCGTCCCGTCCTGCCTCTTACAGTCACATTACCATACATTTCGGGAGGACCAGTCGTGAGCTTACAGCTTGATTCGACAGGGTCGGAGTTCCTCTGGGGAAGATCCTGCGAGGGAAAAACCCTATGAGCCGACGGGTAAGTCGGTGTCAGATATCCGGCTGGGAGGAACACCTCCATCCCCCGCAAACAAACATTCACCACAGTTACGGTACTTATGACTGTAGCGGTGCCCGGAAATATAAGTGAATCAATGTAAGGGAACGACGTGTTGAAGGCGATGGAGACACAGTGGAGAGCGAAAGCGACGGGAGCTAATCGGGCATTCGCGGCCGCAGGCAGCGCGGCTCCTGGCAGCGGCGCAGCGGCGGCGTCGATTCGTCCTGCCATGACGCGGAAGCTCCCCTTCCCCCCGCCACGCAGCGCCGCGCCACGCGCCCGCGTCCTCGCTGGAATTGGAACTGCCCCCTTACTGCGTCAGGGTGAGATCAACAAGGCTCTCTGGCACGCTCTGCTGGAGGCGCTGTTTATGGCCAACGACAGCTCAGCCATTCCAATCACATACGCTGGCCTAATGAACGCTTAACAGCTAATTGCAGAAGATACGAGGTTGTCCGTGGTGAACTTCGTAGAATAGACGGCAATATTTCACCTAGTCCTTAATCATTTAAGTCAAAATTTGACACCCTACTGGTTCTCAGCAAAAACATTTCTAAATATGAGAAGTGTTCCTGTGAGTGGAATTACGTAACAATTCCTGAACTCTCAATATATTGCTGCCTCTATTTACAGCCACTTCCAGCATTCGAGAAACTGAAACTTCCTCAATACAAAGACCAAAAAAAAATAGTAAGACGCCACAAACAAGACAATGATGAAGCATATGCGGAACATTTGGGAATGAATAAAGTATAAAAGTTTATTTCAGGAAGATGCTGGAACATTCCACGAGCATGTTCTTAGTCCTTGAAGTTCACCGTACGTGCTGAGCATCAACGAACGAAAGAGTAGGTAGTATCCGGTAGTGTCTCCACAGACGCCATCTCCCACGCCCAACTCTCCCAGCCGCGGCCGCCCCCGCCCCCCCCCGCCGCCGCCGCCAACGACAACAAGCAGGGCGGCGACACTTCTGTACCTCTCCGCCTCCGTCGCCAACACCGGAACCGCGAACAACGGAGCGGCTGTGGCCGGCGCTTATGTAAGCAGAGCAGGCTCCAGCGGCGGCGGCGGCAGCGGCGGCGGCGGCGGCGGCGGCGGCGGCGGCAGGGGCGGCCCGAAAGGAGCACGGGGAGGGGGAGGGGAAGGGAAGGGGGGGCGGAGGAATGTGGCCGGCGCCGCGAATGCGATCAGGTGAAAGAGAAAGCAACCCGAGACGTCTGCGAGTTTACACATTAAGCGCTCAAAGGCCTCTGAACACCGCGCAAGGAACTGAGTCGCCTGGCTAGGAAGCGCGGCGCGGCGCGGGGCGGGGCGGCAAGGCGCGATGCGGGTTCCAAACCGGAAAATTCTATCCCGAGCGGCGAGTGCTTTCATATGCCCGATCCAACGCCATTTCTGATTTTCGTTTTGCTTTTTTTGTGCTCCGTCCGGTTCTCAGAAGGTGGTGGTGATCTAACAAAGATCTGGTTGAGCATGCCGCTTTCGTAAGAAGTGAGAAAAACAGGCGTTTAGATCGGGAGTACGTCCTGCCAAGGCCTTCACGGAGAGTGTCTGCGCTCCTCCCATTAGTCGTCCTTCCGTTTCTTTCTCTTCATCTCCCTCTCCCTCTCTGCGAGAGCTGGAAATCCTCAGCTGGTCACTCCGAACACGCGATGACTCGTACAACATTTAGTGAAAAACTCACTTTAGAGAAATATTTATTTTTCAAAATTACGAAATAGGTGCATTTTATTCTAATATTTCGAATATCAATTAGAATAAGAATCAACACTTGCTGCTCCAACGCAACTGCTTTTTTCTCAGGTTCTCACAATTTTTATCAATTGGTCATATTTTTAATTTTAGCATTATTATGATTATTACCTTGAAATCACGGAAGTGAAATTATTCTTACTTACAGTTTCCTGTGGTATTGACCACTTATGAATTATTAAATGAATATGTAATGCTTATAACTTGTAGAAAAATTTAAAACTTAAATTTTATCATGGAATGTGCCGGTGATAGCTTTGAATTCATATTCACAATAAAGAGATCCGTTGTCCAGAGGGCCGAGATTGTTAAGGCAATGGTGTCGTAGCAATCTCGAACTGAGGGATCGCGGATTCTAGTCCCGCCTCGAGCGCGGTTGTATTTGTGTTCGTCCTTTCACCCCTATCATTACCATACCATGTCATCTTCACTGTTACCATACCTTTAAATGCAATAGTGGTCGCTGAGGAACTAGATGTTAACGCGACCTTGAGTGACAAAAAAAAAAGAATAAGATTCAAGACAAATTAACACAACATTCGCTCAAATTAAAAAGTGAAGTTTGTCAATTACGTGCATAAGTATCAACGCTCTGTGGACACATTCCTGTATTTCCCTCCTTTCGTTTAAAGAGGAATTGTTTGTAGAGAACCATTCTCCGCAAGACTGTTTCCGGGCTGCAGTACCTTTTAATTAGAGGCAATAAAAAGTCTCAGTTTTCTGAGTAGAACTTTCCGAATCCTCGAGTACTGCCGTGTTGCTTTCTACTAGAAGCGTGCCCATGAAATGTTTCTGATTTAACGATCTTCTTTGTGCAGCGACTCCTAACGATCTCTAACGTAGTAAACGACCTTCATTCTTCTAACTGGTGAACATGACATGTCTGGTAAAACTTTAAAGTACTCTGATGATACAGATGAAGACAGATAAGGAATGTGATGATCACAGGACACTAATGTTGCCGAAGCTATCCCCACTAAAACGGTTGCATTTCAAATCATTCAAAACTTGTTCTACAATATGTTTAATACACAGACATTCTTCCTTTACATTGTAAAATTCGTTGAACATTTTACCGAAATCTATTGTATTCAATAATAGTGTACATATGGCTGTTAGCCCACAATTTCAGCGGGCTTTAATTGCAGATAAGAATTGATGAATCAGGGATTTTATTGGTTAATGAAATTAACACATATCACACGCAATACATTTCAAGGTGTCTCTTAAAAAGTGCGCGAGATAATGATAATTTGTTATTCGCATTTATACCATTCCAGGAACGCGCCTGTGTCGATTAATTAGTAGAATATCGAAATACAAAAAAAAATGCACCCAAGCATTCATGCTCGAGACTCATTGGTCGTGATTAGTATACTGCGACGGTTACCATCGAGTTATAATAATAATAATAATAATAATAATAATAATAATAATAATAATAGTAATAATAGGTCTGCTCTGGGATTCAAACGTCTTAATGAGAATAAATCTCTCCTCACTATCAACTTGTATATGGACGACTTAAAGCTATTTGTAAAAGGCAGAAATTTGTAAAGCAGACTTGGAAATCACAATATAACCCAATGCATACATACACTTCAGTTTTGGAATAAACCAATGTTACACTGTATGTCAAAAGATGAAAAATTAAATCGTTAGTATCAGTAAAACCATTACCAGGTTCTAGTCCCATAGAACAGTTGCAACCGCATGATTGATACAAGTATTTATATTTCAACCAAAATCTTAGGAGTAATTAAAAAGATATCACGCAGCAATTTTAAATTGATTTGTTTTTACGTAACCATTCCATTACCGACTGGGTATCTCAATTACTCCAGTATCATTTTTTATTAGTTTGTAATTCGTTTACAATGTCGACATCTTGAATAGCCGCTTTTCAACAACATGAAAAAGTCTTATTGGAAAATTCGAGTTATTTGGTAGGTAAACTTATTACGGATAGCAATTGTACTTTCTTACGGCTGCAATTTTACTTTCTTCATCTTCTTGGTATCGTGTTTTCGTAATCTCATTTAAGATTGTGTTGACTTTCCAAGATTGTGAGCGCGTTTTTGTCGACTTCTCTTGTAATCATACTGCATTATCTATTTTGTTAACAACGTCAAAGAATGTATCAATAACTCAAATTAATTTTTAATTTGATTGACCATCAGGATACTATGGAATTTATGCTAAAAATATTAATACTATATTCAATTCACCGTGGGGTAATTTTGTTATCCTCCTTTGTTAGTGGGCAAATTGCAAATTCTAAGGAATAAGTCAACACCATAAGTTTAAAGATTTTGCTCTGATTGGGGCAATCAGCTGTGTTCAAAGAATTTTTCGATGGTCGAGTATATATAGTATATTTATTATAGTTTTTACGCAACAAGGGCGCTATAAGGGTTCTAATGTTCAGGCGGCGACAAAAAAACAGTGACTGTGGTTTATGCAATATTTTATTTTTTATCTAACTTTATTGATTCGGGCTTATTAATTTACTGATTAACTTACGATAACTTGGCTCGATTTTGTCTTTCCCCTCTCATAATTCCCTCTCATGTTTCCTTTCAAAAGAGACCACGTAAAATGACAACTGTTTTCATATTTTGCTCGTAATCACGATCCTCTCAATCCAGGTTAGTCATGCAGTGGCAATCGAGCTCCGTATCGAAAGTAATAACAAGCAATAAAGTAACATAAAACATAAATTTATTAAAAAACAGTAAAAATATCTTTCGGCCGACCTCAGAGCGTGTACTGGCACTGCTTTTCGATCCGAAGTGTCGCGAGTTCGAGTCCCTCGTTTGGCATTGTTGTTTGTTTTTTGTCCCTCATGTGTGTGTTGTCACGAAGGACCTCGCGTGATGCTGACCCCTGATCAGAAGAGTCCGCAAGTGTGTTTGTGGATAGTGTAAGGTCCAATATGCATCCAATCGGTACGTAATGGGTAGCCGGCTGTCGGCTGAGTAAAAGACCTAGAAGAAGAATCGAATTCAGTGGCGGCCTGCAGGAGAAGTCTAGAGGCCGGCTTCTCTGATCGGTAGTTTTCCGTGGTTTCTCCGATCAACCCCAGACAAATGTCGAAGGAGTACCCTAACAAACTGGCCACGGACCGCCCGCGACCTTCCTCTTCCTTGTTCTATCACCCGTTACATTACACACACACACACACACACACACACACACATACACATTTACATGCACTACACTACCTCACAAGTGAGACCGGTCGGGAATTTAGAGTTTGTTTCCTCTAGCTGACTGTCGGTCGGCGCTGGATCTTGCCATACAGTGGGGGGAAAATCGCAGTTACCTCCAGAGCAAAAATCATGCACTACTCTTACGGGACCAATGACCCTGTTAGTTGACATGCCAGGATTCACTAAAACAATCAATCAAACTAGAAGAAGAAGAAGAAGAAGAAGAAGAAGAAGAAGAAGAAGAAGAAGAAGAAGAAGAAGAAGAAGAAGAAGAAGAAGAAAGAAAACCACTTTCGTCGACTGTACACTAACGTGAGCGCATTGTGCCCAACGCGTCGATTGGCGACGCCGGAGCGGAGGCCTCCGCGGGTGCGAATGGGAGCGCAAAGGCGTGAGCGCGGCAGTTCCGGCGCGCGGCCATAGCGGCCGCGGCACGCAGCCCCTGCACGCGTGACGCGCGTGCGCGGCGCGACACGGCGCCGCCGTCGCCACTGCTCACGCGCCGCGGAGCGCGACGCCAGCCACGGCCTCCCAAGGCTGCCGCCGCCCGCGCACGACCCACCGACGCTGCCCTGCATCTGCGGTATCACACGCGCACGATTTCTGGGGCCCCGGAATACTTTCTCGTACTCCTACTCTTTTTCTAACATTAGTTGAATTGACAATAAACGTTAGCGACGAGCGTTGTTGACAAAATTCTAATATAGTCCGATAATAGAAACTATAGTCCGATTTAAAGATTTTGCACTTCAAGATCGAGCTGGGGGAGACTGTGTTCTAATCGAAGAGTTTCATTACAACTAAATTTTTTGGTATTGGGGTTCCTGATTGGATGACTATTTCTCCTCTCCTTCCAGCTGTGACCTTGAAGTGCCACTATGTTTAAATCGATGTATATTTTACATCGAAAAACAATCTACGTATTTAATATAATAGTCCTGCCGAGGAAATATCCCATCCCCCTACTCCTCTAGTGAAATGATGGTCCAAGAAAATGTGCGCGGATAATACCAACTTCGTATGCGGCCTGAAATGAAGAGAAAATTAGCCTCCGACGATATGAGTGGTGTGGATGGTTTCTTTAGACATCGAGGAAGTTGAGAAAAATACACAATGAAACAGTCTGTAACAAAAATGCAAATATTTGGTAGTATTTTATCAATAATGCTAATATTTGAAAGTATTTCATATTGCACGCACCGATAGAATTCTCATACTGAGTGTACCATTCTTACGACGCAGCTGGCGACACACGATAGCAAGACATTGAAGGCGAGACCACGCTGCATTTTATAATTGCTATTTATTGTCTTATGGAAGAGATCTTTTTTGATATTATTGAGGTGTAAAGAACTGCACCTAGAAGTACTAGCAGAATCTGGTAGGCGTTGATCTGCCAGATATTAACGTCTAGGATGACACAAATGAATAAACAATATTTTTGATTTTCTGATGCAGTGTGTAGATGTACAAAATTTTTGGAATTTGTTCTCTGGAGCAAGCTAGCCGACAAGGGTAAAAACGTGCATGTTCTAAATTTAACCCGGCAACGCCCAGCGACTGTCCTTGTATTGTTGATTGTCATCGTAAAACCAGAACACACAGGAAACTGCAGTCATTTGAATGTAAAGGGCAAATTAGTAGTAATCATTGTAATGCTCTGAATAAGCACATTTTCTCCTTTACATTTGCCGTTAATTATTGTTGCTTCAATCACATTCAAAATGAGATTTTCACGGAAAGTCTGGCTCAGATGGGCAATTTTGGCGTGTTCAGGTGAGCCAATTTCCAACGCCTTATTGAACTGTGGGAATCCGGGAGGGCTTCAATAAATCGAGAAATTTCACTAGACCATTAACAGGTTGATTCTTCCCGTAAGAGTGTCAATGGATGTGTATTCGCAACCGGACCAGAAATTTCCAATTGAATGTCATGATTGTGATCAAAATCAATTTAATTTTCTTCCCGTTTTCATCTCTTTCATTTCACAATCGACGAAAAGTATAAGATTTTTTACTATGAGACCAACAATTCCCACGTGGGACACATGTTTGATAAATAAGTAAATGAAGTTACTGGTGTATATGATATTTACGGAAAATACTGTAAATTATTGTTATTTACGAAAAATCGCAAAGAAATATGATGTGTAATGTCGTATGACATTCTAAATGGACTCAATTCCTCCTGAACGTTGCCTGGTGATATTATCTCGTAACGTTCTAATTACCTTCACATTTTAAATAATGTACACGGTCATGAAAAATAACCACGTTTGTTTATCAGGTGACGATTTATCGGCTTACATCTTGGGAAATCTGTTAAAAATTACTTTCCTTTAAAACACGATACGGTTGGTTGAAAAAAAACTTTCTAAAAGAATGTTATCATTCATTAAAAAGGCACTTACATTTTCAAGCATTGCATTTCATAAGGACAAAACGTGTTTCAACTTGAAAATTAGTGCGTCAAATTTGCATATGAAGATGATGTTATTGTACGAACCTCGGTCGAATGGATGTCCGGGTGGTGCATACACACGGTGGGAAAAATTAAAAGTTTTCTTTGAGGAGAGAGTAAAAATACAATTTATTATTTCATTGTATATGATATTTACGGAAAATACTGTAAATTATTGTTATTTACGAAAAATCGCAAAGAAATATGATGTGTAATATCGTATGACATTCTAAA
Source organism: Gryllus longicercus (assembly GCA_038098605.1). Taxonomy (NCBI): domain Eukaryota; kingdom Metazoa; phylum Arthropoda; class Insecta; order Orthoptera; family Gryllidae; genus Gryllus; species Gryllus longicercus. The sequence continues at coordinate 2,076,040 of JAZDUA010000025.1, forward strand.
TGGACTCAATTCCTCCTGAACGTTGCCTGGTGATATTATCTCGTAACGTTCTAATTACCTTCACATTTTAAATAATGTACACGGTCATGAAAAATAACCACGTTTGTTTATCAGGTGACGATTTATCGGCTTACATCTTGGGAAATCTGCTAAAAATTACTTTCCTTTAAAACACGATACGGTTGGTTGAAAAAAAACTTTCTAAAAGAATGTTATCATTCATTAAAAAGGCACTTACATTTTCAAGCATTGCATTTCATAAGGACAAAACGTGTTTCAACTTGAAAATTAGTGCGTCAAATTTGCATATGAAGATGATGTTATTGTACGAACCTCGGTCGAATGGATGTCCGGGTGGTGCATACACACGGTGGGAAAAATTAAAAGTTTTCTTTGAGGAGAGAGTAAAAATACAATTTATTATTTCATTGTATAGCACTTTATATTAATGATTAATAGAATTACGTGCTGATCAAAAAATTATTTTTATTCTCTTTAATTTTGAGACAAAAATAGTATCTCAAGGCTCTAAATTGTGTACTTCAGTCTGTTTTGTATGGACTACCGTTGGTATAGAGAGAGCCCAGATCCGGCTGTCCAAACAATTGAATCTTCTATAATAGCTTGCTTAGAGGTTAACGTGTTTTACCGAATAAAATTGTGATAAAAATGAAAGAACATACGAATAACATGTTATACACTATTCTCCAATATATTTTTCATAGTTGTGGATTTTCTACTCATTTTACACACTAATACGACGAGTCCATTTTTCATTCCTTCTTTTCATAAAAAGCTAACTCATCCAAGCCGATTTCGTACCAGAAATTAATAAGTTTGTACCTTCTACAAATGTATTTATAGAATTATTGTCTTTTGGATAAACCACCAAACACTTAAATTCAAATTTGTCGATTAAAATTCTTTATTTAATGCATTGGTTCTTTAATCTTTAATATTTGTTCTCAAAACGTTTTATATTGTTTCTTCCAAGATTTCTAAGAAAGTCTACATGCTGAGCTGACAAGGACTGTCCCACATTGTAGGACGCATCTACTATGCTTATCATAATGCACATCTTGCTCCTATATGAGAACTATCAAGCGTTCTGCACGAAGTGAAAGCGTATCCACAGCCTTTGCGCTCCGAATATTTGCTTCCGACTGCAGTCACCAGAGGAAGAAATTGCGGCGTAGTATTGTGACACTACGCAAGACTGTCGGAAAGATCTGTAATGATTGCAATGGTCAATATTGTTATCATGTAGTGAAATCGACGGTATTAAGAGACTCATACATGTATTCCATTCCGGAAACTCTGAGGACACTAACGAGGGAGGGGGTCAACCATGGGACTCAGATTAAAACAAATAATTGACGAAAATATGTACAAATTTAAGAATAATTCTACATGTATTTAGCAATATATTTAATACATTTTATGCTATTCAAAAATGTTCAGTGTTTGAAATGTGCCAGGGGCATACACTTTGCGAACATTACTGTATACTTACTGCCCTTCACGAGCGAACACAAATGGCTACACTGTTTTTTGAGGAACTAGTTACACATTCACTAACTTGCTCCAAATACACAACTTCCCTACACCAACAGACTTCAAAACACGGATGTAAGAGAACGCCGGGTTTCCACAAAGTAATTACTTTTGAAGATGATTTCGAATTGATTTATAAATATCCGATAACCGTTGTAAGACAAAAGTATCAATTAGACTTAAGAAAGCTTCTAATAATGACAGTCCTAATCGATGAAACGGTAACTCTTTATTAAAAACTGACTTAGGTAGCTCAGGGCATCAATTGATGGTCATGCAGTGCCTCTGACCGAGATGTCCTAGGATTCGAGACCCGACGGTGAGAGCAATCTTAGCCCTACCTAGGTCGAATTCAGCTGTTGTCTGGAGATGTCTAGCGCCTGGCTGCTCTGATATATTTGAACCGTTATTTCTCCGATCTACACCAGATGAATGCCGGAGTAGTGCTCTAACAAACAGGTCGCGGAACGCGCGCTATCTTCCTGGTTCTTTTCTCAATTATTACTTACATGCCCACCATCATACATCTCGGGAGAACAGAAGGAATCAGAGAGTTTGTCCCGGATAGGGATATATTTGTACCGTTATTTCTCCGACCTACACCAGATGAATGCCGGAGTAGTGCTCTAACAAACAGGCCACGGAACACGCGCTATCTTCCTGGTTCTTTTCTCAATTATTACTTATATGCCCACCATCATACATCTCGGGAGAACAGAAGGAATCAGAGAGCTTGTCCCGGATAGGGAGATGACCCGCTAGTGGGTGATACCTTGTTGTGGGAAAACCCCTCAAGCCGGATCTCACCATCCAGCGGAGGAAGATCATAACCGACTCCCAGGATAGTTAAACATGCACTACACCTACAGGATTAATGACCTTATCTGTTAAAGCGCCGGAATCACTAATCAATAAAATTTGAAGCATAAAATACTACTGTTTGAAAACGTTAAAGCTCCTACAATACGGAAATGTTCTACACAACTTGAACTCTTTCAAGCACTTATATAAATGTTATTTTCAGCGGGTAGTCGATTTGATAATAAAAAAGAACATGTTGGCAACAATTTGTTTTTAAATTTAATGAGAGCATCGTTTCATAACTTTATAACATTTATTATTTATTAAATCGGAATTTTCTTTTTGTATGTATCCATTTCCATTGAGTATCTCTTCAGTATTTGTTATTCCATATCAGTTTACGCCATGTCATTACGCAATTAGTGTTACCGAAGGCGGAATTGATGAGTGGTTGGATGAGAGTGGGTGTGAGAAAAGACCAATGACGTATTGCGTTTGATGTCATAAGCCAGACGTGCAATAAATCTGGAAGAGCATAGACTGATACCGATATGAAACGCACGACCACAATGTACGATCGAGGCTGGGTCACATGCGGCAGCCAATGTTTATGGGGGTTAATTGAGGCGCATATGTAGTCAAAATGTTAGCATGGCGTAGTAAAGGGTTTTGTCCCCATGTTCAGTTTCGCAGTTCAGCTATAGTTGGAGGAACGTATTGTAAATTGTCACGCCAGAGAGTACATCAAAGGGTAGTAACAAGATTGGATAAATGATGTCATGGACTGATGATCGTGAAAAAATATTGGAATGAGAGGTAGGGGAAACGGGACAAAACATGCCGTTGCCCGCTTTGCGCACCACAAATTACACATGGATGAGCGGATGTTTGAACACCTTTCCCGCCGGCGGACGGCAGGCGACCTACCCGCTAGTTAAGGCTCTCTCAAACCGGCACGGGAGATCCGCAGCGAGTTTTCTTTTCGCCTAGACGCGGCGGTGGAATCCGCGGGACCGTTCACACCGGAGCATCAATTATGACTCAGCGTTTGGTGACAGGTTTCCTCAACCGATAAACAAAAGCGAGAGGAGCTCGATCCAGAGGAGAGCGAAGGCGAGCGGACTTCAACGGAACTCGAGCGGCAGTGGTCGAAACGCGTCCTACTGCGTTCCAAAATCCGCAAAACTCTGGCAATCCACAGCCGCGACTCTCGCCTCCCGCGCAGGTCTGAACGTGCTCGTAAGGCAACACGTGACGCGAAATTTCCACTGCGGCCATTCCGCGTAGGCTGCGGGTTTTCCGCGCCGGTCGGTGGGGGCCTTTAATGGAACGACGGGGCGTGCTCCGAGGCACCGAGCACGCGTGCACATGCCACCGCCGCGCCGCTCCTCGTGCGCGTGCCGCTGCAGCGCCGTGCGTCGGAGTGCGCTGCGGTAGGTCAGGCCGCGTGCCCGGGCAGCGCAGCCTCCGCGGCCGTTGCCCTCCGCGACGCGCCGCGACGCGACCGGCACGCCCCGCGACCCACGCCTCTCCGCCGCTCGATATCCGTCGCGGCGCGGAGGACGCCTCGCGACTGCTCACGGTCAGCGGCCGCGACGCGCACTGCACCCAACAGGGGCTAAACGCGCACGCATGAAACAAAACAATTAAGCCGGCTCACAATTTTATCACAATTTTATTCGGTAAAACACGTTAACCTCCAAGTAAACTATTATAGAAGATTCAATTGTTTGGACAGTCGGATCTGGGCTCTCTCTATATCAACGGTAGTCCATACAAAACAGACAGTACTACACAATTTAGAGCTTTGAGATACTATTTTTGGCTCAATATTAAAGAGAATAAAATTAATTTATTAATCAACACGTAATTCTATTAATCATTAATATAAAGTACTGTACAATGAAATAATAAATTGTATCCTCAACTCTCGTTTCGCGCTCGCAGGGCATCGACTCATGTCACTGCAGAGTCTCTGAGTGAAATGTCCTGGGGCTCCACTATTCGACACTAACTAGATCGCGTAGCTATTCGCGCAACCGCGAATTCAGTCGCTGTCTGGAAGATCATTATATCAGCCAGCTGCTTTGATCGGTATTGGTAGTTTTCCGTGGTTGTTCCGATGAACACCAGACGAATGCCGGAGCAGAACAAAAAACGGGCCAGGGAGCGCGCGCGATCTTTCCGTCCTCTCTCTTCTCCTATTCTCACCCCTTGCTTACACACACTCATTATTACATGTACTACCTTACCACATATGTCAGGAGTTTTGCGTTTGTCCCAGCTGGAACGTTGTGTAAGATACCTGGGGCGGGGTTGGGGGCGGGGCGTGGGCTGGCGAGGCGGGGGCAGGATCGGTAGAGGTCGCGGCCGCGCCGACGGCGCACAGTCGATGTAAAGCGACGTGCGCTCACTTGTTGCTCCAGGGGAGCGCCCAAAAGTCTCGCGTCCGCGAACGGCTGCCATCACCCTGCCGACGCGACTCGAAGCGAAGTGGCGAGCACCTGTGTGTACGAGGACTCTTGCTACACATAATACACATTTAGAGAGATAATTCTGGAGCTTAGAGCTTGTCGCGATTAAGACAGGGCCCCGCTGGTGGACATACTACTGCGCAAGTCGATGCTATACTATACTATTAAGCAGACTATTCGTTATACTGATGATTACATATAGTACTAGCTTGTCCGCATATACTTGTATGATTGTCCTACCAAACTCTGCAATTAGATACGTTGATCCTTCAGTCAGTTTTGTTATGAAATGTACTTGACAAATACATATTCACAGTAAGAATTTTTAAGCAGAATCGTACATTTGTACAAAGCAAATTTGAACTAAACTTAAAGATTTGTACACAAAACAAGGGATGGATAACTTACACTTTTATAAAAGCTCTTAACAATATTTATGTGCACAAGAACACTCTGAGATGAATTGCTTTTAATAACAATTTATGATAATAATATAAAGAATTATTTAATATTATTATTGATAATAGAGTAACAAATGCACAGTGTTGATTTCTGATGACGAGTACACGCAAAATAATGTTCATTTAAAACTTCAAAAAAATACTTTTTTGCAAAATATATCATTCCAGAATTGCACACAATTAATTTAAAAATGCTGCAGTGGGAGCGAAGTACTAGAGGAACAGAACACGCATTGTGCGTTGGATGAAGACCGTGTACGCCGTACAACTAGAGCGAGAAAAGGAAAGCAATATTCGCATCCTGCAATAAAAACGCACACGATGTACACATGCGATCAATTGCAATAACCCGGGGACTTCTCAAACGCGTTTTGCGCACCGCGAGCGCGTGATATTATATTTCACGCGGTGCGATTGTAACGACACAGCCTCACACCAGCCGCACGCACGGGCTGGTCATTAGAGAGATACGCGGAACCAGGGACAGCATCCAACGTCATGGGCGGGGCGGTGGCGGGGTGGCACGGGCTGACGCACGTGGAACGTGGCCGTGCGGGGCGCGGAAGAGAGAGGACATGGCGGTGCGAGGCAGTGCGTGGCAGTGCGTGGCAGTGCGTCGTGCGTGGGCTCTGGCCGCGACGTCCCCGAGCATCGCATGCACCGCCCACGCCTTCCGGCGATAGCGGTCTAATTGCCCTCATCCATGCCCATCGTTACGACCGCGTGTTTTCGTTATCTTGTCGTATACAACACATTCCTCTGAGCTTGACTGGTTGGATATACTATATTTACGAGCATGTCAAATAGCTGACTACCATTCGTAAATATTAATAACATGATATTTCCAAAGGAATGCATGTACTCGTTTATACAGTAGATTTTTGATATCTTGAATCTGAAAGGGGAAATTTCACGTTATCGTATATATCAACTTAATGAGCTTTGAGTGACCAAATGTGAGGGATTAAACGTTGGAAATTTCGCGGAATTCGTGTTATTGAGGCTCGAGTTAACAATTTTTATATTTAAAGAAAATAAATATCCAGAATCTTCAACGCAACTGCACAACAACAAATCACCGGCAATCACTAAATTCCACCCAACAGCTAATAAGAACGGTTACAAGAAAATAAAATGTTTTGGATTCATCGGAACGTATTGGCGACAAAGATGTGCCGATTTCATCTCTAAACAGCAGGGCTTTTATAAGAGCGTTTTTAATTTTCAGAAATACGTACGACGCTACGAAGATAGTACATCACAGATTACCTCGAACCGTTTGTTCCCTCTCTGATCCGGTCCCGCCCTCCTCATTAGTAAGCTTCAAGAGTTTAGCTCAAAAGTAACAATTGAAATATAGTGTACATGTTTTGTGTGTTAATGTTTTTTTTATTTTTTTTTCATTAAAAAAATATGTTTGTCGACTATTAACGAATGTAAATGTGAATATATGTACGATTGTGAAGTGCATGTATGCATGCATGTATGTATATGTCTATAATTAAGTGTTGATTGTATATGTAGTATACACGATTAGTTATTAAGCACCCTCCCCTCATATAAGACTGTAATCCAGAATAAACGCATTACATTTGATTCGCCTTGTGAACCTAGTGCCAGGCCAGGCGTCACGGAGCGTGTCACAGCTTCAAAAACACGACCGCGGTGGGCGGTGGCGGCGGCGGAGCACTTTTACTCACGCCCGCGTTCATATCCCGCGTCACCGCCCCTCCCCTCCCCTCCCCTCCCTTCTCCCACCCCTGGCGAGCGCCGTTCTTTCGTTTTCTCGGTCGCGACGTCGCGTTGCGGCACCGCGCCCGCAAGCCAAGCCCTGCGGTGCAGCCCGCGTCTCCACGGCGACGGCAGGGGGTTTGGGCGCCACGCGTAAAGCAGATGTTTTTATCGTTGGCGTTGCTTTTATTTTTACACATCAATTGTGCATACACGTTACGGGCTTGAAAAATGTCTGTCAGGGAGCTCTGAATTTATTAGATAGGTTAGATCCTTCAATATCTCAATTGAACTCATTACGCATTTTTTCTCCTGCTACAATTGTTATTTCTCTTCTCACACAGCATTAGAAATAAATGTTGCACATTTCCGCACCCCCAGACGAATTACATTATTATTATTACTAGTATTATTATTATTATTATTATTATTATTATTATTATTATTATTATTATTATTATTATTTTGTTTTGTTTTGTTTTCTGGTTCCCGAATCGGTCATCATGGGGCCACGCCATCCCACTGTGGCTCAGTCATGATTATCGGGGTAGGTGTACGTTACTTTTCTATTTTGGGAATCAGCATTTTAACGCTGGATATATTTTTATACCTCGGGATTGTTTAGCCCTGGGGAATGGGATGAAGTTGTTATTATTATTGTTATTATTATTATTATTATTATTATTATTATTATTATTATTATTATTATTATGAAGAAATAGACACACACACGAACATACAGAGGCACACACGACACAACCATGCCCGAGGCGGAACTCGAACCCGCGATCCTTTGGTCCGAGACTGCCTCTGCACTTCGGCCTTAGCGATCTCGACCTTCGGATCGGCATTATTATTATTATTATTATTATTATTATTATTATTGCTGATTTTGTTATTGTTATGACTATCTTTGTCTTCCGGGGATGACTTCTATTCTTTAGGGAGAATTTATTTGAACAAAATTAATGGACGATTCTTATTTCATGTGTTTAAGGTTTGTACGGGTACGAAGTTATGCACTACAAGTCACGTGTCCTTCAAGTTATAAGATCATACCTGAGGCGTACGTTATGGCTTTAGTCCTTCATAAATAGTGCACATCTCTAGGAGTTTCTAAGGTCACCTTAGAAATGGAAAAACGGTGCCAATAAAAAGAAAAGGTTGCGTTTTCCTTGCGCTGATCAAATGATTCTTCGAGATGAGGCAGTTTCAATTAATCCTCAGCTACATCCACAACCCAGCAAGGTGACAGGTAAAACGTTCACGAAAAGAGCGTTTAAATTATATCTTAGGCCATGTCTTATTGGCAAAATCTCAAACTACGTAGTCATCGCACAGGGCGAAAAAATCTAAAATGTAGTGTATGAGGAATATTTGTTTACTATTGACTCGCACAGAGGTTCAGATGTCTCACCAATTGTCTATAATCTTTGATATATTTTACCAAACTTCTTTGTCTAATTTGAAATGCTTCTTTTGTTATAGTGCATAAAGCAATGCCGCAACTTCTAAAGCTCCTCTTAATGTTGTTCCTCACGATCGGTGTCTCGTGTTCAATAGAGTTTCAGCATGTCACCTTACGTCTGGTGCTAAATCTCTCTATTCTGAACTCACGGCAAGGTCGAATCCACTTGTATTGAGGAGTTACTCAATGAAGGCAGCACTTTGACAGGTAGGGAAACTAATGATCGTCATGCAGGGTGAATACATTGCAAGAGAAAGTGATGTAGCCATATAAAAATGAGTTAACTGAAAACGAACTCACTGACCAAATGAGTGCATAGACATAACCTGCAATAATGTTGCCAGCAATGTCCAAGCAGTAGCTATGAAAGCGGTTTTTTTCTTATAGTAATCTCCCTGTAGTCGACTTCGGAGCACAGACTATGATCTGCTGTGGGGGCAGAGTTGCTTAAGTGGGCGGGGCACTTGGAGGGCCCTGGCGCAGCGCATAACTGCGGGCAAGCGGGACGGTCCGCTGGTGAGTCAGCTCAACTGGAGGGCTGGGAGGGCGTTCCAGCGCTGTCGCCTCGGTTTAATGAAAGGCAAGCAACCCCTGGGTCATAGCAGTGAGAAACCACAGACACTCAGAACCCAATTCTTGCTTTTGAACGGCGTTGAGTTACGGATATTATGTATTTAAACGAAATGAAATAATTATAAACGTTGTCATTGCCAACAATAGTATTTATTACAAGAACAGCTTTCGATGGCTTAGCCATCATCATCAGTTGTCTGCTGAATGAAAGCCACAAAAACGACTACCTTAGTCGACCTTAAAAAACCGTAGTCGTTTTTGTGACTTCCATTCAGCAGACCACTGATGATGATGGCTAAGCCATCGAAAGCTGCTCTTGTAATAAATGCTATTGTTGGCAATGACAACGTTTATAATTATTTCATTAGAAATGCCAACGATAACGCAGCACAGCACCTATATTTAAACGAAAGGCACAGCAGATTTGCGTACAGTTAGAAATGCAGTTTATTCCCAAGTCACAGGAGGAGTCCAAAATGTTTGAAATGAGAGAGTCTGGTAAGAATAAATATCTTGCAAGCTGAGAGATATTGGAGACATGTGTAGACGTTCTGTTGCATGAGGCAAAATTAAGAAAAAATATTTCATACATGATTAATGATTTGTACTTAATTAAGTAGTCATCTTGATGTTTATTGTGCACGGACTTCATACAACGGTAGAACTTTTGCAAAAATATATTTTTACATTCCTTTCTCCTTAAGAAATGACTCTCACAATGTCTTCCAAATTGATTTGCTTGCACAAACGGGGAACTTCACTAGTTCCTTGAAGTTACTCAGTCGTAAAATGCGAACTTCCATGAAGAAATTCATGGAACTGTTTTTCGCCGTCATTTGGAATTCTTAATCGGAAGCGGAATATCACGGCATTTTTCCCTCCGTATTCCTCCATTTGAGGAATTTTACAAAAATCATCAAATACTCACTTTAAGATATTTTTGGGATTGTCTATAACTTTAGCATTTATTCTTCTGTTCCCAAGCTGAAAATAAATCTTAAACAATCTTCCCTACACCGAATAGACAGATATTGTTTAATATTCCCCCTGAAAATAAATTAATAAGTACGTGCACACTAAGCACCCCAAACAATTGTGAATGACGTAGCATCGAAGGCTTGTGAAGATTAATTGTGAATTTACTAAACATCAAAGAAAATTAATTTACTTTTAAAATAAGACAATCAAATGTATTGAAAATTCCTTTGTAAAATTTCGAACAGGACAATATATCGCTCATTCATTTAGATTTTTACAATGACAAACTACTCGTTTTTGCTGCGACGAAAAGCGGTGTGAGATTCCTGTTTGCGAGTTACATTTCTTTTGCCGAGGGTTCGGATTTCGTTCCGGCTTCCCTATTGTCAGATTGAATGTTCTGAGTAATTTGATTATTTCTGTAATACCACGCCGTTTTACAAACAAAGCATTGATTGAAGAAAGTCTTGTGGCTCACTATTTTTTATATTTATAAAAGAGGAGAACCAATCGTGAAAGTGTTGAACTAAAAAAGTCCTTACTTCCGCTATTACCTGAAGGTTTTCCATCTTTAACCATACGTTATTTCAAATACAAAAAACTACAGGAAAATCAAATGATAATTGTTCGTTTTCTTTAGAACATTTTCATAAATATTGATTAAAAATACTACAAATCATTTTATGCATGTTCTATTTCTTAGCAAGTTTTTTTTACCTGGCGCGACAGCCTGCGTACGGACCAGAGCCTACGTAGCCAGCGTCTTGGCCTCGCGGCCATGGGTTTAAGGGATACGTGTGGTTAACACAAAGACATCTTCACGCCGTATTCTGGCCATCTCAACCTGAGAAGTGGGTTTTTTCATCGTCACATAGCAACATATGCTGGGACATCGCAAGGAAAACGCACACTATAATCTTGCCCGATCGGGAATCGAACCCGGTGTAGCGTCATAGAAAGCGAGGAATGAGCTAAACCGCGAGGGCTCCTTAGCAAGTACATTTCATTAAGTTATCTGACAAGTTAAAAAGAGGGAAAGAGAAACCTTATCCAGCCATACACAGAGGGCAATAGAGCGTAAAAATGCTAACGTAATGAAAGCATTTACTTGTAAGAACAGGAACAAGGAAATATACAGAGAGAGAGTGTGTTCTTGGCAGGTATTGGTTCCGCCACCAATGAAGTGCAACATTGGCAAACAAGCCGCTCAATAGCCAGTAAGGGCGAAAACTTCCTTCCTTTCTCCTTTTCAGCTTCACGCAAGGTAACTGCCCATACGCTAATTTAATAAAATTTATTCCCACAAAGAGAAGCTTATAAGGTGAAAGAACGCTCCAGACCTCAAATATTCTAGGAATCTCATTTATGTTCAGGTAAGTTTCAGGGAATCATTTTATTCGAAACTAATTGTTGAAAATCTTGGTGGTAATTTTTTCTTTTCATGTATTAGACACTGTTGCAGAACATTTAACAAGAGTCATTCAGGATTTTATCTGTGCGGAGTCGTCCGAGAGAAAACTAGGAAAGATGACAATGTGCAGCTGGAACTTCCTTCACTTTTGATAATCACAGTGGCCAAAACTCTGCGAGATGGCAGACGAAGCAAAATGCAGCAAAAATAACATTTTCAACGCCACATATTTTGAATTCTACATGAGAGGATGTATGTATATGTATATGTATATGTATATGTATATGTATATGTATATGTATATGTATATGTATATGTATATGTATATGTATATGTATATGTATATGTATATGTATATGTATATGTATATGTATATGTATATGTATATGTATATGTATATGTATATGTATATGTATATGTATATGTATATGTATATGTATATGTATATGTATATGTATACGTATATGTATATGCATATGTATATGCATATGCATATGTATATGTATGTAAACAAACAGGGTATATACTAAAACAATATTGTCTGTTATTTGTCCTGTCCGCGACATCACAACAGTATGCTCTTCTCTTATGGAAAGAAAGCGCCAAGAAACATCAATCAATGACCTAGTGATGGAGGCAGGATCGTCACACGCAAGAGCGCGCATCAGCTTAGGTGGCTCAGGCCATTAGCTGATGCCAATACAGAACATGTGACCGGGATGTCCTACGGTTCGAGACCCACGGTGGCAGGATTTTCGTCAGTAGCTACTAGCTTGATCGAATACAGCCGCTATCAGGGAGCAAACCTTTAGCGGCCGACTACTGTCATCGATGTTGTTCCGTGGTTTCTCCGATCAATGCTAAGCGAATGCCGGAGCAGTAGCCTCATAAACGATCATCGGACCGCGCACGATCTTTCCTTCCCCTTCCTTGTCCTATCCTCACCCTTTACTTTCACACACGTGCACTTACATACACTACAGTGCCCCACATGTCGGGAGATCAGGCGGGAGCTTTGAGCTGGTCCAGGCTGGGGCGATTCATGGCTGGTGGTAGATAACTGGTTGGTGAAAACACCACGAGTCGACTTGTAGGTTGGCACCGAATCTCGCCATCCAGGAAAAATGCTCACCGCAACTTCTCGAGAGAGAAAACATGCAGTACACTTACGGGACTAATGACCTTAGCAGTTGACGCGATCGGAATCAGTCAAAAGCGCGCCCTGAGAATGACTCCGGGCTACACTGAGCCTGCTCCGCGGCCAACGACAACATTTCAGACGGCAGAGGCGAGCGCAGGCCGCAGTGGGGAAACGTCTTAAAAAATACAAATTTAAAGCAACAAATGCTTTCAATTTTCTAAAGAAATATGTAGTAAATTTTGCATGGATTTTGAGGGAATTTACGTTCAAAGAGAAAAGGTACAAATTTCAACAGATATACAAGCAAGATTCATGTTAAGAAAATTTCAGAATAATTGATGTCCGAGACAGAGTGTGTGGCCCCAACCCCATTAAACCGTGGGAGAGTTATTAGCTGCTTTAAGGTGTATGTAGTAGACACATTCCATCCGCAGTGTCACGTGTCGGCTAAGTTTGTTGACGGAGACAAGTGCTACCATTCCGCCGCACACTCTTTGTGATTCACTCCGGCTTCGTTTTGTAAATCAATGAATTTTCAAGTCATGCACTACCACTGCGCATCCATCGACTCAGGAATCTCTCAGATTAGTTTCAACTCGGGTATGTAATCCTGCACGTATACTCTTCATTTGTATATGGGGTCTGTGGGACCTTATTTCAATTTTCAGGAATTTGCATACAGTATTAGAGTTTAAAAATAAAACTAACCTGTCTAAATTGTTATTAATATGCTTTGAACAGATTTTACTGACATGAATACTGACATAATTCTACGAACTCGTATATAGCTAATTACGTCAAGGACGAGAAACGAGAAATATGACAGAAACGAGAAATCACAAATGTATACAGTTTGTCTGATTTATTTATAATAACCCCAAACTCTGCCGAGTTGTGCCGAGTAGTAATCACACACAGATATTCCATCTATAAGCCATGTTTTATTTTTCTGTGATTTTCTCTATGGTTAATCTCACGACCTTGCCCCACATGTTAACACATTGTTTCATTTTAGTACGACGTTAAGTGAGATAAGACAATGATACTTTGCCAAATGCTTAAGAGAAGTACTAACTTGTTCTTTGCGTGGAACAGGATTCCAGGGAGTATTTAACTTTTCGAGTAAATAAGCAGAACAGTCTGCTTAGATCCCACAGAACCCAGTATATATGTGCAGAGAAGGCGTCCTTGCCAAAGGGTATTGCCCATCTGCATCCTTCGGTCAGTTTTCACTCATCTCCGCTTCCCACCTAACCCCATTTCACTTTTCGTTACTTGAGAACTGCATGCCATTTCACTCATCTGGTGTTTCGAAAGGAGTAAAAATATTTGTTAAGTTTGCATCCATAAGCAGCACAAATAGATGCTCTCTCACCAGCCCAGAGAAAATCTCGAACACTGATGGTCGGGATATGAGGTTTCAAGTTGTGTTTACACAAACTTTTAAGCGGTGGTTTTCGACGTTAGCAGTGACCTAATAGGGCATGCTAATGTTTCTTGAAAACAGAGAGAAGTGGATCAATTGTAATCGACAAACATTATACAAATCAGCCACGATGAACGTAGAAATCAATCCTCACTATGGTGGAAAACGGAACAGGATGCAGTCCATCTATTCATTTCGGGGAAGGTACGTCTTAGGAAAAGTCGACTGCCATATGCAGTCGGGCTATGCCATTTGGGGGTAAACGGCTTAGGAAAAGTTGACCGCGGGATGAATTCGGGCCATCCCTTTTTGGGGAGGTAGGTAAACGGCTAAGGAAAACGTGACTACGGGATGCAGTCGGTGTACGCCCGTGCCAAGATGGCGGTGCTGTGTGAGCGTGGGCGGCGCAGGGCGGTGCCGCCCTCGGACACGCCCTCTCCTATCGCAGGGGCGGGCGAGCGAAGCCAACGCCCCAAAGTTTCTCGAAGCGCCGTGCAGCCCAGACATCTCTGGCGGCCGCCTTACGTAACACAATGAGGCATGCAAATATGAGGCAAGGCATTCTTTAAAAACATTTCGTCATGGAGGAAGTACTTAACCCCGAAGAATGAGAGTCAACTTAGTAGAGTAAGTTTTACCTACATCTCCTCAACACCATGAACAAAAGACTTACTCTGTTAGTTAAATTATAGCGGTTTCTTCAGTTATGAAAAACGTACAGTAATCTCTTTACAGGTGGTAATTTGTTCCGCATTCGGTTTTTAACCCCAACGGAGAAAGAAAGTGTAAAGTGGTTTAGGATAATGAGTGTTCAGCAAAACATTAATGCGCCTTTTCGCGATGGAACGTGTGAAGGATTTTTTTTCAGTAGAAAGTGAATCTCTCATTTGTTTATGTCTAGTTTTATTCACTTCTGCATACATATGTTAAATAATAGTGTACTATGAAGAAATGATTTAATGATGGACATTAATACATCAGTGTAAAATATATTACAATCCGAGCGAGGAAAGAGTGAGAGTAGTAAAGTTCAGATGAGCGTAACATGAAATACACAAAATAGTGTAATGAGTATTGCATCATGTTTCATGCAGCATTTTATCATGATCAATGAAATCAAAAGGCTGTTGAAACTTTGGACTAAATTCTAGCGAGAAATCTGGCATGCAGGGTTCAGGCAGCGGATAAGTGGCTGAGATGGCATTGATTAAGCACAGCCCGACTGCAAATGACCACCACACGAGTGAAGTTAGGATTCACAATACTTGTATTAAAATTTTTCAATATTTTGTGTCTATTCTTACTCTTATAAGACCTAAAGGTGTCTACATATGTTAATCTGATTTTTCGGAACAGCTGTTTACCGCCACCCTCCCCCAGGTCATCTCGGCACCACAATCACATTCGAATTGCATAGAATGGTGATGCGATCAGATTGTCCAAAAGTCAAGTTACACTCACAACGTGGCCATTACGTCGTTCAATTAAATCTAATGTATTCTCATGAAAATGCCCGTCTTGATATAATCTCCAATACCAATATTTTAGCGTTTTAACCAAAAAATTATTTCATTGTGGATACATCCAAATGGTCTAAATTGTCAAGTTTCTGATATGAATAATCATTTTTCAATGCTTCTATTTTTATAAAAAATGGTAAAGGAGGTGAGTTAAAGAAAAGAAGCTTTCACTGAATGTTCAGATATGAAACACACTTGTATGACTAGATTTTAACTGACAGTTTTATGATTAAATGGATGGAGAAACTACGTGTGTGAATACAAATAAGCAATATTCACCTATCTATTGATGTCCAAAAATAGTACCGGTTGCTGTACCCGTTGTTAGAGACAAAAGATATGAAATATTTTCTGCTTGAAGATTCTCTATTGACAATTAGTTCAAAATTGACGAAGTCTGTAATTCAGTTTCGATCCAATATTGTTTTATTTTATTTTAGCTGTGAGTTAAAAAACATATTTATAGTGAATGGCATTCAAAGCACAATTTTCATGTTTTACAGTATAATAAGATTAAAATAGAATCAGAGTGAAATACATTTCCTTGAAATATTACTACATTAAAAAACCTAACCAGTACTTGTGCTGAATGTTCCACAATCATCTTCCACTAATGTTTCAGTGAGCGATTATATTACTAACAAAAACAATTAGTATTTTTTGTCGAGCCATTCAGTCGTAAAAGATTTGGGCAAAACATTACACTCATATTCTACAAATATGAAACACAATATTTGTAACCCTTTGATAAATTAATTCAAAAAATGGAAACGTTAGAAACTGATATAGTTTTCAGTTAAACTGTTTAGCTTTAGTACCTCATTCTTAAATAATATTCGATTACATATTTAATTTAATATTTACATTCATCTTTAAAGTTTATTAAAATCTTTTTAGATTATTCCCCCATTTACCATAAAATTTAATTCACATGTGTTCAGGAATGAAAAATCCTAATCTTGCACAACGAAAAAAAGATTGGATTTTGTTCCTGTCTGGTAATTATGCCAAACATTCCAGCTTCCCTGGTAACTTCGAGCCAATTAATAGTGTCAGGTAGTCAGGTATCTTTAAACACGTTTTGTGTGTCTCAGAACGACTGCAAATTCCTCCGCATTCCTCCCGTTGCATTCGTTACGAGTCGAGTTCGGGTTCAATGACACGTTTCAGAATAAATGACATTAGTAATAGAAACACAAAATGTAACTGTTTATTTGAAATACAAGACTTGTGGGATATTATGTGACAAACTATAAAAAAAGATAAAAGAAGATAAGGACTTTTATCAACCATTATCAAAATTCCAGAGAAAATTATAGAGCTAAATTGTAACAGAAATATCTTTGTATCAAGAGGAATAGATTCTAGATATTTCAGAAATGAGGAAAGCAAACTGTTAATAATTCACTTCAAAAATGAATAATTAAAGATACATAATTCTTGTGAAGATATTTCGTATTGCTTGAGGGGGTTGCAATTCAATCTTCATAGAAGTTACAGATTTTTCTCTCTATTTTATTTTGAAAATGAAATCCCCGTGTCAGATTAGGACAATGAAAGCAGGAACGAGAGTAAAGAGCTGTACATCATTTTCTGTGAATAAAGAAGATCTATCTCTCCAACTGTAACATTGAGAAATTTAATTTATGGAAGTTTCGACTTCTGAAATTCTGGACGCGTTTCTAAGATTCTCACGAAGCGTGCGTGCCGCCGAAATTCCTCCACATCCTTATACTGTACCCTCTTCACACACACACACACACACACACAGACACAAATACAAGCGCGCATTCACGCACGCCGAAGAAGAAGTTGCAAAGTTATTCTTGCGTGAGCAAGTCGTGCCCTTCTCGAGCGACGAGCTGAAAAGGAAGGTCTCTTCGGACGCGGAGACGACGTCGGCCTGAGGAGCTAATGTCCCGGAACTAAGTCGACTTTGTGCCCCTTTCCCGTCACCTCCCCGGTGACGAGGAGGTGGGTCGTGTGGCGTGGAACGGACGGCACGGGGCGGGGCGGGGAACGGGAGCGGGGCGTCGCAGGCCGTGGCGGTGCGGGGGGCGGGGTGTGGCGGGGTGTAGCGGGTTGTAGCGGGATGTGCCGGGGTGTGGCGGGGTGTGGCGGGGCGTGGCGAGGTGTGGCGGGGCGTGGCGAGGTGTGGCGGGGTGTGGTGGGATGTGGCGGGGTGGGGTCGGGGACGGGCACGGCGGGGCGGGATGGAGCACGGCGAGGCGGGACGGGGTGGGTCGGGGAGGGGGCGGGGCGGGGCGGGGTTTGAGAGGGGGCGGGACGGGGAGGGGGCGGGGCGGGGTTTGAGAGGGGGCGGGGCGATGCGGGGCGGGGCGGGGCAGGGCGGTGGGTAGCGGGACGGAGCGGCGCACGACGGGCAGGTCGGGTCGCCGCTGGAACAGGTCGGTTACAGCACATTTACTTTCGCCGCGGCACGCGCGCGCCCCCGCCAGCGCGGAGTTTGTTCGCTGCGCACGATGAACTCGGGGGAGTCGCTGGAAGTCGGCCCAGCAGCTCCGGCAACAGGCGGCCGCGCGTAAACGCCGGCGCCGGGAAATCCCCTCCTCAACTGGCGCCGCCCCAACCCTGCTCCCTCGCAATGGGAAACTTCTGCGAAGAAAGTCACGCATCTCAAACCCTATGTAAACTGCAGATCTGCTGTTACTGTTTGTGTTTTCATTCTTTGTTTTCGACCTTTCTTTCAGAAGAACTTGCCAACGCTGGAGTACGATAAATAAAAAGCGGTCTGACGTACGGTAAACAAAAAGTAGAAGAGCTTGAAGATCGATTAGTAGGAGAGTAAAAGCTACTTTCCTGTCCGTGTACGGTGGGATGCCATCAGTAAGTTTTACAAGGGAATGAAAGGAAGGAGGGATGCAAGTCAGCAAGCAAAAAATGGAACGTAACGTCGAATGCTTAAAAGACATAATAGGTAAATGAAAAGTCAGTACTATGCAAAGATTGAGTCCATTAGAATAGGTACCGAGTTACTTAGGTCTTACAGGATTCCTTTGTACTAAACAAAATTACTGAATCGTATATACTATAAAATTATTGCTTCAGGATCACTCAGAACGGGCGATTCCACAAGAATTCACCACTTCTGAAGCACGTCTATCTTCAATATAGTTACGTTGCCATTAAATTTGTGACAAAGTATCCCCTTTTAACGAATTCAAAACTCCAAAATCACGCAACCTTCTAATTAATAAATATTTGTTCAGTAAACTATTGACTGAAATAGCATTTTGGGTCGTCTACGCAGTCTTTTTTACTGCAGGTATTATACTTCGGAAGTGATGTTACACCTTGGATCTGGTAGGTTGGAATTAAAGAATTATTAAAAGAAAATTAAGTTTTGCATTAACTTTAATTGTAAGATGATACGAAAATTATAAAGTATTTATATCACAGTAGTTTAAGTAATAGTACAATTTTTGTTGTTGTAAATAATATTCTTATTACCATATTTCAACGAACAATTCACCATTACTGGTAAAAGAAGTAATGTATATCATACCATCACTTCTTTTACCAGTAATAGTGAATTTTTCGTTGAAATATGGTAATAAGAATATTATTTACAACAACAAAAATTGTACTATTACTTAAACTACTGTGATATACATTACTGGTAAAACTAAAAACAGGCAAAGTAAAAGTAGCGTAGTAGCGAAGTAGAACACTCCTCATTTCCATTCCACGATCTCGTTCGATATTCAGAACTTCTTGACGTTTTCTCTGTTCCTGTTCAATATGCTCCCCTTCCAACTCCGTAACCCTCAACGTCCTCCCTTTTCACCTGCAGCCTCCTTCACAGGGGACGAGCGCCGCGCAGCTCACTTGTTCGCGAATCCCCTCGCAAGCCGCCTCCTGCGTCCACTCGTGCGACTTCGAGGAAGAAGACAAAGCTGCTCGCGAGGCCCTCCCGCGGAGGTATTTCGCCAAGAGGCGCGGCAAACACGGGTATTGGCTCAGCGGGAACCGAACGCAAGTATTTGGATTGTGGGCGGCGAGCGCCTTCCACATCTCGTCCCGCGCGCCCTCGCGCGGCGGGGGACCCGCGGCGCAGCTGCGCGAACGACCCACAGCCCTCCTCGCGGCGCTGGCGTCGCGTCTGTGCACAGTTCAACAATGCCCAAGTAGCAGATTTACTATACAACATATACTATTACTATATTACAATTTACTATACAACAATTTACTATACACATATATATTTTTTAAGTGAAAAACTTTCAGACTTTTTTTTTTTCTGAAAAGAGAATTTTCTCAACCCTACACAATTTCTAAGAGCTGCCAGATTCCACAAAATATTTTTTACACAAATTTGTTAGTCAACTTTTGTTTACGTGATAACGATACTTGCGAGGTTGAGGAATTTTAGTGGGCGTTTCCTTGTGACGCTCGAAAAGATCATAGCGAGAGCAAAGAGATGACACTCAATCCTTGGGAACACCCGCCCTGCTTCACGAGCCTCGAAAAAGTTGAATGCACAAATGACTCTACCAAAATTTATAGGATATTAAGAAATCTTATAATCGATTTATCGATCGACACTAAGAGAAATGTTTTAGTAGAATGTACTAAACATGTTTAGTTATGCGATCATGTAGCAAATAAATTATTCATGTAGTAAGATTCACTAAACATGATTTAGTTTCGTTTAGTAAATCAGACAATTCAAAATCGTAAGTGAATGAATAAAGAGAATTATACTCGTTTCGTAGATAAAATGCATTCGGTGAGATTTACGTTTCATGCCGTCACACTACTAAACTCTGTTTATACGCTATATAAATGGCGTGTTTAGTATTCTATTGATTTTAAATAATTAGTATGTTATATTCTAAACTAATTATAGAAATACCGTCGGTATCCAAATGTCGGATGCCTGCCTTCGTAACTGTTCTGCTTAGCTACGGTTCGTCAGGTAATCGAGGTTAAGGAAGGACGAGTCTACAGAGCCATAGGATAAGTGACCGCTCCGAAACTTCAGTTGCTACCGGCCTGAAGGAACAGAAAGAAAGTTTCCCCTTTCACGTTTCGTTTAGTTATTTTCACTGCAATGTGTTTAGTAAACATTACTCAAAGTATTATTCAACGCAACGATTCGTTTAGTTATTTCCACAAGATGCCATTCGTCACGGGCATGACCTTTTTGGTGAACGTTACTATACGTACATTAGTGTGTTTAATTAAAGAATAGTTTCGTGAACGTGACTAAGCATTTTGTTCTTCCAAAATGTACTATACCGTCTAGTTGAATCTACTACATGATTCATTGTATGAACTAAACATTTCTCTCCATGTAATGATTCCGGGCACGTCAACTGCTAAGTTCATTAGCCTCTTAAGATTTTTAACAAGGGAGATGGCGGTGATCTATCCCCGCTACAAGGGCATCGCCTCAGCTGGTGGTTCCTGACTGGCTTCAGGCATGAGTGGTGGTGTAGTATATGTAAGTGTGTGTGTGTGTGTGTGTATGTGTGTGTCAGTAAGGGGTGAGGATAGGACAAGGAAGAGGAACGAAAGATCGCGAGAAGTCCGTGGCCTGTTTGTTAGGTTACCGGCATTCATCCAGCGTTGATCGGAGAAACCACGTAAAACTACCGATCAGAGCAGCCGGCCGGTAGAATTCTCCTCCAGACAGCGGCTCAATTCGATTTAGCTCTGTAGCTGGTGTCCAAAAATCCTGCCACCGTCGGGACCCTAAGATCATCCGGTCATATTCTCTGCAGTGCCATCCATTGACGCTCTGGGCCACAGAAGCCGGGCCATAGTTCGAGAGCAACCATGAATTTGAATATACAGCAATAAAAAGCAAAATTATATAAGTAATGCACAAAATACTACTTATAAAATAGAAATATTTCTAAGCATTCGAAACAAATGTAGTAGAAGGATGTACTGTTTGGGATTGATTTTATATATCCTAGAAAAATAAAAATGAGGAAAAAAGTAAAATTTAAGTCTTGATGAAAACGTGAAATTTTTCTGCTAATTATTCGTAATACATTTCTTACTTTAATATTTTGAAACTGTTTTCGATTAATACTGCGTAAAATGTATACACTTGCAAGTCTATGCTTTTGCCGTCCTTCAACACTAAAACTATATTTGCGTACACGCATCCAAGAATTTTGTTTATTCTGGACTCGACGATCTGAAAATAAACAAACAGCACGTACGTGGAACATCAAAGAAACAGTATATTCACCGAAGTTCTAAAGCGATGAATATAAACTTGCTTTGTTAGGCCTTGAGTAACGTGAAAGCTGTTATTGTAATTCTAACTTCATAACCATTTACTGCATTCAAATTGAGAGGCACAGCGGTCAACACTGCCCCAAAACACAGAACTCTTTGGGAACATTGCTGCCTTCTGAAAGACCATTTCGGTACAGTATATGCAAATAGCACGTGCCGAATCTATTCATGCTGTTTCTTGAAATTGCCACTAATGAAGTTCACCAAATTTGATGATGAAATTAATGAGCAATTACAAAAATATATTATTAAAGAATGCATTCTTATTCCTTTCTCATACTTTACTTAATAGTTTTTTATATTTATTTTGGTTTAGCACTGATGAATATTTTCGAAAGAAGATATTACCAGAAAAAGAACCGTCTTCAGGCATTATAAATATGCTTACATTATTTGTTTAACAGCAGTAAGCGTTGGCTACGTTAGGAATATGAGAAATAAATATTACCATGCGATTATTAGAGAAGAGCAAAAGGAATTTAAAAATTTGTGTTAATTCTATATTTTTTGCACAATTCAATTGACAACACATTTGACAACATAAATATACATATTTTAGTATGTGTGATACCAACAGTTTAAAAAAATTCTAGTTATTTTCTATTTCTGTGGGTGGGAAATCTGTTGCCAGGCATATTTTATTTCTTTCCCGTCGTACATCTCTCATGGGCACATATTAAACTTATTTTTAAATTGGGTGAAAAATAGAAGACACATATTGCAATGTAGTTTGACAAACAAACAAAAATTCTTTGATACAAGACAGTGAACACTAGTAAATAACACTCAGTAAACACTTAAAGAAAAAAAATGAATTAAGATAGAAAAATCTAGCTCTTTAATTATTTGATATGAATATAGAACTCTAGTGAAGAAAGGTACGATGGTCTGTGTGAATGTTCACAGAATCAAGTCTAATTGAAGTAACAGCAAAACTATAACTAGTATATAATTCAAGATCTCCATGCGGTTGTCCTTTGTAACTTATCACATTTTAATATGTAATTATCTTTATTTCGAGTACATTTTTCAAGGCATTAGTCACTCCAAAAGGGAATCAACACGGTTCACTTGGTTGCTGGTGACATAAAAATCTTTATTTTATTCATTCATTCATTCATTCCTTTGCGAGAAGAAAGGAAAACCAGATTATTATCTAATGAGCTTGGCATTGAAAGGTGCTGAAAAACTGTAAGAATTACCTTACTTTTACAGGAGTTGGAAGCGTGAATTATATCCAGAAATAAGAGCTGGCAATAATTAGCTAAACTTAAAATTATGAATCGATGCATCTTTCGCGTTTGCACTATCACCATAGCCGAACTTAATCTCACTTGCTTATAATGGAGAATTTTTGTTGTGGATACTACTGTGCTCATTAGATCTTAGTGTATTGCATCTTATATCTGGCGAGGTTGCGATATTTCTTCCCCGTTAGAATGGATATCCGAAACTGATATACACTTCCGCGGGGGTCTTCCCTCTTCAGGTATCTCCGGCAATGAGACACCGTCCAATCTGGCAAAGACCTTATCTTCCTACTAGTCTCCCACCACGTGTATTGCATGAAATGTGTGTGTGTATAATGGGACACGACTGAGGAAGGAAAGATCGCGCGCGGTCCGAGACCCGTTTGTTAAGGTACTGCTCTGCCGCTAGAATTCTCCTCCAGAAAGCCACTGAAATCGACCTAACCATCTAGCTAGTGACGAAAATTCACCATCGACAAATCTCGAGTCCTAGGACCTCCGTCTCAAAAACCCATCAGTGATAACAGTTGTTGCCCTGAGCCAACTCACCCGATTCGCATCCTTTCAACATTAAAGGCTCGTCAACAAGAAAGCCGCGAGTGCCGCAACACGTCGCAAGGCGTCTCAAACCCGCGACTCCGACTAATGCGCCAGGGCGTGGACGCGCCCGCGTCGCGCCCGCTGTCTGTCACGCGTGACAGTCGCTTCGCACAAAGCGCACGGGGCGACTTCGCCAAAGCCGCTTTGCGCAACCGCCTGGCCTGCGCCGCCCGGTGCCGCGCCTAATGGCGGGAAAATGGAGGTCTATTCATCGAGCATCGAACAGCGTCGAACGTGCACGCACGCTGGATGCTCTTCAGAGCTTACGCCATCGCGAAGCGCGGTTATACGTGTACACACGCGGGGTGGAGGTTGCAGGTAGAGTGTTCATTCGCGTCATGTACAGGCTTCGTGATCGGAAGCAGACGGAGGAAGGGTTTCGTAACGTGTTGAAAAGATGGAAAATTGGTGAACATTTGTACAAACATTGAAAGGTGGTAACAGAATGTAAATGTTTCTGGAGTTTTCTCTTCCGTATGTGTCTGCATAAGTGTAAAGTTTATAATCATAGCTTTAGACTTTTCTTTATCCTCTTTAATGTTTTAAATCAATTTTTTTTCTGTGCTTATCCTGCGAAGCTCTAACTATTGGAAGGAAGGCAAATATTGACATTGCTGGTCGAATGTTTTATATCATTAATTAGGCTAATGAAAACAGAAACATTAATACTTCTTATCGTTAATTAATCCCATGAATAATACTAATCTTAACTCTTCAGCATTTTAAAAATAAAAAAATAAAATCAAAAAAGGTGTAAAGTAAAATAAAAAAAATAAAAAAAGTTGTTGGTAGCGCCATTGAATAAAACAGTTCACAGGCAATTCAGAGAGAAAATTTCAAAATTTAAAATATTTTTTCCTAAATTTTTACAATAAATTTGGACTTGATGCCAGCCCATCATCAGCCCATATCAATTAATGAACGTTTAATTCGGTCATGTAATAATCTGAACACATTATTATTCAACTTTCTTGGCTACGTGCCAAAAGCAATCTTCTTCTCTAAATTTATTGTGATAAATTGACCTGATCTTTAAACTGTGCTACATCTTACTCGGACATTATTAACCCAAACAAGCAGATACAACTTCAAAGAAATAATTTCTACATACCACTTCGATTTTTTCCTGCCTAGTGTAACAAAACATGAGAAACATACCATTCAAAGTCGTAAATTATATGTTACGTAGTCTAGATCCTTGAGCGCAGCTGATAAGTTGGAGGCAGCAACAACCAGAGGGCGCCAGGGGCACACGAGCGCTGTCTGTACCGCAGACACGTCTTGCCCCTCAGCACTGGGGTGGTGATAATTGCCGTTACGCCGGTAGTGGTTATACTGAACGCTGAAGCAATAGTGAAGATAATGGGAACGGTAACCGCGGCAGCGGTTTCTACGAGAACGCTGAAAATGAAGGAAGAGAAGAACGACGTGGGATAAGAAACCGGTGAAATGACAAGCAACTACGGCAACATGGCGGACAGCGCCGTCGTCACTGAAATCCAACCCGAGGCCAACGAGGCTGACGGGACAGGCAAGACTGACTTTGACAACAGGACTGATAGGGATAACAAAGTCTAAGGAAATCGACGTAACGTGTCGGGGCCGGACTGGGTCGACGAGGAAGACGAGATGCACTGAGGCGACCAGACCGACTGAAGTCCACAGAAGGAGCAGTTGTAATGAAACGAGAGGGAATTGAAGGTATAGAAGAATTACTCTAAGAAGGGACAACTCAGACAAGTCGGGGAAAAAATAAACGCTATGCAGGGTGATGACATTGCAAGAGATAGTGATGCATCCATTTACAAATGAGCTAATTACAAACGAAAGCACTGACAAAACGTGTGCATGGTCGTAACTTGCAGTTATATTACCAACAATGGCCAAGCAGTAGGTGTCAAAGTGGTTCCTTCTTATATTAATTGCTCTATACCAGGCGGGACCGAACATGCCTTCAAAACTCGGGTGACCATTGACTAAATCGAGAACAAAACAGATGCGCAGACAATTGGGGAACCGAGGAAGAGAGTGGCATACTCACAGCCACAAGCTGAACTTACAGGCTCCTCAGTTGGCAGCGCCGACGATGCCTTGCAGACAAATTTCCAACGGGAGGGGCCCGACGAGAGTAACACAATAATGATTAAGGAGTGTACGCGGCGGAATTGTGACAGTCATGATTGGGTTACGTGATCTTTGAAACCCGCCGTAATTGGTGATAGTGATGCTGTGAAAAGTGTATGGATTGCTAGAACCAGAAACAATTTTCGTCACGTGGAGACTGGATATGGACAAATCAAAATATCGAAAAGCATGAGAAATATGAACACCGATGTAGAGTAGAAAAATAATATGTCAGGAGTTTGCAATTTCTGCCACTTGAAAACGACACTTTTATTAAGAACATTTCTTAGAATTTAAATCAAATGATACATACTTAAACACATCAAATAGAAAAGCAATCACAAATAACAAAATTTGAAAATGAAACCCAAGTTTTTAGGTGTTATGATGATAGGTGCTACACTGAACAGTATCGTTATGGTTTGAGGTCAGGGGGAACCATGGATAATGAGAGACGAGAACGGTCGGTCTAGGTGGCTTGGGTAGAGATTTGGTGATATCGGTGGAAACGGAATGGTAGTGGAGGTGGAGGTTGGAGAAAGTTTCGCCTCCTGAATTTAGAGCGCATTGCGGTTGTCAAGTTTTGATCCGCTGCCTGATACCTGCCCCCGCGTAGCGGTCTCTCACTTCCGCCCCACGCCTTCGTCGTGCTGGAGCGAGCATTACATCCCATTTAACGAATTATTGATTAAAATTAAATTACATTTTACGTTACTACGACCCAAAAATATTGTGGGATGCAAGATGCTCAAAATCAAGACGTAATTAGATAGAGCAGTATATTTAAATTCGGCCGAACATAATATATATTATAATTCACTAGCATGTCAAATGGATTATTCAGAGTGTGTATTGCAAACAGCAAAAGATTGTACGTTGAGGTCAATTAATATCACTGACTTCATTCCAGTCCCGTTGGAAACGAAATGAGTTTTCTGATGTTCTCCAAACAGCCTTCTATGACATTCACGCCTTCTATATTACTAATTTCCAATGCGCGCAGAATTTCAAAGAAAACTATGAAGCCTTCGGCGATGCGTAGGATTATTTGATTTCGTTAGTTACCCGAGAACTAGAAAAAAATCCAAAAATAATGGAACACATTCGATTTTTACCAAAAGATCCAAAATTTTGTTTGTGTTAATCGGCATCTGCGTATTCTCGTTCTGTGCGTACTAACTAAATTCTCCATTAAGACATTACTAAGAAGTATTGTGTTGTGTATATACTATATCATGTCATTGCAGTATTCGTGAAGAATGCTATGATGAAGATATTTAATTTATTGCAGTGTTATACGATATTGTTTTATTTATGCTTGAGCAGTGTGTTTGCTACTTTTTAGAAAACCATTTTATGTGATTTTGTTCATCAAAATGTGCAATTCTGTGCGATTCGCGAAATTTGAAAAGAACTTTATAGTATTCTAAGAAAATGAAATAATTTTGGGGGAACCTGCTTACATGCATTCAGTATTGTAAATCGAAGCGTATTCATAGATAGACTGTTCTTATATATTTCCTTAACTTGCATACTCACATAGCCTGTTGAATTTCTGAATTTCGAATGCTATGCTTATTGTTTCATGGAACAATCAATTTTAATGAGCTTAGAACACTTTCGCTCAATTTAACAGGCTTATTTGCCTGTTAAATATAGGTTTTCAATTCAGCAGGTGTTTTCGATATAAAGATTTATATGAATTCTCAAGGCAATCGATAGGCTGTTTATAATCTACTAATTATTACTTAGTTACGACTTACAATTGTATCTCATAAAACTCAAAGGTCTATTATAATGCAAATGATCGAGTTCCTCTTTTTTAACGGAATGATTTTGAAGGTTACTAGCATAGATATTTCCGATTTCATGTTGCAGTACCGTCACATACGAGTCAAGCACCGCTCGCGATCTTTTCTTCCTCTTCCTTGTCCTATTTGCACCCCATACACACACATACCCTTAAGAGCACTACACCACCGTACACACGGGAGACCAGTCGTACGTTTAGAGCTTTCCCGATTGGAGCAGTGCCAGCTGGTGGGAGACATCTGGTTGGGGAAAACCTCGCTAGCTGACGGATTCTTCGGCACCAGATCTCGCCATCCGGCAAGAAAAAATCACTGCCACCTCCCGCGGTAAAAAAGCCCTAAATTTACTATACTAATGACCTTAGCAGTTGACGCGTTCAGAATGACTAGTAAATCAATCAATGAATTCCGAGATTCGAACCAGGAATCTTTCAATCTAAGAAACTTTTTTACCCCATGACTCATTTAGAAACGCTAGCACACCCGGAGCAACTCACGCATTACGATGGTGGTGATGATGAGCGCAAAACCCTGCGCCCAAACACAGACGAGGTAAGAGGCGTGAGTCGCAATACCTTCCTTTTCCTTAGCATATTATTACGGGGATTATTAGAGGCTGGTTTGTCAGCATCTTCCACTCAATGCGCGATGGTATGGTTAATAGGGATGAATGACGGAGACATGTGGTAATAGTTAAGATCCGAGTTGTCGACACGTCACAAACACGTGGTGGAACCAAAAATACTTTACGCACGACTCGAACGCACAGCATCCGGCTCCGCGTATTAGAATGTTGATGTAAATCCAATGCACGAACGAGGAAGGCCAATTCAAGCATACGGGGGCCTCAAATTAAGCCGCCTTTGTATTTTGACATAAAAATAAGAAATGAAAGTAGGAGAAAGAAACAAATAAAGAGAATGAAAGAAAAAGAAGGAGAATGAAAGAAAAAGGAGAATGAAAGAAAGAAGGAGAATGAAAGAAACAAGGAGAAAAGAAAGAAAAGAAAGGAGAAAAGAAAGAAAAGAAAGGAGAAAAGAAAGAAAAGAAAGGAGAAAAGAAAGAAAGAAGGAGAAAAGAAAGAAAGAAAGGAGAAAAAGAAAGAATGAAATGAGAAAAAGAAAGAAAAAGAAGGAAAAGATGGGAGCGGTGCATGCAGCCATCCATCCGTCTTCACGTGCGCCGCGCAGCTGGCGAGTGCGCGTGCAGCCGCGGGAGGCGGCGCGGCGCTTTCGAACCCGGAACACGCATACTAATGGTGCGTGCTTGATTGGCCGGCGCTTACGCAAGGGCGGCGCGCGCCCTGAGCAGCGCGCGCTGTAAAGCAGCAGAAGTGGAGCTGCGGAGGAGGCGATGACAGAGGCAGTGGCTTGGTTAGCGTGAGGAGCGGAGTCGAAGAGCGATCGAACAGGTGGATCGACCTGCAAGTCCACGCCATTTGCGTACTCAATAGATGCAAGTGAAGGATTACAAGGTGCACTAAAGCCAGGCAGATAGGCCTGATCATACAATTGTCAGTCTACTTCCAATTTCCCATTACTCGTATCCATTCCTTGCTTTATTAATATTATTTCATTTAAAATGTACTTCTTCATATCTATCTCTAAGTTTGGTGGTGTGATTAACTGTCTTGAACTCTACTGAAGTTGTGTGAACTTGAACTTTTTGTGAAATGATTTGCCTAGCATTGGTGCAAACTAATAGTATGAGATAATAACTAATATAATATACAATATCCCGATTATTAAATGGTGTTTAAGTTGTTCAAGGAATTGACTGTTCCGACAGCAAAAAGAAATCAGAATTTCCCAGTATACATTCGGTTGCTCGACAATATTCGATTCAGGCCGAGAAGAGTCGAATCTTTGAACAGCTGAAACATCACTCAAAACAATTACTATGTAAGTAGCTTTGAAGCCGGAACGGTGGCTAGCTGTTACAGGAAACGTATTTCTACAATAAAAATGCTTATTACTAGCTAACATATTCCTTTGCGCTGCTTACAGGCAATCAGAGAACGACGTTCCAAACTTCAGTTTGCAGTAGTTATGTGAACGTTCATTACATAACTTCACACATATATCAATTAATTGAGAGTCAGTTCAGTCTACAATCCCTTTTTATACAAACATGTGCATTTGAACTATGCTAACATTGTTGCGAGTTTTAGATACGTTTTCTCAGTGCTCATAATCCAACAAGTTAATTACTTAACTTGTCCAGGTGAAACTGCACGTTATTCCAAGTAGATGTAAAGAAATGCTGCATTCATGAATGTGAATTTTTAGTTAGGTGTCAGTGAAGAATGGTCAATAAGTATCCTGCTTTCCACTTGTTTCAGCGGCACTACACATACTGTAGAAACCTTTAGACACTATGCAAATGCTTCAAATTTTTGTTAGTAACGGCTCAGATATAATATTGCATTTTTATTGATGTTCGTTCAAAAATAAGTTAATGTATTCAACTGATGACAGAGCCACGGAAGGCAAAGGGAAACTATTACGTATGCTGTAAAAGTGTCTAAATGTAAATTATCATTAATGTTTTCATAACAGTATAATAATATGTAGAGATTTGGAACGTAAAAAACAAAATTAAATTTTATTTGAATGATAGGTTATTTCGCGTTTTCGGGCGAAAGGTAAGTGTAGTGTAAGTGTAGTGTAAGTACGGTAAGTGTAGTTCGTGTTGTACACAGGGAGGCTGTAATGTTCATCCCCTGCTAAAACGTGAGATCCGGCGGCGACGTACAAGTCTTCCGTGGTTTTCCCTCCAGGTCTCTCCGCCCGTGGTTTTCCCCCCAGGGGCGCCGCTCCAGCCGAACACATTAATGCTCCCTACTGGACGTTTTCATGACATTTATGATAGTGTAGCACATCTAAAAGTATACAAGGTTTTATTTAACCGTGCACTTGACGTAAATCAGCTCTACACGGTATAATCCAATCGGGAGATCGAACATCGCCATTGTGACGTCATTGTAGCGACATGTAAGCTCCCTATTGGATGAAACTGCAACAGCTGATTTACGTCAAGTGCACGACTAAATAAATCGTACTCTGAGTGTAATGTATAAAGAGAGAGGAGGTAACATCGATGGAAAAAGAAATATCGCGCCGTCCTCTGCCCGTTTAAGGTACTGACCCGATTTTAACCTGGTACTAAACGGAGAAACTAAAGAAGACTACTGACGAGAACGGCTAGTAGGTAGAATTCTTCTCCAGAAAGGAGCTTAAGATGATCTCACGAATACGTTACCTTTGGAACTCGAACTCAAAGGGACTCGAACCTTATGACCTGCGGGTCAGAAACATTGCTGTGACAACAAATGTTGTCTTGAGCCATGCCAGCCTGTAATAATATTTAAGGGTTCCGAAGGAAGGCTGCAGACGTGCATCACCAATGAAAGACCAAAGGGCCGGTGACATCACCGGGGTGGGGTCGAGGGGTCGGGTGGCGAGTCGTGGCGGAGGTCTCTGTCGCTCGACGTGGGCCGAGGGACAGAGAAAGCAGGTGGGTCCACGCCCCGTGCCGCGCGCCGCGTGGCACCCGCCCAACGAAAGTGGAAGTCTCCGGGCCAGCCCAGCCCAGCCCAGCCCAGCCTCTGCCAGGGCGCGCCCCGCCCCGTCCCGTCCCGCCCCACACTGCGCGCCGGCGCCACCGCCCGACATAGGAACAGGAAGTTGTCCGCCCGGCCCCTTAAACATCCACGCACACCAGACACCTTCGTTCGATGACTTCGTGCCTTCGGTGACTTCACCTTCATTACCCGTCAATGAATGCATTTGGAATTTTAATATAGAATTGTCAGATTAAACAAAATACTAACCATTTTAATTACGCATAAATTTATTTCGCCAGAAACACAAAAAATGACATTTTTGACCCACCATCTCTTTAGGATGTTCTTACTGTGCTATTTAGATGAGGCAACGTTCCAACCGATTGTTGCATCATTTCGCGATAGATTTAGATTTCTTGCGCTGTGTTTATTTCTTGACACAAAGAAACAAAACAGCACGGCGAGCTTGTCTCCAATATCTTGCCGTAGTCATAAATCGAATGACTGCTTTCTGGCCGCCTTTTCTCGTGAGTCATCAGTTATGCGCGTGGGTCAACTAGTTGACTTGAATGCGACGTGAAAGCCATCTCGAAGAACATGGACTGTTTGGTTCCTCGTATCCATTTAAATCCAACAGTCGGGTTGGTCTTGTTCTTTAGCTGCCTTGCGTAAAAATAATATTATTATCAGAGACCGAGCTGTCAATAAAAAGATGAACGCACAAAAATAGCTGTTGCAGCAAAACAATACAATATAGGCTGATGAAACTGATATTGTATTCATGGACACTTTCCCTGCATCTGTTAGCAGAATTCTGCTGTTCACGCAAACATGATAACATGATCAATAAAAAATACAAAACTCTTTTATGAATTATCGTTTTTTAGGTAATATTCAAGGAATATTTCATTCGAAAGAGAATGTCTGGTTTCTCTAAATTTTCAAAAACTACGGCAGAGATTTTATGCTAAATTCTATAACGAAATTTATTTCCTTTTTTACTAGTACGTTTAATTCAATAAATGTCTAAGGACGGCACAGCATTACTCTAGGAAAACAAAAGGTGTAGAATAGAAAATTTAGAATGAAACTGTATCTTAGATTATATGCACAAAACCTTAACAGTGCATCTGAGATAAATTGAATGGAGCTGAAACCGTTTTGTTATTAACAGAATACGAAAAAATATATCCTAACCTTGATGATTAACTATAAAAACTTAAATTAAGATAAATGATAATTAAGTAGAGTTGTGGGCATACATTTCTCAGAGTCCTTTGCCCCTCGATCACTTCACGGGATTTAATTATTTTTACTTACTCATTTCTCACTTACGAAGAACAGTTTACATCTTTAAAACCAATTGAAAACGTATTTATGCAATGTTCGTTACAGAGTGGGTAATAATTGTGCAATATATAAGTATTAATTAAAACATTTTAACCGTTAATTTTTCATATCTCCTGATGCATGACAGAAAATTACAGTTGTTATTTGTTAATATGAATCACTTGTTATAAGACTATTGTTAAGAAAAGCCCACTTGATTAACCCCCATGCTTCCCATTCGACGGATTCTTCAGTTTTGGTACAAGATAAAAGATGTATGTAGTTTTATTAGGCTACAACGAAAGTTGTTAGAAAAATACTACCAGAGTCCTGAAAGAAGTATACTAATGTTTCGTGCTCCATTAAGTTACAAGCCTCAAGCAGCAGGCTTCATGGAATGAAAAGACGTAGAAGAAACAAATGACACAAACGGCATCATTAGCATAGTATACAGCAGAGTGTGACAAAGAAGTGCAAAGCACGTTCTGAAAATACGTGCTGGTTTTGTCTGAAAGATCTACTGTTTTGATAAGTCGTGCTTTTCTAACAAATGCAAAACCAACCCCACAACTTTTCATTCATTCATTGATTTTATATTTCCTGGCCTGTCAATTGCTATGGTCATTGGCTCCGTTAGTGTAGTGAATGTTTATCTCAGGAGGTGGCAGTTCTCCTCACCCACGGGATTGTGAGATGCAGCGCCCACCTAAACGTCAGCTTGTGGGAGATTTCTCGAAATTTCTCCTAATATCTCCCTCTGCGGGGCTTTCCTGCAGCCGGGATGAGCTCTAATCTCCCGACTGGACTCCTGAGTCGTGAAGTAGCGTAGATCATGTAAGGTGTGTGTGTAAATAGGGCAAAAGGATAGGACGAGGAAGGAAATATTGCTTGCGGTTCGTGACCCGTATGTTAGGTACTACTCCGGCATTCACCTGTTATTTATCGAGAAAGCCATGTAAATCCACCGTGGTTCAAATCAAAGCAGCATGCCGTACGATTTCTCTTGAAGACATCAGCTGAATTTAATCTAGCTCTCTATCCATGGTCGAAAAATCGCTACCGACAGGACTCGAAACCTAGGCGCTGCTGAGCATAGTCGCTGCAGAGACAGCAGCAATACTGGCTTTGAGTTCAATTCGTGGTCTTTAACTCAGGAGATTCTGCAAGAGTGCGAACTGTTAAAGGCCGGGGGAACGTGGTGTGTGTGTGTGTGTGAATGTGTGACCAGAGCAGCCCCTGAGGGCGACCGCGCGCCGCGCCCCGGGGCAGGAGGGCGCGAGAGCACTTTCTCCGCCTCCACCCCGCCCGCCCTGCTCTGCCCTGCGCCTGTCCGGACAGGAAGCGGGCCACTGCCTCTGCCCACTCAGATTTATAGACGCGATTATCCAATGGCGACGGCGCGGCGCGGCCGCGGAGACGGCGCTGGTGTTACGTCACGGCGAGAGGCTGCGCTGCACCGCCCGAGGGTCGAGCCGTGTACTGTCCCGAAAAAAAAGAGTAGGATGTGCGGACTACCATAAATGTATTTGGCAGTTTAGTGTCCGGGTTTGCCGACTTGCTAACCCCCATGCCTGAGCCTATTTTGATTCCCACTCTGTGTGTGTGTGTGTGGGGGGGGGGGAAGTTGGGTGGTAAGTACGACGTAACGAACGTACTTCGCCTGACTGAGCGTTTCTTCGTCATACAGCGATTTGAAATAAAGGCAGAAAATTGGAAAGGCAAGCTACTATTCTTTATTTTTGCCTCAATCGGACTACCATATTACACAGCAATATAACAAAACGATAGTAAGTCGGTCCGGATCGCTAAGGCAGGAGTGCCGTACAGATCTCGGACCGAAGGATCGCGGGTTCGAATCCCGCCTCGGACACGGTTTTATTGTGTTCGTCCTTCAACCACCTATCATCATCATATCGTGTCATCATCACAGTTACCGATACACGTAAATGACCTAGAAGTTGATGCGACCTTAAATTTTAAAAAAAATGCAGAAAACATAGTAAGATCCCCGTTTTACAAGCAAGCGCCAACATTATTAATTCTGATAAAACAAATTTTCAACAAACAGTATTTAAAAATAATCACCACCGCCCCTGCGTTCACTACTGACGACCAACCTCACAAAGAATGAAACGTCAAATAATAGCCAACCATAACAATTATCTTCCCTCAAATTTTTATTTCTCCTTACAACTTGTCCTTACACAAAAGGCACCCAACTTCGGCAGAAATCCAATTAACCCAACCCGAATTATAAACAAATTGCCCATCCATGTATTTACAAATATAGCCAAAATTCCCCTTCTATGTATTTACAAATATAGCCAAAATTCCCCTTCTATGTATTTACAAATATAGCCAAAATTCCCCTTCTATGTATTTACAAATATAGCCAAAATTCCCCTTCCATGTATTTACAAATATAGCCAAAATTCCCCTTCTATGTATTTACAAATATTGCCAAAATTCCCCTTCTATGTATTTATAAATATAGCCAAAATTCCCCTTCTATGTATTTACAAATATAGCCAAAATTTGCACTAGTAGAGGAGTCTAGGCTTCCTCAATCATGTATTCGATTTAAGCTTTGAAGTTATAGTAAGCAACAAGAAACGAAGATCAATAAAAAGTTAGAGTAGACATGTAATAATCGAAATAATAAACGAAACAGAATGTGCGGAGAGTTGCTAACACGCTGCGAACACATCAGGCGCACAGCCGCCTTCATTGCGCCGCCACCCACTGCGCTGTAAATTAGATGGCGCGGCGGACGAGTGGAGGGAACGGAGTAAAGAGAGGAGAGCGCTGCACGACTCGCGCGTTAAACATCCGGAATAACCAACTGCATTGCTAATGAAAGTGAAGCGATTATGCAAGGCAGGCACGTCATATTACACTCCATATGATCGTTTTGCTTAACCGCACTTCCGTAACTCCAAAACTTGTCAATTAAGCTTTTATACTCCCAGCATTACAGCGTGTAAGGTGCGAGAAACCTCGTTTACAGTTCCTGTTATTTCAATTTCTATGTTCCTAACTAAATTAAGAAGTAGTAATATACTTGAAATAATGAAGGTCCTAAGCATATTTCTTGGCGAACATTTGGAATAAACATGACGTTTTGTGTAAAGATTAAGAATTAATTTTGTACATTTTCTATTACTTTATTTAAAACATATACAATATAACAACAATAGGTATTTATCCAATGATTTTCTCTTCTATTTTGATTCAGGCCAACGTGAACTTGCACCTCTTTCACAATATGCCTCCAATATTCCCTTTTTTAACATTAATCTATCATTGAGTGATCATCATCTTGATATCGTTCAGAATATTCTAGCCTTATTTGAGGTGTACCGCGACTTCGTATCCCAAAGATAGCACTACTAGGCATATTTCAAGTTTCTTTCTTTCTCAAGGTAACGAACGAGACTTTAAAAATTGAATGGTGAATCTTTTTCACCTAATCAAAGTCACATTAGTCGCTCAATAATTTACATCTATCAATTCGCACAACATATGATCGAGGTAAAAAAATTCTTCTATCACGTAGTTATCAACATTCGCGAAAATTTAATACGGATTCACCATCTTGCTAAAACAAAGGCAAAGAACAACCGATCTAGTAGATGCTGTCGTTTCAGCATGAAAGTTCCATTATCCTCTTCCAAGAATGCCGCAAGCAAATAAAGCAGCAGAAAAGTCGTTAACTATCAGAACAGGAAGCGAGCGACTTTTGAACACGGCACAAAACTTGTTCGAATACCATCAAATCCCAAGCAAAACGACCTACGCTTCATGCATAATTCACAAAACATTCTTATTGAGGCAGACACACGCGACACGAGAGCAATGAAGCACACAGGCAAGGGACGCTATCGATCCTTGGGAGCTAAGAGTTGGGCGGTTCGACTCCAGAGGCGGTCCCGGGGGAAGAGACACCGCTGGCAAGCGTGCTTGTGTGTGAGTTTGTGTGTGTGTGTGTTTGTGTGTGTATGTGTATGTGTGTGTGTGTGTGCGTGTATTTGGTTGGGCGAGCACACGAATGGTGGATGCTTGGGGTTATCTGCATTTTCTGATCTGAGGTGGGGTTTTTATAGGTATCTACCTGCTGAATTGGAAATTCTACAGCCTTAGGATTGTTTTCTTGCGTTTAAGTCTAAGTGTATTTTCATTATTTACTTGAGCTGAAATGTATTATTATTATTATTATTATTATTATTATTATTATTATTTTCTATGGCTTTTTCCAGCCGACAGCTGGTTACCCTTTACGTCCGTATCAAACGCACATTCGACCATACATTAGACTCCAACAGACCTGCGGGCTCCTCCGATCTACGTCAGCAGAAGCGAGGCCCTGTACGACAATACATACATGAGAGACAAGGGACAAACAACCATGCCCAAGGCGGGACTTGAACCCAAGATGGCCCTTCGGACTGAAACGTTGAGTCGGTACACTCTCCTAAACACCTTGGCCTTCCAGATCGGCTACAAATATAATTAAAAAAGAAAAATAGAAGTGAAGTTTGGAATGTTTTCTGTTGGAGGGAGAATTGGAAAATTATGGGTTGAGAGAGTTGGAATTGGTTAATATTAATATTATTAGTTAAAAATTAATATTAATATAATTAATTAATATTACTAGTTCTGCATGTTCTGGCCACCCTGTGTTGAAAACTCCAAAAGATTCTTGTAGTAAGAACATTCTAGAGAACGCAAGTCCACCCTAAGAACACCCTCGCATTTTTCTGCAATTTGAAGTATTCTCCTTATTCGAACAATTAACGGAATTGACCTGCACAGAAAATACAAGCAAGTTCGGGATTCAGCTGTTGTGCGAGAGGCCGAATTCAAAACAACGGAGACATTCAACCGGACCCCTACTTTTGTTCCTTCTTTCCGGTTTAACATAAATATTACAAATTTTTTTTTAGTTTGGACATTTATTTCTATGGTCGGTGAGACGTTGAATTTCCCGGAATCATGGGGTATGGGCCATTGCTTTTGAACTGTTTGGTGACAATAGGGAGGGGTTTTCGACTTAAGATCTTTATGTTATTCCTCATGGGTGAATGTCTTGGAACTTACCCCTAACCCGTAACTTTTTGTTTGAATGAAGTGAATACATTTTCTTAGATTCATTTTTGTTTTTAAATGTGATTTACTAATTGATGAGGATTCGTTAAAGTCCCTTGAGAAATACAAGTAGTGTGTTTCTTTAATGACTTATGATGTAATACTTGAGAGATGAGTAAACTTACAGCTGAGAATGAACAGAGTGGTAATGAACAGAGTATCACCTGGTTTTTCAGTTCTGCTGGACTGAACGTAAGGAACGTCGAACATTCCAACAAATGGCAGCCCTAGCGAATCGCCCGGAACATCGGGAAAGCGAGCGGGGAGGAGGCTGGTGTCGCAAGGGACTGGAAGTCGCAGTCGCCCCTGCAGAGGTTTTTCTCCGTACGGCTTAACTTCAATGTAACGAATTGGGTCATGATTGGGCCGTGAAAACGAAATCTCCGTACATTTTCCAATAATATGACTCATTTTAAATGATTCAAGTAATAAAAAATTTGTAAAATTTTAATATATCCAATATGTGTAATTATTTAAATCTTTTGACTGAGGTTAGTTGTGTGCTAAAATTGTGTTGTTTTTTTAAAGGCGAATAATTAGTTTCATTACGGATTTTCTCTTACTAAAAAATCCCCTCTATTGAAATGTTAGAGAAAGTGATGGTTTTTGCTTTATTATATGATGCCAACCACGAAATCTTTTAAATGTGTTTGCCTTTGTTAGGGAATTACTTCCTAGGAATCCAACTTGGGAAAGGATATTCACATAGCTATTTTAATGTCGCTTTGATTTTGGTCAAAGCTATTTTTATTGTTATATTGCCTCATCATTTGCTATTTCTTTTGATTTTGTGATTTTGATTATAGCGACAGAGTACATTCTGTTCCAGGAATGTGAAAAAATATGAAAAACATTTTTTGGAATATTTATATCTTCTTGCATACGACCTTATATCACACCAAATACTACCGATTGGGAAGCTCTGTTTTAGAGACTATAAGGAATATATTCAATAAAATATATTCATCAAGAGCTTTTGTAACATTTTCGTAAAATGCTTGAAGTCCACTGATCAGAATAAATCGAGCATGCATTGTAAAATTACATAATACTTTCTGGATTACTACGTACGTTTATAGTAAAGATAAATTATTGTAAAGTTGCTGCAAAAAGTGGCGTATTTTTGGTTTAACAAATCGTATTGTCGGGCCGTGCTAAAGAAAAAGTGGATAATTACTTGCTCTAAATATAGTGTATTACTTTCTCTAATACGCTGTGCACTCGGAATCCATTCTTCGAGGGTTCTTGTTACCAAAAAATAGATATATGGCAAACGGTCCGGTCCGGTCCGGTCCGGTCCGGTCCGGTCCGGTCCGGTCCGGTCCGTCTGACTGACTCTGTCTGGCTGGTCTGTCTGTGCACAATGCTAGCACTAAAGCCGTTATTAAGATATTCTCTAAAATTAATATTTTCCTATTTAACTGGCTGAACTCAAGACCCTGGGTATTTGAAATGGATAGGGGATAGTAATAATTTCGGGGGTACTTTATATGAAGTCTCAATGATATTTTAAAAATTTCATAATATACGGATCCAAGTTTTTCGATTATTGTTTTTCTAGGATAGTGCAAAGCACACATAAAATTGGCCCAGGTCCG
Organism: Gryllus longicercus; assembly: GCA_038098605.1. Classification (NCBI taxonomy): domain Eukaryota; kingdom Metazoa; phylum Arthropoda; class Insecta; order Orthoptera; family Gryllidae; genus Gryllus; species Gryllus longicercus. The sequence continues at coordinate 2,115,276 of JAZDUA010000025.1, forward strand.
ATATTTTTTGTCATCTCCCTGTGTTTTTAAAAACTGCAAAAATTAGAAAGTTGTTTGGCTCTTCCAGACACCACAATTAAAATCCTCAAAATGAGGATATTTAATAATGTCATATAAAATGTTTTGAAAATGTATGTAATATTAGCGTAATTGTAAGTAACCGTTAAAAAGATTGCGACAAAGTATGTGCTGTTGTTGCACCACTAATTTTGTATTTATTTTTTTACTTAATTGAAAATTGTCTGTTTATTTCACTTAAATATATTACACGTACCGGAAACTTAATATGCTTCATTGTACTTTAAGGAGAGACACGACAAATTCAACTGAAAGAGAAATGTCTAGAATTCGATGTGGCAAGAGATTTCAATCCAAGACGTCGATGACACTGCAGCCGTTGCAAATCATGATTTTCTGGTCGCGAAGAGGACATCAGACTGAAGAAGATCGTATTAAAAATGAGACGTTGGAAATCACATTCACTATCCGGAAAACATTACCAAAGAATCTGTACCTATTAAAATATACTATGGCTCATGAAGAATTATACACATAACATTGTTAGTTCTTTTTTGTCCACAGAATTATTTCTTTGTACGCTTTCTCCTTTGATAAGGTATGATATATGGTAGTTTTATACAAATTAAAACAACTAGAAACTCCTCAATATCTTTATCAAATTATTCAGTTTTCTTGAAAACGGAAACTTCTCCATCAAAATTAACTCAATTATTTCTAGACAATTTTACATCAAAGCCGGCGTCTCGTAAGGTTCCTATTTATAGCTCCTTCTTTTCAATGCATATTTATCTGATATTTCATTTCTAAATGATTTTGAAAATGCTTTATTTGCATATGATGCTGCTCTTTTCACAGCTCATTCAGATACTTTTTGCGAATACGACAATCTTCAAAATGATTTATTATTATACTCACGATGGTCTAATAAATGGAGAATTAAAATAAACTTCAAAAATATTTTCTTTGCAAAAACCCGCAATCCTTTCTCTATTCGTCATAAGAAACATTAATATTCTTTGGCTCTCAAAATATACTTCTGTCAAATATTTAGGCTTTATATTCGATTCAAAACTAAACTGGAAATACCATATCAAAAATGCAATGGACATAACATACAATAAAATTGTCTAATTGTATCATATTATAAATTCTAATTCCACTTTCAGTATTTAATGTGGATTACTAATTTATTCATGTATTATAAAACATAAAATTGCATATGCTAGTCCAGTGTAGGGTAGTCGAGCCGCCACTAATTTACCAAAATTACAAAAAGTACAAAATACTTTAAGAAAAATTACCAAAGCTCCATGGTAACGCTCAGTTACATAGAGAACTTAAATCATAACCAATTAAAATGTAGTAATTGTGATCAGTAATTTTGCACGCTTTTGTTACAGAACACAGTCAGAAATATTCGAAAGCATCTCAAGCACAGTCATTCGAATAACAAGTTCGTTTGTTTAAATATTTGTTGTGCGTGAATGACAAAATAAATTTTGCTATATTAGTGAGCGTTTTATGATTACAAACCAGAGACAGAATATAACCTCATTTGTTAGAAGTGTTTAGAACGCTTATTTAGGAATGAAACTGGGGAATCAGAGTAAGCCGCTCATATAGGGTGCAGTGTTTGTATTGCAAAGTTAAGAAACTGTTCGAAGGGGAAGAGAAAGGCACAGAATTTGGAGTTCCTCTGGTGTGGTGCGAGATAAATAAGAATCTAAACGATTGTTATTTTTGTATTTGGAAAGTAAAGACAATTCATTACAAAGAACAGGCATAGAATGGGTTATCCTGATTTGGAGTCTGCTAGAAGGCCTGCTCCACGTGGCACTGACGATTGTATACTAGAACCTCCTTCCAACCTCGAAGTACTACTTTCTGATTCAAGTTCAATGCCAGGCGAGTCAGCTGAAGAATCTTTTTGGACAAACATCGAACAAAAACCCAAATCTTTAACACAAATAGAACTGAACTATTTGGTCACAGATTTAAATCTCTCAAAGAATGTTACTGAAGTTTAAGATTCATGTCTACAAGAATACTATCTTTTAGCTCCAGGATCGGATGTTACAGTTTACAGACATACAAAAAAAGACTTTATGTAGTTTTATAATCAGGAAAACTCCTTAGAATATTGCATATTGCACTCGAATTCCAAACCTCATTAATAAGTTAGGAGGAGAGTATAAAACAAGTGGATGGAGGCTTTTCATTAATTCAAGCAAATGAAGTTTAAAAGGGGTGTTTCTACACATTGATAAAGCTTAAGCACCTATACTAGTCACACATTCTGTCTATCTTAACGACAATCTCAAATTGCTACTCGAAAAGGCAAATTATAAGGAATATAAATGGATGATCTGCGGTGATTTAAAGGTTTTGTGCATGTAGTTAGGACAGCAACATGGTTACACCAAGTACCCATGTCACATTTTTGAATGGGACAGTCGAGATAGAAAGAATAATTGGACTATAATGGCCTAGAAGAAACACACTGATTCCAGATTCCAAGAGCATTCGAAGAACACAGTTATTCTGATTCAGAATCTGAAGAGGTAAGTGTAATTAAGCAAGTGATATGATTCAATTAGTTATGTGGCTTATGACTATATCAAGGAAAATATCAACCAGTTCGATTTAATCGTTTTTAAATGTTATTAATGAGAATAAATTGGCTTATTTTAAATTCTGTACATTAATATTAATGTTGAAACTTGATATCAGCGTACGAGTTGTAGTGAATTTGCACATAACCTAGTATTTATGAAGCTTACTATTCTCATTGTGGCTTACTATTTTCTCTGTGAAAATGTTGTTTATATTTCTTGATAGGTTATTAGAAAAACGCGAGAAAATGAAGTGACTCCATTTAAACAGCCAAAAGATTAGAAAAAGGAGAAAAAAGTGCAAAAGGCTGGTCTCGTTCAAAGAGCAAAATAAGAAGAAACAAAAGAAGGGCTTACGTCTCAGATAAAACTAAGAAAAGAGTAGAAGCTGCGTCTATAAGCAAAGCATGTTCATATTCAAAGAAATGTTTTGAAAATTAAGAAGGGGAAGTTTTAGATACATTTTAGTATCTGTTTGACTTTAATGTCCAAAATTCGTACAAAATTCGTACTAAACATAAGCTGAAAGTCGTCAAAAATTATTTAAAGTACATTACAAATGTTAATGAGAGCTGCATCTTGTACTTCAAAGTTGATGGTTCTGAGTTGCAATTAGTTGAAGACAGACTAAACTGTATTGAAATATTGAAGGCCATAATAAATGTTAACAATTATATTATATATTTTGTTATTTTATTTATTAGTCAAGCACCGCAAGCTAACGAAAATTAAAACCCGTGAATCAAATAATATCATAAGCCACAAAATGGATGATATCTTTTAATAAAATCGAAAGTATTATTATGAAATGTAATAAAGATATTATCTTTCATGATCTAGACTACAATATAAATATTACAAAAATTGTTTAATTCAAGTATTTGACAAATATACAATCCTTCATTTATGTATTTAGTCCAACTTTAAAAAGCGCCTGTATAAAAGTGATTTCGTAGATTATGACTATCTCTGACGCAACTCTTTAATTGTACAAGAACTGAGATAGGGCCAGGGCATGACATACGTAAACATATAAAAATACCTGAACGAGACAGAACTAAGCGATGTTCGGTGAACGCGCAAAGGTTGTCTTCACTGCAAATGTCTGCTGAGGAGTACCGCCAGAAACCCTGCAAGATCTTCCAGGTACCGATAGATCAGAGAGTGCAAAACCTAAAAGGCAGCACATACACAAGAGAAGAGGAAATTACTTGGTGCAAGAAAGCCTGTGCCATCTGTAGCTTTTCTAGTTGCATATGTAATCCCAATGACCTGAAATAATTAACCTTTCAATAATCAAAAGTATACTTCGCAAACTACCCAAGTCAAAATTCACCTTCAGATAGTTCAATTCCATAATACCCCGCTATGTTTTATCATTTTTCCTTCTACGAATTCCATAAGACTATACTAATAAAATTATTAGGTAAATATCCCCGTGTTCTCTGGAAATTCTTAGAGAGATTCCAAAGCACAATGGCACTCTTATAATTACCCAAGATAAAATTATAAACGGGCGCCTGGTTACCTCTTGGTCAGCGTGCTCGCTTTCCACTACGCGGTCCGGAGTTCGATTTCCGGTGGAGCTAAGACTATTGTGTGCGTTTTCCTTGCAATGTCTCAGTGTATGTCGCAGTGTGACGATGAGAAAACGCACTTCTCAGGTTGATAAGACCGGAATACGGCGTGGGGATGTCTACGTGCTAATCACACGTACCACCTTAACCCCTGGCCGCGAGGCAGGTAGACCTGAGCCCGTTCACGGGCTGTCGCGCCAAGTGCATACATACAAAATTATAAACATTGTGTAGAAGACGTGAAGACATCTATTGGCATTCTTCAAAATATTCCAAGCCTTCTCCGACCTCGGAACAACTATAATACGACTTTAAAATGAAAAGCGCATTGCTGCGTGCAGGTTGCTGAGCAATTAACGATTGAGACCGGAATGCGTTCCGTAACATCGCTTGACTCGGGATCTCGCCCGTCGCGGCGTCGCGGCGGCAGAGGCGTCGCTTTCGAGCGCGTCGCAGGCGGTCGCTCCGTAAAGCGAGAGAGGCCGCGGATCAGAAACTGCGCGTCACGGTCCATCGTGCGACCACAGAAAGCGGCGAAAGTCCCCGCGCGCGCCCGCGGCGACGCAACCGACTGCCGCCTAGACCTGCCGGCGGCGTTGGCACTCCCCATAGAGCCTCCGTTGCCCCTTGGGCAAATAGATTAATAATTATAAAAAGGAGAAAAAATACAAAAGGCTGGTCTAGTTCAAAGAGTAAAAGGAAGAGAAAAAAGTAAGAGCTTACGTCTCAGCTATAACTAAGAAAAGAGCAGAAGCTGCGTTTATAAGGGAAGTATGTTCATTTGGATCTGCCGGCAGCTTTGGCACTCCCCATTGTAACACTCCCGGTCGTCTCGTGAGAGAACGCCCGGTAAGCGGCCCTGAAATAGCTCAGTCGGTGATGGAAGGAATTGTTAACAAATACTGGTAACATGAAAGAAACACTTTGATCACTGGTAAAATCACTTTTATTCCTGGGCAAAATAATTCAAAATGCCCCAGGGAAGTTACACATGTAAATAGGATCAGAAATCTGAAAATTAGGTGGACAGATAAGAAGATGAAAAGTTAGTAGCCAGTGTAAAGCTTAGAAATTAGGAAGACTTATAGTTAGCATCACAATGGTAACAAATATTACAGATCAGTGTGTCTTAGCGCGACACCGCATTACAGGATTTTCGCAGGGATGAATACCCTGAATTATATTGCCTTGGTAAAGTTTCTTTTTGTGGGCCCGAAACGGGCGCGTTGCCGTCGAGGGGAGGCGGTGGCAACCTTCGCAGAGGGCGCGGCCGGGGCGATGTCCTTGTGCCCACCCAGGCACGCTCGTCAGCTGGTCAGCCGTCTGAGGGCGTCACCCAAAGAGGCGGCGGCGCGGCCGAGGGGAGGCGGCGGCACGGCCGAGGGTGCGGCGTTGTAACGGCGCTTGGCAGTCTGGTTGAGCTCGGGGTCGGCCAGCAGTCACTCTCGATTTCAAGAGCGTAGTAACCAGTCACGGATTCTTCTGATACTCGTGATTATTCACAATTGCAACTTTAGAAAGTCTAGAAATCCTGCAGCGACACATTCGCTTCACTTTGCAACTGATTCCCACTTCAGAGAATTTTCTCTGCCCACTTTACTCTGCTTTTTTACAATAGCCCACACCGAAGTTTTTCTTAAGTCCATCAGAGGCGAACTTGCCTCTGGTCGGTGAATAGCTCTCCCTCCCAGAGAAGTTTCTCTCCCGACTGCCCTGCTTTGAATGCCAATTTTATAAGTCAAATCTTATTAGGTTAACTTTTACCCCCCACTCGTTTTCTCGCATGTTCTGGCTCCTTAAGATAGTTGCGTCGCTATTGGCCGAAAGAAATGGCGCATTACGTTATTTCGACCAATGGTGACAGGGGTAGTGAATGGAGTTCCGACTCTTTGCATAACTGTGAGCGTCCAGAATTTTCTTTGCCCTTCTAGAACATGCTCACACAAGACGGGCGTTGTCCGTGAAAGAATTTGTCGATTTCGGATTCACTGGATGTCGATTTCAAAAGCGATCTAGAAGGTTCGTGCAGCTGGCCATGCGAACACGTGCTCCACAGTAAATCTGTCGACGACTGACCCTGTAACGACTTTCTTAATGTGCCGGAGGCGGAGACGGCTGTCAGATAAGCAGGGTTGCGCGCGTGAGGCCATGTCGCAATCTGTTCCCAGTAGGACTCGGGGTGGCCGAGTCTGTTTGTTTAATTTAATTTTCCTGGCATGAAGAAATCGGTATCGCCACACCATAGAGCCTCCGTTGCTCCTTGGGCAAATAGATTAATAATTATAAAAAGGAGAAAAATACAAAAGGCTGGTCTCGTTCAAAGATCAAAAGAGAGAGAAAAAAGGAAGGGCTTACGTCTCAGCTATAACTAAGAAAAGAGTAGAAGCTGCGTTTATAAGGGAAGAGTGATCATCTGGACCTGCAGGCGGCTTTTGCGCTCGCCGATGGAGCCTCGGTTTGCTCCTTGGGAACCCATCCGACTGGAGCTTGTTCCTACTACCCAATGACAACTAATTACAACTGACCTCCCCAACAAAATGAATATGAACTGCCTACACAATAATTTCTATAAACTATATACACTATCCCTAATCTGCCCATCCTTCTGTTTTAAAAGAAACCTCTAATAACAAAGAGCAATAACTTATCTGGAACATTTTATGTATCGTTCACAAGTAATGTGCTAAGCAACAAAAATTGAAGATAATCCGTCACTCATTGCGCCCCCTCCAACACAAACACACACACACACACACACTTACACAACCGAGGGGGGGCCAAACGAAAATCAAAGAAACAAAGAAACCAGAAAAGAAAATTCTCAACAAACTCTCGACATATGTGGTTGTGCAGTTCCTGTAATCGTGTATGAGAAGAGGAAAGGACAGGGAAGTGAAAGGAAAGCCCGCGTGCGGTGCATGACTCATTTGTTAGGGAACTGATCCAGCATTCGCCTGGCATTGATCCAAGAAACAACGGAAAACTTCTGATCAGAGCAGTCGACCGCTAGAAGTCTCCTCCGGAAAGCGGGTGAATTCGATCTGGCTACAGAGCTAGGCCGATCCGGTGGCCGAGATCGCTAAAGCAGTAGTGCCGTAGCGATCTCGTACCGAAAGATCGCGGGTTCGAGTCCCGCCTCGGACATGGTTGTATTGTGTTCGTCCTTTCACCCCTATCATCATCATCATCATCATCATCATCATCATCATCATCATCATCATATCAGGGAAGGCACCCTGAATAATTTATCCCAAGAAAACCCGTTATGGGTCACCTAACTTCCGTATATGGAAGATAGGACCAAAGAAGGACAGAGCTAGAGTCGAAACTCCTTCACCGTCGAGACTCACACCACAGATCATTCGAGAAAGAGCCGCTGCAGGGGATGGCTCTGAGCTTATCGCAGCCGACGCGACTGCAGGCAACCTTGTGGAAAGTTCAAGAAATCACGCTAACGCGTCAAAAGGAATCTCTAACTACTTAAAATTAATGAAGGGAATTCATGCCATTTAATATGCGTTTGTCACTGCAATATCACATTTGCAGTTACGTTCCCTGACTGTTTGATTTTATGGGAAGATTACTCTTAAAGACACTTGCGTGTTCGAATCCTAACAGCTCAAATCGCTTTCATATTTGCTAATCAGATAGTTAAAAATAAATTAGTTATTTTAGAGTTTGTCATTACCACTTTTTGATTGATTAAATTGTAGTACAACTCAACTTATGGTGGATATTGATGACACAATACGACCTCTTAATTTGTATCTTATTCTCTTTATCTTTCAACAGCGTCAATTAGTGTTCATTCAGCTTCATATTATAAACTATTTTTACTCGCTATATGTTGAAATATTATTATGGTTATATGCTTAAATCTCAGACCGTAAAACTAAGTAGGTATACATTTTCTCAGGACTAGTCTTCCAATCAGATACCACTTTCAACAGAGCCTATCTAACGACAAATCTTTCATTGTTTTAGCACAATAGATTCTTACGGCATGCATTACATAAAAAAATTCCAATATGATTAAATGCTCGATATGCTCCGACAATTTACAGTATTAATATTAATTAGGCTTTGAAAGCTTTAATAAACTAAAGAAAATATTAAAACATTGATATAAATATTTATTTAAAATTGGAAGCATATAACCACTAAATGAATACTTGTTTTAGGTATGAGATACCAGCAGTTCTTACACTATTTTATTTTTCAAAAATACTTATATTTGTGAGATAACTATTTTTTAAGTGCTTTTATCTTTATTGCTTTTAACGCCTACGCAAAGTAGTAAATCAAACAAAATCACTATAAACGTTGAACCACTTATCCCATACGATCACATCACGAGTGACGAGACATTTCACTCTAGCAATCAAAAAGAATGTTGCCGGTCCGGATGGCCGAAATCGTTAAGGCAGTAGCGCGATCTCGGAACGAAATACGGCGGGCTCGAGCATGCTTGAATTTGTGTTCGTCCTTTCAGCCTCTATCATCACCATATCGTGTCATCTTCACAGTTACCATACCGTTAAATGCAATAGTGGTCGCTAATGACCTAGATGTTGATACGACCTTAAATAACAACAACAAAAAAGAATGTTGATGAATTCACATTTTAAATTTGCAAAGTCAAGTGATTAGAAAACGAATCTTGCAACTACCCCACTTTACATGCCGGTTATTCAACGTGAAATTTCTAACGGATCGATCGGGTTAAGGTAGATTTTCTCGGAGAATTCTCGATTCCAATCAGTTAAATGATTTATCTTATGATCTATCCTTTACGTGATCGACATGACAAATATGTTAAATTTTCATGCAGTTTGTAGGTTCTAATTATTCAGTCAAATTATTAACCTCAATAGTGGAAAACTAAAATTGTTGTGATTGCCACCACTATAGTAATTTACTTTCTGAAAGCAAAGGGATAAATGACAGACTTAAAACTTCCTACAGTTGGACGATTTCACGAAAACACTAACATTTAAGTTACTTGTTGTACGTAGTTCATGATCACTGAATTCTGGTATGGGAGTTTCTGCGGTTTGAGTCCAATAAATGAACATAACTATGTGATATTTTCACTGCCAAACTTTCGGCTATATAAAAAACTATCTTCAAGGCATTCGTCAAAAGAAAATAGTAAAAACTCTATGTGACATTTTCTTGAGCAATTGTATCCCTCCCCATAATTGAATGATGAATAAAAATTCCAAAATTTGAAAACAAGAAATATTCTCTCCCGAGTTATAGAAAACTAATTTTCGCCTGTAATCGGACCAAAGGCTTAATTTTATATAATTAAAAAAAACATCCTCATCCCCAGCTTAACTATCACATTTAGTAAAAGGAGAGCTCAACAAACGTGTGGGCTGTAATGCTATTTTAATCACAGAGTTTCAAACTTATTCAAGAAGCATTATAGGGCTATGTAAGGAAGAACACGACGTCGCATTATTTGAAACTGCCCATATTTTGCGCCTAGTGCATATATATTCACCGACAGATACTAGATCTGATCCTAAGAAAGTTGGTTTCAATTCTTTTATATTTTCATGACATAACATCTTAAGTTGTAGTTTGTTTAGAAAATACTGAGAATAATAAATAACAATGAATAATAATAAAGCCAGTCCCTTGGGGGCGGCGGTTGCAGAAGCAGTCGTCTGCGCAGAGGAGGGTGCAGGTTCTAGTCCTGCTTAGGCATGGTTGTATTTGTGATTGTCCCTTCACTTGTCATCATCCTATCACCACATAATTCTAATTGAAGACTTAACAACCTTGTCTTACCAAGGGCTACAGACGAAAAGCTGATCCCTTTAATTACCCGCGTTAATCTCTCTCTAGGATAGAATATGACGGCCTCGGAAGAAAATGTGTAGTGATCAGAAATGGCCGATACTCTAATAATAATAATAATAATAATAATAATAATAATAATAATAATAATAATAATAATAATAATATTGTTACAAAAATCAATCTCTTAAGGTGCAAAGAACTGGTGCTGGCCACTTCTGCTGTCCGTAGAAGTCTATTCACATTCGAAAGTGTCCAAAGCCCAGAAACTTGCAAACTATTCTTCAATCAACTTCCCTTCCTACACACATTAAACAGGGCTCAACTTGATCTTCGTCATTTCAATGTCTTGTTTTGCCTCCGGTCGAGCGCGCGCACGACGGCGACCGTGACCTTCGCGGGAGGGCCTAACCCGGTCCGAGTTGCACCATTAGCGACAGGGTTGGTGGCGGGGCGGCGACGGCGAATGGGGTCCGCCTAGATGTGTGCGCGGCGCGGAGGCGAGTGGCCAGGCAGCGGCGGGGCGCGTGATGTTGCGAAGTGGCTTCGAGGGGTGGTGGGGGGAGGGGAGCGCCGCGCTGTGTGCAAGGAGTGGATTTACATGGGTAATCACTTTCCTTACGGAAAACTACCAGTGCCTGCGGTGGTATAGAGGTTTAGCTCACAAACCTGAGTTCGTGGATTCACGCTGCAGACGGCAGATTTTCAACGGCTGTGATAGCTCACTGACTAGGTGATTCTAGAAGACGGGTTTCGTTGGTGGCGAATTTTTCTATATTCGTTAGTACATAGCTGGGTGGAATTCGGCCGCTGTCATCAGGTAATTTGATCGGTAGTTTCTGAAGCAGTTTTCCAAAAAAAACAGGTCAGGGACCGCGCGCGATATTTCTTTTCCCATTATTCTTCTTTCTCCCCCCCCCACACACACACACGCATTACACTATGTCGCATATCGGTTGGCCAATGGGAAACTATAAATGTATTGCTGCTACGGACGTGACGTCAACGCGGATGTTTTCAACACATCGATATTTCTATTAAAATATCGATGATTTGAACATCAATGTAGTAAATCCACTTTTTTAAACATCGATGTTTTTAGCTCCATGTGTTTACGTTTTCGATGTTTTTTTCGTGGATGAAAAATTCCCATAATCACAATTTTGTAAAAGTCAAAACATGAAAAAACCTACTAACGGTACCACTGTATGTTTGTATCCGGACGAAAAGAACGCAGTTTGTACTACATACATCGAGCACTCTATTGTTCCTGGCCAGAGATGATCCTCGTGCCATGGTAATTCCTTCGTCTTTTCTCGTATTTCGTAAATGGTCTGAGTTAAATTTAAATAATAAATTAATATGAACTGCCACTGTCAAATTAAATTTTGAATCTTATAGCACACGACTTCAATATTAGAGGTTACTGAACCAACATCGATGTTTATTAACATCGATGGTTTCTAATCGTTGTATTATTAACTTCAATGTTGTAATTTTGAACACCGATGTTTTGTTGTCGGTGTTGCATCACAAATCTCTACAAGGGAGATACATAGAGAGGGAAACCCCGCAAGTCGAAGTGTATGTCAGATCTGTTGGGATATGGTACTGCAGTTACGGAAATACTTACTGCAAATAAATAATTATCAATCTTCATTGCCAACAATATTATTTATTATAATAACAGCTTTTGATGGCTTAGCCATCGTCATCAGTTTTCTGCTGTATGGAAGCCACAAGGTAGTCGTTTTGCGGCTTCCATACAGCAGCAAACAGATGATGACGATGATGACGATGATGATAATGATGATGGCTAAGCCATCGAAAGCTGCTTATGTAATAAACAATATTGTTGGCAATGACGATTCATATAATTATTTCATTGCAAACGCCAACGAAAACTCACCACAATACCAAATAACTACTTACTGCAGCTGGTGATGTGTCCTGAAACAGTAAATTCTTAGTTCCCTCGTACCTTCAGCTTTCTGATTACCGCACAGACCTCCCATTGCGCCCACTGCGTGCCCTCTGGTCCTGCGTCATGAGTTGCAGCGCGAATCGGCCGGAATGCAGGCGAGCGGGCGCCGTCGGGCGAGGGGCGCGGACGCGGGCGAGAGACGTGGGCGGGCGAGCAACACCCATGCCCTGACCCACATCGGGGGCGGCAAAACAATTCTTACGGCCGCCGCCGCCGCCGACCCCCGTCGTGTAACTCGAACACCGCACCTTCCAGTCGCGTTCTGCGAGCGAATGTTATGGAGCACCCGGCGACATTTTTAGTTTACCTTGGTTACTAGGTTTCTACCTTGGTTACTTGGTTTCATTCTTCCTTTGACTTCTCTCACTTATTTGAAAATTTCGCATTGCCTCCTCTTTTGTGTTGTTGTAACTGCCAATCCCCGTTCTCATGTAGGAAGAAGTGTGCGCGAATAATATTACTCGTCTTTCTGCCAGTTTCAACAATGATAATCCTGAAGCTAATTCCAATGATCTGGTACCTGAACCAAATCTTTACACAGTTCTGGTCGTTCCTCCATTCTTCCATCTGAAAATTATTTTCTGACGCACATAAATAATATACCCAACATTTTTAGTTTCATTAATACACAAATAACAGTTTTTTGTTGAATTCGTTAACAAATTAACATTTAGATTACTAATTGGTAAACGGCTAGTTCCTTCTCTATTTTATAATAAAACGTTAATTACTGTCTTTTTTTACGTAAAACAATTTATTTTTCTGAACGATTTCTGGCATGTAAAGCCGAACTATATTTATTTTCTGAGGTCCAATAATTTTATAGCTCCCAAGTTGATATCTAGAACGTCGCACGTTGATATCTAGAACATCGCACGTTGATATCTAGAACGTCGCACGTTGATATCTAGAACGAAGTGACAAACATTAAAGTATAATGCCGTATTTCATGCGTACTGCACAACTTTATGCTCGAGGACGTTTCATTTTCCTGTTCGGCCAGACACTTTCTCCCAACGGCACGTGTGGCCAAAGTCCAGTGTCTTCTTTTCAAGCTATTGAGTTCGGTCGTAAATAAATGACGGACCACCGTGATTGGTAACGGTCTCATTAGGATTTATAATTAAGACGCTGTGTTATTTTTTATGTTAGAATGTCGATCACCCACAATATACTAGCTCGTCATAAACCCGAAAATGACAGACGCGCACCAACTTTAGTCAATAAAAAAGATGTTTCGATGAAGAATTTATCCTAAAGTTATATTTCTTCTACGGCGAAGAATTTTATATCTCTAGGCGATGAAGTCCCTAGTCAAACAGCTTTCTTTCTCTTAATAGCTTGCAGCCTAAGAGAAAGGAGGCGCGAACTACCTAAATTCTTTAGAGCATCGAAAAAAATAACAATAATTATCAGAATTTCTTGACATATTTAAAAGAGTGGGAGGGATTTGCGAATGGATGATTCATCTGAAGCGGTGTTCCCATTCATGTGTTAGTACTCTGCGAAAGCAGGCAAAAGGGGTGCGTGGTTTCTAAACGACTGCCCATGACATAGAGGTTACCCCACTGAGTGAGACCGGTTTGTCTGTAGGACAACAGCAGTAGGGCGCATGTGAGGCACCAGAGAGCTTTGTTTAAGTATCGAAAGATTCCTCTCTCAGCAGAATTCACGTTCTTCAAAAGAATTAAATAAATGGCATTGCCTCCATGTAACATTCGTGAAGTTTTAAGAGAAAGGAGATGGAGAAAAATACATAGTTCATCATTTATTTTAAAGAAACTATGAAGAAATCACAATATTTTAATATTTTGAAAGGTGATTTAGAAATTATATCGAGAAACTTCTCCCTCTGGCTCAGAGATCAATATTTGGTTAACTATTATAATGGCATTTCCCTTATTTTATGTATATTATGATTTTTCAATATTTAAAAACGATTTCTAAAAATGCTTACTAGTAAGCTATAAATGTTCTATTTATGGATGATAGGAAAATAAAATTTTTAACAATGAATTTATTAACGTAACATAAGTATATAAGTAAAAATGACTCGCATTCACACTGGCAACTCTGCATCGAAATGTTTTGTTTAGGGGATTTGTTTGTAGGGGATGGGTGAGAGTTGTTATGGGACCTTTCTAAAATTATTAAAAAACAAATGAGAACTATTTCGACAGACTATTAAATCACTATTAAATGAAATTAATTTAAAATCTCATTACAGTGAAATACCGTTTAATGAACATTTGCTTTCACGATTCATATTAACACTTCAATTGAAAAAAAAAGCAACTCAAATCATCAAGTTTTTTCCACGTCCATCCATCAAGCCGTGCTGCTCCATTCATCTGTCTGCCCATCGAAGTAGCTCTCAGCGTCTGAGAACAATGTAGCGCTCGCTCGAGAGACGTTCTCTGCGCAGATGTCTATCTCCCATCTTCCTTAATTAAGCCTTGACCTTGTTTATGAAATGGTTTCCTTTTCATACACACAATGACCGATCCAGTTAACCGTGTCGGAGGCTGGGGCGTTTCACCCACGCCCGCCACGGAGAAAACAAGTCCATTTAACGTCCGGGCGGGCGGCGCGGCGCGGCGCGGCGCTCTTTCGGGCGAGTGAAAACGGCGTTCGCCGATAGCACGGCCGAGGCGGGGCTCTCTCGCTTCCTGCCACCGCCTGCGAGGGTTGAGCGATAAACGATAAGCGATGGGCTGATGCTTCATCGGACGATGGCAATAGAGCGGGGCGAGGAAAATCCACGGCGGCGGGTGAGATGTGGCGGTCGAGAGGAAATCCGGGATGTGTATCTGAATACAGTTTCCCAACGGAATATGGTTGGGAAAACGATTGGAGGTAATACTGATGTTTTGCACAGTAAAATAATACTTTCGGTAGATGTAACGTCATGACTTATACGCGTGACATGGAAAGAGCGTTTTCCATGACGTTTTCCTTGCAAGACAGCAATAAGAGAGATCCGAACTTTGACGACAGTGGGGTACAGGCAGAGAGAAACCGGTTTGTATGCAGGATAATAACAGTAGGCGATATGCGAGACACCAGTGATTTTAGTTTCAGTACCGAAATATTTATCTCGGGAGAGAAGTCCGAGAGTTCCTATCTTGGATGACAGAGAGTATTGCTGACTCTGCATTTGCATTACACCAAATCATCTTCATTCAGTTTTTCTTAATTGAGCTCCCTACACATATGACGTTATATCATGGGAATACAGTAGAAGACGATACAGAATACAAACTCGTACAGAATACAGTTACAGGCAACAGCATTTCGCCAAAGATCGTAACGGATTCCAATTATGAATATGATGTGACGTCTATAGTACACGTTACAAGATATGTGATTACATTCGATAATTCTAGCAGAGATTGCTGACATTGCTCTATGGTAAAGTTGGAGATCGTACATGAGAACAGTGGGATCGTGTCGAGCACGATATAATGATTCTGAAAGAGGTATTCAGCGGAAGAGGAGGATTTTGTAGAATAATCTCCCTAATATTTCTTCTAATCTTCCATTTCTTCCTTTTTATTAGGAGTCATTACAATGTGTCGGTTGGATGGAGATCGATGGTGATTCCAGGATGCCAATCGTAGAACAAATTTCTTCACGGTAAGAACATTCCGATAACTATTGGAAGTGATGTTTTCTTTTTGCTCTTTCATAGATTTGCTCTTTTACAATATGGACAGCTATGCATTGGCGTTATCGATACCCTGTCACGGGTCGGTGAAAATTCACAGAGTATTATGAGATCTACACAGCTACTGCGGTTGGACGAGGTTTGGGGTGGTCGAAAAGTATTCTGAGACACGAATCGGAGAAAACGTTTCCGACCAAGCGAGGATTGCTGAGATAACAATTAGAGGATATATTTTTATCTATATTTCATATCTTCATGAAATGTATGGCGTCAGACGTGAATTGGAATTATCGTCGCCCAATTTTACTTTCTCACATTTACTTCGTAAGAAGAGAGAGTTATGTAATTGAACGCCGGAAAACGGCGAATTGTCGACAGATAAACTCGTATTGTCAGGCCCTTCAACGAAAAAATAGATAACTCCTGTTGCTATATAGAGAGAAATACTTCCTCTAACTCAAGGTAACATTCCTTTCCGAGCCACGGTAGGAGAAGGTTCTCTCTCGTGCTCCGCTCGTTATCGCTAGTAGTCAGTTATCATCGCCACACCCCAGCGGACGGTCGACAGCCTGTCGCCGGGCGCGGCGAACGGTCGCCACTGCCGCTTGCTCAACCGAGTGTATATAGTGTTCGTGCTGGTGTACGTATACAAACAATACTGATCTCAACCAGATACGAAAAGTTTAAAGACTAATGGCATATGCCATTAATCCAGACACAGGGCAAACATTATCGGAAGCCCTGCGCACCATCCAAAACGGCGACAACGGCGTCGTTTCACCAGCGACAACAACTCCAGCTAGCAGCGAGGCCATGGATACAAGCCT
Organism: Gryllus longicercus; assembly: GCA_038098605.1. Lineage (NCBI taxonomy): Eukaryota > Metazoa > Arthropoda > Insecta > Orthoptera > Gryllidae > Gryllus > Gryllus longicercus. The sequence goes on from JAZDUA010000025.1 coordinate 2,131,772, forward strand.
CGCTGGGACCCCTATTCCAACCATCACCGAGGCCAGCAACAATCCGGCCTACCTCAGCCAGATATACGGGTCGGCATCACTCCCAACATCACAACCTGCACTCGCACAAAAAAGGTCAGTCAGTGTTAGTGAAAGTGACTCCGAGAACAAGAAAATGAATCGGTCCAGTTACATTACGAGTGTAAATTCAAATAAACCCACTGAGCTCCTTTACAATGTTCCCATAATGAACAGATTTACGGAGCTCGGTGAACAAAGTGATGAACGCGAGAACAATAGGTTTCAATACATAAACGAACAAATTAATAACCACACCAATCCAAACATTAAGATACCACCCATATATATAGCCCATATTCAGAACGTCGCAGAATTCAATAAAGAAATTAAGAACTCAATAACCAACCAATTTACATCAATCATGGTTAATAACAAGCTCAAAGTGCTCTTTAAAATATATCGGACTTTAGACAGGCAATTAAATACCTTATCAGCACAAACAGAAAATTTCACACTTATAAAGACCCTGCAAACAAAAAAATTTCAATAGTCTTCAAGAATCTCCATCCATCCATTACGCAAGAAAAAATATACCAAGATCTCAAGGCAAAGTGCCCTTCGCTAATCAGTGTAACTAGGTTATATAAAGACAACATCCCCATCCCGGTAGTGGCAGCCGAGTTCGACGGCAGTCAAAATATAGACTATATATTACAAACGAACCAAATCTGTAACTTGATAGTCAAACCAGAAAAAAGGCGCAAAGCCAAAGGCCCCATTCAATGTCTCAGATGTCTTGATTTCGGGCACACTAGAAATAACTGCAACCACAAAATTAACTGTGCAATATGTTCCGATAATCATTATACAGTAACGTGTCCCGAAAGTAAAACAAACCCTACCTGTATTCTCTGCAAAGGTAATCACCGTGCAGACGTAAGAAATGAAAACTGTATGTACTATAAGGATATTGTCGAAAAGAAAACCACCACTACCTTTAATACAAGAAACTCATTCCAAAGAGCAACTCAATCATCTTTTATCAACCAAAAAGAACAATTTCCATCTCTACCCCCAACCCAGCCTTTACGCAACTTCACTAGAAACAATCACCCTGTAATCCAATCAGGATTCGAAAACAACATGAGATCACAGCAAATCCGTACCCAACAAAACCAACAACACAACAATAACAATCCCCTTTTAAATACAATAATTAATTATATATCGTCCTGTATTATTAACTTCATAAACTCCCTCATACCATCTATAATCAATACAATTCAAAGTGCAGTAACAGCATTTTTCAATAACAACAATGTCAATACAAGTCCATAGTAATTTATCACTCACAAATTGAAACGCAAATGGGATCTCATCCAAAAAAATAGAACTAACACAATACCTGCACACATATAACATAGACATTGCTTGCATAACAGAGACACACCTAAACAATAGCAACAAATTATACATTCCAGATTATAAAATGTATAGAAATGACAGGACCGAACAAAAAGGAGGTGGTGTACTCATTGCAGTCAGGAATAACATAACCCATCATCAAATTAATACACCAAACAACGCAGGAATTGAAACAGTGGCAATAACCCTAACACTAAACAATGAACCATGGAATATAATAACAGCATACAAACCTCCATCACTAAAAATACAACCCCAAAATATTCTCAATTTATTCACCCCAAACATAAAAACACTAATTCTAGGAGACCTAAACGCTAAACACACAAACTGGGGATGTCGTACATGCAACCAAGCAGGAAAAATACTATCACAAATCACAAACAATACCACTATCAACATACTATCGCCTCCTGAACCTACATACTACCCAAGAGACGTTACAAAGCAACCAGACATCCTTGACATCGGACTGACTGACAGCAACATAAATTTTTATTCAACACCGTATCACGAACTCGACTCTGACCATCTACCGGTTAATATACTCACTCGTCAAATCCCATCCCCGCGATCCCCAACCCCCAAAATAAACACACTCAAATTAAACTGGATTAAATTCCAAAACATAACCAGCAATTTAATACCAAAAATCAAAATTTTAAATAATTCTTTAGAAATAGACAACGCCGTAACATTATTAAACACCATAATACATACAGCTATATCAGAATCGCAGCCCTCAAATACTCAATCACATAACAAAATTAATCATTCTTCCCTACCGGTAGAAATCAAAAACTTAATATGCGTCAAAAACAGGACCAGAAGGCTATGGAATCAAATCAAAAACCCACATATAAAAGCAGAACTAAATATATTAACTAACATAGTTAAGAAATCAATAAAAAATCATATGAACCTCAAATTCCAGAACAAGATAAGTTCCTTAACTGTACAAAATAACTCTATTTGGAAATTCACCAAACAAATACTAAGAAAGAAAACAATAATTCCTCCCATCAACTCACCGAGAGGCAAGTTATACACCCCAACCGACAAGGCTGAGGAAATCGCCAATTACTTTGAGTCAACTTTCACACTCAACTAATCTAAACCGCACCCGGATCACAACACAATAATACAGTCCATAAACCTCCCAAACTACGGTCCATATCACAAAATACATTACACAAACCCTAAAGAAATAAAACAAATCATTAACTCTCTCCCGATAAAAAAAGCACCAGCTCATGATAAAATCAATAATTCAATACTAAAACATTTACCAGCCCCCGCATTAGCATATTTAACTAATATATACAATTCATGCTTCAGAACAACTCATTTTTCATCCTCATGGAAGCATGCCATCATCCTACCTGTTCCAAAGCCAAATAAAAATTCAGCTAACACCGACACCTATCGCCCGATAAGTCTTCTACCATCTCTGTCAAAAATCTTCGAAAAAATAATACTCCAACGTCTTAAAAAGCATCTACAAATTACAAAAGCTATCCCAAAAGAACAGTTTGGATTCACAGATCATATATCCACACAACATCAACTCCTCAGAATCACAGAACATCTCAACACAGCATTTCAGAGAAAACATCACACAATACTCATATCACTCGACATAACTCAGGCATTTGACAGAGTCTGGCATCAGGCACTAATTTATAAATTAAGGAAAATAGGCACTCCACATTACATCACCTCAGTAATTCAAAACTATTTAAGCAATAGAACCTTTGCAGTAACAATCAACAACTACCTATCAAACCCCAGGTTAATCAAAGCAGGATTACCTCAAGGTTCCCCCCTATCACCCACACTGTTTAATCTTTATGTAGCAGACATCCCCAGTGATGAAACAGTAAAAATAGCACAGTTTGCTGATGACACACTTATCTTTTCCTCCAGCCACTCTCTAATCAATATCAAAAATCACATACAATTGTATCTTAACCAAATAGACAGTTGGTCATCCAAATTAAAAATAAAATTAAACCCAAACAAAACTGCAGCTAAAATATTCACTTTAAGACCATACACTTCACCAACCCCACTCACATTAAACAATGAGCCCATCCCTAGGTATCCTCCAAATAAACCCATAAAATATCTTGGACTGCACTTGGACACCAAAATGAACTGGAAATAGCATATAGACATCAAAATAACCCAAACCAAAAACAAATTGCATCAATTAAAATCTCTAATAAACAGAAATAACTTCCTCCCATACAAAACAGCAATAACCTTATTCAAAACAATTATCAGACCTACCCTCCTCTACGCCTGCCCTGTATGGATCAATGCTGCAAAAACAAACATCAACAAAATTCAAATTGTTCAGAACCAATTCCTCCGTACAATAACTAATGCACCCTGGTTCATATCTAACCATCAATTACATAATGAATTCAACCTCGATCTCATCATGCACCACATCACCTACCTATCCCACAATTTCTTCTCAAAATTACACCATATCCAAACATTATCTTCATTCAAACTTTGCAAAAACCCCATCCTCCCCACTCGCATAAAAAAATAAATACCCATTCCATATTTTTTGTAAATTGTTCTCAGACCTGGAATAGTTCTTATGAGGTGCCAATATGGTCCCCTCAACCTCTGTAGTAGTATTAAGTTAGGATAAGGATAGAATAAGTTAAGCAATAAGCCATCAATACATATGTAGAGTTATTTATAAACTGAACTATGTACAAAACAATCAAATAAATAAAATAAAATAAAAAAACTCAAGGTATAGTCAGAATCCATGTTTAATCCATGTTTTCCTTGATACCTAAAAATCAACTGATGGCAAAACGTCCGTCCGTCTGTGGTCAACACTAACGCCTAAAACGTTTTGATATTCTCAAAAATTGATAATCCCCGATTGATCTCAATGAACTCAAGAGTTTGAGAGTTTCAATAGTATGTTATGGTTTTTAAGGCTACTTGACGTAAAGCTTCAGAAACATTTTCCAAAATTTTCGCAAAAATGGCTTCATATGTTTTTATTAAACTTTGTCCTTGGATAGCGTATAGATCGCTTAAGAGAATGGTGCAAGTCTCATGTTCACCGAAAAATCCCATATTTTTCGAATACTGCAAAAGTGCAATTTTTTGGGGCATCTTCTTACAACTATAATACTGAAGGTGGAGATTTTTTCCTTAATGAAATCTGCTTTTTAAAGACATCTTGAAATAATTTCGTATACATTTCTTCGAAAATATATAGTAGTTTTGGGTAATTTTTGCGCGTAATATGGACAATTTTTAAAAAAATTGTAACATTTTTTTCTTTACAACAGCAACAAATTATTGCTTCAAATTGCATCCTCGTATGTATCAAAGGATGGTAAACAATATGCTGCTGCTCCCATTTTCGGAGAACTCCGTATTTTTGAAAAGACATTTCAAAATTACAAAATTGATGATAGAGATTCTTGCCTTAAACAAAGACTGTTGTAACAAATCAGCTCTTTAAAATAGTCAGGTAAGTTTTTTGAAAAAAAGAGTATGTTGTGTCTGAAATGTATCCAATTTCTAAAAAAATTGCTCAAATGTTTTTCTTCAAACTTTCTCTCATATGAATGTAGCGAAGGATAGTAAAAAATATGGTGCTTGTCCCATTTTTGGCTAACTCTCCGAATTTTCAAAAAATTGCAAAAAATGCATGTTGGAAATATTAGGTTGAGACAATTACATGTTTAAGCGTCAAGCATCGGCCCGAGTTCAAATGTACGCGTTCTTTTGTAGCGTAGAGGTATGGCTGACGGTGAGTGCTATTGTAGCACCACTAATTATTGAAATGTATTTATGATAAATGTATTAGAATATAGAAGAGGCTTCTTCTCCACCAATGCTCAGAATCCTCCTGTTGATGATAGCACACGAAGGACTATAATGTGAAAAGACTGATAAAAGCGAGGGAAGTATCTTTTACAAAGTTGAGACCACAGAGAGAAATATCTTTGGCGCTTTGACTCACTTTAAGCGTAATCTTCTGGATATTTAAGTAAATCGCTAACATGTAGTAACTAAGCGTTTGTCAGCAAAGTGACAAAAGAAACGTTTGTTCCTCTCAATTATGAATAATTCACCTGAAATTCATGTTTTTTCACCTGAAATAACTCCCTGAAATTCTTACTGAAATTAATTTATATATAAATTAATATCAACTTCCACTCACTCTTCAACAACACTCGGTGTATTAGGTACAAAACAATGGCACTAAAATACTTATTGATACACTTAACATCATTGCATTTAAACACATATGTCCATGCTTTAAATCTGAATAATAACATTTCGTTTTTCAGCAAAAACTTCTATTCCTAATCTGGAAAGAAGGTTAAAATAATCTTAAAGGCTTGATTTCTACATTCTCTCCTATTAATTGCACACTTTCTGTGATTGCAGGCCTGTTTCTCTGCGTACTCGAAGATCAATATCAGGCATCATCTACAAGACTGAATTATGTATGCCATCAAGGGAAACATTACTAAAATCACTGGAATTTTCACTAGGAATGTCAGTTAAACACATTAGATAGAGGCTGTGTATTTTCCCTAATAATTTAATTCCGCCTTCTACGACGACTAACGACTTCTACAATGCACTCTTCAACACCACAAGATCGCCTTCATAAAGTCAGTGAAGTACTTGTTTTAATAGTAAAATCGAAGAAATTATTTAGAAGTATAAATCACATGACTTACCATTCACAACTGGGTACCACGTCTGTAGTTATCTTTGTTTTTCCTTGGCAAGTTCGTACCTTCGTTTCTTGAAAACGTGCTTATAATTTTTCACGACGTAAAGTACAATAATTTTGAGAAATTTTTACTACAATTAAATATTACAAACTCTTTAATACGGAAATGTAATAACACATTTCTATTGTTTTATAATGTTATCTTTTTGGAATCTCAGAGCAGTATACCCGTCCACCCTGTTTATACACTTATACATGGCTCATAGATGTGACATTATTTACAGCGATGTGATAAGTTTCCTTAAAAATAGATGAGGTGAATTTCCTTCATAGGCTGTGAGAACTAATTATTGTCATTAGTTCATAAAACATTAGTAAGAGATTTCGTAAAACTGGAGACTCCCCTGGCAAATGTTTTATCAAGCAGTTTTCTGTAATGATTAACAACTTATCTTCGTATTATAGAAAATAAATAGTATTGTGTGAGTAAAACATGTCTATAATCAATCAAGAAGACAAGACTGCATACACATCATAATATATGAATAAGTCGGAAGGCATCAATAGAAACATCACAGAAGAACTTTGATCTGTGGCCTTCATTTGAACCACAACTCTGATAAAAGTATTTCAGTGTCAAACGGCTGGCGCGATAATGATATGAATGTAAGGCACTTTCTTATTTTTGTTTTAAAAATATCCGCTCTTAGATTTTTAAAATTCTAAATGCTCATATAGCAGTGAAAAATAAGGTTTCAGAAAAATGATTTGAAAAACCATAAGTCAGTCATTTTACTACATTCATATACAACTTATTCCCTGTGATAATATAATACATTTTAGGGGCTCATTTACATACCACAATCGAGAATTTACAATAACATCAAATTTTTCAGTTCGCATCATTCACTCAGATCTCATATCATTTCCTCTGAAATGAATCATAACCCCTATCGCAAATTATTAATCATAAATGAAGCAGTATAGACTCGATTATATAATATTCAATTGAAAAAAAACCTGCCATCACAGCATTAAGCAACGTCCACCTTTTCACTTCGCTTCACACACACAAACCTCAACGCAGTACTTCGGCGCAAGTTATTAATCTTTCAATCCGTCCAAAATCGATTTCCCGTGAGATGTCTGATTGGGAAACAAGCGGTCCACAATCACGAACGAATAAACGAGTAATTTTTCAGTCTGCTCGGAACTGCGCAGCTCCCATCATCGCAGCTCATCCCGGCAACCGCAAGCACGCTCCTCCGGCGTCGGCGGGCAGAGGCAGCGAGGGCGTGCGGGCGGCGCAGCGGCGCTACGGAGCGCGGCCGCGGTCGCCCTGCAGCGGAGCACGTCACCCCCACCGCCCACCGCCGACCACCGACCGCCAACCGCCGACCACCGCGCGCGGCGGAGCATGCCCGCAGGCGCCGCGCCGCGGTTACGTCAGCGCAGTGCGAGGGGCGCGAGTTTCTTTCTTGCAAACGGATAAATGGATCTCGGGTTAACCCTAGGATGTGTGGTCCCGAAAAACGACTTGAATGAACAGGCAGAGCCTATGAGGCCCTGTGCAATACTCTCTCGAAAACTGCGTATACAAGTAATATTTTTATTATTTTTAATAGTTACGTTTCTTAATAATTTCAATAAAAGTCAACTCTTAATGATACATCAATGATTATTTACTTAAATAACTATTAATAAAGCCTTAAAGGTCCTGAATATGCAGTGACGTAATATAATAAAATTTCAGAGCCTACCTATATAACGCCTGAGAATTTTTCCTTTGCCAGAGACTAAAATGTAAGTAGTAAAAAGATAGAAGAAAGATTACACGTATGCTGTCAGGAAGGCCGCTGTGTAGAGTAAAAAGGAAAACAAAATAAGTTCGGGTCTCGGAAGCCCTGCATACGAATCCTAATGTTAAAGTAGATGAATAAATATAGCTTACAAAAGGAATCAAAATTTCGTCTGGCAATTTTGAGACCCTTAGCTTGCGCATATTTTCAGTGGATGGAGAGTACCAGTCTTCGGCCTCCGAGATTAACATCCATTATTGAGCGTAGCCAATGGAAATCAAACGTATTTACATCAAAACAAATTATTACCACGTCTCGAGTTCATCACAAATTTTATGTTGTTGATACGAAATAAGTAGCTACCTTAAAATGGCATATTATTATAAAAATTTTCAAATTGCCTAATGTTTTTCTATTTTTTTATTTTAATTCTCAACACTTCTTTTTCGGGCCTCTGGTCGGTGCAACACAGAAGCAGCGGCACACGTCGCGCCAGCAGTTCGGCTCGTCAGAGGGCCGGATGGCCCGCCAGGGGAGATAAGGTCTGGGTGGGGGTGGGGAGAACTGGAGGGTCGCGGTAAGGCCAATTCAAAACGTTATCGAAAGCGGAAAATGCTCCAGATGAGAGAAATAGAAGATACGAAGTGTCGGCGACACTCTAGACTTGACGGAAACAGTGGTAAAAGTGATAGCGTTGTTGGCTTTACGGCGCACCGCATGGCCGTAAGGATAGGGAATTCGATTGTGACGGCAAATCTGCTGTGAATTGTAAGCAAAACATGTACTCGGGAGAGATAACTTGCGGAGTGGAAAAAACGTAGCTAAGATGGAAAAAAACTGAATTAAAATACAATTTTAATACTCGATATTCGTTCACGGCTTTACTCCATTTTGATACAAAACGAGATTTACAAAATTTCAATGTAAGTATAGTACTCATATTGTAATTTTCCGAATGTTATGCAATGTAGCAGGTCATATCTTTCGTACATATTTTGTGTTTTGTCTCACGTCCTATGGTGGTATATAAAGATACCTTACTAACATCTATAAAGCACCGCTGAACAAAGATTAGAGGATAAAAGACGACATAGTAAATGTTCTGACACAATAATTTCATAAGCACAAAAACGTTCACTGCTTGGTTGTCACGTTACGATAAGATAAACTGACAATCCTGAATAAAGAACACGTCTTCCCAGTTTTTAAGTTCCATAACATAGAGAAAAGCAACAAGTACTCGACATTCATTGTTTTCATAATAGAATCTAATATTATTGACATAACTCTAAGATAGCTTATTATGAAATAATTATATGCGTCGCAATTGCCAACAATATTGTTGGAATGACGACGCATATAATTATTTCATTAGAAATGCCAACGATAAGTCACCACAATACCTATAGGTTATTATGACTACATCGGGATTTGTAAGTTACGTTTTTTCGGAAGTAGTAACTAACATCAGCACTTCATAGTGATTTCTTACTTTTCGTTTATTGCACTGCAGCCAGAAGTTATTACGTTAAGAGCTAAGATGTCTAGAACATGTTTGAAAATTGGTGAATGTGGTGTAACTTCCGCAAAGAGCGCTACAATTAGTGTAGCCAGCTCTACGTGCCGTTTACTTACGATTTCTGAAGCGGCCTTCACCACTCCAGCATTACTGAATCTAATTTAGACTTTCACTCTCTAAATAAATATTATCCATGCATAATCATCATGCGTTTTTATTTCTGAGAGGGAGTGAGAGGTTGATAGTTGTTCGCAAAAACTTAAACTACTGATGTCAGTCGATTCATGAAAAGCCATATCTGTGACGACCATATCATTAAACATTTTGTCGATAATAATCAAGGACAATCGAACTTTTTACTTTGTTTTTAACTAATTCAACATATATAAATGAACTGCAGACCACTTAGAAAAAATAGTGATTGTATAACTTATCAAATATAGAGAATTATTGGGAGCGTCTAAGTCCCGAAAGAGAAGACCAGAAAGTTGTGAGGATGTAGGAAGGTGGTGGCCTTATCATTACCTAATTGCGAGCGATAAAAAAGTTACTTACAAATACAATGATGTTAATGTTATGGGATAATGGGTTTTCCCATTTATTATGTAGTACCTGATTTCATTTATATTCAGTCATTAGAGCGTCATTACCTAGTTGAGTGCCACACACTGTTCACGACTGTAGGCGAAGGAGACGCTTTCAAATCCTTTTCTTTCTGGGCAGAAGCCCACTGAGTGAATGGATTTTCAGATGGATGATGGTTCGGGTGACATGGGAGATGAATGATGATGATAAATGATGTGGACGGAATGATGGTCATAATACATAATTTGTGATGGTAAAAGAAGCCAATCACGTTAATCGCCAGCTCAAAACACCCATTCTTTGCTAACTTCAATCAGCCGTCTTCCGTCCGTCTACTTTGACGTAGCTTCAAGCCACAGATCAGTCGAAGGAGACATTGACTATTTACCAATGTAAAATGATGTATATAAATAAATTCACGAAACAAAAATCATAAAAATCTCACGATAGATTGAAAATAATACTATATTGTGGCACTGGTAACTGCAATATCATATGTCGTACGATCTTAGCAGTATATGAACTCATGATCACATGACTTCTGCTTCTGCACTTCGATCGTTTTTTGTCTATATGGCTCAGAGTTTTTTTAAGCGAGTTGTCAAGGAAGATACCGCTTTTTCCACGAAAAGAGGGCAAGCAGGGGGCAAAACAAGTTGAAAAATAATGATATGTACCCGACAAAAATAAAAATAAAATAAAAAAATCTCAATAGTTATTCTTATCTACGGGCCCATTACATACATTTTTAAGAATACAAGTACTCTCTGAGAAGATCCCCTTGTTTACTTTACTTTCTTATTGTAACAGAGTACTTTATTGAACCCTTTCAGTTTGTAATTAGAAAAGCAAGTTCGAGCTTTCATCAGGAGTCAGCTTTTGGCTCCTAATACCGAAAATGTCTTCTTCTTCCGTCTGTCCGTCCGTCCATCCTCCCCTCTACCCGTCCGTCCGCGTTTGAAAGGTTGATCGCCGAGAAAGGTTGTTGATCCAAATAAAACAATGCGCATGAAACTGATAACAGAGCGTCTGCATGAACTCATTATGCAATCATTATCCATGGAATGTGGAACACATGCATGCATCTCGTTTTTCCAATGGGAAATCGTAACTTGTTGATAGCAAAATTGCCATTAGGCTGAAAATTACGAGTATGTTTAAAATTTTGTTCTGATGAATTAAATCAAGAATTCCAACATTTCAACGAGAGAACATTAACACTACATTGATTCCTAGAATATAAAGACTATTAGAAATCCATCTTCTGAAATGACTCGCGTCTTACGATACTAAAATGTAAACAAATTTCCAATCCAATTATAGTTTTGTTTTCTGCATGCAAATATTAAGAAATCTCTTATACACAATGTCATTTTTATTAAAAACTACTTTAATTAAGTAATAATAAAACATGTATGTATTTACTTCAGTCGGCAAATTAAAATTAGTATATTTTAAATTAGGCAAATGGAAGAGTCTCTATATTGCCCGCGCGTTACAATTACTCTGTAATAACGTATGTCATCATAGTGTATCTTCACAAATTTCGACGATGAGAGTCGATATCTGCAGTAAATTAGAAAGTTGGGGAAAATATTTCAAATTAATATCCAAATTAATTGATGAATCTGTATTCATTTAATTTCTTAGAGCCTCCTGTGAATTAACTACCTCTTCATTTCAAATCTAAGTTGGACTTCTTTCAATTATTCGATGTCTTGTGGCTGACAAGGCTAGTCGGGCATCCTCCATTCATTTTAGATGTATGCCTTCTTCCAAAGTGTTAGTACGAGTATTTAAAGATTATCTAGGATGGATGGATTGATTGATTGATAGATTAGTGATTCCGGGCGCGTCAACTGCTAAGGTCACTAGTCCCGCATGTGTAGTGGCTGATTTATCGCGGGAGGATGCGATGCTCTGAAATATGATCAAATGAAATTTTATTTACACTCTTCTTCAGATGAAATTTTTTAGATAACTCTCCTTACGTAAATACCATCGAAATGTTTGTCATTTTTCTGCTGTTTTCTTAACCGCCGCCGGTCCCAGCCTCAACAGTTAGGGGTCTATCTCTGCCTTTGGCACGTTGCGAAAAAGATGCACGGCTGGGGTGTGACTACCCCTACGAAAGTACAGATAACAGCTGCAATATACGCGGTGGCCACAGAAATCACACCGCCGAATAAAATAGTTCCTACTCGTACCAGAGAACGATAAAAGTGTACCCTATATCTTGGGCGAAATTGGATTTTAAGGTAAAGATAAAGCATTTGAATTTTTTTTTTTGTTTTCTTCTTGTCATCAAATGGCGCTTGGGGTGCGGTTTTTTAGTGCGAGTAAGTATGGCCAATCTAACAATTACACAAATTATGCATTATTAAATTAATGGGGAAGAAAAGGTTCGCATGAATAGAAAAAAAACTTTTCGAACCGTTGTAAAAATGAGACGTATCTCTAACTTTGCAACATCAATTGTAAACCTTACGTAAAACAGCATATAGTGCGGGCCTGGTCTCAGTCATTCGGTCAGTTTGTGCATCTTCTTTCCCCTACTCGTTGAAAGAAAAGGCAAGGTCAGCAAATGTCCATTCGAACGCAGCGCAACCTTGGAAGGGGAAGAGTAATGTTTCCGCGCCCCCAAGCAAGTCGATGGCGACCCCAGGCCGGTGCAAGAGAAGGGAATTCTCCACGGGTGGGCGCGTTCTGGACGGCGGCCAAATGCCCTTTCGTGCTTCGGAGCCTGCACGCGCTTCGCTGGGCGAGCACCTGGCGCCGGGCGCCGCGGCGGGCCCCGGGATTAGCATGCGGGCGCCTCCGAATTGCTACCGCCCGCGCGCCGCCGTTTCTCCGCTTTGCGCAAGGCGCGCGCTGGCGTACGAGTCGCGTAACGAGGCTCCAGGCCGACGGAGCCCGCGCGCGGCGGTTAGGACAATCGGGGAAGGCAGGTGGCAGTGCAAGCACTAAATTGCTGCCGGGAGGAATATGGTTATGAGCTGTAGATGTCGCAAACTACAACGTGACCCTATGTGGAACTTCTCTCCGTACGAAAATTTTCGTCTGACATTCGACCAAGGTGGCTCAGGGCATCACTGGATGTCACTGCAGTGCCTCTGATTGGGAGGTCCTAGGGTTCGAGTGCGACACTAGTTAGACGCCTAGGTCGAATTCACCCGCTGTCTGGAGGAGAATTCTAACTGCCAGCTGTTATGTACGGTAGTTTCCCAAAGTTTCCCCGATCAACTACAGTCGATTGCCAGAGGAATACCCTAACAAACGGACTTCGGAAAGAACGAGATCTTTCCTTCCTCTTCCTTGTCCTATCCTAACCTCTCACTTACATTTTTACACTTACATGCCCTACACTACCACACATTGCGGTAGACCAGTCAGGAGCTTGGAATTTGTCCCTGGTAGGGTAGCGTCCCGCTGATTGGAGATACCTGACTGGGAAAACCCGCTAGCTGACGTAGGTCGGCGCGGGACCTGGCCATCTTGCGGAGGAAGTTCGCCCCCCCCCCCCCTCCCGTGCACCTACGACGCCGATGAACTTCGCAGTTAACGCACCCGGAATCGCCAATCAATCGACTCGCGTGACTGTCAATTTATACAAACTTGAAACAAAATAGTTTTGTTCTCTCTCACATAATATGCTTCTTTGTTGTGCCTTCGTCTTAGTGTTAAGCACGTTCGTTTACATTGTCTAAAGCACCAGTTTACACACTATCTTAATTTTATTCGCGTATACGCCGACTCGGACCACGCGTGCATGCACCCACTGTATTTATCAGGCTTCAGTACCATTACCTCTGTGACAGGTGCATGCAACTTTATGTGGAGGGATCAGTATTTTGCTGGGTACGATTTGTATTTCCCAAGGTTGTTAGCGCTGGGCGTACAGAAGATGGAATGATGATGATGAGGAGGGAGACACACACATACAGATATTTATACAAATACACTCATGCCTGAGGCAGGACTCGAATCCGCCATCTTCTGGTCCGAGACCGCTACGGCACACAGCGATGTCGGCCATCTGATCGGCACACTGTTATTTTATTATTCCATACCATAGAGTGTTCATGAGCAGATAGTATTCTTGCATTCAGACACAAACGAATGCCCTTAGCCTTGAATTGAAACTATTTGTCGTCTGCCACTTCATCGTCGTCGACTCTACGACAGTTAATTAATTCAAAGCTAAACAACGAGGAAGAGCAGAAGTGACAAGCTCCAAAGCACAGTGCACCATCCTCTTAACCACGAACAAAGTTTACAGTACAGCAAACGTTTACAACGAACAGTGTAAACTTCGAAATATTCCAAGCGTCTGCATGAGAAATAAAGACTGTTTCAAAAGATTTCCAGTTATAAATAAGCTCCAGCAAGACGCTTACCGGTGTTGACCAACAGAAGAAAAAGCAGAATTTATCTTCTTTCAAACTTTGTTAAATTTAAGCCAGTTTACATAACACAGCGTTCAAGATAAAAAAACATATTTCTCTCATATTTAAAAAAAAGAATACCGTTCTTCTTGATACAGTAGTGTACAGGATATCGCCAGTTGGAATGTCTAGGTTGTGTATTCGTCCGTTATTAAAACCAAAGCTTAAAGAATGAATGGTCGAGAGAAGTTTGCTTGAATCCGTCGTGTATAATCCACCTCTACATTAGAAATGTTAATAGTATTACTAAGAACTTTTATAGACGATACTTCAAAAGCCAAAACTCCAGCTCTTGCCCATGAGAACTGAGATAAGTTTTAAACCTCTCTCAATTTATTAAGGAGACGGCGAAGGTAACACAATCGGACGCAGATAGGTCCTGGTGTTGACCAACGGGGAAAAACAGCTGTCTGCTTTCAAAACTCTTCGTTGAATATAACCAGCAGTACAGAAAACAGTAAATTACATTTTTTGTATTGCATCAAAAAATAATACCGCTGGTCACGAAACGGGAAGGTGTTGAGAATTATTTGTTGGATTTTTGACGACGATGCCAATTAGTTAAACCAAAGCTCAGAGGACGGAATGCATATGACGAGCTAGCTTCCCTGCATCGTACATTATCCACCTCGGAATCATCAACAATGTTAACAGTAATCCCAACAACTTTTACAGGCAACAATGTCAGAGATTATCTCGGAGAGAAGCAAGAGGCATCAGATGAGACTGGAAAGACACCCGAATCAACACTCAGTGAACATGTTGGACAATAGTGAACATGTGTATAGGCTAAAGCGTGAACATATTCTAGACTTACCCTTTAGATTCTCTTCATAGCAACTTATATCATGTATACCATTTACTAATTGTTCCAAGTGAACAGATTGTAAATTAGCAGAATTGAAGAAGGAAAAAAAAACACTTTTACAGGCGACGAAATAAAATTTAAATGCGCTGCTCTTGCGCATGAGAGGTGTGGTGTGTTCGAAACCTTTCCCAGATATAAAGGAGGCAGCGGAGGTAATAGAATGGGACGCGTCCCGAGGTTGGCCAACGGCAGCAAGAACGCCCCAGCCCCTGCCGGCGGGCGCCCGAGGGCTGGCGTTCGCCCATTGCGCGCGGCGATGGTGTAACGGTTAGCGTATCGGACTGTTATACCCAAGTTGGCGGGTTCAACTCTCTGTTGAATATAACCAGCAGTACAGAAAACAGTAAATTACATTTTTTGTATTGCATCACAAAATAATACCGCTGGTCGCTAAACGGGAAGGTGTTGAGAGTTATCTGTCGGATTTTCGACGATGATGCCAATTAGTTAAACCAAAGCTCAGAGGACGGAATGCATATGACGAATCCGATGGAAGCCGTGGATTTTTAACGGTGAAAAAACCCTTCGTACGCCTTCCTTCGGAGGGGAAGTAAAGCCGGCTGTCCCATGTTAGTAGATTTACTTGCATGTAAAAGATCCTCAAGCCTAAATGACTCCGCTGACCTAAATTCAAAATCGCCTGTTTCTCGCCCAAGAAATACCTCCTTTCTCTGCTAGTTGATGAAAGGAGCGTAGCGAAATTTGCGTGGTCAGACGGAAGCGCAGGCCTCATGGCCTGAGTCTCGCCACGTAAAATAAGGCATTAATGCAATTCAATTCATTGCGCGGACAGGTAGCGGCCGCGCTGGGAGAGAGTTTTCTCCCGACGCGACGCGGTGCGTAGGCGCGCAGGGCGTCTCCAATGGACGCCGGCTGAGGGGCTCCTTTGTGCCAACGTACCCGCGAGTGGGCGGCGGGGGTCGGAAGCTGGGTTCGCGAGCCCCTTACGTAAGTGGAGGCCCGGGATGGAGAACCATTATTTACTTCCGTATATATTTTGAAAAGCTTGGGTTGTCGTTTTTTAGTTTATTATGGCTAAATATATATAAACTAAATATATTTACCAAATACTAATAAACTAAATATAATATATATATATATATATATATATATATATATATATATATATTATATTTAGTTTATTATTAGTAGTATCAACAATTGAGGTTATTAGCGACTACTTGAAATACAACTTTACAATATTAATATGGTAATTTTATAATATGTTGGATTGTCTTTTCTAATCCTATTTTTTTCTTTTTCTTCAGAATCATCATCTTTATTAATTTCTATTTCCCATAAAAAGGTTTTTGTTTAGTACATCTCTCTCCCTCTGACTCTCTCTTACTCACCCACCCACTCTTTCTCCATGTTCTGTTTGCACACATATTTCAGATAAGAAGATGATTATATGACGATGTATAACAAACCAAAGTTAGTTTTATAATAATGGTTTTGGCTCTCATTAAAACAGAGAGATGGCAATTCTGTTTTCAGATTCGTTCATTCTTGGAAATATTTTCAAACTGCATTCGCCTCTGCATTTAGATAATTTTAAATTATTTTCTGATTTGTTTTTGCTACTAGGAATGGGTGTTTTGAAGAAGACTATAAGAAGACTGCTTTGTAGAGGATTAAGAGAGTAGATAAATTCTGAGTCTGGATGTAATGCCAAAGTGAAAGCAATATTTCATGGCTGATTTTATGTTGTGAAATAGGTTTCTAAAAAATCTAAATCCAACAATTCCCAAATCTTGTTGACAGTGCAACAGGTTTTTTTCGAACAATATGTTTCGATTTTTGATGAAAGAAAACCAAATTATTGACACATTCACCTTCAGTTTCAGCTGTAACAAGACCTTCATCGATGTGACACAAAAATAAAAAAGTAAAAAACGGACCCCAAACACAATAAGGTAACAAAGAAATAGTAGAAACAAAATTAGACAGGCTGTCAGTTTTTCTAGGAGAAAGAAGTTATCTATTTTGTACTAATTTGTGCTATTGTAATCTACCTTTCAATAAAAGTATTTTTCTTTTTAACAATAGAAAAAATGTGCCAATCACCAACATATTTCATACTTTTACGTCTACAACAGAAGGTCACACACCTGGAATACGACTTGATTCTAGTTATAGCGAGTAAACTTTAACCAATACGAAAAATATGTAGCAATATTTGCATTGATAGTGTGAATTGAACAATTTGCCAATTATAAAACGTCTATATAAAATAGTTTCGGACAGATATAACTGGAACAACACTTGGCGCATTATCTCGTTCGGAGGCCGGCTCCGTCTTTTAGAGAAGATAGAATACTCAAGTCGAGCGGGGGAAAGAAATGGGACGTTATGCGTTTAATTCAATGCAACTCGTAATGAAAGCATTAAAAAATTTAAAATACAATAATGCTGCAACCCAGAAGTGACGTATTTCCAATTATAGTCCGTTTCAAGGGTGTCACTGCTTGGTGTCGCCTCGTTAAGTCTCCAGGAACATGTAGTTTCATGTCTCTTAATATACTTTCGCCAAGTCGTCTCACGCACGGAGGTATGCACTGGTACTTGCTGTGGACTGGCGGGGCTGGCTTTTAAGACACAGAGATTCAGTAGTAATTCACATACTGTGAATTTCGCGGGCTCAGCCGACACACGCCATGAGCACAATTGCTCATTACACAGGCGGTACTTCATTTTTACTTCATACTAGCTTTTTTCTGCTCCTCTTCCTGGCTGTACCTTCCTCCATCTGAATTTCGAGTTACCAACGTTTAGAAAGAAGACGTTTAAGAGCACAATTCTTGAGGTTTTGTGACTGATTTATAACCTTTAATTAGTGAATGGATAAAATTTATATTCGGTGAGGTAAGTAGACTTAACATCCCTTTAATGTAGGATAATGTAACCAGAAAATAAAAAGTTATACCAACATATTGTAGTGTCGTGCCACGCTCAAACCGCCGTATGTTAAACAAAGGGCGGAGTGATGACGCACTGGGACTTTCCGTGGACGTAGCGGGCCCACAGCGGCTTTGGGAAGGAGGCAATTGGGGCGGCAGGTAGAGCCAAAGGGCCTATGTAAGGCCAGGAGAACAATGCCCCAGTCTTCTTGTTTTAGCGGCGTCGGCGACAGGTGAAACGCGTGTCTGTGCGTGTAAGTGCACTAGGGCGAGGGGCCGGTAATTCATTGTCTTGATTTGCGAGACGCGTAGATGGTCTCAAAGTAGAGCGGCTTCATACAGGGAACATCGGTGGTATGTTGCGGTGTGGTAGCCGTTCTTAAATTATCTCTCCTTGTAGTAGGTCTATTTATTTAGTTTATTGTGAGCAGGGTAGTTGTTAAATTGAGACTACGGTCTAGATTGTTAATAAATCTACTGTTTTACAAACTACTCTCGCTGTGTTCGATTACACCCGTATGACGCCACAATATCCAGTTTTTTTGAACCCATCCCATGGAAACATTAGTGCCTTTCTGTCCGATTTTGAAAATAGCAACATCATCTATCCAATGTTCTTTTTTTATCGTACATTTCTTTTTTTATTACATTTTAGTTGAGTTTTAAAATCATTTTCACTTTATTATTATAATAGCCACATCCTTTTGGCGAATCTTTCCGGTTTCAATTTGTAAGTTTTACATATTCTGTATGCATTTATTTAAGAAAGACTTCAAATTCTTGAAAGAATGAACATAAGGCGAATATACGGCTTAAAGATGCCTGGGAGTATATCGTTTCTAGATTATTTATTTGCATGTTTTCAAGATCCTTATCCTAACAGATGCAATGTAAGTTATGAAAACCGACCTTTACAATGAATTTGAACCCATATATTTTACCTAATTTTGTTTTGTGAAAGGCGTGTAATATATTACGTCAGACTAAAGCAATAAAGCTTGACATTCTTGTTCATAGAAATGTCAGTGGGAAATCCATATGTATGTATTCTTACATACACTTGTCTTCGGCCAAATACATAATACCCCCTTTACAGCTCGAAGGACTGTAATGGTTTTCCCCGCTCACATCTGCGTTTTGAGCATTTCACAACGCATACCTTCCATTTCTATGTTCTATGCAGGAAGATTACTGCATTCAGCCCCGCACTTCAACGCATGGTCGTATTACTCCACCCAGTCCTCACCTGCGCACATGAAATCAACACGTGTTTAATTAAGTTCCGCAACACCGCTCTTCCTTCTCGACTCCCTGCTGGTGCTCCTTGGAGGGGAGGTTTTGTCTCTTGGAGCACTTGTGTAAGAGACTTACTACGACCACGCGCTTCACGAAAGCGGGGCACGGGAAGAGCTCTTACGCCCCGAGGAGCCGCGGGGGGGAAGGGGGGTAGTCACGCCGCACGCGGAGCGCGTAACCCCAAGCGTGCGCCCGCGCCCGCGGCGGCAGACGCGCTCGCGCCGCCACGCCCCCTCCCGCCCGCTTTCACCGCCCCCGCGCGCCCCGCTCCCCGCACCGCCCGTGGGGGGATTCACGCAGAACCTGCGCGCTCTGTAATGGACTCGGGGCTAGCATTTGCGTTGATTCTACAGCGTTTCTCATCGGGGATGTCCTACGGGTGGGAGACCCGACGGTGTGGGAATCTTAGACTCTGGCTAGATAGCTAGGTTGTTCAGCCAAGGGCTGAAGGAGAATTCTACGGTCGGCTGCTCTGATCGGGAGTTTTCCGTGGTTTCTCCCATTAGCACCAGGCGAATGCCGGAGCAGGACCCTAACAAACCGGCCACGAACAGCGTACGATCTCTCCTTCGCCTTCCTTGTCCTATCCTCACCCCTTACACACACTCTTACATCCACTACACCACATGTATTGGGAGACCAGTTGGGAGCTTAGGGCTTGTCCCGGCTGTGGCGGTGCCTCACTGGTGGAAGATATCTGGAGGGGAATCCCCCGCAAGCCGACATGTAGGACTTCCAGCTTGGGAGGAACACCGCCATCTCTCCGGATAAAAGATTCACTATACCAATGGTACTAATTACCATAGCAACGTGCCCAGAAGCATCTGTCAAACAATCCCTGATCGACCCGCTCGTTTGAGCTCATCCGCCAAGACGTCTCTACTGCGTCACTATGAAAGCGAATAACCACCGAAATCTCTAGGCTGCATATTGAAAGAAGGAGAATAAGTTGTGTTGAATTCATCTGTAATGGAATCATTAAATTGTAACCGATTGTACTCGACGAAAAGAGCAAAACTATCCGATTCTTTTATATCTTATTTTTGACTTGATGTATGATTGACTTGACTTGATGTACCTTTAGTGACATTCAACCATGTATTTAACCTTTATTATGATTCTCCGTATCTAAGCATTTCCAGTTGTAGCTGAGATAAGAGGTGTGATCGATGAGTGCAGAGTAATGATGATTTGAATGATGTTTAGGCAAAGGAGGTATGAGAGGAGCGGAGAAACAAGAATCCTGGAAGACTTGGCACAAAAAAGCGTTGTTCACCACAAATTCCACATGAATCTTTCGGGATTTGAACCGAGGAAGCCAGAGGTGAAAAGATATTGGTCTCACCACCGAATTTCCAACGGAGCCATTCAACCACGGTATTTAGCAATTGCGACAAGATGAAAACCGCTTTTCTTTGATGACTTTTATCAATTTATTTTTAGCCACTTAAATGATTCCTTATGGCTGTAAATAACTTAAATTTATTTGCTCAAATAATTGAGATTACCGAGCACATATATTTAATTATTCATTTATATCTTCAAGATTAATACTCTTATTTGACTAGAAATTCTTCATCAATTTTGGATGTAATGTATTTTTTTAGCAACATCATTCTTAAAATCCTGTTAATTAGTATAATTTTTAATTTAAATTACACTTGGTAACTAACGCTTTTTATAAATCAATGAGCGGATGCTTTTAATTATAAACATTTTATTACTTCTAGACTGAATTTTTAAGCAAAATTATCTTCTGAAAGTGGCCTTCCTGTTATGAACCAATTTATTTCTTGTCCTAATATTAGATTCTCATGAAACTAAATTGATAAATAAAGACTCCTAATAAGTTAATATAATTAAAAACAGTTAATAAATATCTTACAACAACATGTGTGCAAGAGCATTAAAACCAACACTACAAGACAAGACAACAAGAACGCGTGAGCGAGGATTCGTGTTTAGAGGCAGTGACTAAAATGAAGGTAAATGTGTTGCGTAGCGCTCTTGCGACGGTGCGCTGTTCTCGAGTGAAACATAATGCGATTTAGTACAATGATGAAATAAAATGAAAGATGGCACAAAGTGGACTATAAAAAAGATGGCACGCAAATTACATCCAAGCCAAGTTTCCTTTGAGTGAAACTGATGCAATTTCATCGAACATTCAAATATGTAGGTTAATTATTTTATTACACAGAATTAAATTATGATTACTTCAAACGCTCAATTGCAATTATATTCACCTCGAGGGTGCTAGAATTTCTACTTAAGAAATCTAAATATTATCATATAAGACGTTGTCAAAATATGCACAACATCAGCTATGTGACTTTTGACAATTCTCATCTATCATCTAAAGCTCTTGCATAGAAAGAAACATACCCTTGACCAGAGTTTAAACCTGAGGAGGTTTCTAAAGTCAGGTGCTCTAACATACCCACGAGAGAAAAAGATAGGGTCAAGACATTCATCGGAAGGATGATTCGACACGAAGGAGAGCCCAGAGGCAGCGACGAGACGGACATCATCACGTAACGAAGAATTAGCCGTAATGCGAGGGGCGCTGGGAGCGAGAAAAAAAGACCATCGAGGAAAGGTCGACGCGCGACGAAAGAGAAAGAAGGCCTCAGTGGTGCTAATTTTTCACGGAACGAAGATGTGCCCCTCCCCCCACCCCAGAAAACGGACACGCAGGACCCCTTAGAGTCGTTGGGCTTTTGGAATACGTTTCTCGTAAACATGGTTCTCAAAACAATATTAAGTTTTCATGATGCCATTGCAGAAATTTCATAATAGAAATTAAAATAATCCAACAATCTGCAAGAAAATAATTTTTGGAGTACAATGTTGTAAGGAAACGAACAAATTAAAAACACTCTTGAGTAGTTTGAAAGGTGTTCGCAGTGGAACATTCTGCGATATTGAAGACATGTATTCAAGTAATTGGACATCAATTTAAATAAAATATTGGAATAAAGGGATTGATTATTGTGCGTGAACTTATAATTTATCCGTTAATGTTAAATCTCTTTCAACAACTACTATTCTTAGTCTACATTACGTGACTCTACACTGCACTGACTCTACTTCACTGCCACTCTTTCAATTGATATAATCTTAATTATCTCTAATGTGCACAGGTAAATTTATTTTTCATTCTATTATGTGTTTTGGGTACATTTTTGCAGGGACATAGGGAAGATAGGAATATACGGCGTCTTTTCAGCGATCGCAAAGTTTATTGTGTCTTTCTTTGATAACTTTCTTATGGTTGTGCATTACCGTTGATGAAACTTAACACTTCCCCACATTACGTCATTTACAGACTGTTTTTTACGTTTTGAATTATGTTTCTTTTTATGAGAAAGAGAGAGTGGGCTCTTCAAGCAATTGAACTTTGACTTTCATATTTCTGGCACTTCCTTTATTTACTGGTGGTTCCTAATCCTCGTGACGTAGCCCTTTGGAACAACATGGCAGAGGACCAGACTACTCCACCCTTATTGAGTGAATGCTCTCTTGAACGCTCTTGGAGTTGCAAATAGTCTCGCCTTCTACGTCTCAAGGTCGGTAGTCAAACGATTGTACACTGATACTTCCTGAGAGACGTGCCGTAACATAAATGGTCATGCGCCGTATCGCACAGAATGCAAAGAGCTCATTTCTCAAAAGGGAAGTTGCGACCGCACCTCTGGAAGTGTTTTATAAAGTCTACAACCAGTACAAGTACATCCTTCACTGCTTCTATTTTTGTAGCCCAAATCTACAATGTTCGAGTGATGTTTGGGTTTATTTTATTTAATGACCCATGCGCAATGTGCGACCCAGAGCACGACCTATCATCATATATGAGATGATCCATTAGAAATATTTAAAGTTGAAGTGCACATTTGAAATGGGTGTTTCTTTGATCTAACAATTTAAAAATGAACTTTATAGAATCAAACTACAGTTTACATTTCAAGAGATATTATACTTATTTTATTACATTCTATTACTCGTAAACCTCACATGCGAGCAGTGCTTGACCGTCTGGCGGCGTGATCGCATGAACTGCTCAGAGAGGTTAATTAACGATGTGTTTGATTCACAAGACAGAATGCTCACGAAGAGGAGTGAGGGCTGATGGACGTTTTCAGATATCAAACAATTAAGTTACGTTTGAAAACATACTTCCATGTGGTAACTTCGATCCTTATTTCTATTTTGGTATTCAAGATCAGGTGTTGGCTTTACCTGTTCTTAACTATTTAATCAAGAAAGATAAAAGGACAGAATCATAATCAATACGCGTTCACTGCAATGAAGAAATCTTATAAATACCTTATTTTACAGTATAATAATTACGAACAAAATAATGTCAAAATTGGCAGAATTCAGAGCGCACCGAAATTCGTGTACGTGTGCATGCTGCAAAGAAGTCGTTACGATGTTCCGAGAACAAAAACAAACATATTTACTGTCGTTCGGATGGCCGAGATCGTTAAGGCAGTAGAGTCGTAGCGATCTCGAGCTCAAGGATTGCGAGTTTAAGTCCCGCCTCAGGCGTGGTTGTATTAGTGATCGTCCTTCCACCCCCCTATCATGTCATCTTCATAGTCATCATAACGTTAAATCCAAAAGTGGTCGCTAATGACCTAGAATTTGAAGCGACCTTAAATAACAAGAAAACATGTTTTCTCCAAAATGATTTTTCGGCGTAGAGTTGATGCAAATTCTCGGGTTATTTCTGACCGGTGAGAAAGAACGTGCACCAGAAACGGCTCCGCGTCATAAACCGCCGCGCCGGCAGGAAGCGCTCTGTCCGCGCCGGGAAACGCGTGTGCTCTGTGTATCCTGGAGGCAAACAAATGGAGCCGGTCCGCGATGCCGCAACCACCCCCACCGCCCCCACCGCCCGCACGGCGCGCCGCCGCCGCCGCCGCCGCCGCCGTCGTCGCCGCCACCACCACCACCACCACCACCACCACCACCAACAGCCGCTTCCGGCGCTCGCTCAGCGCACTCCACGGCCGCCTTGGGAGCACCGAACTGCTCAACTGTACGATACAACTTACGTGGAATTTTCTCATTATTATGGCATCAATAAGGCAACTGTATTTTTCTTGAAATTTCGATATTCACATTTTTTAATATTTATTTATCATAACATCAACTCGGAGATTATCTTAAATATCTTACAATTTTTTAAAAATTTTAAAATACCTATTTTTCAGTTTCACAGATTTGCAGTTTTACGTTTTATAATTGTAAAAATATGGCTTATAGGCGTAGTTCGACCCATAATGTTGACGGCAGCTGAAGTAAGACCAATAAGGTCAACCAAGACATCAGCCCAATTTGGATCAATTCTGCTAAAACTGACCTATCTACAAAATATTTGGAACGTGGAACCGTCAGATGAATACATCACATATCAGGTCACCAACTTTTATTACATCTTCCACAAACGCCAAGTCATATCACCTTTGAAATTTCCTAATACCCAATTACTGAACACGAATTCAAAACAAATATCCATTCTAAATATTCCTGACAAAATTTGCCGATTTAGATTCACACGCAACCGTTCGGAACCCCGTTCGGAAGTCAAGAGCTGAATCCCAAACCTTGGCTTGGAACCACTTGGAATGTGGGTGAATATTCCAAATCATCTGTGGATGCAAGAAATTTCAATTGATGAAAATATCTCACCCATTAATCCTACTGCAGGTATACATTATACGAGTATTAAAAGCGGATCTTGAAGTAAAAATAATGAGAACAAAAACATTGAAAATGACCCTCATTGTAGTCTTTTGGCAAAGAGACCCAACAAAAAATTAACAGTATTACTTTCACGCAAAAACAGAAGAAGACTATTGTATTAATTGGAGAATACTGCGGCTACAAGTCACGGTCGTAGGAATGAATGCAAATCCACTGCTAGCGAGCGGCTAGTTGCTCTACTGGGTGGAGGAGGCGGACCGGGAGGCTGCCCGTTCGACTCTTGACGAGCGACGTTGCTCAAAACGAACTTGAACCGCTGCCCTGCGACCTTGGGCGCCTTTCACTGGTGCGTGGCGGGGCGCGGGGCGGGGCGGAACGGCGCGCGGGCAGAGAGCGGATGGGAGATGTAATAGCCCTCGGCTGCGAAGGGGCAGAAGGCTACGCAAGACCAACACGGGCGAGGATTTCCTGGAGACCACACGCTCGTGTTCCAGTCGAGCTCAAAACCCTTAAGAAGATCAGAATAATACGTTGTGACTTTCATTGGATCTGTAATTACATAAGCATCTTTTCGAAAACCCTTAGGGAAACATTTGAAAATTCTGGTGGACAACTTAGGATGACAATAAATTAACAAATTCAAATCGCACTAAGATACGTGCTTAGCAATACGTAACGGGGTAACTACACTTGGAGTATTGGAACCGAGTTATTTAAGATCTGATTCCTGTCACTGTTTTCGTGGCGAGTTCCTTCTTCGGTTGTAAATAAGGAAGAAGGATAATTCGTATGTATCTGGAGACTTCTAAACACATTTCTTTCAGTCTTATTCGTGAAAATACAGGCAATAAAATCCGTGATTTAATGGAATAACTCAGAGAGTATCAAACTTTTTATAGTTATTATTAATGTCATGAGTTCGATAAACAGCAAATACCAACCGCATCTTAAGTTATAGAAGATGTTGTTCAGTACATATTGTATACCATCTTCTAATAAGAAATATCATATAAGAGAGAAACATCATTTCCAAGATTAAGTGCCTAATCACACGCCATCTTTAGCAAACACTCATTTGTGGCATTTTTCTTAAGCACAGTAGGAGAGATCGGAACTAGTCCGTAGCTTTTAATTTTTTTACGAAATTCTGATTTATTTTTGATAAGTTTCATAGTATCAATGAAAACTAAATTTATTATGATACCTTCTGAAATTTTTATACGTAAATGATGTTTGAACTTTTGAAGTAGTTTAAGAATGTACTTTTGGAGTCGTAATGAAGACAAGAAGTGCCAACCAACCCTACTTGAGACCGCTTCTTATGTTCTTTGGAACATTAACGCCCATTCAATTGTTTCAAGTTTTACGCTAA
This sequence comes from Gryllus longicercus, assembly GCA_038098605.1. Lineage (NCBI taxonomy): Eukaryota > Metazoa > Arthropoda > Insecta > Orthoptera > Gryllidae > Gryllus > Gryllus longicercus. The sequence continues at coordinate 2,158,428 of JAZDUA010000025.1, forward strand.
AGAGAATTAAAATTTCGACAGACGACCAAGGCAAAGTTTGCAGGATTAAGCTGCAAAGAAAGAAAAATAAATCTAAAAATATAAATGAATGAAAACGTGATATGTAATAAATGAATAATAACTAGGATTTGATTGATTGATTTGTGTTTCCGGATCCGTCAACTGCTGCCATTAGTCTCGTAAGTGTATTTCATGTTTCTTCGTCGAGGGATAACTGATTTAATTTGAAGTTCACTTACTGTATAATTAAGTTGTCGATGGAACCATCAAAAGTACATCATTTCAAGTATGGATTGTAGTGCGTTCGAAATTTCCATCCGAAAAAACTCTACAATCACAACGAACACTAAACCACCGTAAAGAAACAAAAGCTTGAAGCGCTCACCTCAGTGCAGATAAACCGCAGTCATTGACGTAAAGGGAACACCGGCATATTGAATTGAATTGAATTAATGCCTTATTTTATGTGGCGAGACTCGGGCCATCAGGCCCGCTCTTCCGTCTGACCACGCAAATTTCGCTACGTTCCTTTCACCAACTAGCAGAGGAAGGAGGTATTTCTTGGGCGAGAAGCAGGCGATTTTGAATTTAGCTCAGAGGCGTCATTTAGGCTTGAGGATCTTTTACATGCAAGTAAATATACTAACATGGGACAGCCGGCTTTACTTCCCCTCCGAAGGAAGGCGTACGAAGGATTTTTTCGCCCTTAAAAATCCACGGCTTCGATCGGGTTTGAACCCGCCAACTTGGGTACAACGGTCCGGTACGCTAACCGTTACGCCATCGCCGCCACAATAGGTATAGGTAGGCATAGGTAGCCCAATTGATGTAACTGCAGCGCCTCTGATCGGGAGATTTTAGGGTTCGAGCTCTGAAGGCGGCAGAATTTACGACACCAGCAAGATAGCTAGGACGAATTCAGCCGCTGACCGGAGCATCTAGCGGTTGGTTACGCTGATCTGCATTTTTCCGTGGATTCTCCGATCAACACCAGGCGCAAGCCGAAGCTGTACCCTAACAAACGAGCCACGGACCGCGCGGAATATTTTCTTCCCCTTCGTTGTTCTATCATCACCCCCACTTACACACACATATGCACTACATATTACCACACATCCGTGAAACCAGTCCGGAGATTAGAGCTTGTCCCAGCTAGGACTGCTCTCATCTGGTGGGAGATACCTGGTCGCGGGAAACCCCGCAAATCGACGGATTGGTCAGCGCATGATCTACCCATTCTACGAGAGAAGATAACCGCCCCCTTCCGCCATAAAATAAAAATATCTGTTACACCTACGGGCCGATTGACCTCGGCAGTTCACGCCCGGAATCACTAATGAATCAATCAATCCAGAGAACAGTGAACCCTGATCTCCGGAACCGATTACACGTGATTGGCTGTCAGTGTATGGTGGAGCGCGAAGTGCGGATCGTGATGTCCGTGCTCCAGACGCGCACCGATCGGCCTGACGATCAGCCGCCTCCGAAGGCAGCCTTCACGGCTTTTGCTTTGTTGGGCCGCCGTTGCGCCATCGCAGCGCCACCGCCGCCGCCGCCGCCGGTAACGAGTGTGAATGCGCCCGGCTCGGGCGCGACTAATCGCCCCGGCGTGACGCAGGTCCAGGGGTTTCCTTGGAGGCGCGGCGACCGCGCTTGCCCAAGACGAGGGAGAGCGGACGAAATCCAAATTTGATTTACTCCTTTCCTTTGCACACTGATAATGCCGCTTTTACGCTAAATTAGCGCCTTGATTATAATGTGAAAAGCATAGACGTCTTACTGTAAAGGTGTGATTCACTAGAGAAGAGTAAAGAAAAACCACTGGTTACAAAACAATAAGTATATAATACAACTACGGGGAGGACGGAACCCAAAAGAACTAGACAAAAGTCAAGAAAAGACAAAAGTCATTGAATACAAAGAATTGCAAAAGTATACTCTCACTTAGAATAAGAGGTATGAATCGTCCAGAAGAATGTAGAAAATAAAAAGGTTTATAACACTAAAACAATATGCGGAATCAAGAAGTATTCAGAACTTTGTTGCAGGAGTTTAGATTCATTAACAAATATGTAACTGCACATTGAGTCTCTTCATTGGAAAATGATCTTATCGTGAAAGTAATACTTTGATAATGAGTTACTACAAAGCGAGATGATATTAGCGTTGAATGTTATTCTTGGACCTATGTACAATAAGAATGCTAACAAAAATGGTGAAGATATTAATATATGTTTTCTGACCTGCGTATTATTTGAAAATATACGTGCAGAAGATTAAAGCTGTTTTTTTCTATGTACATTCTTCAAAAAGAATGTAATATGAATGGGTGAAATCCACAATGGTATAAGTGACATTTTGTAAATTCTGAGAAATCTGTTTATGTCAATATTACTGTAAAGTCGTGATGCTTCGTTTTCTCACCAAAACCTCGGCATTTCAATTGTTCATGAAAACCACGAAAATACATTTCCCCTTAAATATAGTCCAAAATAAACACTTTTTCTCAGAACTTACAAAATGTCACTTAAACTACTCTGGTTTTCACCTATTCATATATATCGAATAACATTTATTTATGATTATGATTTATTTATGATAACACAGCAGTATTTAGTCGGGTTCTAAATACATTACAAATACTGGTTGAACTCGTGGGAAACCAGTTGCGTACCAGAATCCGCGAGAACGTACAGCCACTCTGACCCAATGCTTTCTCTCGCAAGTGTCCGTTCGCGCTGCTTCCGGCTCCACGCGGCCCCTTCCACCCCTGATCACCCCGTCCGCCCGCGCCCCCGCCCCCTCCCGCCTAGAGTCACGCTTCGATTGCGCTCGCGACCACCGCCACCGCGGCCCGACCTTGCTCCTCTCTCTCCCCCTCCCCCTCCCCTTCCTCCCTCCTCGGCCACACGCAGCCGGACACAGTCTTCTCCGCCTGACGAAGTCCACTGCCCACCACTGCCTAAAAGCTTTCTTTTATTTTTTATTTTTTTATTTTTTTATTTTTAATTTCCACAGACCAGCATTACTGCTTTACAGGGATTGATTATATCTAATAACAACTTAAAATACAATTATACAAATAAACAGTAGAAATACCTTTCAAACTACCTTTAAAAGGATTACATTCACACAAGGAAAGAGAAAAAGAAAAAAAAAAATAATACAGACAATCATTAAATATAAGAAGAAATAAGGGAAGCCCAACAGGTTCCTCATTATTGTATGATGTTTGATAAGTGCATAGTTGGTTGTTGTTTGCAATCTTTATTTTAATTTTGTCAGGTTTAAGGAGGGTCAGCAAATTGAATTAGGTACTTGTCGTATGGAAATCTGTTTTTGATTCTTGTTGTTGTTGCTGATGAACCAAGGTTGTAATGTTCAGTTGATGGAAAGTTATATAAAGATGTGAAAAAGGAATGTGCGCGTTTGAGCAGTATATGATGTATAGTTTCTGTTTTTAATTCTGAGTGTAATTGATTGTTCCTGATAAACCAGGGTGCGTTTACAGCTATACGTAGGATCTTATTTTGGAATGTTTGTATTTTCTTTATATTAGTCGCTGATGTGTTGTACCATATTGGGCATGCATACATTATGATGGGGAGAATTATTGCTCTGTAGAGTACTAATGTACATTCTGTTTTGAGAACGGTTTTTTTATTAATTAGTGGGTACAGTTTATGTAGTCTTTTATTTGCTTGTGTGATTTTGTCTTTTATATGGTTAGTCCATGTTAATCTGGTGTCCATTAATAATCCCAGATATTTAATGGGTTTCTTTTTTGGTAACCAATCTAGTGTTGTGTTAAGTAGTTTTAGTGGTTTGGGAGTAGTGTTAATTTGGCATAGAGTGAATATTTTTGCTTGGCATTTGCTCGGGTTTAGTTTTATTTTCCATTTGTCTGCCCATTGTATTATTTTGTTCAGTTCATCTTGTAGATTTTTAGTGGCTGATTTTAGGCACTTGTTAGAGGTTAGAATTGCACAGTCATCAGCAAATAATGCTGTTGTTGTGTTTTGGGTAGTTGGGAAATCTGCTGTGAATATATTGAATAGGGTTGCAGATAATGGGCTGCCTTGTGGTACTCCAGCTGTGATTTCTTTTTGTGTGGAGAAAGTTGAATTTATTCTTACTGTAAAAACTCTTTCTTTTAGGAAGCTTTTTATTATTTTTAACAAATAGAGGGGTAGTCCGGATTCTTGAAGTTTGAATATTAGACCTTCGTGCCAAACTCTGTCAAATGCTTGGGATACGTCTAGGAAAACAGCCAGTGTATGATTTTTTTGTTCGAAGTTTTTATATATAAGTTCTGTGATTCTTAAAAGTTGATGAGTTGTTGAGTGCTTTTCTTTGAACCCAAATTGGAAAGATGGTATATATTGAATTTCATTAATATATTGCAGCAGTCTTTTTAGTATTAATTTTTCCATTACTTTGGCTACAATAGGTATTAGGCTTATAGGTCTATAGTTTTCTGTAGATGCTGGGTTTTTGTTTGGTTTAGGAATTGGTATTACTATGGAGTGTTTCCATTTCTTGGGGTAGTATCCTGTTCTTAACATTGAGTTAAATATTGCAGTTAGGTAACTAATTGTTTTCTTATTTAGTTTTTGTAGGAGTATGGTTGGTATTTGGTCAATTCCAGCTGATTTTTTCTTAGTTAGGTGCTTGATTGTTTGGTATGTTTCTTTTGGTGATATGTATTTTACTGGGTGAGGAACTGTTGTTACTTCATAGTTATTGATGTGGATTAAGTTGTTATTGTTTGAGGTTGTATTTGGTGAAAATGTTTCTTGAAAATGTTCTGCTAGTAATTCGCATTTTTCTTTTGTTGTTGTAGCTGTTTTATCTGATTTCTTTAGTTCTGGAATAATTGTTGGTTCTTTCAATATTTGTTTTGTAACCTGCCATAAATTGCTGTCTTTAGGATTTATTGTTTTGATGTGATTTTTATATTGTTGAATTCTGTATTCATCTAGGGCTAGTTTAACTTGGTGTGTTAGTTTATTTAATATTTTCTTTAGATCAGGGCTCCTATATTGCTGCCATTGCCTGCGAATTCTGTGTTTTTTTTTAATTAATTTTTCAATGTCAATAGGTATTGTATGTTGTGAATACTTTGGTTTGTAATTTGGCTTTGTATTTGCTTCTTTTGCTGCATTTAGTATGATTTTGGTGAAGGTATCTATGGCAATATCAATTTCTTCTTTATTTTTCATGAAACGGTTTGTGGGAAGGGAATTAACAACGTTTGTTTGAAATTTTGTCCAATCTATGTTTTTTGTATCTATGCCAAATGGTTGCTCAGATTTAATATAGTTTATATCAGTAGTGAGAATAACAGGACAGTGGTCTGAGTCTAATTCGGGTAGTGCATGAGCATAAAGGGTATGTTTTAAATTTTTAGCTATGGTAATGTCAAGGATATCTGGTTCAGCATTACAGTTTTTGGGGTAGTGAGTAGGATTTGATGGAGCTATGATTTGAAAATTTAATTTTGATGATGCTTTTAGTAATTTTCTTCCATTAGGTGTGTTTACTTTACAGCCCCAATTGGTATGTTTACTGTTTAGGTCTCCTATTAAGATTGTAGGTTCTGTATTGTGTAGTATTAGGTTTAATTCGTTTATATCGATTTGTTTTTTGGGTGGTTTATATGCTGATATGATATTTATGCGTTCATTTTTTAGATTTATTTTTACTGCAATTAGCTCTAGGTTGTTTGATTTAGGGATAGAGATTAGTGAGTGGTCTAAATTCTTTTTAGTTAATATTGCTACTCCTCCTGCGGCGTGTTGGCATATTCTGTCTTCTCTGTAACAGTTAAATCCGGGGATTTTGAACAGTTGTCCTGGAGCAAGATGAGTTTCTGTTATGCATGCAATTGTTATTGAATGGTTTTTCAGGAATTGAATAAGTGTATTTCTTTTATTTGTTAGGCCATTTGCGTTCCAGTTAAGTATTGTTATTGATTTTAAGTTGTGTTGTTTATCCATTCCTTATTATATTTGAAATTTGGTTTGAAACAATATTTTGTATTTGTGGGAGTAATGTTGCTGTTATTTGGTTGACTATTGTTGGTAACATCTGCATTATAATTTGTGTAATATTTGACTGTATGGTGTTTTGTGTAACTGTTTGTGCATATGTGGGTGCAGTTGTGTTTTGGTTGTTATTAAGAGCTAAATGTGGCTGAGAAGGATTTCGATTTATGTGGGTTTGTTGTGGGAAAATTTGTGTGTGAGTTTTGTTATCGTATTTGTGTTGTGATTGTGGAGCTTGTAATTGTGTATTGAAGTAATTTGATTGAAGGATTCTCTTTCTTTTTGGGGAATATTTGCATTGGTTAGAGGTAGCCATATGGTTTTCTTTGCAGAGAGTACAAATTGGGGGTGGTGGGTTTGTGGATTGTAATAATTTGCAATCTTTTGTCCAATGATGCTCAGTGCAGTATCCACAGCTTGGTGGCATTGTGCAGTAATTTTTTGTGTGTCCGTATGTGAAGCATTTTTTACACTGAGGGGGGCCTTGTGGTTTCCTTCTTATTTCAACTTTAACAATACAGTGAAGTAGTTTATCTAATTTGAATATTTCTTTTCCTTCGGCGGAGTTAGTTAGTTCTAATGCTACTACTTTGAACGGTATTTGTTCTTTATTGGTGAGTCTGGTTACTTTTTTAATCGGGTAGTTTAGATTTTCAAGTTCACTATAAATTTCATCTTCAGTGAAAATTAGAGGTACATTTTTTAACACAACTGATAGGTTTTTTTCTGTTTGTAAACAGTAAGTATAGTAAGGGACGTTTTTCTCTTCGCAGTATTTTCTTGTTTTTCGATAATCTGTAATGTTTTTCAAAAGTATTTTTACCGAATTCCCTATAGTTCTAAAGGTAAATCCCTTGCCAATTAGTTCTTTTAGATCTTTTGTTAGTAGGGTTATGTTTTCTGCATTTCTGATACAAATTGGGGGTATTTTTATGTTTTCTGATTGTGGTTCATTATTATTAACAGTTTCTTCAGATTCGTCTAATGGTTCTAAGATTGAGTACCTATTTATTGAAAAAGCGTCTTTACTAGAACTGTTATTCAACATTCTACGTTTTGCGTCACTATGATTACTTACTTTTGATATTCCTCTTTTTTTGTTGGGTTGGTATTGCGCACTAGTTGGTTGATAGAGTTCACTGTCGACATCTGTGGACCTCTCATCTGCAGATTTGGGTTTCTCCGTTGCTTGTGTATGATCCTCATGTATTTGAGAGGTAAGTGCAGTTGGGTCGGACCGAGAAAGCTGAAGCTGTTGTTGAAGCATCTGGTTTTGATATTCTAATTTGCTGAGATGTTCTTGAAGGATGTGGTTTTGATGTAGTAGTTGTTGATATTGTTGATGTAGATCTGCTGTTTGGTTTTGCTGCAAGGGTTGTGTGTTGTTTTGATTTGTGTATATTTCATAATTTCCATCATTATTTAAAAGTTCTATGGAATTGGTAATGTGTCTTCCTAATGAATCCTCTTCCGATATCATTTTGAGAACTTTGTCGTTTTGTTTGTAGCACTTTTCACTATAATATTCACTATTTTATAGTTGTGATGAAACACTATATAAAACACAGTTGGTGTTTTTGTCTTCGTGGTGGAGCACTATTAATAAGTTAAGTGTTTATATCGTGGTTTTGCCGCAATGCGGCAAAACGAACGTTGACTACGTCTATTCACAAGCGTTATCGATCGCACCGGTTCAGATAAGACTTTTGACTCATACACTGTTATCTGCGTGTCAACTCAGAGCTTGTCCACGTCCGTATTGCTCGGCGGTTGAAAGCAGACTGCTTTCTTTTAAAATACGTACTTCCTTATTCTGGTTAGCTTCCAATTAAGGTGCGTTTAAGAAGAATAAGGTATTTTTGTTGAATGTGCATTTATTGAATCCTGGCGCATCAACTGCTTAGGCAAATAGTATTGTAACTGCAGTGCATGTTTTTATCTCGAGTATCGGAGTTTCTCTCCCGCAGGAATGTGATATCTGGCGCCGACATACATGTCGGCATTCCCCCTCTCAGATATCTCCCACCAGCGAGATGACGCACCAGCTGGGGCAAGCTCTAAGCACTCTGGTGGTCCTTTCCGTAATGTGTGGTAGTGTAGTGCATGTAAGTGTGTGTGTGTGTGTGTGTGTGTGTGTGTGTGTGAGTAAGGCGAGATGATAGGGCGGAAGAGGAAGAAAAGATCGCGCATGGTGCATGGCGCATTTCTTAGGGTGATTTTGCTGCGTTCACTGGGTACTGATCGAATAAAACCCGATCAGAGCAGCCGGCAGCTATAATTCACCTCTAAACAGTATTTGAAATCAACACAACTTTTTATTTTTTTATTTATTTACGTCAAAACAGTTTAAAACTGTGTATGACGTGCTATGGGGAGAAGTTAATTTGAAGTTACATTTATTGCATTATCAGCTACGTAGCTGGTAATGTTAATCCACCGCCTTGAGGATTCGAGCCCTAGACCTACCCGGTGAACGATACTACAGAAGCAACGCCGTTTCACATACGCTAACACAATTGGTTTCCAAGACGAAAATACTTCAGAAATGAGCAAAATGGCCATTTTTCTCACAATTATTGTAACTAACCACTCATTTTGGGTCCCGAATTTTTGTATTTATTTTTCAATATTCGGAGATTTATTGCCCTTTTCTTTGAACGTTTTTCACGTACACCAGGACAACATTCAAAGCTGTAGACATAAAGTATAAAGGTCTCTTTCTCGTACCAGCTTGTAGAGTGCCAAGAAGAGGCACTAACACAAGCGGAGATGAACATAAGGCTGTGAGCGATACACGAATTACAGTTTAAACTTCTATATCCAGGGCGGAACATAGGTTAAAAATTATATGAGAACCCGGTTCTCTTTTGTGAATAACATTTAAGCAGAAGCAAACATTTGAGTACAAAGTTTACTCGACATATGGATAGCTAATTGTGAAAACTATGAACCGGATTTTGGAGAAATTTACCTAGCCGCAACCTCCAAAGCTAGCCTGCTTGGATTGTCCACTTTCTACCAGTTCTGCCTCGTTAAGCAATACGGCTGCCATTACGTCCACTGCGAATAGCCATCTCGCTTGACCATCCTCATTCCGCATATATGGCTTTGCGCAATCTTCTTTGCCCATCCCACAATAAACGCAGCTTCCTCACGGTCATGTTTAGACGACATCAGCCCCACCAGAAAATGTCTCTGCGTGACATTTGAAAGCAGTAAAGCGTTTGGGGGGTCTATTATAATCAGCGTAAGGCGGCGACGGCCGTGTCCGCCTCGTCTCTCGTAACCATGCGTCGGCCTCGAGGACGGCGTCTTTCTCCGCTCGCCGTCCAACTCCGCGGCGGAACAAAAGAGCGCTGAGTGGCGGAGCGCAGACGCCGTTCGTGCTGGCGTGGGAGTCGGCGAGGGCAGGCCGGCCGCTCGTTTCGCCGTTCATTTCTTCCGCTCAGGGCATTAAAAGCCGTACGGAGTCTGGTGGCGGCGAGTAACGACAGTGCTCATGAAATCGAATTCTCGAGGACAAAATTTTTCTTGTAAAATTTTCTTCAAAACCTTCCAGTTTAGATTTGAAAAGATTTTTAGGCATTTCTATTTTGTTTACGTTCTCATCGTCTTCCAGCTTCAAAATTAAGCTGGGAGCACTCAAATGTATACTCTTTCCAATATGATGAATTTGTTTGCTTCTGTTTTTTTTCAATATCGGACTACAGAGATTAATTTTTAATTGCACAAATTATTGAGTTGCTTTAGTTACACTTAAACAGACGTCCTACTGAATTCCTTCTACCTAAGAATGGAATAAATAATTTTTAAACATGAAGCACACTTTCATTGATGTCACTACATAAAGTCCACTTCAAAATATCGTACTATTATTTTACGTGAGTATGAAAGTTTAATTCAGCCGGTCCGGGTGGCCGAGATCGCTAAGGCAGTAGTGCCGTAGCGATCTCGGACCGAAGGGTCGCGGGTTCGAGTCCCGCCTCGGGCATGGTTGTATTGTGTTCGTCCTTTCACCTCCTATCATCCTCATATATCATATCATCCCCACGTGGGTTGGCGTCAGGAAGGGCATCCGGCCGTAAAACTTTCGCCAAAACCAGAAAAACAGCGACCCCTTAAAGGGAAAAAGCTGAAGAAGAAAAAAAAAAAAAATGAAAGTTTAATTCAGTATGTAATTAATAAAAGTAAACGTGCTTATGTTAAATCTGATGTCTTCTTTTGTGACGTCTTTTGCTATTCGCCTCTTTGAGACGCCCCTCCTCTCGGGTGATATCTCTCCAGGTGCACTTAACTTCATGTCTACCAGCCTCCCCAGTCGGCTAAGCATTTTTCACTACTTGGTTATTCCAAGAATAGCCCTCCAGGGATTAAATTTAGATATTCTACAGAGCTTTTAAAACTTCAATAATTCTAATTATTCAGTTAATTGTTGAATTAATTATAAACATTTTACTGACGGGCGCTTTCTGGATATCTTTAATTTCTCACCTCTTTGTGTTTTATGTTTCAAAAATTTATTTTGAATTAATGTTGCTTATATTTCATTATTTTTTTAAATCGTTTATTTTTCTTTTTATATAATTTTCAATCAATTTAAAGGCATACTTATGTCTACCAAGGAAATATTTTTTTAAAACATCATTATTCAATTTTTCGGTGTTTCCCTCTACTAGAATATAACTTTAACGGCAATAATATTTTCCAGGAAGCCTACAAGTAAATTATGGGGTAAAATCTGTGCTCCTGAAAAAAGTATGGGGTGCCCCTATTAACAATTACGCGTTTCATTAATAGAAAACCTAAAGTTGTTTATTAATAAAAATATGTTGATAATTCAATCAAATTAATTGAAACTTTTATTTCAGGAACCCGTCAAATCTAAAACGCGGCTGAATATTGTTACAATAAGATAAACACATCGTTCAGTGTATACTCATATGAAAAATATTCACTTTTTTACCTTTTTAATAAATAATAACATTATCATATTAAATAATAACAAAATCAGAAAAAGGAGTATATTTTTTCTCAGTTTTCTCGAAATAAAGAATTTGGCGTCTGACGGGTTTCTGAAGTAAACGATTAAATTAATGAAACCAGTCATAATATTCACAGTTAGCTTCGTATCTCATTTTATGAGCCAATGCTAAAGCTCTTACCTACACAGATTTCCGCACTTACTTCAACGACCCACTAAGCCCGCCTGTTAGGCTTGGCTCGAGCACATGAGGCACGTTGCTCACTGCGGGGAGCAGAGGGCGAGGTGCGGCGCGGGGCGCTGCGAGCGCCAGAGGCCCATGGCGAGCGGGCGCCCAGCGGCGCACAGCCTTTCCCTTGAGCTTGAGACGTTTTTCCCGGCCGCGCTCAGCGCCGCTCAGCGCCTTTTACCTCCCGCGGGCGGCCTTGCGCCGCGCCGCGCCGGCGACGGACTGCCACGGAGGCGATGACGGCGCCAGCTCCCGCGCGACGCAAAACACCAACCCCAACCACGAAGACCTGGGTTTCAGAGATCATTTCGTATCGTGCATCCAGGAGAGCCAACTGCTATGCTTGTAAGCTCCGTAGATGAAATGTACGTTATTTCCCTGAAAGTGGCGGTGTTCCTCACCCGCTAGAAGGTGCGAACTTACAAATCGGATCCCTACTGCAGGTATCTCCGTCAGTGAGGCTCCATCCCCAACCGCGAGGTGCTACAAGCTCCCAACTGGTCTCCCTACTTGTGTGGTAGTGTGTGTTTAAGAGTAAGTGTAAGGGGAAATACGAGAACAAGAATGAGTAACGATAGATAGCGCTTAGTTCGTCTGTTTTTAAGGTACCCAAGATAAATTCCGGCGCTCGGCTGGTATTTGTCACAGAAAGTACCTATCAGTACAGTCGGCCGGTAGAATTCTCCTTCAGACAGCGACTGAATTCCATGTGAGTAGTGTCGAAAATCCACCACCATCGTCGGGCATAGATCCTCCCGTTCACTGGCACCACCGTGGCAACAGTTGTTGCCCTGAGCTCTCTCAGCCGGTAAAATGGATTAGGCTTTGGTCGTTCACAACGGTGAGGACGTCTTGGTATTGACCGAGGTAAATGTTGAGATTCAGACACACAGAAACCTCAAAATATGTAAACGTACGAAAGATCTGAGTTTACACGGGTGACATGTGATTCTTAACTCCTCAAATGACGAAATATGGACGAAGGATAGACACCTGTGAAGATATATTGTGCAGAAGAAATATACCATTTTATTTCAACATCGGTGACTCGCGGTTTCGATGAAAGTTGCGAGGCTCTTCGAAGAATGGAGATCTAGAGACCAATAAATCACGACATTCTGGACGGAGGGATTTATAAATACGAAAACCAGAGGTAACTAGTTTAAATACAAACCTCTAAAATAGGAAAACGTCCATGAGACAAGAATTAATTAGCCTCTTAAAATTTATGTATAATGACTCCATCATATTGATCTTTTAGTACATTTTTCGACCTCTTCATTATGAAAGTGATGTTTGTTGGACAGACATTTTGGGCCGCACAGGCATCAATGTAAGTCCAACTCGAATCCCTCTAAGGCCCAACCCTCAAAGAAGAAATTCCACGAAGAAAAAGCACTTATTCAATTTACACTTTTTCTTCTACACGACTTCAACAATTCCGAATTCATTAAAAGTGTATACACTGACGTATTTGCACAAAAAAGTTTGGAAACTATTGTGCACTAGAAGAGAAGTGTCACAATACAAAGGTGGAACACTGAATGAACGAGGGTTAGAGTTTTTTTGCTAGAACAGTTAGAAGCACTAACAATACAATATCGAATTGAGAACAGAAATTTTAAGAAAATTATAAGCACAGGAAGCCCTTCGTGGGGGTAGGGGAGGGGCTTGGACAGGCAGGGTCAGAACATAAATGTGGTGAGAACACAAATGCATGGGACGTTTCGAAGAGCGGAAGACTGTGCAGGGCAGCATACAATGGATGTGCGATAGAACAGGAACAGGACAAAGGAAGGCAGGATATAAGCAGGGCAAAGTAGAAGAGAGTAGAGTTGAGGCCGGGCAGAGTAGAGGCCGGGCAGAGTAGAGGCCGGGCAGAGTAGAGGCCGGGCAGAGTAGAGGCCGGGCAGAGTAGAGGCCGGGCAGAGTAGAGGCCGGGCAGAGTAGAGGCCGGGCAGAGTAGAGGCCGGGCAGAGTAGAGGCCGGGCAGAGTAGAGGCCGGGCAGAGTAGAGGCCGGGCAGAGTAGAGGCCGGGCAGAGTAGAGGCCGGGCAGAGTAGAGGCGGGGCAGAGTAGCGGCGGGGCAGAGTAGCGGCGGGGCAGAGTAGCGGCGGGGCAGAGTAGCGGCGGGGCAGAGTAGGTGCGGGGCAGAGTAGGTGCGGGGCAGAGTAGGTGCGAGGAAGAGTAGGGGCGGGGCAGAGTGGACTGGGGCAGTGTAGACGGTGGAAGAGTAGAGGCCGGGCAGGGTAGAGGCCGGGCAGAGAAGAGGCCGGGCAGAGAAGAGGCCGGGCAGAGAAGAGGCCGGGCAGAGAAGAGGCCGGGCAGAGAAGAGGCCGGGCAGAGTAGAGGCCGGGCAGAGTAGAGGCCGGGCAGAGTAGAGGCCGGGCAGAGAAGAGGCCGGGCAGAGAAGAGGCCGGGCAGAGAAGAGGCAGGGCAGAGTAGGTGCGGGGCAGAGTAGGTGCGAGGAAGAGTAGGGGCGGGGCAGAGTGGACTGGGGCAGTGTAGACAGTGGAAGAGTAGAGGCCGGGCAGAGTAGAGGCCGGGCAGAGTAGAGGCCGGGCAGAGTAGAGGCCGGGCAGAGTAGAGGCCGGGCAGAGTAGAGGCCGGGCAGAGTAGAGGCCGGGCAGAGTAGAGGCCGGGCAGAGTAGAGGCCGGGCAGAGAAGAGGCCGGGCAGAGAAGAGGCCGGGCAGAGTAGAGGCCGGGCAGAGTAGAGGCCGGGCAGAGTAGAGGCCGGGCAGAGTAGAGGCCGGGCAGAGAAGAGGCCGGGCAGAGAAGAGGCCGGGCAGAGTAGGGGCGGGACAGAGTAGGGGCGGGACAGAGTAGGGACGGGACAGAGTAGGGGCGGGACAGAGAAGAGGCGGGGCAGAGTAGCGGCGGGGCAGAGTAGGTGCGGGGCAGAGTAGGTGCGGGGCAGAGTAGGTGCGAGGAAGAGTAGGTGCGAGGAAGAGTAGGGGCGGGGCAGAGTGGACTGGGGAAGTGTAGACGGTGGAAGAGTAGAGGAGGGGAAGATTGGCTGCAGCAGGGTGGATGCAGATTGGGCAGAGTGGATGCAGCGCAGAGTGGATGCAGAGGAGCAGCTCTCCAAAGCAGAGTGACAGGGCAGGGCGGAGAAGGGCAGGCGCCGGGGAGGGCGCGGCCGCAGTGGGCGGGGCGATGACGCGGGGGGTGCGGCGAGGCGCGCCGGTGGTGCAACCTGGCGCAACTGGGTCGCGTCGGCGAAGGCGTGACACGCGCTCGGTCGCCGCCGCATACCTCGGGCGTGCGCGGGAGTTCCGGCCATCGCGCCCTCCGCGTGAGGCAACCGCCCCAAAGCACGGGCGCCGCCGCCGCCGCCGCCCCGCCGCCGCCGGGTGGGCCCTCGCGAGCGCTCTGGAATCGCGTTTCGCCGTCCGCGCCGTTGGGCAATTAATGCTTCGTGGAATGCTTTTCTCTTGCGCTGCTATTCATTCCTTACATGCTCAGACATTACGCCATGAGGTTGGTTTCTTTTTAAAAAGGAGTCGTCAAGTTCAAGGAACCTACAGGTAAATATTACCTCAGTCGCCCATCCCTTCCAAATTACCAGATAATCTCTTTGGTACCTTCATTACATACATACGCAGCATGATTTACAAGATTGCTATATGAGTATGAAGCTACATTAACTTATTCTCCAATGGAAATATGGCAAATGAAGTAAAAATATTTACTAATTCTAATCAAGGTTTTTGTCTTTACGCATTATGTATCCCTGCCTTGTTATTTATTGGATACATTTTCCCCTTTCCTTATCAAGATTCTCGTTAAAGAACCTCTATTTAGTACGCTGGTATATTAGGTTCCTTCGCTTCTAAAACGAGTTCTCTTCGACCACTTCTCATTCGTCTGCCCTGATCGGTAGCTTCCTCTGGTCTCTCCGATCAACATCCAGGCGAATGCCGAAGCAGAGGGGACACAGACTGCGCGTGGTCTTTCCTTCCTCTTCCTCGTCCTATCCTCACCCCCAAGTTACACAAAGACACACACATACTTAGATCCTCTACACTATTATACATGCCGGGAAACTAGTCGGGAGCTTCGAGCTTGCCTCGGGTGGTAGCGACGCCCTGCCGTGGGAGGTACCGAGAGAGGGATATCCACCGTCCTGGCGTGCATTTCCGTACCGGATCTCACGAACCATAGGGGGGAGGACCACCACCTTCAGGTATAAAAACGTTTCACCATACTAAAGGAATTAAACACCATAGTAGTCGACGGGCCCGGAGCCATTAATCAATCGACGACGTCTCAAATCGCCCAAATCAACATTCATTAGATATTTCTTAAAGAGATATACCTTCGGGGAATGTGCATGTACAGATATATACGCAATTTTACTAACAGATGTCATTCTGAGAAAATATCAATCCTCAATTATTTTATGTCGAAATTTTTGAAATGTAACTGTTGCTTCTACAATTCCACGAATGAAATTAACACCAATAACGTTTAACGGTACTTCTAGGAAGCTCCAATCTTGACGGTGTACTAAAGAAGATTTTCGCTCCTTCTATTTCTTTTTTCTTACCACTTATCTCCAATCGCCAATCAGAAGGTGCTAAGGTGTTACCAAAGGCATTCGAATACCCATCTTTAAAAACAACGCATGTTTAATGCATTCTCTAATATCGTGCGTGAAATTGATTGATATCGCGAATCTTTAAAGATAACACACCTCTTTTTGAGAAGGTCCGATGAAAGTAGGCATCTTTACGAAACAATCCTCTTGTACCACCCGGGCGTCGAAAGATGCACGAAATCTTAGGATTTCTCCGTCTTCGAAGACACGCGTTCGCTGATTGCGAACGGATGCATCTGAAGAAAGCGGAACAATCAAGCTAAACAGTACGGCACACACAGCGCGCGAGCCGGCGCGTGCCAGCGCGATGAAGCATGACTTCGCGGGCGGTGGGGCGTGGTTCAGTAGGGCGTGGCGGGGCGTGGCGGGGCGAGGCGGGCAGGGGTGGGGTGGATGGGTGGAGTGAGATGGGGGAGTTGAGGAGGTGGGAGAGGATAGAGTGAAGTGGATGGGGTGGGTGACGTGAAGGGAGGTATGTGGGGTAGGGTGGGCGGAGGGGGTAGGGTGGTGTGAGGTGGAGTGAGGTGTGGTTGGGAGGGGTCCGATGGGGTGTAGTGAGGTGGATGGGGAGGGATGTGATAAGGTGAGGTGAGGTTAGCAGTTTCGGGTGGAATGAGGTGGATGGCGTGGGTTGATGTGGGCAAGATGGAGCGAAATAAATGGTGTGGGGTATGGTGAATGGAGGAGATGGGAGTGGTGGAAGAGGTGGGGTAGGGTGGAGTGAGATGAGGAGGAATGAGATGGAGGGGACGATGTGAGGTGGACGGGGTGGAGTGAGGTGGATGTGGTGATATGAGGCGGGTGGAGTGAAGCGAAGTGAATGGCGGAGGGTGAGGTGAAATGAGCGTGGTGGAAGAGGAAGGGTGGCGTGGGATGAGGTGGGTAGGGATGGGATGTGGTGAGGTGGGCGTGGTGGACTAGGGTGAGATGGAAACGGTGGGTGAGGCGGATTGGGCCAAGACTCATAACTGCGCTAGTGGAACGGCGTGGGTGGTGAATGACGTAGCGTTGAGGCGGGCGGAGGGTTGCCTAACAGGCGGTGGAGGCGTCGCCGCCCTCTTTGTAAGCGTTCGCCTCGTGTAGAGCACCGTTCGGGAGCTGTCTCAGAGACTACAATGCGGGCGTGAGTTGCGCATACGTCTGGCTCAGGGCTGACGAAGATCATATAAATCAAACGGTCGTAATCTTTTGATGGAACGTTCACGAGATCGTTGTTCCCTAGATGCATCTTCGTAGCCTTGGGACGTGAGTGGCTAGCCAGAAGGTTCCGAATCACTCAGCGAAACGTTCATGAAGATCGCGCGTGACTGTGAATCGCGAATCTATTCGGTCGTGCTGTCAACGAAGGGGTTCGCGTATTGTCAGTGCTTCAGAAGGTAGAGAGGGCATCGGGGATAAATACCAGCTCCCCTAGTTAACCGACATTCGAACATATGTTATGATGGCGTAACCTGCTACTTGCGATTGAGTGATTACGTTACACCAGGGCGTTATTTCATGTACAGACAACGATTGACATAAATTATCCCTAAGTTAACCACTTTATTATATATTCTTTTTATATTTCACTTCTGAAAAAATACTATCTGTTCTGAAAGGAAATTGAGTAAATGGTTGAAATGAAAACCATTTCATTTACACGTACAAACTAGTTTCATATTTAATTGAATTGGTGATTACAGTGGTATTTGGGCAGTTAAAAGATGTTCACCATGCAGTCTGCATGCAAGTTCACTATAGTCAAGAATATTCTTTGCTAAATGAATGGATGTTTATTAAATTGCTTCAGATTATATTGGCTTCTTTTCGTAACGACTGTAATAGGTGAGACATTGAGGTCACCATAATGAGTTTTATTAGTAATGACATCTCGTAGTTGTGGACGAAACTTGAGTACACAGTGTTAACAAAATATTTTCCATTAAACTCAAAATAAACTTTTCTATTGTTTCCTGTCACACTGTTCTCTAAAATTGTCGAGAAGTAAGATCAAATGGTATTCGTATTGTCAGTCCTTTTCCTTTCTTTCATTCGTTCATTGGAAGAAGTCATAGAAACAAAAAAATATCTATTTCAAATTTCTGTGTACCAATTTGTTATCAAAATAATGTTGAATGAGGTTCACGGTAAGAATGAAATGAATGAGAGTTACAAAAATCTTATCATTGAACGAGTTTCTAAAACCATTTATCATCACAATTATTAATTCTTAATGGGCAGTTGTTAGATTAAATTTCCCTTCTTTCCTGAGCACAACTTTCACTCGTTTCATTACTAATGATAATAATTATATCGGTATTGTAATGGTGAGAAGTTACTGACATTGGGGCATTTTACTATATTCATTGTTTAATTACAAAATTCCTATTTTACACAACCGTGCGAAGCTTAAACGTTGTGTCGTGAAAAGTGGGAAATTTTGACTTAACTACGTATTCACTGCGCATGCTGATTTTCTTCGCAAATTCTCAAGAATTCCTTACCTTCATTAAAATATTACATTTCAAATTTGATCTTGTGTATACACAAGCGAGAAACCTAATTCATAACTCGAAAAAATAAATCATTTTCGTTGACTGGGGTTAACCATAAATCCATTTTGAGAGTTTCCAAAGATCAAAAACTAAATAACTAAACGGAATTAACAGTTCCTTAGCATCATCAACACTAGTACAATGCAATATTGCCTCGATAAAATGATCTATTTTCACAGATTATTGCAAACGTTGCAACCTCAAGAACCTCGTAGTCACTTTGATATGACCGACAAGGTTGTATAAGAGATTTCAACGCAAGCACAAGCAAAAAGCAGCATTCTGCCACCGTCACCTGAGCACTTGAGTTGGTGCATTGATGCAAGGGGGACGCGCTCGCAGCGAAGAAAGCGTTCGAGGATTGGACGAGGAGCGGCGCGGCGCGGCGCGGCGCGCTGCGGCCGTGGTGGCAGAGGCGGCGAAGGACATGGAGAAGGGAGCCAAGGAGGTTGAAAATGCAGAGGAAGAGTAAGAGTAAGAGGAAGTGCAGGAAGAGGAGGAGGAAGTGGAGGAGGGGGAGGAGGAAGTGGAAGACGAGGAGGAGGAAAGGGAGGAGGAAGTGGATGACGAAATGGAGGAGGAGGAAGTGAAGGTAAAGCCGGGTGGGGAAGGTGGTGGCAGAGGAGAAGGCAGGAGGTGGAAAAGGAGAAATTCAAAAAGGAAGAGAAGGCGGCAGAGAAGGTTAAGGATGACGCAGAGGAAGTAGAAGGAGAGGCGAAGGATGAGGAGGCGGAGAATGTGGAGGAGGAGGAAGTAGAGGTGAGAAATAGGAGGAGGGCAGACAAGATGACGGCAGTGGAAAAGGCGGAGAAGAATGAGGAGGAGGAAGTGAAGAAGGGAGCGAAGGAGGTAGATGAGGCGAACGATGAGAACGCGGAGGAGGCAAATAAGGTGGAGTAGGCGGGCGGGCAAGACTGTGGCATAGGAGAAGGCGGGGGCGGGTGAGGCAGGCATTATGCAGAATTAATGCGCTTGGCCAGAAAGCGAGCCGGTCGGGCGGCGCGGCGATGGCCGTGACCTTGGGCGGACGCCCATTCGTCCGCGCGAGAAAGTCGCCGCTGGGAGGCGAGATGGCTTCTGGCTGGCTGATCAGGCGGAGCGCGCATCTGCAGCGACCCGCCATGCGAACACTTTCGACCGAAACAGCTGCTTTTCTGTATCGGCAGGATAAATCCTGGCATTTCTCTAGTCCAAATTTCATTCGTGGCGGCAGTCGAGTTGTAAAAAAGTCAGATGTTTTTGAACGTTCATTTCATCAAAATGGTTTGAAAACTTCTGTTTACATTTCTTATCGAAAATTGCCTGTTTCTGTAGATGTGAAGCATTGAAATATTTCTGTGATTAATTTAAATACAACTCAAAAATATACCGTATTTACTATGTTGATATATATACTTGTTGATCTTATAAACGTGTGTTATGTTATTGTGTAGAGTAATAAACTTATACTAATCAAATAATAGTAAATATAAAATCTTACATAAAGTAAATTCAAGAATTTTGAATTCAAATATTGAAGCTTTCAAATAGCCAGTCTCTTTCAGAATTTGAGAACTTCAATGCTCCATCCTTAGTTCTCAGGCGTTTCTTTGTCATTAGATATCAATCTGTTGCGAAAAATGTGTGGTTTAGGGTTCTTAATAATATAACGAATTTTCGTTCTTAAAATTTCTATTTCCAATTTAATATCGTCACGTCGTCATCGTCATAGTTGCATTACTTCATTTACAGAGAGTTGATAATAAGTCGTTTCTGTCAAGAAACTAGTATTTTCTAAGTTAATTTGAAAAAATCCACGTTACCATCTTTGCAACCAGAGTTGCAGTCTGCTTCTGCAGCGGATACCTGCCCTCCACATCTCTCTGACGCGACCTCTGCCGGTTTACCTCGACCTCCGTCTGAAACGCCCATTCTATTATCTCCCCCGCCTCAACCCATATCTTCCCTTCCCAACCACCCGCGCCATCTCCAGCTGTGTCTGTCGCGCTCCCTTCCACGTTTTTTGCTATCTGCACTCTAGATGCTTCCAGGCACTATCAGATGTGCTCCTCTCGCTTTTTCCTCTTCATTTTTAATATCCCATTTCTTTGCCCTGTTCGCCTTGCATTAATTCTCATTATTTCTTCGACTCCTCTGTCTCCTTTCCTGTTTCAGGAATCGCAGCAACCTCCAGCATAGCCTCCGCCGCGGCGGCGGCGGCGGCCCGCTCGCCACATGGCGCGGCATATGGGTGAGCGGCGAAAGGAGATTCGGACAAGGCCTCACGCCTGTCCACCCGTCTCCTGTCCCACCGACCGCTCTCCCGTCTGTACTCTCGCCCTCCTGCGCGGCGCATGCCGCAAAACAAGGCATGCAAGAAAGAAAATATGTAAGGGAGAGTACTTTTCAAAATTTAAGAAAACACATCTTTAAAATTTAATTATTGGCCACAACTAAATTATTCATTCCTTTTAGTTGTTATAATTTAATTTATAATAAGCAATATTTTTTACTAAACGGATTTTTCTACTAAAATACTACGAATTTAATCACACAAAAACGTAAGGTCCCACGCAATTCATAGCACGTCCGTATAAAAGAACATTCGAAAGTGTATTCAGATTAGGGCTGTATAGTATTTCCTTTTGTAATTACGTAATTTTATGAGGAATATTTTGTGAAATGATTACTAGATTTATGTAAGGGGGTTCTTGGCCGTAACCTACGGGTTACGGTAACACAGCCCCTTCCTAACTCACCACCTACGGATGTCTTTCGCCCTCACCTGCTTCCAGCAACTGCAGGGGCAAATGCCAAGGAGTTCTCAGGCAGGTACAGTGGCTGTACCTGCTTCTAGCCCAGCTATCTCTATACTGACGTAAGTACAAAAATAGATAAATAAAACCATCTATATAATACGCAAAAAAAGTATCCAAGTTATCGACGTTTAAAACACTAAATTTTAAAAATACGTTTATTAGGAATTCATAGAATTAAATTATAGGTATTTGGTAAAATTAAGAGACAGCAGTAAAACAATTAAAATAATAAAAGTTTCTTTGTCACGTATAGCCAGTCAATAAGACACAAGAACCTTCTCAGCATATGAGATATTTATTTTTTGAGTTAAAAACTGCACGATGTTTCATTGTTTGATGTTACCACATATTCAAGTGGAGGTTCTGGATAAAAACTTATTTATTTTATTGATTGTTTGTAATTGATTTAAAAACTAAGACTTAAATTTATTTCATAAAACATTTTGAAGTATATTTATAATATTTGAAAACTTCTTTTAAAGAAATTCGCACATGGACAAGGGGGCAGTCGGTCTTTTCTCTTCATTTTTAATATCTCTTTCCTTTTCCGTGTTCCTCTTGCATCAATTCTCATTCTCGCTTCGTCTCCTCCGTCGCATTGTATTGAAGACATTTTTAAGGGCAAAAAGCTCCTTCGTACTCCTCACTTCGGAGGGGAAGTAAAGCCGGTTGTCCCATAATGTCAATTAACAGCAGATAAAAGATCCTCAAGCCTAAAACAACCCTCTGAACTAAATTCTAATCTCTGATTTCTTCGCACGAAAGTTACCTTCATTCTCCGCAAGTTGGCAAAAGGAGCATAGCCAAATTTGCGTGGTCAGGTGGTAGAGCAGGCCTGATGGCCTGAGCCTCGTAACATAGAATAAGGCATACCTGAATTGTAGTAGTATTGAAGACATATTTTTAAGGGCGAAAAACTCCTTCGTACGCCTCACTTTGGCGGGGAAGTAAAGCCGGTTGTCCCATAATGTAGATTAACTGCATATAAAAATTCCTTAAGCCTAAAACAACCCTCTGAACTAAATTCTATTCCTCGCCTAAGTGTTACCTTCATTCTCCACTAGATGGCGAAAGGGGCATAGCCAAATTTGCGTGGTCAGGTGGTAGAGCAGGCCTGATGGCATACCTGAATGGAATGGAATGGAATGGAATCGAATCGAATCGAATGGAATGGAATCGAATCTAATGGAATAGAATCGAATGGAATAGAATCGAATGGAATCGAATCGAATGGAATCGAATGGAATCGAATGGAATCGAATCGAACGGAATCGTATGGAATCGAATCGAATCGAATCAAATGGAATGGAATCAAATGGAATGGAATCGAATGGAATGGAATCGAATGGAATGGAATCGAATGGAATGGAATGGAATGGAATGGAATCGAATTGAATTGAACACGTGCTCCCTCATGACACCGCCTTGGCGGACGCCGTCACTCCTTCGCCTGATGGGGCGGCGCCGCCCTCCCGCTTGCAGCTCTCTGCGCGGTGCCTTTCTCGGTGAGATAATCATTCAGCCAGCGAGGAAAGTTGGGGCTGACAACAAGTACGTCGCTTAGAAAGGTGGTCTGCATTTTCTCACAATTCTTCTGTTGAGCGGCGGCTGCGTCAGCTCAGGGTCAAGGGAAACCGAAACTCACATGAAATTATGTTTGTTAGGGGGATTTCCTGAGCGCTGCATTGTGTGAGATTCATTCTTCTTAGTAGTCACGAAGTGCTGCGTGACAGCAAACGAATTACGGTAAGGGAGAAGTGAAATGTGAAAATTTTCGCAGACTCGGTGACAAAACTAACAAGTGTAGACCTGAAGCTGGTGAACTCGTGACTTGAACTCTTGGCATCGAAGTATAGATAATGTTTACACAACATTCACAACAAATATCTACAACGTAACGAAGAATTCCTGACATTTTACAATATTCTCCCAAACATCGTCCCAACCACATGGAAGGGGAGAAGTGAAATGAAAAAATGTTCTCACACTTAGTGACAGAAATAACAAGTGTAGACCAGAAGCTGGTAAACTCGTTACTAGAACTCATGACATGATGTAGAATCCTTGAACTGTAAGACGCGTATTAAACCACACTGTACAATATTGCGGCCTAGATTATTTGCTCTCGGAATAGACAATTAAAGAAACTATTATTCCGGTCCTGTCGCACTTTCGTTTCGTTTCTGGACACCGCTCCCCATGTGCATTCTTCGTGCGATACTTTCACAATACAACAATGCGAGTTTCATTAGAATTAAACGAGATTTTCTTGTGTAAACTAATATTAAACAATGATTGAAATGTGAACAATGATTAACATGAGAGATATCAAAGGGTGCAAATATGAGAAATGTTGATGAATGTCACGGACAAATAAAAAATATAACCTTACAAGTGTACAATTTACTTTTTACAAAATTTATATAATTTTAATATTATTATTAACTATTGTTCTTATTTAGTGTTACTCTAGATGAAGCAGACACATCGGTCAGAGAAACGTTATATCATTTAATAAAAATATTATTTTAAATTGACTGTCTATAAATTTATTAACAGATATTATAATTCATAATATTTGAACAACGGTCACATATATAACCTATAAGATCATCTTTTTAAATAATACTAATTTATGAAAAAATAATAAAATTGTAATAAAATCGTGCTTCAATAAAAGATATATAAATAAATGTTCAGTCACATTTTGTAAGTTTGTGAATAAATGGTTAAACTAAATAAATAGTGCATTCACTACACTGACTAAGGACATAAGGTTACTATCTTACCTGAAACTACCTGTTATACACCACACTGAATTAATTTTTTAGAGAGATTGAGCATTACATTAAGTGAAAAGCATACTGCATTTATTTTGAAATGTAATAAATTATTTATTTCATGTTTTTTCTTCATTAAGGATGAATTACCGTCATAATAAAATGATTCAGAAAGATAAGAATTTATATTGTACTGAACAATGTCTCATTATTGTTATTCTCCCTCATTGTTATAGTTCCCGTCTCCTTTAGAATAATCCTCCAAATTTAGTAGGAACTCGTGAACGTCTGGAACCTGTTGGGCTTATTTCCTTCAATATTCTTTTAAAAAATTTTCTTCGTACTTCACATTATTAATCAGTTAAATTAAAGAAGTAAATGCAAATTTACAGGAAAAAGAAGCAAATCTCTACAAGCATTGGCAAACTAACACAACACAATGAAAAAAGAGTGGCTTAAATTTAGTCTGAATGTACGGAATAAGTCATTTTCCGTAGCAAATGTAAATGTTAACAATATCACACAGACACACATTTTTCAAAAAATCCAATTTAACCCCTCTTTTTAGCTGCCTGGAACAAAATGTTGTGTGTCTGTTAGTAAATCTAAATGCATTTTTCTGTGAAAATAAATGTAATAGATCTACTGAAAATGTAGTTTTGAAAATTTAATAATATTGTGTATCAAAACAATGAATTTAAAAATGAACTATTTAATATTTATTTGACATTTAACAACGAGTACGCAATGACATCAACGATAAAATATATCCCACAGTGAGTTCCTTCGGGGTTGACCTTGTTAAACGGTAAGAATGATCAAGAAATGTTTCAATTGCTTTCGTTTCAAATGAGATCATGTCCTTCCTTCCGGCGAACCATTTTATATCAACAGACAATGAGAATTGTCTGACGAGTTCAAATTTGTGCTAGTTGTGTTGAATTAATAAGTCGTAACTCTTTGAATGAAATTTAATGGCTTTTTTGACTGTTGAAGGTCGTCATGCTGAAAAATTGTATAATTCTAAAAATATACCACACTTAACAGTAATGAAACTTCGTCAATAGATCCTTGAAACGAACTCTAACATTGAATGCAATATCATAAAGACGCACATTTTAAAAAAATAGAGCAACTGAAAATGACTCAAATTATAATACAGATCTGAATGAAAAGGGAATTATGAATAAAAAATACAGTTGCTCTATTACTAATTCGTTAACTTTGGAGTATCTCAATTACCAATTCTTGAATGATTTTGGAGTATCTACAAACCTTACCAGGGCATTTATCACAATCATCAATTATATCAAGTAGAAGCATAATTTGCCCTGTACCCCGTCCCGCCCTTCTCGCTTCACCAAGTTCCTCCCTACCCTTTCTCCCCGCCTCGCCACCCACACCCAAGCCACTCCTCTCCCAGCTTCACCTCACAGCTCTACCGCCATTGTTGCTACTATCTGCAGACCGAAGCTGCTGGCAGCTGCCCACACTAGATGCTTTACTGCATAATACTGGGAAATACACATCAACAAAAGTTGAATTGGAATATCACCGCACATTATTGGCCAACAATCAAAGTGATGTATCAAGTTTGTAAGTTGGGCAATGCTCTGCCTATGACTCAAAAATCGATTTAATTGTCTGGGAGCAGCCATATACTTTCTTTCAGTTTTATTTATACAGAAATTAATGAGAGGGAAAATATTTCATGTTAATACATAATATAAGAAATATGTTAAACAAAACAATGATACTGGTAGAATAAATTGATGATAGGTTATATAAAAACGTTTATCCCAAAATATGATATGAGAAAACGACAGTTTAGTAGAGTTTTAGTAGTAGTTGTCACGTGATTATAAAATACTTGTAAACACTAGTAAACTCTTGCAAAAACACATAAATCATAATTATAGTGTTGACGACCAGATTTATCTACAACAAATAACACCTCTTTAATAGGATTAACTAATATTTGAACTTCATTTATTTTACTTTATTTTATTTTATTCTAAAGAATTTTTTCGATGCAGCATTTTTAATACTGCGACTCTGGGTAAAAAATACATGTACACTAATATTTTCTGTGTTTTCAAAACTTTCTAAAGACTAACAGATTTCGTTTCAAACCGACACTACAGATAACATCATCAGAGGCATCTTCAAACCCGACAAAATTTCACTTAACAAAGCAACTATTTGCAGAGGAGAAACCGCTCACAAGCTCATACAGGCTATTTACTTTTCGTATCGGCTACCAGTTACTGGTTTGGAAAACCAAGACGCCTCAGTGGTGGACAGGGAGTTGAGTTGGCGTGTGTTCGAGATGCGATCCCCTCAAAAGCTCGTAGAGGCTTATTCACTTTTAAAACCGTCGACTGGTTTTTGTTGAAAAAAAGCTGCAGTTCTCGGCGTGGAGGCGCCCCACGGGAGTTAACAGTCAAGCAGGCGTGTGTTCGAGATCCGGACCTCTCAATGAATAACTAAACGCATCACTCGTCTTCGATCATTGGTCTTTATTTCAGTTAGTGTAGTGAGTTTTATACATAGAGGTGTCAGTGTTATTCCCACACTATATGGTGAGATCTGGCACCACCCTACAGATTTACTAGGGAAGAATTTCCCTCTCTAGGATTCTCCTCCAACAGGTCACTGTCCCAACCGTGGCAAGCTCTAAGCTTCTGACTAGAGTTTCATCGTATATGGAAGTGTAGTGCATGTGAGTATAGGTGTCGGAAAGTAAGAGGTGGGGGATAGGACAAGGAAGAGGATGGAAAGATCGCGTGCGGTCCGAGACCCGTTTGTTAGTGTACTGTTCCGGCTCTCGCGTGGCGTTCAGTGGAACTAAAGAAAACTACCGATCAGAGCAGCCGGTCGCTGAGCCCTCGGCTGATATCCGCTTAATTTGACCTAGTAGCATGTAGCTACCGCCAAAAATTCACCACCATCGGGACTCGAACCCAAGGACCTCCCAGTCAGTGTTCGATGTCGTATCACTACCAGTTTTTTTGTTGAGAAAAGGCGAGAGCCTTAACCGAAGTGGCGCGCAGACACCCAGACGAGCAGGCGTGAGTTCAACATCAGGACCACTCAAAAGCTCATGAAAGGTTTTCGACTTTTCGTATCGACTGCCAGATTGTGTTGGGAAAAATGAGATTCCGCAGCGTGAAGACGTCCTAAGGACTTGTACACGGAGTCGAGCAGGTGTGTGTTCGAGATCCGGGACTTTCAAAAGCCTCATACTTCGTGTATCAACCATCAGTTTTTGGTGCGAATAAGTGAGTCTTCACCGCGGTAACGCCCCAAGGGCGTGAAGATGGAGTCGAGCAGTTTGAGATCAGATCACTCAAACATTTATGAAGATCTATTTCTTTTTCGTATCGTCCGGCATGTTTTTATTAATTATTAAAATTATTTTTAACCATGATGAATACATGGTTCAGTAACTTTAACTTTTTCACATATATATTGGATGACTTATAGTTAACATTAATTATAATAACTAACTATATTCGACCTCCAACATTGGTTTAAGATACCCATTGAGCACTTATAATTAGTTAACATCAGAAAATATGTGGAGAAGGGCTTGTAGCGAGTGTGTATTACGGATTCGGATCGGGAAATCAGTAAATGTGGCCAAATTGTGGGGGTCTATTTGATTTATTGAGGATATATTAGAATATAAATTGTTGAAGAGGTGAGCGATGTGATGATTAATGGATGGTAGGTGTAATTTTTTATGAAGTTCATCATAAGAAATGAACCATGGGGCATGAGTGACTAATCTAAGGAATTTGTAATACATTATTTGAATTTGATAGATGTTTGTGATGCGGTCGTCTAAATGGAGCGAGCATTCTGCATTAAAGATCTGATTTTTTCTTTGTGTAGGGTTGGTGCATTGGATGAGAGAATGCTTTTATGGTTTAGTAGTGGTTTTAGCAAAATTAATTCAATTTTGGTTTTTTGCATTATCTTTACTATGTGAGCTTTCCGGGTTAACCTTGTATCAAAGTATAATCCTAAATATTTAACAGTTTGAATGTATGTATTTCAGGGTATTCTGTTGCTATTAATTTGGAGTGGGTTCGTCGTCTAGCAATTCTGTGTCGGGTCAACGCGCGAGTCCTTGGGCCTGAGGGCGCGGACGCGGAGCCGGGCGGGCGCGCGTTCGAGGTCCGGGCGCGGCGGGCCCCGGAGCGGCGGCGGCGGCGCCGCCGGGTGGGCGCGTGGGGGGGCGTGGGGCGCCGGGGGGAGGGGGCGGCGCGTGGAGGGGTGCGCGCTATCGAGGTTACGGTGGCGGCGAGCGCCGCGGTGAAGGGGCTATATAAAGCGGCGGGAGGCTGGACGCCAGAGTTTCAGTGAGTGTTGTGCCAGTGTCCGAGAAGCCGAGCCGAGCAGCAGCGGCAGCGGCCCAGTGGGGAGAGGAGAAAGTTCTCGAAGCAGCGGCAACGCGAGCACTAGGTGAGCGGCGCTCGCGGGTGGTGGTGGTGGCGGCGGCAGCGGCGGCCGGGTGGCCGTGTCGGGCGGGTGGCCGCGCGCAGGCGCCGTGCTCGGTACTCCGCGCGTCGGCGACGGGCCGCTATGTGCTTCTTTGGCGAGAGCCCGCGGCAAAACCGTTGGCGGAACGTGAGGACGGGCGAAGTTCGAGTTCGTCGAGAGTAAAAACGCAGCTGTAAACAACTGGAGGTCTTCGCATTCCTGGTGGTCCGTTTTGTTATAGGATCGACATAAAATGATTAATCATGGGACCTACAAATCACCATAGAGCTAACCTTAGAAACTTCACCACCTTATAATCCACTTAAGCACCAACAGCAAACTTAATTTGCTGTTATATTCTCAAAAGTTTGACTCAAATTAACTTGACATCCGATAGCTTCCGTTTCTTGAAAATTTGCAATGAATGTGTTAAAAAATGTTTTGTTTCCACATATGTAATTAAATCTGCATTATTTGCTAGTAATTAATGTTTCAGAATATATTCTAGGACTTGTAAAAAATCGTGAAAACCTCCATCTCGTTCCTTTCAATAATAACAAATTTCTCGAAAAATAATATAGGTATCTTCGGAAGGCATATTCGTACAATGTATTTTCCTAGGAAGAAACTGCCGATCCGATGTGTTTTGAAAGTACAAAAAATCTTCCGTGTCGCAACTTGATAAGTCGTGGGGGGGGGTGGAGTTGCGCTGGGCAGGCGTCCTCCTGAGACAACCTCGCGAGGAGATGTTGCGCGCTGGTAGCTCGTGAGGATTGGGGGGCAGTAAACGCGATAAACGCGGCGGCTCTTTCGACGCCTAATTCCTCTTTACGACACGTCAACCGCCCACCATAAATGTGAAAACCTCACTTTATATGCTGCCGCAACTCGGAGAACGAGAGAGAGAGGAAGTATTTCGCCTTTACTCCGGAAGCCATCTTCCGCGATTTGGTGTTAACGGGACACCGACTCACTCTCGGCCAGTGGGTTCGCGCTGCAAGTGTGGACTTTTTTCTTTCATTTTTCTTCTTTTTCGTTTGTCGTTCGTATTTGCGGATAATGCGGGAAAAATATTGGCTACCGTAAAACAGAACGAGCGTTGCAGGATATAAATGTACGTTGGGATTTATGAACGTCCACACGCTTCTTTATGGCGTTAGACGTGTTATTTCTGCTGAAGAAAAATTGATAGAGGAGAATATGCCATACTGACTGTCCCATATTTGGAAGATGGAGGAATTTTTTTTCGTGAACCAGCATGACAAGTTTTATTACGTGAAATCCGATTGGGAACCTGTTCCTAATTTTTTTAGCACTGCGGATTCTTCTGACGTCCTGTTGACTCCGCATGCCATTTAAATTGGAAGCCAAATATGATATTAAGCAAATATACAGAAATTAATTTATTTGCTTTTTTTAATATTCAACAACTCTCGTAAATAATTACTTGTAGCTACTGAGAGTTTAATACTCGATAATGAATTTAATCCCAACGTTCTCATTTAATCAATAATAGCTCGCTCGCACAGAACATTGTCATTAAATATAAACTGTATGTTTGAAAAATAAGATATTTTAAAGCCTAAAGTTATAAACTGAAGTTTGCAAAACATTTACCAGATGTTAATTTACACACTTGAATCGATCCAAAAACATAATTTCAAAAACTCAAATTTTAGTTTTCTAAATTATTTTTCCACTCATTTTCGATTTTGAATTTTCTACATACATCCTTTTAGATAAATTATTAAAGTACAAATTGCATATCAATGACAGGGCATCAAAACAGAAGTCGATTAATAATACCAGTTGACCTATTAGAAGTACTGTCTCGATCAGTGTTTTAAGAACTTATAGAGCAAATTTTATGAATTTCGTAATGATCTCGGAAGCAATTGCAGTTCACTGCTTCCTTATTACATCTATTCAGATACTAAGTTATTTAATATTAAACGCAACGAGGAAAAGGTAGCTCTTGCACTACTTTACCCTTTTTATTCACTTCAACTGTACTTATTCTTTTCTTTGGATTAGGTGATAGACATTCAACAATCCCTAACAATGTGGCATAGACACTTAACATTAAATGCACTATACGTAATAATAAATGCATGACTAGATACATCTCATAACGACTCCTCTATTTATGAAAGAGCGCCTCATCGGTAGTTTTCCGTGGTTTCTCCGATCAGTACCAAGCGAATGCCGGAGAGGTACCCTAACAAACGAACCAAGGACAGCTCACGATCTTTCCTTCCCCTACTTGTTCTTTTCTCATCCTTCACTTACTCACACCTACACTGACATACCCTAAGCTACCGCGCATGCCGGAAGACCGGCCGGGAGCCGAGAGATCGTCCCGGTTGGGGCGGTGTCCCGCTGAAGGGAGACACCTGGTTGAAAGTAAAGTTCGGGGCCGGACCTCGCCATCCAGCGGGAGACGATCACCGTCACCTCCCACGCGAAAAGCAGGCCCTACACTTACGGGACTAATGACCTTAGTAGTTGACGCGCCCGGAATCACTATTCAATCTGAATAAGCATCCTCCTCCACCTGTGATCCTACGCCTGGAAGATCCTCGCATGGACAGGAGCGTCGTTAACACAGCTCGTTAGCAGGTACACGCAGCCACCCCCTTCCCCCCGTGAGCGCAGACGCAGTCGGCACACATCCCGCGAAGCGCAACCGCGAAAGAAAGCTGCGTCTCGATTTTTTTTACGGCGCGAAGCCGCAAGGAAGCAACACAGCGCCACCAGACACGCTCCACGAGCCACAGCATCCAACCGACCAACCAACCACCCTCCCTCCCTCTCTCCCCGAAGTGGCACGCATCTTCCTCCTCGCCTCCTCGGGACACGAAAATCTCTCCGGCGAATCAATATCCAAAGGGCGGAGACGCAGCGGCGCACGGAGCGGGCGGATCTGGGTTAATGAAGGGCGTAATCACGCATACAAATAACTTTATTACCCCGCGCAACAGCGCACTACCCCTCTAGTCTCCCGGGAAAGGGCTTGCCTCGGAGGGGCGGAGGTGGGGCCGGAGGAAATCGATTAATTTAAAATCAATTGGAACGACGGCGGCAGCGGGGCGGGGAGGGGCGCAGAGGGGCGGGGCGGGGCGGGGCGGAGGAATGGCCGGGAATGCAGAGGAGGAACAATGTGCTTCGCTGCCGGAGCCTCACGTCGCGGGTAGACAAAGCTTCAAATAACACAGGCGTTTTTCTGCGTCATGCTAAGGTAAGCGAGGCGAAGGGGAGAGATACAGAAACGGCTGCAGGCGGTAGGAGCGTTCTGATTGGGCGGCGGAGGCTGTGACGTTCCGAGAACCGCGCGGTTTCCTCTGGCGGCGGCTGTGGCGGCGGCGGCAGCGGCGGTGGCGGCGACTTTCTCTTTCAATGGCAGCGGCGTTGGCGGAGGCGGCGGCGACGGAGGCGGAGGCGGCGGCGCAGCATGGAACTGGGGCAGCGCGGGGCAGTGACCGGCGCGCGCCGCGGCAGCCAGGGCTTTCACCCCCTCGCCCCACCCACCGCCCACCGCCCGCCACCCACTGCCCGCCGCCCGCGGCGTCGTTCGGGGCCTCGGATCTTCCTGCGGCTGTACGTGACAAATGGCGTTCATATTGCCAAGGGATTGCATCAGTCGTGGTGTTCGCTACGTATTTCACGACCCGGGAAAGCAGGGAACGAGGACTGTTTCGGTAATAGCCTTTCCACGGACAAAACGAGAAAGTCAGCCCCCGAGGCTAGATGCAGACATATAAGGATACGGCCTCAGTATCTTATGCAATGATACATTAACTGCCTTATATTATGACTAAAGTTCTTCCTGTCAAGCCATTCCGTTAAAGAAATTAAACTATGTATATAATTGAGATGTCGCTTCGAATTCGCAATACGTTCTTTTTATGCAGAATACAAAACAACGACACAAGTTTTATAACGCAAAAATATCATAAGAAAAACACAAGTGTTACATCCATAATACCTTGAACTGTTGGTATAAAATGTCCCGTTTGAAATATTTTTCCTTCGTAGTAACAGAGATCAATTGATATACGAGCTCTTCTCTACTTTGACTCTATCCTTGAATGTTAGTTTACGTGCGTAGAATAAATACAAAGAACTACGTCTGAGACAGATTCACGTTCAATTCAGCAAAGAGCCTGCCATCCGTCACAAGAAATTAACATGTAAACGCAACTGCCTGCAATAAAGCGTCCCACATCCGACTCCGCCAAGGGCATCGGGGGGCACTGCACTGAGATTGCGCGCGCGCCTTCAAGGAGATGCAGATTTTTAGCGCGGGCGAGTTAAGCAACGGCGGCGGCGGCGGCGAGCGCAGTGTTATCGGGCGGCGATCTGGGCCGCGCCCGCGGCGTCGGAGGCGAGATGGCGATAAAGCGCGCACGGCGTCCCCGCCCCGCCCCCGCCCCCGCCCCCGTTCCCGTCCCCGCCCACCCTCTGGCTTCGGCCCCGCCTCTGGCCCGCTCTGCCCCGCCCATCCCACCAACACGCTGACTGCAGTCCCGCCCGGCCCCAGCTATCACCCTCGCCCCCGCTCCGCCCCAACCCGCCCCGCCCGGCTCACACCTAATGCCGCACACGCTCCGACCAGCCCCGCCCCACCCTGCCCCGCCCTGCTCCACTCCGCCATGTGCCGTTCCGTCCCGCCCCTCTCTGTCACGTCCCACCGCGCCCCGCCCCTCCCACACGCTGTCGGCGACCCCGCCCGGCCGCGGGGTCGGGGACCGCTGCGCCCGCGCCCTCGCCTGCGGCGCCCGCGCCGGGGCGACGCGCCAAGGTCAAGGGCGGAGAAAAGGCAGACGCCGCGACGGGACGGGACGCGGCTGTCACGACCGGCGCAGACGCCACCGCCGCCGCTCACGATCAGCGGAAGAGTTAGCCCATCGCCTGCAGGCTTCTCACGGCCATTTCGTGTCCATCTCTGGTGCTTCTGTTTCGGTTGTTGATTTCAGATTAATACACAGATTTATAAAATTATTGTTTCCACAAGGAAGGATTTATAGTCTGCTAATAATCTGCCCTCCAATCCGGGTGGCCGAGATCGCCAAGGCAGTAGTGTCGTGGCGAACGCGGATCGCGGGTTTGAATCCCGCCTCGGTCACGGATGTATTTGTTATTGTCCTTTCATCGCTCATCATCATCCTTTCACTTCATTTAAGAGGTATTAATAATTCCCTGCTCAAGAAGGAGGCACTTGTCCTTAATGGGATGTGCATTTGGCTAATAATAATAATAATAATAATAATAATAATAATAATAATAATAATAATAATAATAATAATAATAATAATAATAAACATAATAAATAAATTAAATAATTTTTCATGCTGCCATGTGACCATGACAACAATGGCACCGATACAGGAAAATTCCATATTTATTAACAATCAAATTTCTAGAGTTTTACAGTACAGCACGTTACCTTACGGTTGTAAGAGTATTTTATATTTGAAAACAGTTATCATAATATACTCTTCAATAGAGTGAACCCCCTAGATATTAACCCGTCGGCCTCGCCACCTAGATGAGGACGCTAGGACCGATCAATCCTAACAAACACTCACAAAAGAAAAGGAACAAATATATTTCCCCAACAAGAGATTGAAACACATGAAGCTTCGGATGTAGGTTTTCATTCAGTAGGCGCTCAAACCAACTCAACCATATTGAACGTCCAACGAACATTCTAAAAAAAATATTTCAGAAATACACATTGAATTCCGCCCTCGAGGGCTATTAACGAACATTCTAACACTTACCATACTTGTCAACTGCACCACAAACAATCGTCTTTGCTCCTGCAGCCGCCATCGCCGCCCTGACCCCTCCACCGTCACGCACTTCTACGTCGATAGCGTTTCTGACTCTCGGAAAGTCCCTTCTTCCTCTTGTGCGTCGCCGCTCCAATATTCCCCTCCTCCCTTCCCCTCGCCGCCATCACGGCCGCCGTCACTACCCGTGCTCTTGCAGAGGATATCGCTGGAGCAGTTTGTTTCTAAAAGGTACCAAATCCGTAACTTTCGAAAATTAAACTATTGGTATAAGCATATGTTCCGTAGGTTTTATAACCTAAATATAATATTAGTTTCCCCAAAATTGGCAAATTTTGTTTACATATGTCGTCTTAATTCGCGTTCGACGCAAAAAGTATCAAATCCTCTTCACCTTTCACTCCAAACGTAGAGTTGTAGTACAAAAAATTATTGTAGTTAATGAAGATGAAGATTTTGAAAACATTGATGTACAAAATGATGAATTAACATACTTCATAGATAAAGTTAAGTTTCATTGCTTTTTTGAATGATTAATAATTTTAACATATTTCAAAGAAGAGGTTAGTTTTAAATATGTATAAAAACGTAAATTTTGATAGTTATTTGGTGATTAATTATACCTACATTCAACTTTTCTAGCATTATATATCAAAACGTACAAAATCCAAAATTAAAATTTTTATAACTTTGTAGTAAAATTTAAAAAGTTGCAAATAACCAAGATTTTGATGAAATTTAAATTTTTTAATTTAAAAATTTAAACACTTAAAATTTTCCATAAAATACATCAATGACTCCCAGAGAATTTTGAAATGAAATATTGACTTAATACAATAACTATTTTAGCAGTAGTATTTTTCTCCGTTCTACTGTAAAGTTTGTCCAGTTGGATATGTTACCTTTTGGAAACAAGCTCCTCATTTCCAGTTCCCTCCACCGCCACCACCGCCGCCGCCTCCGCAGGGCTCGTCACGAACGGCAGCGGCCGCTAATTGCGACGCAGAAAGCGGTTCGCCCGCAGGAAGCGCCTTCAAACGTGGCCTTTTTGCCCGCTTTGTGTGTTTTCATGGCTCAGTGACCCGCAACGAGGAATCTTCGATGCGTGTGCGATCATTTTCAAACTGGGTTAATGCACGGTTGCTTTTATCTGCGGAAACATTTCTGCCACCATTCCACTTCAGTCGGTTTGCCTTTTTACACCTTCACGTATTGTACACCTCGAATAATTGTGGTAATTAAACGTGCAAGGAGCGGAATATCGAACTTTCCTGTCTTAGTCTAACATTTTTGTAAAGGGAAAATAAGTGGGCTGAAATCAAAAGTATTGAGTATATTTTCTTACTATGCGTATGAAATTAAAAACTTACGTGAAGTTAATTAATACAATTTTTTGCATGTACTTTCTCGAAGTCTCCAGTATTACAACACAAGAAACAAGACCTTAATTACATCTATACATGCCAGAAAGTGAATACTGCAATGACTTGCATTTTTCTGCATTTCATCTAGGAGAGAATGTAATTAAACAATAATTAAGATAGCCATTCAACGAGTGCGTCTAACGATTTTCAGCGCGAAAGGTTTTTCATCATAATAACAACCCTGAAAATAAACTCTTAAGACATCCACACAATTAAAAGCCATTATCAAGGATAAAACAACTCCGCGCTGAAGAAGTGTACACGAATTGCTTGGCTTCGTGCCTGGGGGAATGCGATCTGAACACGAGATGTCGGCAATTGGACCTTGTACCAAGAGCACGGCCGGTGTAATCGTCCCCGGCCTCGGCGCGGCGAGACCTCGACCTCGGGGGGCTGCGGCCCCACCGCAGACGTGCGCGCCGCCCCCGCCCCCGCCTCTGCCCCCGCCCACGCGACGCGACGCGACGCGGCGTCGGCCCCGCGTCGGCATCGGCGTCGGGGACGCAAGCAAACCGCGCAGCCGACAGACCTGGGGAATCCCGTGCCACGTTGCCGCCTCTTGCGCCGGTATTGCGCCGCGTGCCGCTGGTACGGGATTACATTTCGTGAAGTCGTAGGCTTCCGCGGCCAGAGTAATGTGCGTGGTCTTGGCTGTCCGGGTGATGCCGCGGCCAAGGCTGTGTTGCCGACGTTTCGACCATCTTGTCGTGGTCTTCCTCAGGGCTGGTATGAAGCTGGAATGATCATACCAGCCCTGAGGAAGACCACGACAAGATGGTCGAAACGTCGGCAACACAGCCTTCGACGCGGCGTCACCCGGACAGCCCAGATCACGCACGGGTTTATATTTCGTTTAAGAAGAAATACTGGTTCACCATTCAAATGTGTGTTATCCAACAGAATCGGGTACAAGTCATTTAATTAAGGTGAGACTCAAACCGGTTCTTAAATTCAACATATGTTGTACATTTTGCTTGCAATGGAAACTTCCACTGAATTAACCAAGTACGTTTTGCCTGAATTCCCTGGAAGAATTACCAGGGAATTTCAATTACCAATTACACTCCCTCAGTGCGTGGAAAGCTTATCATATGCCCAGCTAAGTCTATTTTTGAAGGATGTTTTGCCGTGCGAAAACGTTGTCCTTGAGGATAAAACATACACCCAATATGAGACATGAACTTCATTGATCTCGTCTGGTACGAAAGATTATACATATATTATATTTCCATTTCTGAATTACGCAACTAGCATTGTGTTTTTATTTCACAAATAATAGTCGTAATGTAAGGTAAACAGTTTTGATCGTTGTATGATAAATATTATAACAAAGTGATTTATGTGTATTTTGAATAAATAAGATACCGACAGTAAATATAAAATTTTATCAGTAGGTTAATGACGTAGAGGGCTATGAAATTGTTAACACTTTAATTCATAAAAATAATATAAGAAATCTTACATTATTCAAAACTCACTGATACTCCATCCATTAATTTATCTGCAATATCTCTTGTGCACACGCTAGTCAATCTTTTTTCAAAAGAAATAAAAACGGTTATATTGTTTAAATAAGAAATCAAAAAGCCTAGTAGGTGATTATAAAAATACGAAACCCCGGGATTCCTCTATATATTTCTTCATGATGTTTCTGAATGTAATCGAGAAAATAATTTGTATTGTAAACGAAATAAATATCGAGGATGTTAAATTCAAAATACCAGCCTGCCTTAAATATCACATTCTTAAAACACATTTATGTACTAAAAGAGAATCATTTACTTTTGAGTCATTTTGTCTTGAACGGAATATTTGGCAACTTCAAATCACAAGGTTCCACACAATAATCGTAGCAACGTTAACTTTCGAATGAAACCACTTTTAGAACTGACGTAATCTACAGTTACACCAGCCCAGAGCCCATCGAGCACATTAAAATTATATAATTATTCAGACCCTCATCATCCGCGCTCGCTACGATTGTGTCAGGTATAGATATTCTCTTCAACTCAGCATAATTGAGCTGTATTTTTCATTTTAATGATAATATCGCTTCAGTTTCTGTGTCCTTCCATCAGAAATGTCCCGCCTTTAAAGACAGATTCAGAACAAAAATACATAAAGGTAACTTTGACCTGTCCGTCGACGCTTGTCGAAAGTTGATTTACCAACATTTTAGCAGTACTATCGTGCCCTTGTTCAGCTCTAAAATGGCACAATACAATAACCAAAACAGAAAGGCAGAATTATTGGCAAGGACTTACAAATCGATGTCCTCCGAGCAGCCACGAGCAATCGTATGTATCCGGCGTAGAAGCCTATGCCTACACATTTTTATTTTGTCATAAGGCAAAAGAAGCATCTCAATGATGAACACTACGTTTCTATAGTATATCTTTCTTTCTCGCCAACGCGTGGTAATATTTTAATTGCACTATGGGGCGGTCCGCATGACACCGCAGAGAATTAATAAAGCCACGTAGATGTACATAACCAAACATGACCGTCTCTAGGTTGCTCTTGGCAGCAGAGCAGAAAATTATGTAACCTAACGTAACATGTCCATGTTTTCGAACTTAACTTAAAGAAATTGAATGAAATGAAAACTATACACGACGATAAGGATAATTTTATCAACTCAAATACCACACCACTGTAGCGAATGAGTTGGTGATTGGCGGCGGCGATGGTGTAACGGTTAGCGTTTCGGACTGTTGTACCCAAGTTGGCGGATTCAAACCCGATCGAAGCCGTGGATTTTTCAGCGGCGAAAAAATCCTTCGTACGCCTTTCTTCGGAGGGGAAGTAAAGCCGGCTGTCCCATGTTAGTAGATTTACTTGCATGTAAAAGATCCTCAAGCCTAAATGACGCCTCTGAGCTAAATTCAAATCGCCTGTTTCTCGCCCAAGAAATACCTCCTTTCTCTGCTAGTTGGTGAAAGGAGCGTAGCGAAATTTGCGTGGTCAGACGGAAGAGCAGTCCTAATGGCCTGAGTCTCGCCACGTAAAATAAGGCATTAATTCAATTCAATTCAATTCAATTCAGCCAGGATAGGGGCAAAGCATGGCCAGTTGGCGGATCAACATCCCCGATGCGAAACTCAGAAGTCGAACGAGAGACCAACGAGTCCAGGGGCCTGTGTCGAGGCGCGCGCAGAAAACGCGCGCTCACATAATCTCGTGATCGCTGAGAGCTGGTATATAATAAGAGCCGAACGAGGTGAGGACGGGAGTCTAGTAGACCTGCACTTTCGGTCCAGGCTGAGGCAGCCGAGACTCGACATGAGTATCAACTAGAAGGTGGTCTATTGATTGACGTGAAATGGCTGTCAGTAGCATTCCACTGTAAGCAAGCCTTCAACGTGTAAAGAGCGCCATTTGCATCACTGCATTAAGTAGTCGCACTTGATCGCACATGAACGAAACGAGAAGAGGAAACTTAGGATTAGATTACGCGTAGTGCTTTTTTTCCTTGAAAATATACATGTAACTATTGTACAGCCATTCCAAGTCATCTTCTTCGTCTCGTAGAAAATGTACCTCTTTATTGTCTTGTTTAACTAATTAATTTTTGGTATTATTGTTCTGTTAAATTGTAAACGCAAGTACAGAGAGTAAGAAAAAGCCACTCATAACGTCTGGCGTCCGTTAAAGATTAACAATTCCTGTCTATTGAGAACAATCAAAACAAATGAGTTTCAGCTAAAAATGGTGGATGAGAACTCCTATAAGAAAATACATTTCTTATTTATGTTATTTTTTACGAGAAATTGATATTATGAAAACAAAATAAATGGCACACGGGCTATATCACAAACATCGGACTTGAGGCTTGGTTGGTTATTTGCTCACAGTGCCACCGAATAAATGTTACAACTTCGAGAGCGTATATGTCAGTCGAAGATAATAACTTTTTACCAACGGACATTTGGGAAATTTTATTTAACGATGTTACGCATGTGCCATTTGCCTCTAACTGATAAACAACTCATCATGCTTTGGGGTTGGCGATACGAAATATCCTTGTCTCCATCAGAAGTGAGCTTAAAAAACAACAGATGAAGGATTGCCCACCAATCAGGGGCAAATACATCTTGTGTAACTTCGTTAAATGAAATTTACGACCAGATTCTACTTGGGAAAAGGTGATAACTGTTTACTTCGCTGCCAGAGAAACGTCGCGTCCTAGGCGCAATAGCCAACGCTTTCGCCCTCAAGAAGGTCGGAGCATGACGGCCGAAACGTAGGCATTTGCGCTTATCTCTCGGCATTACTTGGACAGCCAAGAAGATACTGACGCCGGCCGCGCAAGCCTACACTTTCATGGGATCATTATTGACCTCCCCTACATGTTTTAGACGTTTGTATTCTTTATTCTGAGACACTTGTGTATCGGCCTAATGCCATTAACGACTCTTTCAATTGCTGCAAACAGCTAGGTCGAATTCAGCCGCAGTCTGGAGGAGAATTCTTGCGGACGGCTGGTCTGATCAGTGGTTTTTCATAGTTTCTCCGATCAACAGCAGACGAGTGTTGGAACAGTACGCGTACAAACGGACGACAGGCCGCCCGCGATCTTTCCTTCATCTTCCTTGTCCTTATGTATACATACTTACTCTGACACGCACTACATTACCACACATTCGGGAGCTTTTGTACTTTTGTACCTATTTTTGCCTATTTGACCGCTATTTGTATCGATGAGGGTGGAGACCCACTGATGGGAGTTAACTAGTTGGGAATAATCTCCGCGAGCCAACAGATATGTCGCGCCGGATCTCACCACGAAGATTACCGCTGCCTTCCATGATACAACATGCACTCCACTAACGGGACTGATGCCCTTAGCAGTTGACGCGCCCGTGATTGGTGATCGATTGTTGAAATGAGCGCGCGCGCGTGTGTGTGTGTTGCAGGATGAGAGCGCTGCTGGTGTGTAGCGTGTTGGCGGCGTGGGCGTCGCTGGCGGCGGCGCAGAACTACTACCAACCGCAGCCCTCGGGCCCTCCGCGCGGGTCGTCGCCCGCGCCGCAGCGCACGGGCCCCGTGGGCTTCGCGGGCATCCCGCTGGCGCGCTTCCCGTCGCTGGACAGCGCGCACTCGCCGCCGCCCCCGCACGCCTTCCGCGCCGCCACGCCCGTCGTCGACCACGACGACGACGACGACGACGCGCTCGCGCGCAACGTCGTCACGCCGTCGCCCGCCGCGCTCTTCGCGTCGCGCCCGCCCCAGCCCTCGCCCACGCCCGTGTTCCGGCGGCCCGCGCAGGCCGCGCAGCAGCCCATCCCCGCCAGGGTGCAGCAGCCGCAGCAGTCGCAGCGCCGACCGCAGCCACAGCCCCAGCGCGGCGGGCCCTACCAGCAGCAAGTGCAGGTGCGCACTCCTTTCCTACTATTAAAAGAGGAACACATGGAACCCTTTCTTGATCTCCAATACTATTTACCTTTAAGCTGAATATATGTATAAAGATCTCCTAAGGGTATTCCCTGAGGCTTCCCACGCATATACTGCGTATAATAATAATAATAATAATAATAATAATAATAATAATAATAATAATAATAATAATAATTAAATGAATACATGCCGTATGTCAGAAGCCATCAGAACCTTCAGTAAAGCAACCACACATCTGGTCATCATTCCTGTGTGGAGTTGACATACCGACCAGTAGATACTGTGAATAATAATGATGATGATAATAATAATAATAATAATAATAATAATAATAATAATAATAATAATAATAATATTACATCCATCGAAACTCAGACCACTCTAACTTTAAACTCGAAAGGCCTACTGTTCAATCAACACTCTTGGTTTAATACTTATTTAAAAGTATCCGGTAATAAATGTTCCAAACTTGTAAGGCGTGTAGAGGAGCAAAAAATTGTCCGTTTTTGGTCATGAACACGCATTGCATTGCATTCTCCTCCTTCCCGCCCACTTGATGCATAAAATGTAATTACACGTGATAGTTTCCCCCAATGTTTACGGCCACGTCTTGTGCTCATGTTCTCGGCATGACATGTTCTGGATCATTCTAAGAGAATTCGGGTACCTTCAGAATACTTGTGCGTGCATAAGGGGCTTCCCTAATATTCAGGGCAAATATAACACGTATATTACGACATTCACATTGCACAGTATGTTCGTTGGCAAAAAGTAATCATTTTCCATCCCTCCACATACCCTAGAAGTTTGGATCATTCATTTTAAGACACCCATACAAACATTTTTAACCAAGAGGTTTGACGGAACAGTATACGTTTTGTCTTGAGTTTCGCCTCATATAAAGATATTAGAAACATTATTACTGTTATTATTATTATTATTATTATTATTATTATTATTATTAAATGCAATACCTGAAGGGCAAACATGAGACGCATTCATTTCATGTGCATGCTTTTTTCCTTAGAGTAATTACTTAATCGTTACTTTTACTTCTACTGCATTATAATAATTTACAACTTGAAAGTCTGAATTTCTTGCAATCGGATAAAACAAGTCGGCCTTTTTCAAGAACTTCCACTAATCTTTCATTTTATGATTTTCTTTTGGTATTTCTTTCCAATGAACGTTCATTAAAGGTGATATAAAGATAATAATTATTAGAGATCTAGAAAGAAGTTCATATGTTACTCTTTTAATAATAGGATTATTTTATCAGAATATGATTGACGATTAAGTGGGTCCTTTATTTTCGTCCAACACTTACGTTTTCTATTTTTAATAAACGCCTATATCAGTAACTAACATATTACGATGCTATAGTAATGGCAATTTTGCATTAAATAACGAAAATATAATTAACATAGTAACACAGAACAGATTTGTTCAAGAAAAAATTGATTTCCCTTTCAGCTTCCCTGCAACATAATGTAAACATTTTATACATCTTCTTTCTGCTAACATGACAATCACTCAACCTCTGTTATATCTAGGCAACAAATAGATAAATTTCTGTGTTTTCTTGAACTCAACAATAATCGCTGGCTCACATTTTGCAACGAGATCTTTCAAAATACTCCTAGTTCACCGTTTGTCAAGACAGTCGTAAAGCACTGGCAATAAATCGCTTTCCAAGTAATAACTCTTCTTACATAACAAGCTGGCAACGATGAGGGCAATATCCTCCGCATCTGGTAGCCTGCGCGACACGTAGTCGCCACATTATGCAGCAGGCAAGCATTTGACCACCTATTACAAAGCGATTTCTGAGAAAGTAGTTTGCCTTTAAAGTTCTAAAAAAGAACGTGAGTGGAGTATTAATTTGCTCTGCGACACTTCCCTACAGATAAAAACCTGGTCGCAGCTCCTTGAATAAGTTTCTCGACCTCGTGGAACAAGTCTAGAGACGCGACTGTCTGTCTCTCTTGCAGAGCGCCTGCAATATCTGCAGCCCGTTTGCAGCAGCGCTGAACGGGTTGCAGACTCGACAGGCGCCATTCTCATAGGCGGCCGTGAGCGACTTCTTCTGGCTCGGTGCCAAAGAGATAAATATATTGCTGGAAATGCGGAGGCACCGGAGGCGGGTGTAACGTCCGTGACCTGACTCGGATAGGAAATTTAGCGGTTGCCGAAGCCTTATAGACCCGCACCTCGAGATTACTTCTGCGAGTAACCCAGACGGCAATGCGTTAGAAAGGGTACTTCGCCGCATCGTAGCGCAGTCACGTCTGCACTTCTGGATCTCATGCAAATCTCTGGCGAGATTTATGCGAAGGGAAAGTTGAATAATTACAACCCTGACCTTCGACTGGTAGTACCAGATATGTCTGGGTAACGAGAAAATGAAAAATTTATCTTGCGTTTAAAAAGAATCAAGGTCTTGACTGCTGACAAAAATAATTCCGTCGGGTGTGAACTACTTGCATTCCAAAATCAATTTAAAACCAATAATTGATATTGATATTTTCAAGCTATCCGTCCTAGGATGAAAACATTATCTTTCGCGCACGTAACATTTTATAATTGTCACAAACGATATTTTATTAATACTTATTTTACTTAATACTTAATGAACTTAATGAATGTTAAGATCAGTAATTATTTCAAAAAGAAAACCTACAGAAAACTACCATATAATAGGTAATAAATACCAGTAAAAACTGTTATTTCAGGGCATACACGGCGCACTAAAAGTTCAATGTTACCGTTAGTGTTAAACGTTATAGGATTCTCAGGTGTCGAGATATATCTGTGACTGCAACAAAGAAAACAAAATACTTTCGTCGGATCACATCAGCTACTAGAGACCTTAACCCAACGATGATTTTTATCTTTGAGTAAAATAAAATTTAAGTCAGTTAGGCCTTGTAAAAATACGTTATAATTAGCACGAGGTAAAAGTGCCGTTTTATTTTGCGTATAGAATTGCGACACTCATTCTGTTAGCCTTTGTATCGCAACTTTTGCTACCCGCAAAATTAAATGGCCAATTTACCACTCGAATCATAAATAACAATTATTATACAAGACGAAACATTTTCATTAAGAACAAAATTAGACCTTAAAGTCAAATGTTTAGCCCTAACGTAGTGCGGGAGCACCTCCGCCGATCTCCTTTGATTGCCTGCGATGGAAGCGCCGCCTGCAGCTGCAGCAACGGCCGCCTGCAAGCGCCCCATTCGACGCAGGCGCGCGGCGACTCAGCGCGCCACGCAAAAAGCTACACGTTCAGTCGGGGATTTCTCCGCCTCCGACGGACGAGGCGCCGGCGCCGGCCACGCGGAGAAACCGCAAAATGGCCGATTCGACACGAAGCGACCGCGCGCGCGCCGACGGGCAGGCGGGCGGG
Organism: Gryllus longicercus; assembly: GCA_038098605.1. Lineage (NCBI taxonomy): Eukaryota > Metazoa > Arthropoda > Insecta > Orthoptera > Gryllidae > Gryllus > Gryllus longicercus. The sequence continues at coordinate 2,202,910 of JAZDUA010000025.1, forward strand.
GGCGGGGGTGGGGGCGGGGACGGCGGGCGGGCAGTCGAGCAGGCAGAGGGGGGAGGGCGTCGGGCGAGCAGCGGACGATGGGCGGGTGATGAGCGGGCGATGGGCGGGCGGTGGGCGAGCGATGGGCGGGCGATGGGCGGGCGGTGGGCGAGCGATGGGCGGGCGATGGGCGGGCGATGAGCGGACGATGGGCGGGCGATGGGCGGGCGATAGGTGGGCGATGTGTAGGCGATGGGCGGGCGATGAGCGGTCGATGGGCGGGTGATGGGCGGGCGATGGGCGAGCGATGGGCGGGCGATGGGCGGGCGATGGGCGGGCGTTGGGCGGGTGATGAGTGGGCGATGAGCGGGCGACGGGCGGGCGATGGGCGGGCGATGAGCGGACGATGGGCGGGCGATGGGCGGGCGTTGGGCGGGCGATGGGCGGGTGATGAGTGCGCGATGAGCGGGCGACGGGCGGGCGATGGGCGGGCGATGAGCGGGCAATGGGCGGGTGATGAGCGGGCGATGGGCGAGCGATGGGCGAGCGATGAGCGGGCGATGAGCAGACGGGCAACTGGGCGGGCGGTCGATGGGCGGGCGGGCGGTTGGGTGGGCGGCGGTTGGCGGGGCGAGGCGGACGTTGCGGATGCATCAAGTGGGCGGGAAGGAGGAGAAGCACCTATATAGTCAGTGTGTGGCAGCAGAGAAATCGAAGGTGTTTGCGCAAATAGAAACGGAACTGAACGCGCGCGTGTGAGAGTAAGCGAGGTGGACACAGTAGACGCCACTGTTGGCACTGCTTATTTACACGATGCTCAAAGTTCTCCGCAATTTCGTGGAAAGCGGATAAATGATGTTTTCGTTCGCAGAAGTGAGTTTCAAAGTTAATAATTATTTAATTAACGCATCTGGAAAATTACTGTGTATAATAAAACAAGAGCTTTTAATTATATACAAACACGATACAACAGATACCGCTTGTTAAATTTTCCAGAAAATTTCTCAAAATATATGAAATGAGATAAGAACCAAGTGTGTTTTTAGTGTGTTTATCCATTAGCTCGCATTTCAATCAATTTTATTTTTCATTTGCATTCTGAAAGTTCTTGAATGACTGACTCTACAATCGGTCAGTGAAATAGAAATGATAATTGAGACCCATACCATGTTGCTTTTTTAAAAGAAAAACAACGTCGGTTAGAGGTAGTTGCTTCCTGATTCACTACTACGACTTGCGGATAATTATCCACAGCAAAAATATTTAAATTATGCTTTCTCTACTCCATTCCAACCCGTGTATTAAAGCCAGAAATGCTCATTGTTAAAAAAACACAACGCAGTAAAAGGAAAGTGAAACAAAATGTATGATTTGTTCTTGTAGCACACAGTAGAAAGTGTTCAGACAATTTATCACGTTCCGCGCACTAAATTCCGCCTGTGGAAAAACTCCGCATATCGTTTCCATCAGCGGCGGCGATTGTTCCACGCAGACCGCGCGGGGGGGGGGGGGCGACGCTGCGTGCCTGCGATTCGGAAAGTGGAACCGGCGCGAATGCCACAGGCGGCCACCGCCCCCGCCCCGCCACCGCGGCGGGCGCGCAGGGTCCCGCGAACGCAACGGCGTTGCGAGGAATGTGGCTTGCATGTTTTTCAATGTCGTAGGACAACAATGCATAAGAAATGCAGAATGAGAAGAAACTACGGATTTCATGCACTATTAAAATAACTTATTTTATGACAGTAGTCTATATAGTTCGATACCGTTTCTGAAGTGTTTGTATCGATACCATGATATTCTCGATTTTAGTCAGAATGCTGAGAATATCGAAAACCAATGTATCCTTTACGTATTTATCAAAATTATCGACAGGTTCATAATTATGAGCATTCTCGAATTTATTGGTAGACTGTCGCCCGGAGGCACCCACAAAATGACGGAAACAAATGTTTACAATTAATTCAATTTTAAAGTGTTTCAAAAATTAAAGTGATAACATTATGAATTAAAACATTAAATATATCAAAGTCAAAACTTTTAATAATCTAAATTTCGTTATATTGAAACTATTTCTTTATTAAGAAAATTTTAATAATGACAATTTAACGCTACAAAAGCTGGAACATGCATTCCATGTTTTGTTTCATTTTTGAAGATTTTTTAATTAACTGCAATAAAGAAGTTATATAAAACAAAATAAAATTTGTATGTACAATAATAAAATTGTAAGTAATATTAATAGAAAATGTGAGTACATGGTAAAATTGTAAGTAAAAAATATTTCACTTACATAGTAACTGAGTCAGCTAATATTTGTTTGGTATATGAATTATTTGGAAGTGTAAGAAACAAGCCCTCGCCCAAACATCTTTCGGTTGCCCCGGCTGGATCAGTGCTCCGCGGGTGGGAGACACCTGGTTGGGGAAAACCCTGTAAGCCGACGGATAGGTCGGCGCCGGATCACGCCAGCCACCCGAAAGATTCCAGCAACCTTCCACGATTAAAACATGAACTACACTTACGGGGGAAATGACCTTAGCCGTTGACGCGCCCGGAATCACTAATCAATCATTGAGCTTCATTAATAGAAGTCCGGGCCGAGCCAAAGGGCATCGAGGACTGCAGGGGGCCGAGGGCGCCGCTTTCTACGTAGGCGGCGAAAGGGCAAAAAGAGCGCTGGCGCCGGGTGTGGTGCGTCTTTTTGCGGGCGCCGGGGGGTCGCGTGCCCCGCGGGGGCTTTCGCCGCGGCGAAGGAGGTCGGCACGCACTTGTTTTCTTGCGTCCTCGCGCTCTGCGCAGCCTCGGCCTCGCAGCTGTACGGCCCGCGCACGCACGCACGCACGCACGCGGAGGACTCTGAGGCACACGGGCTCGCGCGGAGACGGGACGGGAGGGGGAACCTGTCATTTTGCGTCCAAATCCCCTCTGGTGGAACATTTTCGGGAACGTGAAAGTAACGCGATGTGTGACCCAGTGTGCCCAATTGTAGGTTCAGAGCGGTCGTTATAAAACGAAATTATACATTTTACAGTTTCGTTTTCTGAAAACAGTGGTATTCAGGATCTTGGGTGAGTCCGAGCTTTTTCGAATTGAGCGTTCCCTGAGTTTAAAAAAAACTTTTCTTTCCATTTTTCTTTGCCTTCGTATGAGCTTCCCTGTTATGTAAGACAGATCAGAAATCACTCTTTTTGGCGGTCTTTCTGGCGATCTTCTTCCACCGCCCAGAAATATGTGACTATTCCCAGTGCTATTTTGGACAATGCACACCAAACTGCCCAGAGATATTCTGCTCATACATTCATACCAATTTCTAAAACTTTTTTGTATCTTTTGAAAGTTACTAAATATCTGACACATCTATATCTTTTCCCTGAACAAATCTACTTTGTCCACAACTTTTCTCAGAGTATTAGTTTTAAAAGTCGCTATAATTTGACCCTTTCTTGGTTCAAAAACTAGGTACGATGCCTTTCCAGGTAGTTATACTGACAGCATAATTCGGGATCGATAGCAATTCACCAAAATTGAGTGTAACCGAAATCTTTAACACCAAAACTGAGTGTAAAGGAGATGGACCTAACTATAATTACAATAAATTTACGGCAACCTTCATTCAAATACTCTCGCATTTGTTGTCAAACTTAAATTGTATTTACAAGTACAAATGGAGTACTGAGAGCTACCACTATGTAGATGGTTTTCCAAAATGTATCTTCCGGTGCGTCCCGGCGGTGCTGGCCAGAGGGTGAGTGTGTTCGTGCGTGCGCAGGATGAGCCGCTGGAGGAAGAGGAGCTGGAGGAGGAGAAGCCCGACAAGCTGAGCCTGCTGCTGCCGCAGTCCAAGTTCGACTGCCACAGCCGCAAGACCGGCTACTACGCCGACGACGGGCTCAACTGCGAGGTCTTCCACTACTGCCAGGACAACGTGCGCCACTCGTGGATCTGCCCGGAGGGCTTCCTCTTCCACCAGGTCAGTCTCACTCTCCCACTTCTACCTCGCATACAGTGTCACAGAATGAATGTTACAAACTTCTAAGGCACGTAGGGAAGACGAAAGTGATAACTTTTTGTCAATACAATATTGATCAATTAGTAAATCAAAATGTCTTTAAACAAGTTTTAACAGCTTCATAGAAATAAGTTGTATTTAAAAGAAATAAATCTCTCAATGTATATTTGATACAATACAACTCTAGAAAATATAAATTCACCAAAATTATAAAATGCAACTACTCAGTTTTTAGCTGGTACTAAAGAGAATCAGATATTGTACGAAGGTAAATAATACATTAAGCGCCTGACTGGAGTTACACACGTTCTTTGTTTTCTTTCTTCTTGCTTTTTATCAACTATAAAAATAACTTATTATGCGTCTCACACACACACACACACACACTCAGAGAGATGAGTTGCTCCTGAGTGGTTGGCAACCCACCCTCGGTTGGTGTTCAACAGGCACATAAAATTCCTTTCACCACGTCAGAATATGCAAAGCATGATGGATTTTCCACCAAACTGGAGCAAATGTTACATTGTAACTTCATTATATGAAATTTCCCACCACATGTTTATTGGAAAAAAATGGTCATCGTTCCTTCTAAATACCTTAGAAATTTGTGACATTTATTCTGAGACTCCTGTACATATACGCCCTCATTCAGTCTCTCTTACTGAGTTTCATTAACATTTCACGGAATAGTTCGTGCTAAGCTTTCTCTTGTTAGTAATGAAGGTAAACAGTGAAGAGACGAAGGTTAGTGAAAGTGACATTTCATTATTAATATGCATTTCACTTATAAGTACGATGTTATAATCTTTTCTCGCCTAATAAGTGGTTTTTGTAGTTGATAAATAGCAAGATGAATTGAGGGGTGCATCCTTTCTCCACGCCGAAAATATATTTAAACTCACACCATGATTTCTAGCTCCATGTTAGTAAAGCGGCAGTATGAATGTACGTAGCTCCAGAGACAGGCACTTAAAGTATAATATCCCTTCCTATAATATCTTATTCTGTTTAGTACAAGCAAACAAACGCGTAATTAGGTTGAGTAATTTTAGTGAAATTATATTATCTACGGTTTCATAGTATTGAATATAAATTGAGACATTTCTTTCTTAGGAATATCTAACATATATTTACAAAACAGTTAAAATTTGTTTCAACACATATTTTGATTTAATAATTGGCCAATATAATTGACATTGATTGATAAGAATAAATAATGCATTTTTGACTACAATTTATAACGATTAATACGTATCATAATTCAAAAAATGTAGAGTTAAGGCATTCCTTTCTGCTTTACTGCAGATTCATTACGTCTTCCAAAAGAAGTCTTCAAGCTTGAAAGTACCTTTTAAAGGCGAGAGAGATCGCTCCAACATTCTGGGACTAAAGTTTCTCTAATGGACACTTATCAAAGTCCGATGAGAAAGTTACATTTATCTCATTGTCACGCTAGTAAAAGTGAATTCCAAAGGAAAAGAACTTTCGAGTTTACATTAGTGAGTCGTTTCATAAAGCAAGAGTCACAAGGAAACCACTTAATTTCCCAAAATGTATAAAGTTGAGTGTTAGATGACATTTGTAATTCCTCTTCTTTTCTTCCTCTTCTTGAACAACCATTCAATATGACACTAGTCTACGTATATAGAAACAATGATAAAAATTATTGAAATTACCGCATTAATCTCACAATTACACTAGTTCGATATTTTCCTATTTTTAATAGCATTAAATATTCTACAAATTCGGAAGGAACCTATTTCTAATGAAATTAAGAAAGAATATCCACTAGCCAGTTCACGAAAACGAGAGTTCCTTTGAATTCGCTGTTCGTTTGAATTTACTTTTGTTATAATGCGTCATTACGTTTTGGGAAAAGGCCTTTGTTAAATCAAGGTAGTTATCTTCAAGTACCTACAAGCTGCATCGTTCTTAAATTTTAACCCAACTGCCGTAATATCAACAATTGAAACGCAAATTGGAGAACTGAAAAACAAACTGAACAAATAGTTCGCAGTGCTTCGAAAACTCAAGTAAAAACCTGTACGAGTGACTAATTGCACGCTTGATTACGAAGAAAACTCTGTCGGAATTTATCGCGAGCCGCCGGAGGCCAGCGATCAACCCGAAGCCATTTTGTGTCTGAGAAGGCGTGACAAGAGCACCGCAGCACCCGCTGTTGCCTCGATCCATTCGTCACCGCCGCTCGGAGCGAACGAGGCGGCGGAGAAACCGGAGGGCGACGCGGGTTTCCAGGTTCCACTCGGCGAACCCGAGATGTTGCAGTGGCGCCACCTGCATTTCCCAGATTGCAGAGTATTGCAGCCGCGCTTCAAGAGTAGGCGAAACCGAACCGTTGCAATACTTTTGTGTGGGTGTCAAGGCTGCTCTCATTGCTGCCACTAGGCTATATGTTACTACTTGTTCGGTAACTCACTCTCTGTTGGAATAACTCATAAAGCGGCCTGCCCTATATGTTATTACTAATTACAAACATACCTCGTAATCGGATAAATTTTAAAATCAGTAAATCATACAAATATAAAAAGCAACTTCATTGGAGTTCTTTGCATTTAAGTGGCCATAACTGTTGTAATTATCATTTGTAAAAATTTAATTTAACTCTCATTGGAGCCAATAAATAACGGAAATTTTGTGATCAGTCGTATATCGCGTCTCTCTTTACATCTACTCTCGCTATAAAGTGTAATATATAATGATAATTTAAATAAATTGAAATGTAAAGTATAAATGTTAATAGAATAGATAAAGAAACAAAAATAATGAAAAATTTCATTAACATAATATTTTAGTAATTTAGAGGAAGACGTACCGGTTTAAGTTCAGTCGCGAACAGAACCCAAGTGGCCACATACTTCAGAGCAGAAAAGATGCCCACGTGCTCCCAAGTCTATGAATAAAACAACACTCCTTATCAAGCATGACCTTCTTGGAGGTTTATTTTGTTTTAAATTGGGAATGGAAACGGAATCGCAATTGATATCACCATTTTTCATTTGAGCCTAATGCAGTTATTAGTGAAGTGCCGACTGACGATTTTTAGAAAAACCAGCTGAGAGCAGAGTTGTAATTCAGAAGTACATATTAAAGTCGACAAAGCTCATAATCCTTCCTTAACAACGATAGTACATCAGTATTAAGTTTTCAATGACAACCAGTTGGCAAACACTCAACTTTTTGAATCCATTGCCATCAGTGCTATTAGACGAGTTGCAACACTTCGACAAAGATACGATTACTAAAGTATTTTTAATTATATTTTTATTATTTTCTTTATTGTTTCTTTATCCATTCAATGAACATTTTTAATTCACATTACAATATTAATGTGCACTGGGTGCTATTACACTAAGTAACTAATAATTCCCATGAATCACACAAAATAGTACGTCACTCAGACGACGCGGAACAATTCACGTCACAATTCGAGAGAGCAAACAAAATTTAAAATAAAGCCCGAACATATCTAAATTCACAATCTTTTTTTTTGGCAGATGCAACTTACTAAGAATATTCCAATATTTTTCATGTAAAAAAATATTATATTTGAAAATTAGATGTTGTTGGTAATAATATAATAAATAAATAAATACATTAGTATTTATCGATTAGAATTAAAATATGAAATATAGTAAAATAAGTTAAAATAAAAAATGTACAGAATTGATATTTGATTTTATTACGTAATTTAAATATTTTTGACAGCAAACGTTTTAATGAAACTGTTAAATTCTCTACATAAATAGGGGGCCCCGATCTACAGCAGAACACCCACGTGAAATAATGTTCCAGTGCTGCGAATTTTATTTGATTGTTTTTTTTTGTTAACTTAAAGACCCAAATGTTTAAACGATACATTTCTAAATTTCAAAAATATTGGTAATAAAACAAATAGAAAAGAATATAGAAACAAGAATGTAAATAAGACGAACATGATTAACTCTTTTTGTTGTGTGACTAACGACCTTTCATTGGTAAACAGTGATAAAATAATCACAACCCAGTATTACGAAACATGTCTTACAAAATAAGTATCATACAACTGTTTTCAGTCAGTGGGACAGACACTGAAGGTCAGGGTACCAGAAATGTCAACTAAAGAATATGTTTGATTGATCACTAAAATAAGAAAAAAATAGAAGCTAAGAAAAATGTAATTAGCAATTCATTGTATTCTCAAATGCATATTTCAAAATTCCACCACACCCTCTACTCTTCTGTCTCAAAATCAATTGTCATTAATTATATTACAAAATTTAATCTACAAATATCTACAAAAATTATTTGAAGATACACATATATATGTGATGAAATGTTACAAAAGAAGCAATGCCACGATAAACTTATAAACAAAATTATGAATATTAGATAAGGACTCTTATTTTAGAATATATATTTCACAATCTGCTGATTTTTTTAAAAAATATCTCTAAAATAAATAAGTTAATTAGCTAAGTATCAGAAGATTACATTGTACACAATTTACTTAAAACTATGACGTACTTTCATTCGTAAAACTGTTGCGGAATGTGTCTTTCTCTCACAAAAGTCTTCCAGGAAACAAGCATTACGATATGACAAACACCACTGCAAAAGAAGTAAAATGTTCAGGAGATAGGTTGAGGAAAAAACTTATTTTCCAAACAGATTTCAGTTATCATAATTCAAACAGTAATTTCGGATATTTTTATTACGTTTCATAGAGAGTATCACTTCTACGAGTACTGACGATACTGCCTCTGCCCACCGCGGTAGCAATCGCTTAGCGCGGAACGTGTGGTTGTGAGTTCGTATCCCGGGCAAGGGAAATAGTGAAGGGCTGAGGAAGGCAAACGTAAACCACCACAAATCCCATAGAAGCGTCACTCATAATGCAACATGGCTCAGCAGTGGCTAAAAGTGACCGATCCGAAGGGACAAATCAGTTAACCACGGTGACTTTTGTGTCTGGCAGGTGCACCTGATCTGCATGCCCCCGAGCGGCGACAACATCTGCAAGCAGTCCTCCAACTTCCACTTCGTCAACGACTACCTGTACCGGCCCATCAACGCCGAGGAGGCGCAAAACAAGCCCAACGTGACGCTGCGCTACTCGGACCGCTACTACCCGGACAACTACTACGAGGAGGGCGAGGAGCGCCCCGCCCGGCCGCCGGTGCAGCAGGTGGCGGCCGCCGCCCCCGCGCCGCCGCCGCCGCGCGCGCGCCCGGGCCAGCAGGTGCTGTACCGGCAGCCGGGCCCCAACCAGGTGTTCCACTCGCCCGAGGAGGTGAACATCCCGCTGGTGCAGCGCCGGCCGCCGGCCAACAACCAGCGCGTCTACCACGCGCCCCAGCAGCAGCAACAGCAGCAGCAGCACGAGGACGACTTCGAATATGACGACGCGCCCTACCGCGGCTAGGCGCCACGCCTCCCCCGCCCCGCCGCGAGCGGCGCTCGCTCCGCGCCCCGCGCACACCCCTCCCTCGCGGCCTACGCTTCACTCGAACCTCCTCCAACGCCTGGCCGCCGCGCAGGCCTCCAAACCACCCGGGGCTGCTCGCGACGCAATGACATGGGTCATGGGTCCATGGTACTCGTCCATGATACTCGACACGATACTCGTCCAATTCCGCAACGACGTGGGTCGATGGGCTCCATGGGTTCATAGGCAGTGACATGATGTTCGTCCATAACGCAATGACATGGGGTTCATGGGTCCATGGTACATGACATGATACTCGTCCATGCCGCAATGACATGGGTCGATGGGCTCCATGTGTCCATGGGCAGTGACATGATGTTCGTCCACGACGCAATGGCATGGATCCATGGAGTCCATAGGCCCATAGCGATATGATGCTCCATGGGGCCCATAGTGTTATGATGCTCGCCCATGTCGCAATGACATCGGTCCATGGAACCATGGGTTCACGGGCACATGACGCTCGTCAATGATGCAATGACATGGGTGAGCCGCTGCGAAGCCTATCTGTCTTCAGGCAATGGGTTTCGTGAACCAGTTTACGTCACAATATTAGCAGGAATGTGAAATGCATCCAGATACCAAAACAATTATTACATTGTTACAAGTCATTTAAACAGATATGAAAGCTTTTTAATGCATCTTTTATTTCAACTACACCTTCGTGTTATTTCCGGTTGGTCATTGTTGAAAATCGTCGTTTCATGCCACAATCTCCAGATCAGCTCACCCATGCTCATCTTAAATCGACTGCCGGCGCGCGAGCAAACACCATAGCCCAACCAGGAAGCATCGGCGTTGGATGTGCAGCTCTGGTCCGAACTACTGCGCAGCCGCATGCAACCCGCTCACCCAATGACAGTTGTTGTTGTTTTTTTTCGTGCTTAGTTCGACTTTAGATGCTTATCTCACACGTGTCGCCATTTGAAATGATCTTTGAGCAGCAATTGATTCGAGAGGCCTCCATTTCGTTAAAGAGGCGACGCATTTAGTTATGCACTTAATCGCAAACAAATTGTGAGTTTGAGGAGTTAAGCAATCTTGCTGAGTGAAGCCAGGCCTAGAACGCATTTCGAATGAGACTGCAGCGCGCAAACACGTTACTTCACACTACGATTTTATTTGTGAAAGGATTGTTTCAAAAGCTGACGTATTTCCTTCGTTTTGATTGTAGCTTGCAGATTTATAGTTATTCAGATTCAGAACTTGAACTAATACGATTGATATTCCTTACGTCATTGAGACGTACTTCATTTGAATACCCAATATTGGAGATGGATCAAATAGTCTTATCTGAATCATGCAACACCATGATAACGATATTTTCTATGAAACATTTATCAAGAGTAAACTCGAGCATGAACGTTTTTCACCATTAATTACATCAAGAAAACGTGCAAGTAATCAACCTTTCGTCTAATATACAGTACCGCAAGAATCTTGAATTGTCATCCTACACGCAACATAGTGTCTCAGGGACTGTAAATTGCACTAAACAAAAACCTAATATAAACAATTCCTTTCCACATTAATATTAAAAAATACCACAAACTGATAAGGCATAACTTCAATATCATCTAAACAATGTCACTGTTACACTTCTTTCACGAAAATATTGTTGCACGCAACAATGAATGAAATTAAATTTCTACACAATTACTATCAACAAAAATATGAGTAGATCAATCATCGGCACTTAAACAAACTTACGCGCGCTGCAGTGTTATTAGGAATGACTAGGGAGTCAGAGAGACTGTGAAGGCCACACGTCGTGGCCACATTCCAGGGCCGCTGCCATCGCGTTGCAGCGACCTCCTACAAAGAATCGGTCTGTATTTATGTGGTGCTCTGCCTGCACGTACACATACTACGTTCTTCCGAATCTCCAGAGACCTAATTTAATTGTTGAGTACGCGAGACGTATTATTTATCGACATCATTTGTAATATTTCTTGTGTTTCTAGTTGTTAAGACAAATTTTGTTTCTAATGTAAGGTAATTTCTTTGTAAAATATCAATTAATAAAACTTAATATTTTACCAATATTCGGATTATGCTTTTTTTCAAAGAATAATGAACGCTGTTTCCGTTCCTAACTGGATCCTTCATCTTTTTGCACATGAAATGGTGACTGATTAATTCAAAGAAAACCTAAATGAATGAGGAAACAGAGTTATGCTATTTAAACGTAACAAGCATTCTGAGTAATCAAAATCTGGTGAGTGTTTTTACATACAATGAAACTTGTAGTTGAAAGGGTTTTGGAACGTACTCAACAAGTGGTTAATATTGTTGTAAAAAATAATTAAATAATAATTACTAAAATCTTTGCCACAGGGTACATTGCATCACTGGGGCTTCCAAAAATCATACTATTTCTGACAAATAATACAAGATAAAAATGAATCTTTGATAGGTTATAATTAAAAATATTCGATACATAGGTTCCCTGACAAGGGGATTTCTACTGACGAGCTTGGGTGTTGGGAAAGCTAAACAGCTTTTGCGAAAATTATCTATGATAGTTTCAGAAAACTACACAATTAACGAATTCTTTCTCATCTACACATTAAGGTACGAAACACTCTGCACGAGTTTCATCAATAGCATGAGTCTGATTGAATGCATACCCTTAGTTTATAACATCTACACTAATAAAAGTGAATTCAATGACATGTAACGGACATTGATACCACAAAAAATAGCGTAGGAATAGATACGAAATTTTTAGAGGCTCTTCTTCAGGATTCGTAGTGTTCTTGCAAAGTTTGGTAACGATTAATACAACCCAAAGGCGGAAAATAAATAATTTAAATAATACGTTGGTACATGCACTATGATCATTATTTTTCACCTAATATGTCGCCGAATATATTCCTCCAGAGGCCAGTAGCGGTGCAGCAGAACTGGTACCTAAAAGGTTCGATAAATACCTGTACCAGTCCGTAAGATATTATTTTTAATCTAATAGCAATGTACTGAAAAATAAAATGAAAGAAAATTATAATATTTAATTAAAACTTGAACCAATTACATTAAAAATATTAATCTTAAACATAGTGGTTTACATAAAATTAATCTTTTTCCTCTTTCACAAGGATTACGCATGAAGAAAGCCTGGGAAACAACGGGTATTTTGCTAGTACTAATTAATTTGTAAATAATAGCTATTAAATGAAATAAAATATATAACAGAGAAATTAAAGAAACTTTGGGATGTATTCCCAAGTACATTCTATTCTCGTTCTAGCCTCTCTCGTCAAGCTGATTCTTGGTGTCCAGTTCTTATTTGTTTCAGAGAACGCACACAAAAAATATTTCCAAGAAGCTCAATGCGTTCCCGAAAACGAGGAAAAGATACTCAATGAATTTGTATATTCCCAATGCCCTTCTCCCCTCGTTACGTTCCACAGCAACCGCCTTCTTGAAATCTGTCACATTCAAACTAAAAAGCTGCACCTCACGCTATGATTTACTTCGCACGACGAAACAAAAAAAAAAAAAAACAACAAAAAAGTACACTGATGTTGCTCCTTCTCGCAGAACGTGTTTCGCGGAGTCTTCTAGGAAGCTCCTTCGTAATGAAGGCAGCATCGACGGACTTCTTTTTTTTTCCATCGGGTGAGGAAGCGCCAACAAACAGATAACCCCGCCTACGTGAGGCGACAGCTGGGCCACACTGGGCGGGATGCCAGATGCACGCGCCTGCGAGTAGCCTGGGCTTCGGGCCGCATTCTCCAGCGAGGACACGCGCCGCCCCGTCGCAGGAAACATACTTGTTCCCGAGACAAAGGCATCAATTCATTCTCCTTTCGGATATCGATTAATTTTTGGCCGTAAACTGGCTGCACTAATAGTAATGTGCGTTCATTTCTTAAGTATTGCTTTATTATTAGATACGATAATATATTTCTGATATATTTAGTCTGCATAGGGTTTAATAACTGGTGGGCGATTTCTACGAGGTATTACAATGTATATAAAACAAATATTATAGCATTAAATCCCATTCGAACATATAAAACATTACAACGCCAGACGCGCAACACAAACACATTACATCTAGATCACTATATATTTCCTAAATGTATTTACACTTTCACGGCCAGTCCAAAATGCTTCAGCTGGTAAATTGTTCCAGTCATTTCTTGTTAGATTTACAAAGGAGCGTTCGTCTCCGAAAATTGAAATTGTTATTCCCTCTACTAAATAGGTCTGCCGACATACGCCTTATATAAACGCTAAGCCTAGCCACCTTTCCGCGATTTAAAAACGGTAATAATTCATTTTGAGCGAGTCAGTTACCGGGGAATTTTAGCGGCTCTTTTCTGAATTTTGTCTAGCTCGTGAATTTGGCCTAGGAAGGGATCTCAGCAAGCGGCCCAATTTAGCATACGAGTATATTTAATAATAGCAACCACATGATAGATTACCTGATGGCATTCCATCTTATGTATCTGTAGGATCACATGAGCATTTTGTGCGGGTGTATTACGTACTTTCATTTCAGTTGATAATCCACAAAACGTTTCTAATGCGTATTGTCAATTAAAATAGTTAACAGCTACTGTTATTACTGGGGAGTAAAACGAAATAAGGAACTTCGACTTCGGTTCGAAAGTGTGTTCTGGACTAGACCTTTTAACTTGTACGCTTCTCAATTTCATCTTTCAACACTGAAGAAAACAGAAAATTCTAAAGAATGATGTAAATATTAATGCGCTGAACAATAATTTAAATATTAATTGAAAATTTTAAGCCAATAGTTTCTTGAGACCATATTGTGCTTATGAAATTTTTTTTTACAGATTATTTTACTTTCCACAAAATTATAGATTAATAATAAATTAGAAGAATCATATAGAAAATAATCCATACACTTATCCAATGGTTTAAGGTATAAAAGTACTAAGGGCCATAATATTAACAGAAATAATTAAATAATACAAACGAAAATAAATGCGGCCTCTAGATTTTGACTCAGACCATCATAAAACGGTCTCCAAAAGCCATGTATGTGAATCTGATCTTTCTGCCATGTAAAACTCCTTGGTACTTTGCACTTTCTTACAAAACATTTTTCATTATAACCAGTGCTTATGTTCTATGCAGTATTCGTATGAAGACGTTTTGAAGCAATTTCAGGATCTCATGTTTGATGGAAAAGAAGACTCCAAGCATTTACGAAAACCAAATTCCGATCCTCTCTAATAATAATTAACGGGATTGGTGTGTTCATAAGCGGGCTATAGTTTCCAATCAAATTAATAGCTATACTGACATGTTTGGTCTGATCTCCGTTGACTCGCAGTGAATACTGCTTTCCCAAGGAAACAAATTTTTATTTGAGTTCGATACAAGAAGAATATTGTCGAGTCACACATTAAGATAGTAGAATGGGACAGGAAGTTAAATTTTGAAATCTCTTGAGACAGGCCTTTATCAATATTCTAATTGTGCACAGATGACGCTCAGTCTTCCATGACGCTCTGAAATGACGAACCCTCGGTAATAAACATAGATATAACACAACCTAATCTATTCAACATATAGAGGCGTAATTGAGGTTAAGAGCTGCCGACGATCACATCGAGAACGATAACAAGCTAATAATGACGACAGTGACATCGACGATGACAGCAACTGCGTCGACAAAGAAGAAGCGATGCAAGATATGAACTCCCTGAAGAAGATACGTCAGGAACAAAAATAACGCTTGCAGGAAGAGGTAAAATCAAAAACATATGCTTGCAATATCTGTTTACTACTCTGCTGGAAAACTATTTTTTACTATTTTAGAAATTTAGTGTTCGCAATCATTCGTGCCAAGGTAAACAATATTGAAATGCATTTGAATAGGCTGTAAATTCCCTATGGGAAGGTGACTACATTTAAGCAATAAATTACTTAATTTTTTAACTGTGCAGGAAATGAAGAGTGTATATCCGTAGTTATAAGTAACGTATTGAAACATGAAATTTCTTACTTAAATTTTTCGATGTTTTAAGAATTCAATAACAGTAGTCTACGTTAGAAGAACAAAAAGTGTTTTGGTGACGAGTGATATATTCAAATGAGGGACATTTTCATAGGAGTTGCTTTCTTTTTTAGCGCTTTTTGATTACAGGCGCGTCAACAATTTAAATAATCATTCCCTTATGAGTAGTGGATGTTATAGCCCTCGAGGTGGCGAGGTCCCTCCCCCGTTGGAACGTGAGCTTTGACCTACCCGTCGACTAGCGGGATTTTTCGCCCTCCTACTAGAGGCGCCACCCCCCTCGGCTCAACCTCTAAGTTCCCGACATGTATGATAGTGTAGTGTATGTAAGTGTGTGTATGAGTGTGTGTGTGTGTGTGTGCGCGCGCGTGCGTGCGTGCAATGGTGCGAGGTGGTGGCAAGGTCAAGAAAGGAAACATTGCGCGCCATCTGATGGGATACTGCTCTCGCATTCGTCTCGCATTTCTCGGAGAAACTACGGAGAACTACTGATCATAGGAGAACTTGGAGGACAATTCTATCCTGCAGCAAGAATTATCCTCCACAACACGCTAGTGTTGAAAATTCGTCACCGAAGGGACTCGAAACCTAGATCTACTAGATCAACGATGCTGTGGTTGCATGTCACCGAGAATTGGTGGTAAGATTTTAGTATGAACTCGTGGAACTTTACTACAGTACTAAATGCTTCAGTCGTTCTTAATAAATGAGATAGCAGAGACACTCCCGTGTATTAGTTAGTTTGTAGTTCTCGCTGTGATATTTAGTTTGTAGTACAGATTCAACAAAGTGCGACTTTCCAATCAATATACAGAAATCGGATGCATAAGGACGAAATAACTATTTATGTGACTAGATCAGAAAGTGAACAAATGAAAAGTTGATGGACGAGGCATCGAAAGAAGAAGAGACCGCTCCAATCGGTTTTAAAAATGAGGAGGCCGAAGTGACATTCGCTCAAATTGCGTATTAATGTTTTTAAATTTCTCGCATTATTAAGAATGTAGTTGGAGAAGAAAATAATTGTAATCGGCTTCGGCTATTTATAAATCGCGTCCTCGTAACAAAACATTAGATAAATCCTGTATTTAGTAAACAATTTTCTCTGACAAGTTGTGAAATCAGAATCCATGTTTCCTGTGTCCTTGACACCGAAAAATCGTTTGACGGAAGTCTTCTCTGGGAGTCATCATTATTTCAGACGGTTTACTCCAAAATTGATATTCCTCGATCGATCCGAACGAACTTGACGCTATGTGAGTTCGAAATGAGAGCAAATGTATGCTGTTGTAGCACGTGTGGTTTTGCATGAATTCGTGGAAGCATACAAGTAATGTATACACTTGGGGTCAATATGAATATACGAGGCGGTAAGCCATGTTGATTAACGTCACCTCAGAGTTTTGTTTACTTTGCACTGTCCAGTTTCAATGTACGACAGTTCTTCTTGACAATAGTCTTTGCGATACAAGTACCGAAGTACCGCGAATAACACTTTCCAGTCTATAAACAGCGAAAAGAATAAATAGTTATTTATGACACCAGTGGTAAAAGAGATATTTTATTTTGTGAGTAAGAAATCTTGCGATACGAGGCTGATAGACCGAGAAAAGTAAAATCACTTTCACCGCATGTGGCATACACTGTTTTTCAGACAGAATTAATGACTTTCATTTTATTTTTATTCAAGTTACAAATGATTGAATGAAACTTTGAGTAAACAGTAGCTCGTGCGGTTAGGCAAAATTATTTTGTTTCCTTTGTTGCATTCACAGATTTTTCTAAACACTTTTAGCACTAGCGCTAAAAAGCGAATTTTCAGCACGCTACGAATGCCCTGAAATAACCGCTTTGGGTGTCTAAAAATATATTTTGTTCTTCAAAAAACAACGTAATTTTCTTTGTAACTAGTTGTGCTTCAGAATAACACAGACTTTCTCGTTGTAAAATTTTCTAATTTCTTTGGTATGGGCTAACTTTACGGTCCTGTCCCCATACTCCGGGCGGCTCCCATCTATCGTAGCCCGAAATACATGTTTTTCTATTTTCTCAATTCTTCGGTTTTAGAATAGTAGAACTGAAATATTATTTTACGAATATTATAGAAGAGTAAAACTTCGACCTATATGCACATTTTTGTTGAAAATCATGGAGCCGTTTTTAAGGAAATATCATTTAAACTCTAGTGTAATTACGAAATTGCAAGCTCTTTTTAACAGGAATCTATTGTGTTTTCGAAAAACTTCATTTAAAGTCTTTAGAGATATTTCAAAAAAGTTTCATTTATGTAATTTAAAAAACAAAAGAATACAGGATAAATAGTTTTATGTCGTTTTATAAGCATTAAGCACTACCAGTATGAAAAGTTTGAAGAAAACATTTGGAGCTGTTTTCGAGAAAATGGCGTTTGAGAGTTTCTGAAAATGCGAAATTCTAAGCTCATTTTCACTATTGAGTTATCAAGAAAATTTATCAGACATCATTTAAAGCGCATCTACTCGTAAATGCTATAATGTGAACAAATCGCCGTGAATGTAAATATTAACATGAGAGGATAGTGAAAAAAATTACATTATTGTAATTTTTCCAAACACAAAAGAGTAGATCAAATGGCGTGTAAATCATCTCATAAAATACATATCTCACTATCCCTACAAAAAGTTTAAAATATTTGGAGACATTTTTGAGAAAATCTCGTTTTTATTATATTTTAAAATAGCACGCAATACTGCGCGAAAACTACTAAAATGTTTAAAAAATTTACATGACTTTAATGAAAGAACTAAAAAAGTAGAACAAAATTGGCTTGAAGGAAAAATGTCAATCTTGAAGTTTGTAATTGTAGAAAGATGCCGAAAAATTTAGACTTTTGAAATTTTCGAAAATTCAGAGTTAACCGTGAAAGTTGGAACTATGCCATCTTTATAAGTGTATTTTACTCTATTCTCACAAGAAATTTTTAAAAAAATTGGAGCCGCTTTTAAGAAAATTTTGAAAATGTGTGGGGAGCATCATGTAAAGTATCTCCAAACGTTAATGTTTTTCGAAATCTCAAAGCTTTGACTCGATCCAGATCGACAGGGGTTTCCTCAATTTGGAAAAAATCCTACAGATGGTTAAGACGCTAGTAGTGTTCACAAACGGACGGATGGTGAGAGAGACGGGCAGACGTTATGCCGCCAATTGGTTTTTCGATTTCAAGGGCCCCAAAACAGGGATTATGGCTAAACCACATGTTAGAGGATTTTTTCTTAATTCAGCAACTGGATTTATCCACTTTTTTGTTATGAGAGACCGGCAATAAATGTTTTGTGTCGACAACCCGCCGTGTTTTCGCGCAACAATTCATAACTTTCCATGTACTACGTATTAAACTGTACATATGTACGTGAAGTGATAGTGAAGTGAAAGTGAAAAAAATGTGATTGTTCAGCGCATGTCCCTCTATTTTACCAGATGTAAACTTCCTTTTAACATACATATCTTCTGAATTTTTTCTTATAAATTGTAATACGATTCTAGTATATCGCCATGATTTCTTTTGTGGGTTACAGTGGATATCGTTTTCTGTCCTTTCGGCTCAGATTTTAAAACATAGAGTGTGCTTACCACTGAAAGTATGAATTTTACGAGTAATACTTCAGAATAATTTTGAGGATATGTTATGTTTATAACTTCATGAAACATAATGGAATACCCAGAACCCTCAAATAAACTGTTAGCTTTAGAAAAATATTGTTGGTTTCCAATCACATTTGTATTAGTAAGTAATGTGAAGTCATGTGTGTCACGTCAGTGACATCCTTCTCCGAAACATTTTAAGTTTAATTTTTTAAGGTTATAGTTATTAAATGTCTTCATTGCATTCAATTTTCACTATTTAATTTATATTTGGTTATGCAATAATGTGTTTCATTGACATATACCTCTTTTGGTATGAATTTTATTCTAATCCTTATCGTATCTCTTTAGCTAGCGTGTGTGAACTGACACTATCATCAAGGTAATAATGAAATCTTTTTGCCCCCCAAAAACGTTCAATAATTCGTAAACCATACAGTAAAACTATTCCAATAGGATATTTTATGTTTTACGTCCTTATGTGTGTGTAAATATGGAAGAAAATGGTATTGTTAATTTTGTTTCAAATAGGCATTCTTATTCTCATCATTCTTAGAGGCAACTCGAACAGGAACAGCATATAGGGAAATTGCTCTAAGAAGGGACCGCTTTGACAGCTACTACTTGGCCACTTCTGGCATCAAAACTGAGGTTATGCCCATGCACTAATTTTGTCAGTGCGTTCGTTTACAGTTCGCAATTTTGCCAATGGCTCCATCACTATCTCTTGCAATGTTATTGCCTTGCATGGCGTTCATTTGTTTCCCGACCTATGGTCCCTTCTTAGAGTAACTCTATACCCTTTGGTCGTGACCAGTGACGCCACATCGGCGTCGCGAGTAGCTCTCTGACGTCATTGCGGGCGACGCCGCCAACAAAGAAGGATTTTGCGCGTTGGCACTGGGCAGCGTCGCATGGCTTTGTGCGTCGCCGTCGCTGACGCAGCGCGGCGCGGCGCGGGTGGTGGAGGTCGCGGCGGGGGCGGGGGGAGGGGGAGGGGAGGGGGAGGGGGAGGGGTCCTGGAAGGCCACCGCCGCCGCCGTCAGGGGCCACGCGGTGCAGCGGCGCCATCCGCGGACGTCCCGGCGCGATAGAGGGTAGAGGCGGCGCGGCCGGCAGTCAGCTGGCAGTGGCATCCGCGACGGCCCAGCACGCGCTTCGCGGGCGCACGACCCCGGCCGACCGCAGACGACACACGCCGCAGACGGCGCCCGCACGGACACGCGGTAAGCAACGGCTGCGCTGCACACCAGGCATCACACAACTGCTTTTACACTCGTACCATATCTGTTTGTTTGACGCCATCATCATTTGTTTCTTAATATTGTCCTCAAGAGAATTCCTGAATATTTTCCTTAGGAGACTGAAACTATTCTGCAAGAATGCAGGATAATTTCAGACCCCTACATACGCCATTTTGCACTTATTACCAAACCATTTTCACATAATTTCCAAATTTTATTACAGAGTTATTAATTTTTTTCGTTATATGTGACTGGTTTGGCCACGGGTAAAGCTTGTTATTTTCCCATTCTCACCCGAAATATCTTGGGTCTGATACAGTAAAAGTATGATTTATATCGAAATAACTTTTTCACAAACTATTCCTAAACATTATGTATCAACATTGGAGTTTATGTACGCTAATCTTAACCTAATCTAAACGCTAATCTTAACGTAATCTAATCTTAATCTAAGATTAACCGCTACGCGGTTAATCTTTATAGGACTTATTTAAGTCGAATAAATTATATTTATTTTATTATTGAAAATCGCTTTAAAATGTATACTTATATAAAAACAAATATTTACATTCAGTATATTGCTGTACACATTCATGTTTACCACTTCCAATTGTTAGTAAAGCTTCGTGTCCAAAAAGACCCCAAGTATGTAAACTGCAGATATGGTATAGGGGTTAAAAAAAGCCTTATCAGGCTTATTTCCACTGCTGTAGTCATGATTTTCATTCGGGAGAAGCTTGGTTTTAGAACGTTCTCTTTTCATTTCTTCCTTTGTAATGCATTCGTATTGAATACAAAGACACGAACATTTTTCTCAGACTCAGTTAATTTGGCAAAAGGTTAAAAATACCTGATTTTTTGGTTCAAATATACCCAGAGAAGCATATTTTTTTAACAACCATAACACATGTTATTTTTCCTGGAGCCTGTTTTCCTTAGTGCAAACTCTCGGCTATCCCCTCCAAAGATCACAAGATGTGCAAGAAGGGCTCAAGGACACATACTGCATGAATGAAACATCAGCTACAAGATGAAAACATATATAACCTCTTCACTCTTTGACCTTACTGTCACTTGCAAACGAGAGTTTCGGACCAACTAATCTCTCCAAATATTATGAAACTAAACCAGCTTTTCAAACAGGAAATCACCTGCCTAAAATATACAAATACTTCTTCTTCGTAAAAGGTCGTTCTCGTAAAACGTTATTTTTTTCCCCGAACAACGTAAAAGGAGTCATATTTTTATAACACACTCTACTGAAATCCTAAAACAAATCCATTGCAGAGAAAATAAATTCACTTCCTCTTTGGACAAATAACAATGTAAAAATTATTTTTTGGAGCTTCACATTTCCTACGAATTTTCAAATTTTTAAATTTTTCTATTGAAACTATATAATTTAATCTTATCTAAATTTTTTTCTTTAAATTTACTTAAGTTCATGAACATAATTAAGTGTTCTTCATATACGTATAAATTATTAAAACGCATAGGTTAATGGTGTTCGAAAAATGTGTTTCTCAGGGGATATTTGAGCACTACATTTTCATGAAAATGCATCTAAATATTTGAATCTAAAATAAATCAAAATTTGCAGACAATTAAGAACTATCAGATGTGTCTATCCGTGTCGAACAACATAGCGCCTACCCCGTACACACAATTATCAGATTGATCTGGCTCAAAATGAGGCCTTACTAATTTGAACGTAGCATTTAAGATGATCGATTTTTAAAAGGGGATTTCATTGTAATGGGTCTTTAGTATTTGAAGCGTGGATACATTTTCAATTTTCTTAAATTATTCCTTTCTTTTTTCAAATGCTGCAGATTTCAGCCGTTCAAGATGGTACAATTCAGAGAAATAGACTTCACGAAGGCCGATGACCTATGGATGTAAGTAAAAAAGTGTATTTATTTAGTTATAGAACGTATGCTCTTGTGAACATTGTTTTTTTTGTGTGTGTAATACTAGTGTTGTAGTAGTTCTAATTTACATGCACAATATTTAAATATTTGTAGCCTTTTGAAAATAAAGTTACCAACACAAGTAGCGTTAGCGGCAAAGCACTAAATATTGCAAACGCCAATTAATTTTTTGCAATTACCAGCGGCAAATATATAGCCGTTGGTAACTTTCATAACATTGTGAAGTACTTTAAGTTCTAAAAATAACATTATTTGTTATATTCTTTAAAAACAAAATAATAAACAATATTATAACAAAAATTAGAACCAAACACAATATTGTTTTCCTGAAATTTCTCCACACATCTACCCATTAGAAGAAGCATTGCCTGACGTATTTACGCTACAAAACTATTCGCCGCACGACGTACTTGCGCTGATTCAGACAATTCTCAAAACCACTGAGCATACTCATGTTCAGTTCTCATGAATACGGAAAATCAAGAAAGCTGCATGAGAATTATCGTATAGGTCAAAAGCCATTTGAACTTGAGGCATGTTTACACATTCAGTTGAAGGACTGGTTTTTAAATCAACTACCACAGTAATACAAAACATGAAAAGGAATCTCTCCAGGCATTTTAATATTCTCGAATTGAGTTTGATTAGATTTTCGTAAAAAAGCACTAAAAAGTCTATGTGACGTATGAGGAAAAATATAGTTAGCGAATGTTTTCTTGCGCTCAAAAATCTCGTACCCTTTTACTCTTCAAGGTGTTGAATGATGAATAAAATTATCAAGAAGGCGGGGTTATCAACATATGAAAACTAGAAATTTTGTTTCCCAGTTAGAGAAAACTGATTTACATCTGTAAAAGAATATCCGATTTGATTTAATAGTATTGCTAACAAAATAGCAAACCCCACCCTCGGCACTACTCCCAGCAAAAGGAGAGCTCAACAAAATGTGCGCATAGTGAAGCTACATTTGTGTCCAGAAGAAAACCAACGGGCCATTTTCTCAATAAATCAGGAAAACAAAACGAAAACCTGATGGACGTGGAAGACATTGACCCAGATGCTAAAGGTGATTACTGATGGGGTTAACGGCTAAAAGGATGGGGTATGAGGTCGGTTCTTGAACGTAGAACAAGGAAGTGTGTGTGTATGTGTGTGTGTGTTTGTCTATGCGTGTGTACGCGCTAATGTCGGATAATAAGTGGGAGAGTTGGCTTATGCCTTAATGTCCTCATCTTTCCTGATCTCAATGGTGGTTAACTATAATGTATGATGAATGGTAGGATGATATTGGGGAGAGAATAATGATGATGAAAGAAATATAATTGTGAATGAGATGCCGTATGTATTATAAGATTATGTATAGGTCACGAAGTGACACACGTAGTGGGGAGAAATCCAACGACATGATAAAAACACCCAAGGCCTTACACATGAATTAAATCTGCAGCCTTTGGTTCCGCGTTCTTGAACTTGCTGGTAACCCCTCCGGCCAGCCAATGGCTAACGATGTATTACCGAGAGTTTGTAAACACGTCGCATGGTCGACATTACCAAAACAATATCGAACTCCCAAAGTGGAGTTTAACGTGATGTAAGCGAGGGCGCCACTTGAGAGACAGACAATCTGTCACACACGCGCCCCTGAAAGGTTGCCTCTGCAGGCGAGCATGCAGTGTTTCCCGGTCGTATCTCCTCAAGCAGTCCCTAAAGTTCTTACGATAGAAATGCAAATACTTCTGGTGAGATACCCCTGCATTGTCTTTTGACATGTCGTCTAAGGAACATCCTCTGTGAATTGAGAAATAAATATATTTACAAACAGAACTAATGAAAATAATTCCAATTTTGAGTGAGCACAAACTAATTAATATGTCATTTTCTCTATTTTTTTTATTATTTGTTGATTAAATGTACCATTGTTTTGGTAGATTGATATACTTTTGCACCAATTGTTGTAAACGTTATGTCACTATTGAGAAAAAATGAAAGTGTTCTGGTGGCTTCATGTAAAGTATCCCCAGAAACAAACACTTTTTTAAAATTAAAGGGGCCACAACATCAGCCAGCTTTATAGTGTAATATCAATTTTGGAGAAAATGCTGCTTAAATTTAGCCGCGAACGTTGTACACAGACAGACGTTTAAAACAATTTTATTAGTATCAAGGAGCCACAAAACAAGGGGAGTCAGCCTACATAATGTGTTAGAGGAATTTACTGCATATAGAAACGAATTATCAACTTTTTTGGTAGCAAGGATCTACAATACGATTTTTTGTTGAAAAATCGTTTATTTTTGATGCAGTATTACATTTTTTTTTGTTACGTTATTTTTGTTACCCAAAGGAGTAAAAAATGTCAACGTTTTTTCTACTTTTTTCTTAATCTATGAACAAATTATCATTGCATACTTCAAACGTCATGCCATCAGAATCGGAGGCCTGCTTTGCAGGTGTAAACAAATTGATACAATGATTTTGATGCTCTTGGATTATCAACTCAGAACAAATCCAATGCACTCACAGGAAAATAATTCAATATGACTTTCATCCAATGCAAAATTGGACCAAACACTATAAATCTTATCACTTTTGCAGCATCGCCCGGATAAAATTACATGTTTTGAAATGCCAAACAAAATTGACGTCAGGATCCTACACAATCTATTTACGTCAGCCAGACAATGCATGGAATTTATTTTATCTTCCTCACAACACTGTTTCATTGCAATAAATTATTTCTGACAGAGATGCCTTCGATAAGAGCCTTTTTCAGAAACTTTACTATACTAATTCAATTTCTATAAAAAAATTGTGAAATCTGACAACGCATTTGGTCATTTGAGATTAGAGTAATATTAAGAAAGCGCTGAATTTCGTACGGGCAAAGTTTCAGCGTTGCATTGACTATCAATATATTTTTTTTAATTTTAAACTTTCTCTGTAAGTGGTAAAAAGACGATTTTTGGTCAGAAACGACGATTTTTGGTCGGAAAAACTCTTGTGTGTCTGGCCATTGAAACAAAAAAATGGTTAAATTTTTTTCCTAAACTTAGTAAAATAGTCCCTCAAACACATTATTTTAGTCAGAACCCATGGTTTATGGGTCCTTAATACCGAAAAAGCGATTGACAAGCGAAACGTCTATCCGTCAGTTCATCCGTCTATAGTCAACGCTAGCGCCTTCACCGGCTTCTGAAGATTTTCTCCAAAATTGATATTCCTCTAATCTAACAAAATAAATTCAAGGTCCTGCCAGTGTGATCCAGATACCTGTATTTTTGCGATGTACTTTACATGAAGATTCAACAATTTTTTTCAAAGATTTTTTCAAAAATTGGAAAAAATTCATTGGACTCTGAATTTTAGAAAATTGCATGCGCTAGAAATAGTGGGAGAGGCCATTTGTTTTTAAGCGTCGGCAAATGAGAGCACGACCACGCGACTGCGTGGTGTAGTGAATGGCGAGTTAACACCATGGACCTGATATCGTATCTGAGCGCAGAGAAAACATTTTGATGGTTGTAAACACTTTCGCAGATTCATGGAGAAGTATGATAATGCATAGGCGTTACAAATT
Source organism: Gryllus longicercus (assembly GCA_038098605.1). Lineage (NCBI taxonomy): Eukaryota > Metazoa > Arthropoda > Insecta > Orthoptera > Gryllidae > Gryllus > Gryllus longicercus. The sequence continues at coordinate 2,228,754 of JAZDUA010000025.1, forward strand.
CGAGGATGTATTGGATTGTATTGTAACACGTCTTGTTTTATTACTCACTCAACCAAAATGTGACATTCAAGATTATTCATTTCTGAATCAAACAATACAACAAAACTACTTTCAGTGTCATGGTAATAAACAAATAATTTTGCTATGTGTAAGAGTAAGAATATTTGTAAGTTAATTGTCACTTTTCTGGCGTGATAATATTTTGCCATTTATTGCGAGATCTTGGAAGAAAACAAAACTAACCAAAATGTTTACATTTCGTTGAAAGCAGTGCATATTTTATCAATGCACAGAGCATTTTTATGGTAAAATGATGCAACTCAGTGCAACAAAAACATGATAGTAACAACGTCACATAAATTCCAGACGAACAGCATGGACGTTGTCCGGGAAGTGAAATCAAGTCACAAAGAATAACATTCACTTAGAGATGAGAAGCGTTACGTCAGACACATGAAGATAAGTCCCTAAGTTGTGTATGCAAAAAGTCTGTGCATTAACCTCGTCAGAGCTGATAGAATGTTTCTCAGCATTTCCGCAGTTCTTTGCCCAGCATTGAGCGAGTAACTACGCACAAACATCTTACAAACGCAATGCAATACTATGTCTAGTTTTCGCCATATTTTTGATAGCTCTTCTAAGGTGTTATATTAGTAAATTGCACTGGCGATATAAAACAGAAGTTTGATGCATTGAACTTAATAAAATATGTTCAAAAATATGTTAGATAGTTTTTTCAATTTAAAGTCATGAATTTGAAAATGTTTTCGAATATAAGAACAAAACTAATATAACTACAAAAAAATCTTCTTCTCGATACAGAAGGAGATGATTTAAAAACTATGACACCTGTTTCATTTCAAAATAAATTATTTTATAATTTTTCGTATCTCATTGATAAAAATCAATTTGAATATTATGGCATATTTATTGATCATAATATGTTCGTATTCAAAACTTAATAAGAAAATAATACGTTAGCATTCTTTTTAATTATTAAAAAATACATCATTGTAATGTAAAAATGATGCGGAAAACTTTAAATGTTCCTATTGCTTATTGAAAATATTATTCACAAAATTATCATATCACAAAATATATTTAAAAAAGTACGTGAAACGTAGAAAAAATCTTTATTGTAATAGAGGTATTTTTGGAGACAAATAGAGGAGTAATATTGAATTGTGGGGTTACATCCTTTTCTATTACTCACGTTCTCATAAGTCAATACACTTATTTTAATTCAATTTACTCCAGAACAAAATGAAGATGCTTTAAATCATTATAAATTTCATATTTTGAGATAAAACCTAAAATTAGGAACACTTAATAGATAACAAGAAACATTCGAGCAAAGATATGATGTAGTACGTTTACACTATGTGATATTCAACGAAGCTATTTACAACATATTTTGACTCGCTCCGCTTCGCCGAAGTCGCCCCGCTGAAAGGGTTGGGTATTCGAAGGCTCCTTTTCGTTTAAGTATTTCGTGTCTTAGTCGTCGGGAGTAGTTTCCACTATAGTGATCCATTACCCAACGGCCCCCAATAGAGTTGATGTGTTTCTTAGTGCCTAATGTCCTGACTCCCGAAATAAAACATGCATTCCGTACACTACCGGATCTAATAATCATCACGCGGCTGTAAACAATATCGTGTGTAACAGTCCAATAAACAAGAACGATCTCGAGTCTGATGCGATTAAAAAGCCACATGTTGGACAATTTAATCTTCCCGGAAAATTGTATAGGGTTCTTTTGTTTGCCACAAGCATGATACGCAGACTGATGATTTTTTGCGGTTTGAAAATCCATCGCCCCGGCAGCATTTGAAACCGAGAACGTGAGTGTAAGAAGCGTGTGAATTCGCTCACATTCAAATAGGGGCGGCACAGAATGAATGTCTAGTTTTATTAACACTTCTCGTCCAAAACCTGCCGGAATATGAGAGCCCGTAAATAATACCCGTTTTCAGACTAGATTAGTATCCTCTATCATTAAGTTTGTGTGCAATAAAATTTAATTTGACAGTGTTCGTGTTTATGAATTCGCCGAATAAGGGTATGATAAGAAGGTGCCGACCCTTCGCCCACAGGGTACATGTTGGCCATATCTCAATGAGCAAAATGAATATGAAGAGGAAATATAATGGCATGGCATGTCGGGCTAGAGAGTTTGGTCGTTGTAGGTAGTGCAACCATCATTTGTTTGGTTCCAACACATGAGTAACAGTGTTACAATCAGTTATTTCATTTTTAACATTTTTAAATTTTTATTTTTTCTATACTATTAGAGACTATACCTAGCATCCAAAAGGAAAGTAAAATTAATTTTAACAATGACATTTAATGTATTATATACCATATGGATTGCTTAATTCTAAAGAACCTGCAACAAGTATTGTACTTCAGCTTCTGCGTCAATGACCCCCATCACGATCAGGTTTTCGTCCAGTTCCCTGATCCTCGAGCAAATGCTAAGATGGCCCCATGTTTTGCTTCTGGACATAAATGTAACTTCAAATTAACTTCTCGCCATAGCACGTCACGCACAGTTTTTAATTGTTTTTGACGTAAATAAATTAAAAGAATAACTTTTACAGTATTGTGATCATGGGGATATTTCATTCCGAAACAAAACATCGGAAAACAAAAAAACATAGAACATAAAACATCGCTATTAATAAAACATCGGTGTGTCTACAAACACACACCGACGTTTTGAAAATATTGGCATCGATGTCACATCTCTAGTGAGAGCCAGGGCTCCTCTCCAGAAAAAACCTACATCATAAAACACCGTTATTAATAAAACATCGGTGTTTCTACAAACACATCGACGTTTTTAAAACATCGCCATCGATGTCACACCTCTAAGTGAGAGCCGGGGCTCCTCTCGAGCGTTGGCGCTTCCGCACTGGAAGTAAACGCGCGCGGAGGAAACCGCGGAGTTCCGTTAGCGGCGCGCGGCCTTGGGCGGGCGCATGGAGATGCGTGGCGCGCCACACAGCCGCCCCCCGCCCCGCCCCGCCACGCGCGACGCCGTCGCCGCCCCGCGCACGCGCCTGGAGGCCCGGCGGCCAGTAGGGATGCGACATCGCTAACACAACATCGATGTTGCCAAACATCGATGTACAAAATTAACCTGGAGGCCCGCTGTTAGCACACATCGACGTTCAAAATTAACCTGGAGGCCCGGCTGTCAGAAGGGATGCGACATCGCTAACACAACGTCGATGTTGGCACACATCGATGTTCAAAATTAACCTGGAGGCCCGGCGGCCAGTAGGGATGCGACATAGCTAACACAACATCGATGTTCAAAATCAACCTGGAGGTCCGGCTGCAAGTAGGGATGCGACACCGATAACACTACATAGATGTTGGCAAACATCGATGTTCAAAATATATCTACCAAAAATCATCGATGTTCTTTATCATCGATGTTTTTAGGCTGTTTTAGTAACCTCTAAATCGTGTGCATTAAAATTTAATATAAGTGTTCCTGTTTATCAATTTGCCGAATAACGGTACGAGAAAAGGGTGCAGATCCGAGTATTTTTTGCCCACATCTCAATGTGGGAAATGAATATGAAGAAAAGAGGAAATGCAGTGGCATAGAGGTCATCGCGGGTGAGAGAGTTGGTCGTGAAGGTAGTACAAATAGCGTCCCTCCGGTTCCAACACATGAACTACAGTGTGAACATAAGTTGTTATTTCATATTTTATCTTTTACAGTATAGTGACCACGGGAAATTTAAATTCAGAAACAAAACATCGGAAAAGAAAAAAAATAATTACGAAACATCGATGTTAAAAAACACCAGCGGTAATACATCGATGTTTCTACGAAAACATTGATGTTTTAAAAACATCGACATTGATGTCGTATCCCTAGCTACCAGATGGCTCCCAATCACAGAAGGAAATACTGAGCCGTTTCGGGCCAGTCGACAAAAGAGAAAATTGCCCTGAGAAGTAGCAGCAAAATTAAGAATTAAGGAGAAAACTCTTGGGAGATGGTTGAATGGCACCAATACGTGATTTGTTGCTCTTTAAAGAAAATCTAAAAAAAATAATGTTTGAAAATGATATAGGCTTCCTGCCATATTTTAAATGCAAACGTATTTAGCTATATATTCGGCCAAGAAATGAACAGTTCTAGGACATTAAAAATGATGTAAATTTAAGCTGTTAAACTCAATTAAATTTGACAAAGTACTTGACAAGATTTATACCACATTTATTTGCATTATTCTGTGATTTTAATATTCTAATAGAAAAATATGAATCTTAAATTACGTAGCTTTACTGCTAAGTGACAAAATAAGTCTTAGTCCATCGCTCTGTCAAGAAAAATTATCATCAAAAGTTATTATTGTAGAGAAAAGACAACAATCAAAACGCCATAAAAATAGAAAGTCTAAGATAGAGCTTCTACTGCTGCTAGAAAATGGGAAAGACCTTTTGGTACTACTTGGTATAAGTATGCTTGGTAAAATGTATAGTTGGAGAAATTCTTAATGGTCGCAATTTTAAGGTAGTTTTCACCGAACACTTGAAAACGGAAGTTTCAAGAATTTTCATTAGTAATCATTTGAAGCACTAGAACTTACATGTCCAATATTACATAAAGAAATGTTGCAGTATAAATATAAATTATGTAAAAGATATTTTTTTTAAATACGCTTGTATATTTCTTTGAAAAGTCAAAAAATTACATCGCGGTACATTACGGTAGCGTTGTTTACAGACGGACGGACAGAAATACAGGTTCTCAGACTGAGTTATTTAAAGAACTTGTTCCGTATCAGGAGAACCAAGTTGTGTATTTCCGTTGAAATATCGAAATCATTTTTCCGCAGCATTACATAACTATTTCGCAGCATTACATAACTATTAACATGCAGTTCCTAGAAAGCAAAAGCGAGGAAAAAGGCAAAACCGACTAGTATTTGAACCCATAGTTGCTTCATCCAAAAGCAAGAATAAGTAATTGACATTCTTCCCAAAGACACTCTTGCCTTCGCTAAGAAGTCCTGGCGATGCTCCCGAAGTTAGTGGACAGTTGCTTTCTCTAGGTGTGCCCGTGCATCAATTTAGGCTTTCGATTTCACTGCTCCATAGCAAATCCTTTTCTATACCCGCTGCCATATAGTATCCAAATCGAAAAATACGTTGCCACATTTGAAATAATATTAGTTTCGCTTCTGCCGGCAACGCCCAAGTGGCGTTCTAAGAATCTAACGAATACGCCGTATAATCACAGGCACGCACGTCGCGCATTTTTCGTACTTAAGCCTGGCATGACCACGCGACTTGAGAACAGTAGTGCAGCGTGATGAGCACTCTTCCACCAGAGGGGAGGTGCTTCCCTCTGGGGCGAGGACGAAGCGCAGCGCAGTTGGCCAATGGTCGCGTCCGAAGAAGGCTCCAGGCGCGACGGCGCACCCAACATTCCTCGTTGCGCTTGGCGGCACAGAGGCTCGTACGCAGGCGCGATCCAATGCCACATCAACATGCCTTGGGGCCGAGTGAGAATTCAGCGTTGATTGCCAAGGGTATTAGTCACGTAAGTGTAGTTATATCCTTGGATTGATTGATTGATTGATTGATTTATTGATTAGTGATTCCGGGCGCGTCGTCTTCTAACGTCGTTAGTGTTATGTCCAAAAAAAACGTAATATCTTAAAAAATAGATTTATTCTGATCTCATAAAGTAATCATATATAAGCCAGATCCAACAAGTTTCCTGAAGATGTACCAGTGTATGCGAAAGTCTCCGTTGCCCAGGGAGATGTCCAAAGTTAGTAGCCGTAGCACCGAAGTATCTGTCCGAGAGAGAGAGCCCGTACACTTTGCTGTTCCGTCAACACTGTTCACAATTCACTGATGAACTCGATACTGCTGAAAGACGCTCAACTGCCCTCTGCCCGCCGGGGCGCTGCTTTATAGCCCGCTGGGGCTGAGGGTTCGCAGGCCAGACCCCGGATAGGGGTGGTGCCTCCTTTTTCGGTGCCTGGTCGCGCGTGACGGCGCCGCGGCGGCTGCTGTCGTCGCCCTCTTGCTGCGGTACTAGGTTCCGGCGGTTCTTTCAATGGCGAGCAAGCGCCTATTGCAGTTAGTCCCGTAAGTGTAGTGCATTTTTTTTTCATTTGCGAGAGATGGAATGATATTTCCCCGCTAGATGTCGAGATCCGTCGCCGACCAGCACGTCGGCTAGCAGGTTTTTTTGACAAATTAGGGTCTGGGTTTTGTCCACAAACGGGCCACCGCCCAAGCCGACACACGCTCTAAGTTTCCGACATCTCCCGTCTACATCTCCCGTCCCTACGTCTCCCGGCATGTGTGGTACTGTAGTGCTTGTACGTGTGTGAAAGAAAGGAATGATACCGATCAGAGCACCAGGTCTCTAGGATTATTCTGTATACAGCGACTGAATTCGACCTCTCTGTGGAGCTACTGTCGAAAATCCTTCCAGCGTCGGGAGTGGAATCCTAGGACTTCCTGCTCAGAGGCACTGCAGTTAAATCAATTAAAGCCTTGAGCCATCTAAACCGGTTAAACCTCTGGAGGTGACGGTGTTCCTCCTTGGATTAAACGTGAGAATAGGTGCCGACCTACACGTCACATTTCTGTAATTTCCTTCTCCCCTATCTCTCCCAGAGGGGCACCACCGACTGAGCAAGCTCTGGGCTCTCCACAAGTCACCAGACACATATGGTAGTGCACTGCCCTAAGTGTGTGTGTGTGTGTGTGTGAGGGGGAGAGAGAGAGGGAGAAAGAGAGAGAGAGGGAGAGAGAGAGGGAGAGAGAGGGAGAGAGAGGGAGAGAGAGGGAGAGAGAGGGAGAGAGAGGCGGAGAGAGAGGAGAAAAGTAGGCAGGATAAGGAAGGAAATGCCGGGTGAGGTCTGTGGCCCGATTGTTAAAGTATTTCTCCGACATTTGCCTGGTATTGATCGGATAATGCGCGGAAAACTACCAACTAGAGCAGCCGGCTGCTTAGATTCTCCTCGGTTCTAGGTTGAATTTGACCCAGCTATGTAGTGTCGAAATCCGCCACCGTGAAGGCTCGAACATAAGGACCGCCCGAAAATCCTTTCAGAAATTATATTTACGTTGAAATGAGAGTTCATTCTGTAATTCGAAATGATCCAGCAGATAAAACAATAAAAATACCCATGCGTATCAGTCGGTTTTACCGTTCCCTGCTGGGGACCAAGTCCCTTTAACTAGTTTTCCTTCTGACAATGAATTTTTCTCTGCTTTAATTTCGTCTAAGGTATTAGAGTAACAATCTAGGACTTTTCGCAACATAAACTCACGTTTGTATTAAATATACACACATTTCCTTGAACACGAATGTCATAATGAAGAGGCGAACTGGGAAGCTTTGAAGATCAGCACAGGAAGGGGTTCGAGGTCACATTCGTTGCTCCAAGGAAGAGAAGGAAAACGAAAAGGAAGGAAGTGGCGTCGCAAGACGAAGCTCCACACTTACACAGAAGAAGCCACGGAAAAGTCATCGAGCATAAGATGACCGCCCTAACAGGATTCAAATGAACTATCACAATATTATAGTTTGTCACAAGATAGACAGCCCTTGGTGATGATGTCACGTATTTTATTACATAAATTGCTTTTTAATGTGTATGTGGCTTAACTTCAAGTTAAGTTTTATCAGTTGTAAGGTATCTGTTGCATTTACTTATCTGGCATTATCATGGATGTGAAAATAAAATAGAAATCTATATAAAACAGAATCTTTGAAAACAAATAAACACGGTTACTTAAAATTATTGACAGAAATTTAAAAATTACTGTTAAAATATTTTCAAAAGTCTTGTCATTTCTTATATTTTTCTCCCACAGCAAGAACTTGTATATGTATTCAGCACAGTCATTTTTACCAAAACATACTTGGTAAACATTATTTCAGCTATTTTCTCGCACAATCATTTCTTCCACGTCATAATTCAAAATGCTGAAACATACAGGTGACTCAATAAAAGATGTTGCAAACTTCTAGGGCGAAAAGAGAAGCCTCAGATGCTTATTTCGTAATGAACATGAAATGGGAAAGTTCGTGTTACTGAGGTGCACATTTGCCCCTGAATTGGTAGGCAACCCATCATACATTAATGTTTGGCAAGTCACGTTCTGACGCAGTCAAAGGGATTTCGTTAATCTGCCGTGCGCCATTGGGTTTCCTACTAATCAGGGCAAAATGGCAGATGTGTAACTTCGCTATAAGAAATTTCCAACACCAGCTCATTGAAAAACATTGATAAGTTTCTCTATATGTACCCTAGAATGTTCATTCTTCCCCGTACATTATCTAGAAATTTGTAACATTTATAACATGACAACCTTCGGTACAGTTAGCAACATAGGCACAATGAACATTACGTTCACCTCGATAAGGGAAATTTCCGTGACCGGAAAGTGTCGTGAGAGGAGCTGGTAATACGGCAGAAATAGGTCAGTTCTTCGCGGGTAATAATATTTCCGGATTTCCGGCGGTGGCGCTGGTGTAACCGTTAGGGTATCGGACTGTTATACCCACGTTCGCGGATTCAAACCCAATGTAAGCCGTGGATTTTTAAGGGCTAACTTCCTTCGTACTCCTTCCTTCGGAGGAGAAGTAAAACAGGCTATCCCATGTTAGTAGATTTACTGCTTGTGAAAGATCTTCAACCCTAAATGAAGCCTCTGAGCTAAATTCAAGTCACCTGTTTCGTCGCCCGAGTGATACCTCCTTTCTCCGCTAGTGGAGCCAAGAAAAATTTGCGTGGTCAGTCGGAAGTGCGGGCCTGATGGCCCGAGTCTCGCCACGTAAAATAAGTCATCAATTCAATTCAAATATGGAAAAGCGGTCGAGCGGTTGATCTGTTAGAGATTGACTGGCGTCTGAGAGTGAATGGTGCCAGAGTATCTGAAACAAGAGTACGTCTTGTTGTGTATTGTCGTGTCGCTATGGTGAGCACGTTGTTGAGCGGAGGTTGTCAAGCACTTGGAGGAACCGTAGAACCACGGTTCGATAAGTCGCACAGATTTACAACTGTATTCAATTTAATGTTTCACAACGCACTTAAACCAACACCTCTGTGGATGAGATTACAAACTGAAAAACCCACTCGCATCCCCGTGCTGGATGCGAACCACGGACTGCAGCGTGTTAAGTGGGCATAAAATCGACTGGAATATGTGCGATTGGAAAAAATAGCTGGTTCCGATGAATCCCGTTTTCTGGTTCACACATCAATGGCGGAACGTTTGTCAGCATCGGAGATAAAATTACTAGTGCAACGTTGTGCGAAGACAAGCTGGTAAAGAAATTGTGATGGTCTGTGCGATGATTTCTTGGCAAACGTTCCTATTATCGCGGTACAACAGACTCTGACAACTATCCACTCTCTGGATACTAAAGACCGAGTTCGTCCGTATCATGTTGATAACGCCTCTTCTGATACGACAATGCACCATGCCACTCTACCAGACAGCACTGGTTTGCAAAACATGACTGTCCATTTGCTTTCACGTTCTGATCTCCCAAGAACGACAATGAATATGTATGGTTAAACTTGGGGATGCGGGTTCGTGAACATTTTCAGCGCACGCACAAAATTTGCTCATTACCCTTATAGTGATGTTATATAATGGTTAATTATTTCGCATTTCCGGACGTGTCAATGGCTATGGTCACTAGTCCCGTAAGTATAGTGCATGATTTATAACTGAAAGTCTCTGTGTTCCCTCGCTGGATCGTAAGATACGGCGCCGACCTACAAATTTGCTACCAAGTTTTTCCCGAATCAGGTATCCATCAGTAGGGCACCACCCCAGTCGGGACAAGCTTTAAGCTCCAGACTGATCTATTCACATGTGTTGTAGCGTAGTGTATGTGTGTGTAAGTTAGGGGTGAGGCTAGGGCAAGGAAGAGGGAAGAAAGATCGCGCTCAGTTCGTGGCACGTTCGTTAGGGTACTGTTCCCGCCCTCGCCTGATATTGATCGGAGAAAATTTACGGATCAGAGCGGCTCCAAGAATTCTCCTTGAGTGGGTGGCTGAATTCCACCTAGCATCGAAAATCCAGTCACCGCCGAGACTCGAACCCTAGAACCTTCCGGTCAGAGGCTCTGCAATGATATCAGCTGATGTACTGAGACACCTAAGCCGGTCCTTAAGATACATGATTCTTATCCGAATGATGTATCGATATCTTGCCTAGAGCATTTTTTTAGATTTCCATGGTGTAAGTACTAATAGACCGCCAGGTTTTTGTTTGTTTTATTGGACAAACTCATGAGCAAAATTAGTAGATCTGTGTTTTCATGGTTGTGTCCGGCCATTTAAACGATCTCCAAAAAAAGGAGCAAACCCCTCTAGCAATATTTTGTACACTGGCGCACCACCTATATTTGGCGTCACAACATAGTTGTAAACCAGTCGTCGTATATTTTTCCATTGGAATCCTTATTTTCTTCCATCTATCAGGAAAAAGAACCTACGTAATTACTGTTGCATCGGGGCGACGCATTATCATCATAACATCTGTCCGCTAGAGCTCCATCTCGAAATTATTAATTGTAAATGTCAACGTGAGAAAACTTGAAAGAAATGTTCGAAACCACGGTTTTCTCTGGACAGTCTGACAGTCAATCTATTACTTTGCCAGGTGCTTTCGTCCGGAGTTACACAGTTTTGATTTCACATTTCTGGTAGAACGGTTTCAAGACATATTTTGTTTGACTGTTTTTGATAATAGATTATTAGATGTAAACTACTAGATTATTATATTTATTAGATTAGATTATTAGATGTACTGTGTATCAGAAAGGCCACTTGTGCTAAAAACCAAAAGGAACGAACACTATACCCGCTAATTTCGTTAACGCGCAGAAATTGAAAGAAACCAAGCAGTCCCCAGCCGCTTGAGAGGTGCCAATGGTTTTATTAGATACCCAGGATCTCGAGAAAAATCCAAAAACAATGAAGCAGTTTCGATTTTGACAGAAAAATTCAAATATTTTATTGTGTTATTTCCCTATTCTGAAAGTGCGCATAGCAAGTAAATTCTCATATTTAACTCACCACTGCTTACAGCGTCGGTGGGGAGAGATTATCTTGTAGGCCTCTGACCCACCAGTGTGTGGGTTTCGTCCCGGCATGACTTTTTTTAAGGTAGAATAATCTCACAGCTGCCAGGCCATGGCTGTGTCATGTAAAAAGGACCGTTGCCGGTGTCGAGCAAAATTAAATCTCTCCGCAATGTCCCGTCCTGACGTGTTCTCACGTTCTCTCTATCTGACAGTTCGTATAAAGTAAACTGAAACCGACATCTGGCGGAGAAAGTGAAAACCACACCAGGTGCATAAGCGGACACGCATGGAGCGCGCTAAAACATTCCCCAGAACGGCGCCAGAGGTAGGCTTCAAAGTACACCTGGATGGAAAACATAGGTGCAGAACTACGGCGAAAGTAACGTAGCAGGTTACCGTTGTCAGTTATCTTCTCTTAAAGACGAGTATTATGATAAAAGACCATAAGTAAACAAGCAAAATGCTTTGCAAAGTCGTGGAGACAAGCTCGAAAGCTTCTCAGATCCAGGGGAATGTGGGTTTATGTAAATGAATGCACTTTATGCTAGGACTATTAGCAGTAACAACCTCTAACTTGTTGTCACTGTGAATAGTAAGACAGAAGACGTGAAATTAAATTGTTATTTTTTTTTATTATTGAGAGAGACACCTATTTCTCAAAGAAAAAGCGACCGATGTAAAGTCGATGAGATCGTATCTCAGACGATTGAGACCTTTTTCCAATGACCGTTTCATTGCTGGTAACTCCATGCCATAAATAAATACAACTTCCGACATTGCTGTCGTGCCACAGCTAAGTTCCGAGGAAAAGGTCATCTAATATTAAATATTTGCTACAAGCTGGTACCCGGCGCATTGCTGCCGTAGAAGAAATAATTATGGAAATATCGTTTGAAATTTGGAAAAGATATCTTGTTCTTTTTCTTATTTAAGAGTTAACTCACTTCCCCTCTCTCTTTCCCTCTCTCGCTTTCTCTCTTTCCTCCTCATCGTTTTCTCTCTTTTTCTCTTTCACTTTCTCTATCTCTTTATTCCTTCTTTCTCTTTTTCCCTCTCCTCTCTCTTTCTAGCGCCGTCCGCTCCTCCTTTCCTTCTCTCCCTCAACCCACGCCACACGGGGACGCAGAGCAGCAATGAAGCACAGGTGTATTGGGAATTGCACTTATATGAAGCGTTATCTTGTGCTGCGGCTCCATCTAGCGAAGTTACAACAATTGTGTTAGGTCTATATTCTCCCCACAAGTGCAAGCAATTAGTTGAAAAAGTTTTATCGCAATCAGATGAACGGTACAGAAGCGCATTAAGCACGAATCAACCAACAAACATTGACTTTTATATTTACGTATTGCGTTATCGAAATACAATTCGTTTATTTTCTTTGTATGTAACGAGCTGATGTACTGTAAATACTCTATTATGTTTTATGTTATTGCTTTATTCGTGAAGAGTGCCTTTGTTATAATATTGAGTTTATTGCAGTGTTACACGGTAGGTTTCATTTTTTGTTCTTGAGCAGCGTGCGCGAACCATTTGGGGTCATTTTGATTGATTAGTGATTCCGAGCACGTCAACTGCTAAGGTCATTAGTCCCGTACGTGTAGCACATATTTTTCTGGGGAGGTGGGAGTTATCTTCCCTCTCTGGATGGCGAGATCAGACTACTACATACCTGTCGGCTAGCGGGGTTTTCTCCAACCAAGTTTGTATATTTTTCACGTTTTATATTTAAATTAATTAAATTGTTTAATTAAATTATGCATTTTGTGTACGAACCCTATTAATGAATAGACGGTATAGAGAAGAATCTACAATTATTTTAATGTTTCTTCACCAATTTTATGATTTACAAGCAGAACCCAGCAGACGACATGCTCTCTCTTTCTCCCTCTTTGTGTTTCTCCCTCTCTCTCCATCTCACTCCCCCTCTGTCTCTCTCCGTGTTTCTCTCTCCCTCCCTCTCTATCCATCTCTGTGTTGAAACATTTTATAAAGACACCAGAACACTATATTCCAGTATAATTTGTGTAAGTCTAAGGAATTTTCCTCAATGTACAAGTTTAAGAGCAAAAATAAACATTCTACACTTACGAGCGCAAGATCCCATCACAAACAGGTTGGAGTAATATAACCACGCAGTTCTCGTCACTCTAGACTGCATTCTTTGAAACCGCTCGTGAACTCACTCTGTTCTTACGTGTTGCAATGTGCTCGTAGTAATTTTCCTTTTTTTTAATACTCAGATAGAGAATGAAGTTGCACTAAAGATAACTGTTAAGAAAATTAGGGTTTTTATTTTATAAGAAATGAATGGGCAGTCATGAAACCAGTGAATGGAGGTAAACGTCTTTCGTACGAGTGGTCTTCTAGAATAAAGACTAAAATATGTAAGAAGTTTAAATTACTTGCTATAAAGGTATTTTGAATGTGATATACGTGAAATACATTTATAGTATTTTAAACTTATAGCTTGATTTTATTGTAAACTTAGATTGTATTTTTTTAATTAATAATCAATTAAAGTTAATATATATTTATAAACATTAGGAAACGAAATTAACTTCACAATGGGGCAGAAATAAACGATACTAATATCTTGTTCTCATTTACTGAACAGCAAGTTCAGTTACAAAACAAACGATTTCAACAGAAATTCGACTAACCGGTCATATGAACTCAAGAAATCCGACTTCCGTAAACCTCTCTGGGACGGGAGATTACCCATCCACCCCGCAGCCTCTGGTGCCAGGCACTGCGGCCTCCGGCGCCTTAAAAAGTGACGAACTGCGTAGGCGCGGTGATCTCAGCGGCAGCGGCCTCTCTCCTCCCCCACCCCTCGCACTGCAGCTTCCCGACCCCGCCACTCCGTTGGCTTGCGTTGTTTTTTCTTCTCGTCGGACGCGGCGAGAAATCTCGGTACTCGAACTCGGGCCGCGGGCAGTGCCGCGCTCTAGCGGCGTGAGCGGGAAGCAGGTCCGCCCGGCTCAGGCTGATGAGTGGAGCCTGAGTACTGGTGGTGGTTTAGAAGAAGAACATGATGTGTAGTCATCGCATGCCAATAGTGATTTAAAACAAGTCAAAACTGTTAGTAAATATTAAACTTGTAAACAGGAATTTCAGTCCGTACGAAACAAGACCCACAAGTTGTCTGAGTATCTTGTGAGTACAACGTAAGATTCCCTCCATTTAAAATATGAAAAATTATGCTGAAATGAATTGTCTAGTAGTCTTCTCAAGAACGGAATTATTTTTGTAGTTGACGAATTTCATTTATTTTTATTTAATAAAATGTTTTTATTATTGTATTTCGTCTATTTTTTAAATAATTCAGAAATGATTTTTATAATCGTCTATCTTCTGAGTTTAATGAAGAGTGTAAGTCGCCTCCACTATCGCTCTGTGCTATTATCTACCGGGGAAGCTTCAAAGGATAGTGCGGATCTGTGAGCGCGAGCGGTGGAGATCAGAACAGCCAACAAGGAGGATATTAGGAGAGGATAAAGCAAACAAACCCTTTTCATGATCGGAGGTTCACTATGGGAGATAAACAAATATGGTTCTACGAGGAATTACATCGCAGTAAGGCGATGTGCGATCGCGGAGAACACTTGGATTTCGATTCAAAAGTACGTCATTGACTTAAAATCTCTGACGATGTTGTAACAAGACATCATTACCAAAGTCCACCCTCATTTTGGAAACATTTCATTTAACGCGTTCATCAATTCACAGGAGGTAGTTTCACAGAGGACGTGAAACTAAGGGGCATTTTAGAATCTACAATCCCCCCCCCCCCAAAATGGAATTAATAGTGATTTAACTCAATTAATTAGCTACGATTTCAAGAAGGAAATTTTTGTTGTTCTTTATTACAAAAATGAAATTCTAAAGAACAATATACACCAAATTTATTAATGGCGATACTAATTACCGTAGACATGACAAGAAAATAACGACGTAAAAACACAAATGTCTGATAAGACTATTCTCAATCAGCAATTAGACTGAATTCAAAATTATAAAATATTGTTTTTTCTCTAACAATTCTTACCTGATTCTAATGTTTGTGTACATAAAACTTTTTGAAGTGTATTTGGTTTATTAAAAATAATCAATATGTAATTATTTAAATTTTAAAATAATATGACATGAAGAACCAATACAAACATTTTATTTTCATTGATGACACTGCTTCTAATCTGCGTTTCGCGTACAAAAATGTTCTTACGAGATACCCAAACAATGGTCACGCGATTGAACGCTAGCTCCTTAGTTTCTCTAGAGGCAAATCGGTTCTTCACCGGCGATTCTTCCCTTGAAGTCACGTTGCTACGAGCAGTTACAGTGCGGGTGCCTTAGGGCTTCCCCTAACGGAGGCGCGGGCACCGCTAGCCCTCGTCTCAGTGCATGAAGGAGAGAGGAAATGGCATGTTCCTCATGAATCAGCCGTGGTTCCCGTGAGTCAGCCCTCAGAGCAAACCAACCAATGAATGATATTGAACATCGCGAAACAAAGATCCAAATAAGGAATGTATATAGAACTTATATAATATTTAGATTCGCAATTAAGCATTTTATTTTCAAATAATAAGCTATCAGAAATATCTTCGAGACTTAGTTACACCTTATCCGGAAGTATTTGGGTACTGGAAAATGAACAGAAGTTATTTACTCATCTTTCCGATGTATTGCTAATTGCCCAAGAGACCCCACAGGGTTCTATTTTAGGCATTTTTATCTTCCTAATATGCGTAAACGATAAGCTAATTGAACGTTTATTATCGAAAGCCAATTTCACATAGAAAGGTAGCCTTGCGTGGATGCCACGGGACCCTGCAATAAGAGTCACTGATAATACAAGTAGGATTTATGAAACTATTGAAAAAATCAGACATTGAACACAAAATAGTGTTTATTTTATAGTTTTCAAAGTACTTTAATTTGTGGGTGCATTTTCTATAAAGAAATAATATTTGAAATGCCACGGTAGTCATCTACAAGTCATTGGATACCATTTCAGTTTTTTGAAGAACTAATTCTCACAAGGCCGCAGCGAAGTCTTAATATAAAGCTGAAATGTAAGTGATTTAAATAATTAGTTCAAGTTTATTCAACACTTCTTTTCAAGTAAAGAATTCATACTACAAAAGGTGTAGAAACGAAAGAAAAGAATATCTGCCATTTCTATGCAACTACTGCAAGGTTTCCCAAACACATTTTGAATTACAAGGAGCCAATGTTCGATACTGTTATTTGAAAAGTGGCGAAATAATACAGAAGCGAAGAAAAGTCGACATCCTCTAATGAATCGCATCACTGACTTCGACTGTAATAGACTTTCAGATCCTTAGAACTGCGTAAAATGCGACTCAGCATATCTGCGAGATGCTTTCATGAAGCAAATCAAAACAAGCGCGAGAATCTTCCTGAAAGACTCGCAATGAGCTCCTATTGCGGGCGATTGCGGCGGGCGTAAGCCACGCGGGGCCGTGGGCGCGGGCGGGGGCGAGCGGCGCTGCCGGAGCGCCGCTTAATTGAGGCAATTCGCTCACTGCCGCAGCCGCCGTCTCTGGAGTTCGTATGTGGGCGCTTTGGGGCCCAAGCGACGCCGCCGACGCCACCCACGCTGCTGCTGGCACTGCCGCAGACGCCAAACCCACTGTGACGGCTCCCCGGCAGCCCTTCTCCCTGCGGTGTCGTCGAGTGGAAGATCTTAGGGTTAGGATCCGACGGTTGCGGAGTGTCCACACTAGCTATAAAGCTGAATGGAATTCAGACGCCGCTTGGAGGAGACTTCTGCCGGCCGGCTGCTCTGATCGGTAATTTTCCGTGGTTTCTCCAATCCAAACTATCGATTGCCAAGGCGGCACCCTAACAAACAGGTCACGGACCACAGGCGATCATTCCTTCTTCATCTTTGTCTTCTCCTCTTCTCTTGCGCATACTTACACTCTTATGCTCTACACTACTACACCTGCCGGGAAAGCATTCGGCAGCTTAGAGCTGGTTCCTATGGAGCGGTGCCCCGCTGGAGAAGATACACGAAGACCCCCCCCCCGCAGACCGAAGCATAAATCGGCGCCGGATCATCTTTACCAGCAGGAGAGGAATACCGGCACAACACACGATATTACAGGCACTGCATTCAGGGCATCGTGACCTTAATAGCTTACGTGCTCCGAAATTCTAGATATTCACTCCCAACAACGAACAACAACAGCTATCTCTGTCGGCACCGACCCCGTGAGCTCGCCGGCGTCAACACTACCGCTGCAACAGCGCCGTTACAACCACCGCGAGGAATATTGCCGTAGCGGTTGCCACACCCACGCTTTAACAAATCATCTCCGCCGGGCACGTCGCCAGAGGCGGGGGGCGTGGGGACCTATAGCCCCCCAGGGAGAGGCTTTAGTACGGGTGAGATAAATAAATTATATCCAGACTTTTCGCGTCCCCGAGGGGGAAAAATTGTGACACAATTTCGTAACTTTTTTGTGTTCGATGTGCGCGCTTGTGGATCTCCCTCCAGATGAAAATTGTGGCTACGGCTTTGACCACCACACCCCTCCTCCTCGAGCCATTTCGCGTATTTTCTTCTCTATCCACATAATACTCGTATTTGTCAACCTCCGCTATGGTCGTTACGGATGCGACATTGAAAAAATCTATGTTTTTAAACATCGATGATCAAAATTACAACATCGATGTTAATCAAACATTCAGCAATATTCTTAACAGCAATATTCTTAAAACTGCAAAAATAATTCATGTTCACGTTTAATTTTAATGTTGCAGCGCGTATTAATTTTAAATTGAGATTTATTTTGAAAAACACAGTGCAAAAATGTCGTGGACATTTAGCCAAAACTATTATCACCCGACTGGATGATTTAAAAAATTATATAGAGTTCATTTACAAAACATTAAAGCTCGATTTTGGTTATTCTTGTTCTTCCCTACATTGGCCGGAAAACGTATAATTTATTAATATCAGAACAACGTTACATTTTTTTGTTATCATGGTACTTTTTTCATTAAAAATAAAACATCAAACACGTAAAAACATCAATGTTAAAAAAATCATAGACTTAAAAAATCAATGTTAATCAATCCATCGATGACTTTATGCAAACATCCATGTTTCAAAAACATCGATTTCGATGTCGCATCCCTAATTGTCGTCCATCCGTCACGTGATCGCCCCTTAGCATCTCCGGACGCCATTTCCACCGGCGGATATACGCCATCGCGCGCCAGAGGACGTCGCATGAATCCGTCAGCGCTGCACTTAACGCGCCACAGGCGCCCACGCCTCCCGCTCTCGCCCGCGCCCGCGCCCCCGCCCGCGCCCCCGTCCGAGCCCCCGCCCGCGCCCCCGCCCGCGCCCCTTCTTCGCCGCAAGGAGCCACCGCGAGGGCATCAACCGATGCAACGCAACGCTTCCACGAGGAAACGTATAGGAAGACTTTTTTCTAATATTCGTTAAACTCCAAAGTGTTTTGACTGTGTTTGACTGAAAGTATAGTTTAAAGTCCTAATTCATTCAATTCAAATGCGCTATTTGTACTTAAGGATTCAAACAAAGTATCTAAGGAATCGTTTAAGAAATTCGAACACGCCATTTCAGGGCGGGGGTGGGGGTGGGGGGGCTGGCAGCTCTGTTATGAAATAGTAAATTGGGAGGGGAGAAATTGGAAATTATACTTCACCAAGTGTTTCATTTTAACTCAATTTTGTGAGGTAAGCACTCAATGTTTTGTCGATAAAAATGCATTTGATAGGGTCGTTTTATGAAAAACATAAAATGAACACTTCAACAAGTGTTTCATTTTAATTCATTTTAGGCGGGATAAGCACACAAACTTTTGTCGCGGAAAAATGCGTTTCGTAGGGTCATTATTACGTTACTTATTATAGGTACTGATTACTTTTTCGTAAAGTCTGTCAACTGTAAAGAGTCAACTGGAAAGTGAAATGCATTCTGTGTACGAACATGTAAGGAGGGAGAAAATTTTTGTTTCAAAATTCTGCAAAGAGGGCAGAAGGAATCTAAATATCGATTTTTATACATATATGACTTGTAATGAATCATTTAACGTAAACGGGCAAGTACTATTAGATAGATATCTGAAGGAATGTACACAGGAGAAATTCAATTATCTAGCATCGTTCTTAGGGAGAAATTGGAATAGGAATTTGGAATGGGATATACTCGTACTAATACAATTCATGAACGTAAAATGAAAACGATAGCTATTGTAGAAATTTGTCTCTTCTGTTCAAGCACATATTCGTTCATTGAAAGGTTTTGTGAAGCAATTACCCTCAAGTGCTTCAAAAATATCAAGAAGACATATAGAAACAAGAAAGCCACACTTTCAACAAAATTAACACCAGACATTCACATTTATGAAAATCTGGAGGCTGCTGTGATTGGTGTAACTAATCTTTACTGAGTAAATAACTTCAATTTTAATGGAATCTCAGGACCCGGAAACCTCGAAGACTTTCCTTTTCTACTAATTTAGTAATGTATATGAATTCAATTTCCACACAAGTTATTGTTTTTATAAGATCGCGTTTCAAGGAAGTGTTTCGAAGACCCACAGCTAGATGGCGGGAGCAGACCAATATCATTGTGTTATATATTTTCATGAATGTTTTTCAATAGAAAATTTGTTTTCACTGATCATCTTTTACTAGAATTCCTTCTGTCCGAGATAGAAATGTTATAAACGAAATTTGAATTACAGTTCATCCACATTTCATACATCTTAAAGAACCTTAAGATACCATATTAGTTTCAATGTATTTAGAATATCGCATTACTCTCCTGGATTCCAGATTAAACTTATGATAAATTTGCAAATTTGCAATGAAATTAAAGTGAATGTTTCATTCACATTGTTTAGAATTCTTGCTCATAAAAACAGAATCCACTTTTAACATTTCAGGTTTGTAGATTTCATTGATGTATATTTCAAGTGTTGTCCTTGGAAAATACTGGACAGAAAACTCGACAGTCACTAATTAGTTCTCATTTTTCGAAAAAAAGAAAAAAAATTCCGGCAGAGCGCGTACGTTTTTTATATAAGGGCATCTGTTCAACGTGAGCCGCCCGCCTCCTCCACACTCATACGAACTCTCCGGAGATCCCTGCTGCGTCATAGAGCGCGGCGCACGCGGCCCGCACAAAAAACCAAATCCCAGCGGCGGCGTTGGCGGCGTCCGGGCCGCGGGGCTAGGGGAGTGGGTCGGCGCGCGGTTGGCGGCCCTGCGAGGCCATCATCCGCTTCGCCATGCACGGAGTCTTCGAAGAGCGGGACGCGCAGGAAGGACGGCCCACGGGCGGACGCGCGCGGTCGCTCGCCGGGGCCAAGCGGCAGTGGCCTGCAGGAGCCGTAGGAGAGGCAGAACCCGAGTGCAGTGCGCCAAATGCAGCTGCAGCAGCAGCAGCAGGTCGAGGGGCGGCCATGGGCGGCGCCGTGACGCCGCCTCCGCCACCGCCGCCGCGCCGCGCTCCACGCTTTGTTCGCCCGCCGCCGCCGCCGCCGCCGCCGCCAGCGCGGCCCTGTGCTTAGTCAGGCCTCCGCCGCGCCGCCGGGCACCCGCAAGCAACCCCGCTCCGCCGCGCGCCAAATGTCAGTCGCCGCCTCCGTCTCCGCCCCCGCCCCCGCGACCGCCACTCCCGCCGCAGCCACTTCGTCGAAGCGCGTGACTCGCACGCGTGCGGCGTTCCCGCAGGCCGACGCCGTCACCGCCGCCCTACAGGTTGCCCCCTAGCTCGGCTCCTCCCCCTCGGGAAGACCTCTCCGCCTCCACCGCCGCCGCCTCCCGAAAAAAAAACACGAGACGGAACTCGTTTGAGTGGAGCAGCGCGCAGAGTAGGCGTCCGACCGGCGACCGGAGACGGCAGCAGCAGCAGCAGGTTTCTAACGGGGCTTCTCGCGAGTGGTGCGGCGACACACCGTTCCACTGCCCCGCGCAAGCCGCTACGCGATGCGCGAGTGACGGACGGGCGGGCAGGCAGGCAGGCGGGCGGGCGCTTGGTCGACAGACACCGCGAGGCGATGGCCGTCGGAACAAGGTGGTGAGCGCGCCGCGCGCGTGTGGCGGGGCGTGTGGTGTGCGGGAGTGTGGAGTGGAGTGGAGTGCGCCGGAGGTGAGCCGCGCTTGACGATGCCTCTCTGACTGCGCGCAGAATGGCCGGTCTGGACGCGCAGAGCGACACGGCCAGCCATGTGGCGGCGGACGACCGCGCGAGCGACGCCTCGGAGGAGACGGCGCCGTCGCTGGACGGCGTCCACGTCGCCGCCACGGCCGCCGCCGCCACGGCCGCCTTCCCCATCGGCGCCGGGGGCATCAAGGAGGTGAAGGAGGGCGGGCGCAAGCTCGGGCTCAAGATGAGCTTCCGCACGCTGGCGTCGCCGCGGAGGGCGGAGAAAGGTGAGCGGAGCTGGCGCCGCCGCGCGCCCGGCGGTGAAAGTAAGTGACAAGCCTCCCCCCCCCCCGGTTGCCCCTTTTGGGGCGACCCCCGCGAGGTGATGCACTTGCCTCTCCTGCGTTTACAATGCACACACCTTTAACTCCAAGCTTTTGCTACTAATTGCTTGTAGTAAAATGATGCACGCACGCACACACATACACACACACACACACACTTTCATATTTTTGTTTGGCGGATTCTTGTAAAATAATTGATATATTCCTATTTAACCTGGTTTATAAAACATGTAACTGTTTTTGGAGTAGATCTACTAAGCGGATTTTGTTTGAAACACACGTTTAATTTCAAGCTTTTTCAACTAATTTTTTTTAGGAAGGGATGTACACACAGACACACATACTTTAATCTTGGTGTTTGGCGGATTATTGTAAAATAACTGAAATATTCCTAATTATCTTGATTTACATAACATGTAAGAGTTTGTGGGGTAGATCTACAACGAGAGTTTTGTTTGAAATGATCATAGGGATCACTGTGCTGCCTAAGAAATAACGTCAAAGCATGTTAGTGTGGTTATCGTGCCACGAATCCGATTGTGAGTTGTCGGTTTAGTATGTATTTTATCCGCGCACATTTTCCTAAGTCCTCATTTGCCTGGAGGCGAGGGAGGAGGGGGATTTCGACGATAGAACTATTATATCAAATCTGTTGCTAAGTTTTTCGACGCAAAATTGTTTCTATTATTTTGCTATAAATATTTCTGGTTATCGGTTTTGTCAACAAAGCTCTTTGTTACCACTTATTCATAATTAAACTACTGTCAGTAAAGGAGTCGGGGTAGGTATTGTGGGGCTGCAGAAAATGGAGTTTCATCTCCTGTTTCTACAACACACATATGCAATAACATGCGTTTATTTTCAAGCTTATACAACTTGTGTATTGTAGGAGTGAAAAGATGTAGTACCACACACTTTCAAATTGGTCTTTGGTGGACGATTTCCAAGAACTGTAAAACGAGGGTAGCTTAACAAATTCTTGTAAAGTAATTTATGTATTCCTGTGTTAGCATGATTGATAAAAAACTACTTTGTTTGGAATGGTCTTAAGGTCTACCTTGCTACACATCAAATAACGGCACAGCATGTCCGTGTAATATAGTGCCACAAATCCGATTATGAGTTGTCGCTGGTTTAGTATACACCATCTACGAGCGTTGTCGATCACACTGATGCAGTAATTTTAGTCTAATTTTTCCTAGTTGTCGTTAGTCTTTGACTCTCAATTATAATCTCAAAACATGCATCATAAATGTGTCGTAGGTTATCAAAATTAATTTTGACAATGGCGTAATCTAATAATTTTCTTCATTTGGAAAGTAAATATAAATTTGTATTTTCACTACCCTTGGTAGAAAGCGTAGAAATCTTCGGGTCGATTTGGTCAGTTTTATTGTATTCTCTTCGTAAATTTAAGGGAAATATACATTACAAATTAATTTTCAAATTTTTGAAGTTCTACCTGCCAGTTACTATTCACTAATACAGTACACTGACTAACATGTTTATGTTGAAAAGTATCATATGAAATAAAGTCATAGAATGACAATGTGATATCTAGAGGGCGGATTTTCATGACCTAAAACATTGCCAAAAATGATCAATAAAATACTCTTAAAATTACTTTAATTATGTACTAAAATACTTTTAAAATGCCCTATAAAAATAAAAATATTTTTTTTATCAAAACAACTTCACATGTACAACTCAAGCTGTTGGATATGTTACTGATGTAATCGAGGCTTCTTCCTATGGTTCATGTGAACTTAACTTGCAAATTTTGGTTTGGACTGTTCTTTAAAAAAATCTCTCCCTTCATTTATCGTGAAATCCTGAAACTGACAATGGCGCCGATAGGCTTCTCAGGAACCTTAGATTACATAGTACTCACAACGGCTAACATTGCAATATATGAGCGAAGAAATCGAATGGGCTACTCATTAATTCTGTGGTGAACATTTGTTGCCCCTCGTAAATATTGTTTGAAGCACGTGGCATTAAAATGATATTAAAATCGATTAAATCAGGAAAAAAATTGCATTAAAAATGACGCGAATACTCTGTTATCCTTCTGGAGCTCGAGTGAGTGGGTTGGCTGCCCCTCTTCAAGCGCATGCCTCTGCCGAGAGTCTGTTCTTGACCTAGGCCCGCGGCCAACGTCCCTGCAGTACCGGATGATCCTCGCTTTCACCCGCGCGCATGGGCAGACAAGTAGCACAGGCTCTCCGCACCACGCAAATGCTTTCCCCGCGAAGGACGTTCGAAATTCTACGTAACGTTATATTGACGCGGTTGCAAAGAAAAATACATGTAGCATTACATGTTTACGTGAATTGATAGTGCATTTCTAAATCAGATTTGGATATCTGAAAAAAAATAATGCTTCAATGTCAATACAGAATGAAACATTCAGGATTTAAGGAGGGAAACGTATGTCTACGTTGAAAAGGCAATCGAAATTGGTAACGACTTTAAAAATATTACGAAACTGTTGCGGGCAACTGGTTCTAAATTAAAAGTAATTAGTTCATTCATATTTCTTTTATTTTTTTAATCTATAGTAATCCGAACAAAGTTGCGAAATGCTCACTGTGAGTAATGTGGTTGAATTTCATTTTCTTTATGTAGGGTATTGAAATATGTACAGTCATAAAAAACTACTTACATT
This sequence comes from Gryllus longicercus, assembly GCA_038098605.1. Lineage (NCBI taxonomy): Eukaryota > Metazoa > Arthropoda > Insecta > Orthoptera > Gryllidae > Gryllus > Gryllus longicercus. Next base: position 2,253,023 of record JAZDUA010000025.1, read on the forward strand.
TTTTCATATTTTTAATCACTAAAATAGTTGTAATCTTTATTTCAGAATAATAATCACAATTAAACTAATTATTATTTTCTAATTATTTTAATCTGAAAGGCCACTAACAAGTAAAAATGTGTTCCCGAAATTTGTTGATAAGGAATAAGCCCTTTTGTGGTAAACGAAAGATGCCATCTTTCTAACTCAAGACATACATTTTCACCCTTTACTCGTAAGTGGAGATTCATGTTGCACGACAGTGCCTCATTCACAGTAATGTTCAGACGTCCGTTTAGAATTGTTGGCAAAATGTCAAGTAGGTCAGTTTTTCGCAAGTTATGTGTTTCGAAGGCCTTAAATTACGCAAAAAATGTAAAATAAGTTTTCCATCTAGTTTTTTTTATAATAAAAGCACTCAAAAACTTTGAGAATGCAGATGTCCGCTTCAAGCATCATAAAAGAAATATACTATTAATTATTTTCTTTTCAGTTTAGTGGAATACTGAAGTGAGGATTTTTTAAAACATCCAGCTTTCTGGAGGGCAGAAAATAGAGACTTTTCGAACCTCACGGAGCTTTAAAACGATTCAGAAGCAAAACATTGAAGAATCGTTGCATTAGATCAAAATCAAAGAGGAAATTCGAAACTATGGTCAGGCACTGAGGAAGCTTAGTGTTAAAAGCGTAGCAAACTTTAAGATTCCTCTCATATGCTACATTTAAAAACATCAAATAATTTGTTAAAACGACAGGAGCTGCGGAAGAAAAGAACAGGTGGTGCAATTGGTAGACCTATGTGCATCAATAGAGGGACTCTCACAAAATTGAGTTAAAACTGCTAGAGCTGATGTTTGAAATGTTTCTTTTACAAATAGAAAAATAATGTACACCAGTGAGTTGCTGGGATAAACACTCTTTTAAACTCCGTGTCTTAAAGCCTTTTCTCTACGTGCACGAAACGTTAAAAAACACTAACTTAGTTATCAATTTATATACAGTGCGTTTGATAGGTTATGTTTATTATGTGACGTAATGAAAATAATTCATTTTTATAGATATTACTGTTAATCGAATTACTTTCATTATTGCATAATTATTTATCGATTATACAATTAAACTTGCTCGTCCGACAGCTCTGCTGTAACCTTATTACATAATGCTTCAAATCTGGTTTACTTACTCACTTCTCTGCGGACGGAAAGCGATTTTCCCGACTTCGACAATGAGTGACAAATTACGGGTGGGTTTTTGATAATAAACAAGAGGAGGCAAACGATCCTAATTACCATGTTTAAAGTCGATGTTGTCATTTATAGTAATTAAAAATGTCAACAACATGCATTTTATAGCAATTAGCACAATTTTATTGATGTATGCTTCCAGTAATTTCATAACCTTTATTAACGGCCAATTTTCGTTGGAAGCATATTGGCTTAAGTGACTCTGAGCATCATTGATGCCTGTGGCTGGGAGGTCCTAGGGGGTTCGAGTCCCGACGGTGACGGGATTTTCGACACTAGCTAGATAGCTGCTGCCTTCAGCCGCTGTCTGGAGACGAATTCTAGTGGCCGGCTGCTCTGATCGGTAGTTTTTCGTGGATTCTCCGACCAACACCAGGCGAATGCCGAAGCAGTGCCGCAACTGACTGGCCACAAACAGCACGCAATCTTTTCTTCCTTTCGTTAGTCCTAACTATACACCCTTATTTACACACACAATTGCATGAACTACACTATCACACATGCCGGGAGACCAGTCAGAAGGTTAGAGCCTGTCCCGGCTGCGGCGATGCCCTGATGGTGGGAGATACCTGGTAGAGGGAAACCCTGCAAGTCCGCGTAGGTTGGCTGCGAATCTCGCCATCCAACGGGTGAAGATCACCGCCCCGTCCCAGATTAAAAACATGCAGTACTCTTACGGAACCAATTCAGTCGCAGCCATTACATCAGCTGATGCGCCTGTAATCACTAATCGTCAGAACCATAGGTGACGCCATTGGTGACCTATGTGACACGAGTAAAAACATCCCCCAACCGGCGGTGTGGGCGGCGGGCGGCGCTGACGGGGGCGGGGCGGGGCGGAGGCTATCAGGGCGGGCGCGACGCAGCGTGGCTCGCTTCCGGGGCCGCAGATAATCGCGGCAGAAGAGCGCGCCGGAAGGGCGGGCGGGCGGGCGGGTGTCCCCGCCGGCCGTCTGTTAGCCGAGCCGGAGGCGAGCGCGCTGCGCCTCCTACGGGGGAGAAATATATTTAATTTGTACTGATGCGGTATTGCTGGTTTCTGCCGGCGATACTGAGCTCGATATACGCTGCATAACTTAGTTGGATCGAGAGGATCATGGTGGCTAGGGAAATATGGAAACGGTTGAAGGATAGTTCACGTTCTCTTATAGAGGGAATTACGAAAAGGAATTGAGGAAGAGAAATATGAAAAGACAAACCGAGCAAATTAGTCTAGTTAATTGGTAAATAAGTAAATCTTATGGAATATAATGAAATAAAAAAATAAATCTTGTATGTACCCCGGGCGATTACTGGTTCTAATGATCATGGGGGGACAAAATGCCTCTCCGGCCAAGAATCTCGGGCTTTTTGTCGTCGCTCGATCATTTGAACCCGTACAACGACCTTGGTGCAACTATTATGGTCTGGAGTCATACTCACAGTTCCACTGCCAAAAATTGCTTTAGAGGTACCACGATATTGTGAGCTGGCAACTGCCGGATATTTTATTTTACGTCGCTATATTTTGGAAAACTCTTTCTCCGAATATTGACCAATTGTCATAATAAATATGAAAGACTATTTCATTTATTGAGAGTAACGGTATTATTTAACGGCATGTTCGTAAAGGCACCCATGCACAATGTACTCAATTTTAAACGTGATTTTGTCCAGTGTGACCAAGGAGTTAGCTCCCTCGCCCTTATCAAACTCCATGCCTGCACGCGAGCTCCTCAGATCAGAAGTGACAAGAAAATGAGGCCCACCGTGAAACAACAAGCAACCATGCCTGGAACGAAATGAAAAAAAAACTGATTTACTAGGGATTCCGGATGAGTCTCTTCTTCGGGTCATTAGTCCTGTAAGTGTAGTGCATTTTCGTCGGTGGTGGTGGTGGAGATCTTCCCCCGCTGAGTGATGAGATCCGAGGCTGACATACCTGTCGGCCAGCGGGAAATTCCCCAACCATTTCCGTGGCCCGTTTGTTAGTGTACTGCTCCGGCTTTGGCCAAGTATTAATCGGAGAAACCACGGAAAACTACCGATCAGAGAAGCCAGCCATTATAATTCGTCTCCAGACAGTGTCTGAATTCGACCTAGCTAACTAGGTAGTAAATCCTAAATAAATACTCCCTTCGTCGGGTGTCAAACCTAGGACCTCCCGGTCAGAGGTACTGACATCAGTTGACGCCCTGAGCCACCTCTCTCGGAACGAAGTAATAAATGATATTAAAACGCATTTAGTTGCACGAAAGTTACGTTTTATCACACCGTGTATGCCTAGTTATGCATTTTACCCGTAACATACAGATTTCAAGTTCAAAGATTCGCCCACGTGAACACTTTCTTTTTCATTTTAGAAGTGTACGTGTACGAAAAAGAGGGTGTTGGAACTATACCAAATATTAAATTTTTTATATTGTTTGCATTATAAATTTTATAGAGCGAACATATTTATATTTTTGAAACTTTTAGTAACTGCTTCCTCTGTCTTCAGTAACGACATCGTATGTAGTACTCGTACAACAATCTTTCCATGAAACTCATAGCAGCTGAAACCACAAAAGCAGCTAATTAATTTTAATTCAACCTTCCCCCACGTAATTGGTGCGTTCAAAAAATAATTTGATAATCCATCCATTTCTCACCGTCTCCCTTTACCCGTTTTTGGAGAAATCAGGCAACACCATAATCCTTCTTCCTACGCTATATAACTCCAACAATTCCTAGGTCAATCTAGAACTATACTAATATCTTTAATAAGTATAATCCCACTGGCTATCTTAATAACCAATATAAAATTATTAAGCGAGCTCTGTAGCTGTAATGCCATTTGGATAAAACATATATCTTATTTTTTCAATTAATCAATAAAAATAATTAAACACACTTTTATATATTTTATCCATTAAATATATTCTCTTTGGAATTTGTAGTCGTCATTTTCGTCGAAACGGAGTCCTTCAATTTGAGAAGAAGTTTATTTAAACCGCATAACTTCATAATGTTTCATTGATACATGATTTTACACATTTTCACTCAGTTTTGTGTCAGCAACGCCAGCTTCTTTCTTTCAAAAAAAGAGAGAAAAAGAACGCAAGATGGAAGCGAGCAGTAATAAAAATATCACGATTATTAAAAATGGAAACACAGATCTGAGGATCTGAATCCAGTAGTAAATTTGGCACTATCTGATTAATCAAGATCCCGCGTAATTATGTGAGAGAGAAATCCACCTTTTCTCGTAATGAATCTGGAAAATTACTAGCCCAAACATCCGGCGTAATCATAGAAATTTGCATTCGAAGAAATATCATCTACCGCAGATGGTCACAGTCGATAACATACAAATAATTTTTCCTCCCCAAAATCCAAGAAAGGGGTCTAATTGAACAGCAAATTAAACACGAGAAATAAATGTTCGAGTCTGGTTCTCAGACCTCACAAAATGCGAAGAAGAAAACAAGTTTAAATATAGGGAAGTTACATAATCTTTGAAGCGAGGCTTTGAGGACATCAAAGTATGAGTGTCAGAGCATAAAAGAGACGTGTATCATTGGAAATCAACAAGAAAACCTTTGTGCGGATAGAATTGAAGGACTTGCTGTAATGCTTTCTGTATGCCAATTTACCTCGAATAATTAATTTAAAAGCGTAAATAATTGAAGGACAGTCAGTCTAATGACATTATATTGCCATGGGGTTTCAGTAGCACAATGTTGATTAGGAGATTCAGACACAGAAAAATGAAAAAAGGTTTCAAGCTTTCTCTATGATCACTAATTGTAAAGAACAGTTATATTTGTGAGGTCTCAACATTTTTTTCAAAATGGATTTATTAATCCGACTTTCATTGCGGAAAATTAATTTCATTGCCTTACTGTTTTGGTAATTAATTGATCACAAAACAACGCGAAGTAGTACTCAAAAAATGGATATAAGACATCGTTAGGTAGCTATGAGATCTTCTGCCATATCGTACTCGCATATTTTTGTTGTAACATATGCATTTACGACACAAGCGAAATTCAAATGCAAGCAAAGCATGCTACCATTACGGATAAAAGTTAACCTCTAAGAGATATCGTGATTTAAATGGATTACTGAAGAGCAATACTAATAAACAGAATGCTTCAACACTTGTTTGTTTTTGCATACACGATTCTGATGAAATAGGGTGTGCTTCTTTGCGTAGATGGTCCCTAGAAAGAACCTTGAGTTATGGGTATGGCTTCTGTAGAAGCAAGGAATTCTTGTGACCCCAGTTTCAGCGCATCTCGGGTCTTCCAACTCAGGTAAAAAGCGGAATTCCTGGCGCCCAAGGTCTTCGGGAGAGAATGGGCACTGGAGGCGTGGCGGGCGGAGGGGAGGGGAGGTGGCGCAAATGAGGGCGCGGGTGGGGGAGGGGGAGTGAATGGAGGCGGCTGCGCGGGCGGTGCAACGGTTGAGGGAGACTTCGAAAGGCACAGAGAGCAGACTTCGTAAATCCCCTAATCGCTTAACATAGGAGGGATAGAGTCGGTTGTAGACAATACACATTAGTTAATCGATTTGCGTCTGCCTTTGAGAAAAGTATGTAGAACAGTACTTTAAATGATCAGAAGAATGGGTTGTTTTATAAAATTACAAAACAGCACATTTGCTATTTTTATTCGTACAAGCCTTCTACAACGAATACATGCTTTGTTTTTAAAAATAGTTTTCTTCATATTTAATTTGTTTTGATGTATATTTTACATATTTAAAGAATTTGTTTAAATTCTTGATTCCATTTTAATTTTAAAATCTCTCTGAAGAAGTGCAGAATTTCCGTATCCACAATCCTCGAAACTCAGTCTGAAGTGTAGGGTTAAATTCATTGCGTTCGCTACATAATTCCAAAGTTTATTTCTCCACTTGCAGGTATGTCTCGAATTCCAGTAATTAATATGAGATACATTACATGGATATTTTTGAAAAAGTAATGACTGCCAATCTTAAAATAGAAAGAAATCATGAAATGATTAGGCATGTTCCCAATTTAATCTACTTTAAAGATTTTCTTGCACCTAATTCGGTTCATTTTGTATTGCGCTGGAGCAAACCTCTTACGTACAGAGAGGCTGCATGTGTGCTGCACCTCGATAGGCAACCCTATCCACGCTCTTGCTGGTTCGCCCACTGCCCGACGCCCCACGGCCACCGCCCACCGCCCACCGCCCACCGCCCACCGCCCACCGCCCACCTCCCTCCGCCCACAGCCCAGCGCCCACTCGCCATCCGTTCGCAGCTCGTGACCAGCCACCTTCCACTTTCGCAGACCCGATGCGATCTCTTATACCATCGTCAAGTTCCGACAGTGAAACCGTGATATTTTCAGATATTTTTCCTTACAAAATTAAAACGAACGTATTTTTAAAACTTTTAAAAATGTAAAACATGGAATAACTTTTTTTGTTATTGCTTTGTAGATCCTTTAATTTTTTAGGCAGATATTCATTCACATATTAATTTTTATTAAATGAATACAATTTTTAGACCGTAATAAAAATGTATTATGTGAATGAATATCTGCCTAAAAAACCAAAGGATCTTCAAACCAATTTAAGAAAAACATCGAGAAAGACAGTCTTATTCTCATTGAATTTTAAAACGTTATTTCAAAACATCATAAATAAATGAGTCACAAACGAAGTGTGGTGTTCGAAACGACCCAGCATCCCTCTCACCTGAAATTTGGGCCGAACCAACTTTTCGGTCGTAACCGCTACGCGAAATAACGATTTACTGACTAGAAACTCACGCGTAAAGGCCCATTCACAATGCAAACGTAAACATAAGCATAACGCATAGACGTAAACATTAACATAAGTAATCGACTGAAGTATTCACAATGTCTAACATGAACGTAAGCAAAATAAGAGTTTCTGTTGGCTGAGAGGCATTCTAGTTTACTATACGTTGGATGTGAGAATGGATTTCGAGGTATCGACTGTGTCCATGGCCCACATGGCATTAGTTCATCTATTGACTTCGCTCTCGATTCTCGCTATTTCGATTCTCGGTTTTGAGTTACCGTACTGTGATTGGTTAATTTCTTATGTCTTACTGAAGCATACGCACAGAAGCTTGCAGGCTCTTAAGTGAACGCCTTATAAGTTGTGCTTATGCGAACGCAATGTGAACGAGTCCGCTTATGGACGTAGTCCTAACTTTTATGTTAACGCCATGCTTATGTTTACGTTTGCCTAGTGAATGGGCCTTAAGGCTCCGCAACCCGGAGGCGTGCGATCTGTGAAATGCGCTTCGCTCAATGGCGTCTGCGCCGCAGCACCCGCGATGCCTCCCAGCCAAGGTCATTGGGTCTGGGTCGCCCGCGCCCCGCCGCCGCCGCCGCCGCCGCCAGCGGCGCTTGGGCGAGGGCGGGGCGAGGGCGGGAGCGCGTGGCGGGGGCGAGCGCTGGGGACTCGCCAGCGGTCGGGGAGGTCGGGGATGCTATCAGCGGCCGCCGCTCGAGGAACAGGAAGTGACTCCAGCATGAGCCTCCCACTAGTAGCCAAACCAATCATCATGCTATCTTTCTTTTCCGAAATGTCTTTTGTTTTTCATTGAATTGAATTGAATTGAATTTGCCTTATTTTACGTGGCGAGACTCGGGCCATTAGGCCCGCTCTTCCGTCTGACCACGCAAATTTCGCTACGCTCCTTTCATCTAGCAGAGAAAGGAGGTATTTCTTGGGCGAGAAACAGGCGATTTTGAATTTAGCTCAGAGGCGTCATTTAGGCTTGAGGATCTTTTACATGCAAGTAAATCTACTAACATGGGACAGCCGGCTTTACTTCCCCTTCATTCATTTAACACTACTGAATAAATGCGATCATGTTTAATTCATTTGGTTGATCTCTCGTCGTTGATTGATTCATTGCTGTTTCTGGGCAGGGCGTTAGTCCCAGTAGTGTGAATGTGTTATCAAGAGGTAAGAGTGTTCCTCCTTTGTTGGGGGGGGGGGGCGGCTCCGATCTTCACGTAGGCTCGCGAGGGTTTTCCCCATCCAGATAACTCCCACAACGCGGCTCCGCTTGAGACTGGATAAGCTCTACGCTCCCGTTGTGCGCGTTACGTGCATGTATGTGCAAGTGTGTGTGTGTGTGTGTGTGTGAGAGAGAGAGAGAGAGAGAGAGAGAGATAGAGAGAGAGAGAGAGAGAGAGAGAGAGAGAGAGCGAGCGAGAGCAAATGGGGGGGATAGAGCAGAGAAGAGGAAGGAAATATCGCGCGCGGTTCGTGGTCCGTTAGTTACTGTTCAGCTTTCGCCTTCGGCACTGACAGGAGAAACCACAGAAAACTACCGCCCAAAGCACCTGGCTGCTAGAATTTTCCTCTAGTCAGTGGCTGAATTCGATCTAGCTATGTGAGTAGGGTCGAAAATCCGCCACCAATGACGTCAATCGTAGGACCTTCTGGTTGTTGCAGAGAATGTGGCAGTTATCTGAGCTTAAATCAACTGGTATTTGTCTCCATAGCAAAGGGGGAAAACATATTGACGTATAGTATTGACGTAAGTAAAATAATCTGGGCACGTTGTTTTGATCTTCAGATCCACTACTCCTCTGCTTTGCTATCTAATTCAATTTTTACTGAAGGTACCAACAAGCGTGATTTCCAACATTTGAAATCTAGAAATTTCTATAGTATAAAACGTATTTGCATCGGCAAACGAACAACAGGTTTCATTTTATAGTATTGGAGACAAATATGTAAAATATGTACCACCTCTGGCGCTACTCCTCGCGCAATTAGCAAAAGAGACCTCTGCAAAATCTGCACGTGGGGAAAACACGATTACAGACCAGAAGCAAAGCAATTTCAGCATATGCTTAATGGATCACGGGAAATTGAAAGACAACCTGTTTGAGTTGGGGTCATTGACTCAGAAGCTTAAGTTGAAGTACATTACTTATTACAGATTACGCCGGTACCTCGGAGTTCAGGCTTTCTAAGATACCAGAAGATCTAAATTATTAACATATTTTTCAATATGGTAAGAAGTCGAATGTCGTGTCAATTTTGAAATTTGTACATAGAATCAAATGTATCAGTTCGCTAAACGCCTTATACGTATTAAGGCGTAACTGCGCAATATTGTGCGAAATTTTACGCTAACGTCACGTGAGCCCTTGTAGTTGAGCACCCCAGAATCCAAGTTGACTCACGAAATGAAGTAGCCTGTTCACTCACGCGGCCTCTGTTTATTATTTCCGTGATGTCGCTCTCCCTCCATTCTTCGAAAGCTTTCTACGGGAGTGTCAAGAGTGCGGAGCGTTGCCCTGTTGGAATCCTCAGCAATAACACGCCGCCAGTCTTAACAGAGCTGTTAACATGAATCGAGCTTAAAAAGTACAAGGGCAGACGGATGTTATTTTTTTTACTAATTCACTGAGGAAATTCTATTGAATCTTTTCTTTATTATTAAACGGAATTGTTAGGCGGTATCGGAAGTTAAGCATAAACGTTCAGAAGCAGAAAGCGGATATATGTCAAGGCAATTAGTGTGGGTGGTTCTTAAAGTGTTAAATAGCTCAGTCTCATATTCAGAGAATATTTTTATGTGAATGTTGTACCACAACTATCAAGAGTTTGTGTGAAATGACACCTACCAAAATACGGATATTAAATATATTACGGCTGATACATAAGTATCGTATATTAGTCTACGTAGCTAATAAGCAGCTTTTCCGCGTATGACGAGAGCGCAGTTCATTTGTTGATGATCAGTAACATTTGATCACAAATTTGTGAATATTTTGTGATTGTGAAGAACCTCGCTGCTGGTACATATGTAGTAATATAGAGGTCTGAGTACATCAATTCAAGAATAGTAACTTGAAATATTTGCTTGTAATGCGGTTTTTCAAGTTGGTGGTGGAAAAGGATGGTCGAAGAGCAGAACTACGACTATCAGTTGCACAAATTTTACCTGTAACATAAGTGAAGTACGTGATACTGAAAATTTGTCTTTCGGCATAGGTTTTGAATCGCAATCTGTTATTTAAACCTCATAATCCTGCTTTTAAATTACTATTAAACATCCTAGTTGAACCCGAAGAAGTTATTCATTTCATGTTAGAGTTGATTCAACTTTCAATTCATGTTGGAGTTGAGTGAAAATGGCTGCTAAAAGTAATTGAATGATTATGGATGAGCAAATGGTTGAGTATAAGTAAAATGACAGAAACTGAAAGTTAATCTTGTTTTCATTCTTTTGAGACGGCATTTAGAGCGCCTGTTTACGATTGTGATGAATGCGGTCGTGATTCAGTGCGGGAGTATCAGTTGCTTTAAAATGACTCACAACGTAAAGCAACACCGAATACCTCGAACAATTCATCTCTTTGTTTACAGAACAGTGTAATAAACCTAGTGTTTCATCAACATTGTGGCTATTAAAATCGTTTCACAATTATTTTACAAAGCTTTGCAAATTCATTTCGGATGATGATGTAAATCTTGTCTTACGTGAGGATATGCAGTACTTCGGAGATAAGATGGACTTATACGCGTTGTTTGAAAAAAGCAAAGAAGCGTAGTATAGATAATAAATGTATCCCCACTATGTGCACGTTTTGTTGAACCTTTTGCTGGTAGTGGTAGGAGTAGAGGAAAGAGCAAGTAACTATTTTGTTAGCAATCCAAAAGCAATCGAAAAATAAAATCTGCACTTCGTTTACCGTTGCAAATAATAAATCTAATATACATATATATATATATATATATATATATATATATATATATATATATATATATAGAGAGAGAGAGAGAGAGAGAGAGAATATAGACATATAATATACATATAGATAATGTAATAATATAATACAGACCATGATTTTCTTCAAATGAAATGTTTGAATGAAAATTCATTTCTATGGTCACGAAAAGAAGTCGCCTTGACGTTTCTCGAGCATTATAAATGATCTTGGTATGATTTTCACTGCAAAATACCCAAGATCCAATATCGTTTAAAGTATAATGGTTGTGCATAAATACACAGTACTCTTTTCCAACAAGAGATCGAAAGCGTAATTTGTACTTCGTGAAAGTCGTAAAAGTAATTCTCATTTTTTTTTATATGAAGCCAGCAAATACCTTTGGGAAAATTGCTTATCAGTTTTCAGTTATCTTCCCTCAAGTCAAAAACCACGTAAGTTAAAATTTGTTTTAAAAATTGTTTTATTGTAGTTTAAGACTAAATATCGTGTTTGACACCTACATTCATTGCCAAAAGTTTCTTAAACTGGCCGTTTTAGCGCTCTCTAGGTGAAAATCGAAATCACATTAGTTGATGAGAGTCACTGAAAGAGAGAAGACGTTTAATGTTATTATTTTAATTTAATTTCAATTTTACGACACAATTTGTTTTATATTTAAACCCACTAAAAATCATGTATAAACACAAAAATTGGTACTGTTTGGAAACTTACGAATAGAAAGTTTTTGTGTTTAATAAAGTGTGGGATTTTTGACTTAATGTGGTTTTCGCAACAGGAAAACGTTATACTACTTCGTTGTCAATGGAGGGATTAACAGGTCACGATTTAACACGTACTAATTCAGACGAGACGAAGATGCAGTTAACAAGCTTCTCAATAGGGGTGGTAATTTTACAGGAATACTGGAATTTCTCGTTGAATATATTGGTAAATCGAACTTTTGTTTCAATATACTACAATATGCCGAAAATGTTGCTTTTAATTAATACGGATTCAATAAAGTCCATTTCCAGAGTAGTGTAGTTACATATTTCAACGTCAAAATATTCACTGATTTCACGACGGAGTAATTTCATATTCTCCCTATGGAGTATAGAGAACGTTATGTAATGCTGGCGAATTTTCGGCAATACAATTCTTATTAAAGAGCCTTGGTAACGAACAAATGTATATTTCCAGTGGCTAAATATATAAAAATAATCCTCAATGACGTGGTGTAGCCAGAATCCATGTTTTGTGGGTTCTTAATGCCGAAAAGTCGAATGAACGGCAAAACGTTCGTCTGCGAACAACGCTAGCGGCTAAACTGTTCAGCCGATTTTCTCCAGAATAGATATTCTCCAATTTATTTGGCTAATGTAGCGGCCCATTGAATTTGAAACCGATATTTTAATTTTGTGGGGCTCTTTACATGAGACCTTGAGACATTTTCAAAATTTTCAAAAAAATAGCGGTTTTTCATTAAATTTTTATGATAATGTGAAGGACGTTTGAGAGAAGGTGTCACGTTCGTTGTAAACCCTGATTTTTCGAAAATTGCAAAAGTTCAAAACTTTTTCGGAGACTTCACAACTAAAATATTAAAGATATAGACATTTGTCCCTTAATGAAATCTGTTCCTTAGAGATATATTTTGAAATAAGGTCACGTACAATTTTAGCATCAGTTGTTTTCGAACACTCACAAGTATTTTAATCTGAAAATTTCCGCATTATTCCTGTTCCGAGCCGCGGTATGCATTCTAAAATCTGGAATCCTACAGCCAGTCATTCATTTAACTACTTCCTCCTTCATTATTTACAGCAAATTTAAATAATCATGGGTATCTGTTTTTCGCCATCCATGCAGAATGTTACGTCGGAAGATTGGTTTATCTGGGTGAGCACTTGCCCTGTCGCACCGACCGCACTGGCGCACACAGCACACCGCTCATTGCGCCCCCTCGCGGGAGGGGCGGAGGGCTGATCGCCGTTCGGAGAGTGCCCTATCAGCGCCCCAGTACACCATATGGCCGACCCCATTCACGCACAATGGCCCGTGGCGATCGATAGGAATCGAGCCGCAGCATGAACGCATGGAAAAGGTTACGATGTTTATGGTTGCGGTTGATCGATTTCAGGGGCGCAGAATAAACTGACGTTCCGCACTCTGCGTCAAATGTCGTCACATATCAACGTCAATTGCATTGTTTTGTTGTGTCTGGAAAATGTATTCGTTAGATAAGCCAGTACGAGAGCAGTCTGTCGAAAATTATCTTGGCCTCTGTCAATGTGCACACAATTGCGTATTAAAAGCAAATATATAATCATTAACTTCATGTGTAATAGGTGCAGTTTTGTGTTACCTGTGTACACTATTGGCATTAAAAGTCGCTTCGCTTTCCTGAAGTAAAAATTCGTTTTCTGATATTCAGACAAATGCATCTAAGTGAAAATCGAATCTTCCTCTAGAATTTTTTTCCAGAATGTGATTGTGTGCCGTCACTCGTAACACGATTTCCCTCTAAATGTGAAATTTGCTTTTATCTAGGCATGTGAAAATACAAGACCGCATACTTTATCAAATTAGTTCATACTTGTGCAGTTTTTGAAAATTCAGAGTTCAACGAAAATAAGACCTGCGATGTTATTTTAAGCGTCCCCTTGAAAAAATGGAACATTTTTGTGGGAAATATGTTTTTATAATTTACTTTAACTTCAAGTAGAAGTTACGCAAAAACGTAGTTTTTTATGTAATTACCTTTTTTAAAGATTTTAATTTTTTTAGAACACTTCATGTAAGACAGAAATCTCCATCTTCAGTATTGTACTTTTGCAACGTTAACTTTATGCATTTTTTTAAATTTTAGAGTTCGCCGGAAATCGGTTTAGCACAATTTTTTAGCCTTCTTTGATACATCCGAGGAGAAAATTTCAATAAATAAATTAGAGGCAGATTTGATAAATTAATTATTTTAAAATTCTCTATATTTCATGCACAATTACGCGAATACGACTTGTTTTTCGAAAAATTGTGAATTGCCTTATTTCAAGTTCTCTCTTTAACGAACAGATTCAATCAGAGATAACCTCTAATACTATAGTTGTAGGAAGTCGCCGAAAAACTTTTCAACTTATGCAATTTTTGAATAATTAGAGAGTTCAACAAAAACGAGACCTACGCCATTCTTTTAATCGTCCTTCACGGTATCCGGGGATAAATTTAATCCAAACATTTTGGGCCAATTTAAAAAAATGAAAATGTTTAAACTTCAAGTTAACTACACTCCAAAAATCAAAATATCCTTTGCGAACTCACAAGGCCTCGAGCTCATTTAAATCGATGGATGAATATCAATTGCGAAGAAAATCAGGGCGGTTTATGCACTAGCGGTGATCCCAGACGGACACACAAACGGACGGATACACGTACAGACTCTCGCCATCAATCGATTTTTCGGTACACGATTTATACACCTTTTGATAACCGGGGCTCAGCAATAAGTGTTTTTCTGTCACAAATTCGCCGTTTTACGGAACGACTACAATGCGTTCTCTTCTTAAGAAGTAAGGCACGAAATATGAATTGAATTGTTGAATAGTATTGCCGATGAATGAAAAATTGCGGTTTCTTACACCGCTTTTATCTCACACAAACGAAATGTTCAATTTCCGTGAATCACTGAAAGCACCTCACCTTTATGGAATAAGGCAACATACAAATAGTTGGATGAAAACCTTTGATCGCCACCGCTGTATCTCTGTCGACTTTAACGTTTGTACACATGATTCATAGATTGGTGGTCACGATGGAGGTATTGTGAGCCAAAGCGATTATTCATATAGGTGTCTAAGCCAAATAAACTGGCATCTGAGGTTTCCCCTTTCCATATTCAATAAACATCTGGAATTTCAATTGATAACATGCTTCTCATCTCAACGACTCTCCCAACACACAGTATACGAATGAATGACGACACATCCATCGCATAACGCTGGCTTCCTACCGCCAGCTTCCCACGCGCGGTGCCCGTCTACACCGAATTCGGGAGATAGTTTTCCGCGAACCACTTTCGTTGGGTGGTAAAAACGCAAACCAGCTGCGCGGGGGGGGGGGGGGGAACGGGGCCGCGAAGGCGAAGGCGGGTGGCCCAGAAAGGCAGCCTGGGAAGACGAGCGCTGTGCGCATCCGCCCCGCCTAGCCCCGCCCCTCCCCGCCCGCTTTGCCCGCCCAGCCCCACACGCCCCGCCCCCCAGCCACGCCCCGCCCCCCCGCCACGCCCCGCCATGCCCCGCTAGGCTCGGCTCCTCCCCGCCCGCCCGCTCCCCGCCAGACCCGCCACGTCCCGCCCTGCCCCGCTCGCCCTGCCCCGCCCCGCCCCGCCGCATCGCCCACGCCGCCCGCCCGCCCCCCGCCAGACCCACCCCGTCCCGTCCCGCCCGCCCTGCCCCGCCCGGTTTCTCCCCGCCAGACCTGCCACGCCTAGACCGCCCCGCCACGCCACACCTAGTCTAGCCCCTCTCCGCCCCGCCACGCCACGCCCCGCCACCTACGCAACGCCACACCCCGCCCCTCTCCTCCCCGCCCCGCCCCGCGCTGGGAAACAGTGCCCGCTGCACGGCGCGGCGCGGCGCGGCGAGGCACCCACATGCACTCACGGGAACGCGCCGCCCGCCTCCGGAATGCCGCTTTCAGGCGCGCTCACGTAAGCAGCCGTTGTGTGGCGTAACCAGGCAGATGAAACAGAGGTGCCGACGGGTTTCGTTCATTGGGGTTTCTGGGCACGACAACTGCTGTTGTGCGTTAGTGTAGTGAATGTTTTATCCCGGAAGGTGACGATGTTCCGCCTGTACAATGGGAAGATCCGGCTCCGACTTTCATGTCGAATTTTCCCCTCCAGGTATCTCCCTCGGCGGGGCAATGGCTCAGCCGGGACAAGCTCTAAGCTGACGGTTGGGCTCCGACATGCAGTGTAGTGTATGTAAGGGGAGACATGGCAAAGGAGAGAATCATTCCAAGGAAACCTTACGCGTGTCACGGAAGCATTACGGTGTCCGTGACACGTGTGTTATGGCAGTGCTCCGGCTTTCGCCTGGTATTGATTGGAAACACCAAGGGAAAATGTCGATCTAAGCCAGCGGCCGCTAGACGAATTGAATGTGAGCTATGTCGAAAATTTGCCACCGTTGGGATTCGAACACTAGGACCTCCCGGTCGGAGTCACTGCTGAGACGACGACAATGTTGACTCTGAGCTAACTTAGCCGATAATGAGGAGTGGGGATGGAATTAAACAGATTTGTCGCGTACTATAATACTAAAGGGGAACGCTATTCGACGCAGAAAACGGAAATGTGAGTAGCTACGTTCGATAATTCTAGGTCACTGAATGACATTGAAATTTCTATTTCAGCCCTAGTTTTGATAAATCAGCCACGTCCCAACCTCAAATTACGAATATTTTCACTAAATACTGGATACCTACGTTCACACACAGTTGGCAGTTTTTCTCGTCCTGTTTGTTGTGTCCCTCAATGCTTTGGTGAATAGAAAGGGCTGTTTCAGGCAGGTCCGTGGTTCAGAAAGAACTCAAAAATCGCAGCGGTAATAGATCCTTTCTTTGTACCTCACCTTTTTCGCAATACCTTGGATGGAAGGTTTTGAAAGGTGGGTGATGTTGATAATATGTGAATGTTGATGAAGTAGTGATGTAAGGTGAGGAACCTCTGAGAAAAACTTGCGTAGACCCGCGCTGCCCACATGGAGGTTGAACACCACATGGAGGTTGCCCAGACGTAGAACGTTGAACGGTCTCAATAACACTTCACACAAGTCACCCAATGAAACAGACGAGGATAATACCGTGAAAGTGAATAAACATTTCTTCCCGACAAGCTGCACCCCTTCGAACTTTCACCTGTGCGAATTGAATTGCAGGGGGGGGGGGAGATCGTCCCCTGATGGAAATGGATTAATTTCCCCCTGCCAGGGATACCCTTAATCCACATTAGGGTCCTCGTTTACAATGTTAATACTTGCTCAAATCAGCAAATCCTAGTCAAAGAAAACTTACTCAAGAACATTCTTACGATTTATTTGTAATGTTCTCGCTAGCGAAGATAGTCTTCCCTTCACTCTCCGATTCGTCTCTTCCTGGAATTGCGAACGTGTTCCCCTCTAGAAAATAGACGATTCGCACCCTTCCTGACATCTGTACACGCGCAGTATTGCCAGCCTTCTTCATCAGAGGGGGAAGGGACCATATGAAGATAAGGGAGATAAGAAGGGGAACATGATGCGACAAGGATAAACCGAACGTGGTTTGAGGTGCGTATCAGACGTACGCCTAGAACTGTTAGGAGGAAAGTAAAAGGAATAATCAGCGTAGCCGACCTCTAAAATTCTCATACAGTCCCATCCAAAGCATTGACGCTCCAGCAAGTCAAAACACTCGAAAAGATGATAAACTATTTAAAAAATTGTCGGATTTTGTTGAAAATGTCTGGTGAGGAGAAAAATTTGGTTCTGTAAAATGATACCGGAAGTGATGATTAATAGGCATCTCTTTTCTTTTTCAGCTTCTTTTAATGCAAGGAGTTTTCATGAATGTCAGTGTAAAATTTAATTATATCTGAATCACAATTTCGCTTCAGGATTGCAAGTGTCATTGCATTATTTCCGTCTATCCCAGAATGGACAATATTTTCAGTCCATTTTGCCGTTTTCGCCTCTAATGCCTGAAGTAGTTTTGGTAGTACCGCATACTTTTTTTTTTACCGACGTCTCGAGTCAGAGGTACGACGAAATAATAAGTGTGGAACATAAAGTCTGCTAGAAGCTGTTTGAATAAGATGAGCAATGCAGCAGTCATAAAAACGGCCTCGAAGGCGAACGGTCCAGTTTGGGTGAAGTGTGCAGGAAACGCATAAGCGGCGACGGTACAGATGCAGCAGATAGGCGCAGACGGGAGAGAGCGGATGAGATCAGACGTGAAGGGGTGGTTGAAGTGGCGGACGCTTTTTATGGAAGAGGGTTCGGCGTCAACTGCAACGGCAGGAAACAGGAGGAAAAGACGCGAGACGCCATGATCATCAGTAAAGGATGGCGACGGGTGCCGGCGGATGGGTTTGGGAAGCGTGATGAGGAGGGGAGGCGGGAACGGAGACAGGGTTTAGAGTTGGGAATGGAGAACGGGCACGGGGAGATGGATTACTCTGTAAACTGCTATGGCCAATAGTCCTGTTAGTGTTGTGAATGTTTTATCACCGAAGGCGCAGTGTTCTCCGCGTGGGATCCAACGCCGACCTATACATCGGCTTGCTAAGACTATCCTCTCCAGGTATTTCCTCTAGCTAGAATAAGCTCTAAGCTCCAGACATGTGGTTCCCTGTCATGTATTGTAGTGTTAGTGTGTGTAAGGGGCGAGGATAAAACAAGGAAGGGGAAGGAAGTATCGCCCGCGGTCTGTGACCCGTTCGTTAGGGTTCTGCGTCGGTATTCGCCTGTTGATCTGAAAAACTACGTAAAACTACCGATCAGAGCAGCCGGCCCCTAGAATACACCTCCAGACATCGGCTTGATTCGCTATCTAGCTAGTGTGCTAGATAGTCGCTATCTCCTAGCTGTGTAGCTAGCGTGGAAAACCTGCCGCCGCCGTCGGGACTCAGACTAGGACCGTTCGGTCAGAGTCACTGCCAAGTCAACGGCAAAGCCAGTTCCGAGCTAATTGTGGCGGTGGGACGGAACGATGAGCGGTGAGGGACGCGGGCGGGAGGGGAAGAGGCCAGAGTTCGAGGGACCGTGTCGGGGCGGGGAGAGGGGGCTGGGGCCATTTGGTGTTCAATGACGGCGCTTTCCTACCACGGAGGAAGTTGTGTCACATCCGACATCGGGCGATCCGCTTCATTTCGCCCCCGCCCCCGCCCCCGCTCTGCCTCTCGCAGCCCACCCCACCCCACCCCACCCCAGCCCGCCAGCGGACGCGGTGACGGGGAGGGGGTGGGACGGGGCAATTCGTCGGTGAAACACGGAGCGTCCCAGCCGCGCGGAGCAGAACTCTGCGCGGCGTTTCGCTCTCTAGGAATAACTGCGCAGCGCCCAACACACGTGGTTTCACTGGAATAAAACTCCGTGTTTATATTCTCAAACAACAAATAATGGTTGCTGGTAGGGAAATGAATGTTTACGCAATTTCTGCGATGTTTCCTGAGCAACAACGTACTACATTAATCACCATGACGCGACGTGCTCTTCCGCGAACTCTTAATGTTTGTTCCGCCAAAATATCCTTCTAAGAATCCACAAATTCAGATGTTCAGGTTTTTTAAAAGTAAAAGACATGTATTCAAAGCAGTGATATGTTTTGTATTTTAGGGTCATTATTTTCTATTCATGAACGGTTTTGCAACTTATTTTTTATTTTGTTTTTATAGTGTATTCGAAAGTCAACTCAGCTTTAGAGTTCCAGTTAAAGTTCTCTGTAATTCGTTACTGGCTGTATTTGGCTCTTGAATTTAATTGATGTAATAAAAAAATCTAATGGTTAAAAGGTACGTAGAATGAATATAAGTCAATGCGCAAAACGTCTGTCGACACATCGAGGCAGCGAGTTTTTGAAATGTTAATGTGGTATATCCTTAAGTGCAGTTCTGTCTAGTGAGAAAATACTTCTGGTAAACAGTAATTGATCCACACTAGTCACCATACATTAAGTTACAGAATATTTGCATATAGTACATTATATTCGTTAGCTAACAATGCCTGCTAGTTCAATTTATGAAATTAATTTATGTATTTACGTAATTAAGAATTTTGCTTTACGACTCGCAGGAATGACTTGTGTTTTTTTAACTTTTGTTGTGAATCTTTCAAAAGCATTAATAAATTGATTTTTGTGTCAAAATTCCTCATTGCACTAACCTTCAATCACAGAAGGGTCGTATCTGGCGAAACGATGTTGTGCACAATCAGCTACGTATTCAAATATTTGGAGGCAATAACAGGATGTGATCTCGCACATTTACCGAAAAGGACTTCTGTGGACAAAGAAATAATGCGACATGTGAGACCACATATTTTCACTGTTGCATCTTATTCATTGACTCTGAAAAGAATTATGGCGTCAGTCACAACCAGACAACATTAAATGAGGAAAAGCTCAGAAGTCATAAAAAAATTTCGAAATATTTTCATGAAATTACATAATAAATTTAATTTCAGTATGTTATAATGTAAACTAGTGAAGCTACGACATCATCTACTTTCTCGCGTTATTCTAACTTTTGCAATTTTCAAAAATTCAGAGAATTCGAGACGAAAATGAGACCTTTTTGTAAACGTCCTTTGTTTTATCCATGAAAAAAGTAAAGAAAAAATTGGCAGAGGATTTTGAGAAAACCGGCTTCACAAAATCTGTATAACTACATTCTTCTGTATTACCCGAATTGTCAGTTTAGAAATGAAGTAAATCAAAAGTTGAACATCTTGGAAACAAAATGTTTTATTACGACGGAATCCCCTTTCAAATTCTTCAGGGGGGTACACCCCCCGGCATACCTCCCCACCCTAATACATATATAATCGACGCGTATGTACATATCGAACACATCTTGTGTACGTGCGCAACGTGAATTCCTGGCAGCGAATGCACGCTGTTTAAAGCCTTCTTCGTTGACCCGCGCAAACACACCAGAGGCTGCAGGGGTTTACTTTGCCGACTGCGAAGCCTGGAGGTTGCCCCTAAGTGCGCACGGAGATAAATAAACAGAGACTACAAGTTCAACATCGTGACTGGTACTGGCGGGACGAATCCTCATCCACTGCGGGCGCAAACCGGAGAGAGCATTAGCATACTACAAATACGTACATGCAGCTCTGCCCATAAAAGATTGCATTGCTGCGCAGCAGGGTACGGTTATAAAATGCATTTATGAGAAGTTGTTTGAATAAGTTATAGACGACGGCTCAACGCTCCGGATAATTTGTCGCAAACGTGACTTTTAAAACGTGTTGTAAACTTGAGTATAATCTTAATTCGAGCTTTATAGCTCCAGTTGTCATTTATTATGAGAAAAAGGATGGACAAATTCTCATGTATGCACGGCCAAATTATCAGAGGCACTCAATGCCAATATACCCCACAAATTATTTGTATCCGTCTTAAGATTAATTTCCCCCATACGTTAGTTCTGAAGTAGGCAGTGTTTTGATCCGCAAAATCGCCATTCTGATTTGTGTGTCCTACAAATGCTATCAACATTCCACACTTGGAAAATCGGAACGTTGTAAAAACGGTTTATACTAAATTAAATTTATAGAAACTTAATTTTAGTCTATTGCATGACGGCAAATATCAATTTTGACAAATTATTATTTCCTTTGTTTTTTTGATCAACAGATTCAAACGAAGCAAATGCAAAAGCAAATCAGGTTTCAAACGGATAAATTTATGATTTAAATAGAAATACGCACGATAGAATTAGTATTCCAACACCAAGATTAGAGAAACATTGTTAAAATACAGAAAACAAATTAGGTTAAAGGTTTTCCTGAGAGGTCTCATGAATATAATTGAACTGTCTGAAAATAATCGATATTCAATACACTGAATGGTCCCTGAGAATTGACGCATGATATTGACAGAATACATTCTATGCACGTATTGTTTGCGTTCGTGATCCTCGTGCATAATGCATAACTGGTACTGTCTGCGCAAAATTCCCAAGGTCCGGACGAGGATGTTATACTTGTAAGACATGCAAAGTGCAAGTACGTGAAGATCTAGCAACGAGAAACCAATGCATCCCATACATCGACGAGTTTTTTCAAACATATCGATCATTTTTTCTCCGAAGTTTTGCAACTGTTGCTGTAAATCTGTAGTTTTCTACCAATAAGTGATTTAATATTCCATTCAAGAAGATATTTAAATATCACTGTTCAGGAAGAAGAGATCCAAGTAGAATAGATAGAAAGAAAGGTGGGGGGAAGGGGTGAGAATTTATCAGTCCGAATCTAGCAGTAGAAAAAGTATGTATTAGTAGTAACAATATCGATATAGACGGAATAACGCAACCGAATATTAATTACCATTATTTAGCCAAAATCGAAACTGTTTCATTGTTTTTGTATCTTTGCCGAAATCCTCGGTATGTGACGAAATCACAGACAGCACATGGTCGGAAGCTGCAGAGTTTCCTTTCAATTTCTGCGCGCCCTTGAAATTAGTAATGTAGATTTGTATGGTAAGGCGGGTCCACACATTCGGTATTCGGCGAGTAGCGAGCGACCGCTCGCCGAATCCCACGTAGAGTGGATGGTCGCTTGCTATTAGCCGAGTGACGAACATTCGGTGCTCGCCTTAAGGCGGCTCCACACATGCGGCATTCGGCGATTCCCTAGCAACCGCTCGCCGAATCCCGAATAGTGTGAATGAGTTGCTTGCTATTTGCCGAGGGGCGACCATTCGGTGTTCGCCCTACCCACCGCGTGTCGGTCTTTTGCACACATCAAAGGAAGCGAAGATTCGCCGAGCGAACATCGGCTGCTCGGGATCGGGCGAGCTGGCGCTCGCTACTCGCCGAATGCCAAATGTGAGGAGCCGCCTGTATACTATTTCCTCGGTAGTGAAAATCGCCAGAGCGCCACGTGTGGGAGAGGGGGGGAGGGCCCCTACGTGGGCGCGGCGTGCGCGGGTCGTGGCCGGGCGCCAGGCGGGGCGCGTCGGGGCGCCCCAGGAAGTCGGCCGGCGCGAGGCGGGGCGGGGCGGGGCGGGCGGAGGCCGGAGCGTTTTGTGTGGAAGCGTGGGCCTTTGTAGGGGAGCGCCGAGCGCGCGAGGCCCCCACAGGAAGAGCCGGCTCCAGCGCCGCAGGGAGGGTGGGGTGGGGAGGGGAGGGGAGGGGGGAGGCTGGGGTGCGAACGCTGCAGCACACTGGGCTCGATGCCTGCTCTCGCGTGACGAAACGCGGATTCGCACTTACGAAGCGCCCGGCCGGCCTTTGCCGCGCTCCACGCGGGTTAACGCGATACATTGGATCCGAGTTTTCGGATCGCTGACACTCAGTTACCTTGGCGTACTTGTGTTCTGGTAGTACATCCTTCTCGCTATCAGTAAATTCAAAGTAAATATTTCGAAAGAAACGCATTACATTTTGTAGAATTCCATTAGTACATTGCTAGTAAAATAATTATTCACTCATTCTAACCTATGGATAAAAGAGTAATAGAAAGAGCATATCGTCCTTGAAGAAACAATACTGACATCCTTGACACCCCTGATACTTTGGCATTTTTGGCATACCACACAATACGGGTGCCATTCAATAGCATGGGAAATGTAATTTAACACTTATCATGAGTTATATTACATTTCCGTCACTATCAATTGGAAAGGGCTATCTATGTCCGTTGGCATCCGGGATCCAAAAAGAAAAAGAAAAAACTGTCAGAAAGTTAGTAAAGCGGTGTTGTTTCATAAACGATGATAAACATACTTTACGCGTTCGTTTTGCTTATGCTACTTTACAAAGAATTATATCTTATTCAGAAATATTCAGTACCTACGGAGAACAATATAGGCATTGACCATACTTTACATTGCATTCAGTGTCGTGAGTCACGAAGAAATCGGTTTAAAACGAATGGTTAGAGTAGAATAATTTTTCTTGTCTAATAAAAAGAGTAATAAAAGAATTGACTGAACTTGACATGACAATGAAGCATCAGTGACTCAGTTCGATAGTCATTTATTTTTAAATTAACGTCGTGAAAGTAAATGCAAATTCAACTTAAAACAAAACAATATAAATCCCTTCGCATGTAATTGATTATTTTTTTTTAACGATGTATATTAACTAAACGACAAAAACCCAATGTCGAACTAATAATACTAGCAATACGTTGTATCTTCGATGAAATTAAAAACTGAACCTTTGTTTACAATATTACAGAAGCTCAACTAATATATTATCACTTTCAGAATTCGTTAATATTGCAGAAATAATATTATAAAGTGTATTTTCTAGAGACCACGTATTGAAATTAAAGCAGAAAGAAAGTTTGAATAACTCTTTGAAAAAGCACAACGCTGCATTTGTAGATCATTAGTACCAAAAACTTAATTCACACTTGTAATCACTCTCATTCGTGTTTAAGCATTCATGGTTCAATAGCGTTCTGCAGAATATGAAGGAAGTGAGACACCTTTAGAGTAGGTCTATAATAATTAAATTATTTTTACAAATTACTAGCAATTTCATGAGTAGGTTTGCTGCCTTTCTTTTCAAATTTGGGCTCTGGATTTTGTTTGTCTACTTCTCGTCATTTCATTTTCAAAATACTAAATACAATATTGATGACAGCTTACTTTAAAATAAAATCATCTAATAAAATAATTAATCAGTAACACAAAATTAAATTTTCCATCGATTTCTGACTTCGAATTAACAGAGTTTTCGAAAAAGAGACAAATAATTATTAGTTCTATATACCAGTAATACTCGTATGTTTTAATAAAATAATATAGAATTGAAAAGTAGCACATGATTTCTCCAATCAACACTAGGCGAATGCCGGAGCATTGCCTTAACAAACGGGCCACGGACCGCGCGTGATCTTTCCTTCATCTTCCTTGCCCTATTCTCTCCCCTTACACACACACACACACACACACACTTCACTTACATGCACCACATGCCACATGTCGGAGACTAGTCGCGAGCTGAGAGCTTGTCCAGGATGGGGAGTACAACGCTGGTGGGAGATATCTGGTTGGCGAAAATCCCCGCCTGCCGACGTAGGTCGGAGGCAGATCTCGACATACAGCGGGAGAAAATCACGGCCACCTCATACGATAAAATATGCAGTACACTTATGTGACTGGTGACCTTAGCAGTTGACCCGGAATCACTAATAAATAAATCAACCAAGAAGTCCGATTGCCGTCTGGAGCCCTCATTCCCCTACGGATCGAGCTCCCTTGCCTAATAGCTTGGTTAAAGCCCTAGCGGCCCAGGTAGTCGCTCCAGGCAAGGCGTACCCACCAGCTGTCGCGCAGAGCTCTGAAACTCGAACTTCTCAAATCATTCAAACGTACTCTTGGAGGGCTGGAATCGTGTGGTTTGGCCCACTGTGTGGAGTGGCACTTTGGAGGCAGAGCGATGCGCGGCTCATAGTCGCCGCTCCTCCGCTCCCTCGAACGGATCTGGCGCCTTGCGAACCCACGCCGCTTCCGGCAGCGCGCTAACACGGGCCCATGCGAGGGAGACGTTCGTGCGGCTAACTCTCGTTAAGAATTCATGTCTCAACAGACGTGTGTCACTATCAAAGTCTTTTAATAGTATCAAAAGGATTTGGAGTTAGTGGTGGCAAATGTTACCCAAAAATCGGTACATCGATACATCACCAAAAGATTTTCGATGTCATTCATCGACAAAAACATCAGTTTAAAATATCGATGTTTTAAATATGATAAAACACGTGGTACTTTGTATATTGTTAAGTCATGTATAAATAATGTTAAAAATAATCTTTGTGGAATGTACAGAAGGAAATGAAAAGTAAAGGACAACTGTACATTTTATTTACATTATATTATTTTAATATCGTTGTTTCTGGAAAATATATCGATGTGAAGAAAACAACGAACGCAAAACTTCTATGTTAATATATCGATGTTTCTGATCGAAAATATAAAAATATCGGTGTTCATTTTGTTTAACTTCCATCTCGTTTATCGGCATCCTTGTATGTACAATTGTTGTACAACATTTGATTAAGAAGAGGAAGAACGAACATTTCGATTTAAACATTCCTTAAAACATAATTCTAGCCTAAATTTTCCGAGCAATATGAGAATGTGTGGTTATTGTTTGTCGTATTGTAATTATCATTACACATACTGACACTTAACTGCCGACAGGAGTTGTCGGTAGCGGAAAAGTTTCTTCTGTGTTACATTAGTGATATCGTTACAACTATCATTAACATTATTATATTTGCATGCTAGATTAGTGTATAAGCATGGTAGCTCCTTAGTATGCAATGCAGCCTTCATCTATAAAACACCCTAGTAGCTGAATATAAACAGCACGTGCTCAACTGGCTCTCGAAATGATAGAGGCTATTAATATGCCGAAATTAGGTTCACGAGATTAAACAAGTGGTTCTTCAGTCGTAAATCAAATTTCCTTCTTCCCCATCCACGGTTAAGTAACTCACCACTTCCAACGCTCTCTCTTTCTCCCCTTCATTGACATGCGTTGCAATAATATCTGAATGAAATATGACAACATTGCAATAATTGTGAATTACGAAAAATGTAGATGGAAAGAGCAGTGATTGTTTACAAGATGAAAGAGTTTACACCTAAGAATAATGTTTGTAAATTGTTATTACAAAACCGTATTCACTGCCAACACTCTCCCAAATGCTTGCCATCTGTATTTACAACTTTCTCTTTGCACCAGATCTGCCCTGGCAAAACCGGTTACCAAAAGACATGGAGAACATCCATCGACATAGGCTGGGCGTGTAGTTACTTTGAAGTATACTGCTGCTTGATCTGATAAGCTCTAGACAAAAATCGACTCCTCCCCCCCCCCGGTCACCACACTACTGTAGAATTGTTGACTCTACTATACTCCTATTACTTACTATAGAAAGTACTACTACTTTTGTCTTTATTAATTTCCTATTTTATTGCTAGTTCTCAATTACACAGCGCGTAAATTGGCAATTTTCTCCAGAGGGTCCATCAAAACGTCAGGAGGGGACGATTAAAATGGATTGTGGCATGAATATCATATTCGCTTAACCAGCACAATGTGAAAGAATCGCAACAATCCTCTAGAGAATGTTTTCTTCTGCAATTTCCTTCAGTTGAATTCTTTATTTTAAATATTTCAGAGTGTGGAAATTGTAAAGGACGTTTCTAAAATGCAACATATTTCTATGTTTCTTAATTGCAACCCGCGCAAAGACAAATTAATTTTTCTCTAGCAGGGGACACCCAACTCTCGACGGGGGAATGACAGCAACGACCCCCAGCAACCCCTTGTCAAACTGCTCCCTAATACTATTAGTATTTCATAATATTTTAAATGCAAATTTCCTTAAAATACGACAGAAGAAGACACCGAAATACTATGTCAAGGGTGCGATGCCTTGAAATTCGGGTCTCGGCAGAGCCCAATGAAGCCGCTTTTAATATCACAGAGGTGTGATTTTCGAAATCATTACAAGTTTTTGAGAAAGCGTTCTGACCAATTTATTAAAGGGAACTTCCTTTATTGAGATTGCAATATAAATGTACTATTTCATATACGTTTTGCCACGAGTCAGTTTATTTTTCATTGTATCTAAAATCAGTCTTTAAATTGCGGTGGAAAGATATTTATTGAAATGTTAACATCAACGGTTAAAGGAAGCGCCAGAATGTATCTGCTTAAATTCATTTTGCTGCGCATATTCAAAATGTCAATACTAACAGTCGAAATACCCCATACTTTTTATTTCTGCCATGTTAAAAACAGACCAGAATAGCGTGAAGCCGGATTATTGAGATGTTCTGCAATACAAATTAGGACAATTCTGTAACATTTCAAGAGATGTATCAGAGTAAACCTCATCATAAAGTAACATCGTAAAGAGATTTACGGATGTTTCTCGTCACAACCAACATTTATAAACAAATGGTAACACATTTCCTCTAAAAGTTCTGCAATTAATCTATAATGTATTTCTGTCAAGTGCGACTTTCTGAGGAATAGGGAATGACAGGCCGGATGTTGCTGGAAAGCTAACGATGAGTCACCGAATTCTTTTCTTTGAAAATATTTGAAAATGACAGGACGAGCATAGGAAACAGGTGATGTGTCACGTTGAAGAGAAGAGATGAGACGAGCCGAGGCCGAAAAGGAAGCCATAGTATCATCTTACCAGTGAACAGTAGTCGGTTTCCGATGTCTTGCATGTTATTATTCACTCTATAATTTATTTCAAAAATGGATTTACAGCAATTCTTGAATTTGAATACCTCTATTTTTTCAGTAATATCACAAGTATGCAGAAGCATCCCGATTTAATACAAACTTCGCCAATATAACACAGAAACAATCACCAAGGTAGTCCAGAAGTCAGTGTTATTTAAAGATCAAGCGCCCATCATTGATTATTCGTCTAGTTTATTGAGAATATAGAATTTCACCAAGAGCTCGAACCAAACGAACGTTTTAACAGGTAAATCTCAACGTATACAACATACTGTATTTTGAAAGAACAGCACGAGCTACGTGAGCATTAACAATACTTCTCCATCAAAACACTAACACCCCGTTTGCCTGATAAAATGCAATGCTTGTCGTTTCTCCATCTCGTGTCGCGCCAGTCAAAGCGCTTAGTTCAGCTCACGGCTGAATGAGCTCCGCAATGACGCCTCCGCCTGCGCCGGATAAAGTGCAGACGCCCTCCTGCTCTTAAGCTGTTATCGGGAAATGGTCCACAACGCTGCGGCGGCGGCGATGGAAGCGGTCAGTGGCAACGGCGGCGGTCGCCGTCACCCTGGTCCGCCCACGCCCGCGCTTCCAGTGGCCTTCGGTTCGACGCGGCGCGCCACGCCACGCCACGCCACGCCGTCGGGCCTCGTCTGGGAAGCAACCACGCGGAGTCCCCAAGGTTCAGCTTAGCTAGGTCGGCTTCAGTCACTGTCTGGAGGGGAATATTCTGGCGGCCGGCTGCTCTAATCGGCAGTTTTCCGTGGTTTCTCCGATCAACACCAGGCGAATGCCGGAGCAGTACCCTAACAAACGGGCCGTGGATGGCGCGCGATCTTTCCTTCCTCTTTCTTGTCCTATCCTCATCCCTCACATACACACGCGTACACGCCCTAGACTACCATACATGACGGGAGACCAGTGGGAAGTCTAGAGCTTGTTCCGGCTGGCGCGGTGTCCAGCTGGTGGGAGATACCTGATTGGGGAAAACCCCGCAAGCCAACGCTGGATCTCATCATCCATCGCTGGAAAATCACCACCATGATAAAAAAATATCTACGCTTACGGGACACAAATGACAGCAGTTGACGCGCCCGGAATCACTAATCAATCAACTCAAATATTTTTAAAGAATTCAATATATTTAGATAGAATTATGTAGACATTTTGAATGACTGCAAACTGTACTGTATTAAAAATTGTGAATGACATTGTTTGTGGTAATAATTCCATTGTAAAAAAACAAAAATAAATACCCGAATGTTAAGGATGATGAGCATCGTGTAGGGAAGTTTGTTAATAGTAAAATAAAAAATGTTTCACATGTAAGAGATGAAAATAAAAAAGTTTTCGAAGATTAGTAAATATTCACTTAACGACTCAATTCCTCGTGAGAAAAAAGCGAAGGAGTGTGCGTAAAAAAGGCAGACGATACTTCCAAGAGCAGCGTTCGCGCCTGGGAGGGTGCGTCTGCGGTCTACTCTGTTCGTGTCCCGGAGCCTTTGCATCTTCTTTGTTTATACCACGCCCAAACACGCGCCTATGAATAGCCGACGCGGCCATCGCCACCACCGACACAGCACCGTCCCGTTCTTGTTGCCGTCACCGCCACAACCACCGCCGCCGGAGTCGACCAGAGCGCCTCTACAGCTGTCACGTTCTCGACTACCATCGTTATTATCAGCTTTGCTGACTTTTTTTTTTTTCTTCTACCACCGGGGCCGATGTTTTCACCATCTGCACCGCCTTTGTTATCGCTAAGTTCCGCCGTCACCACTTCCGTATGACTACGTAATCATATGAATTGTCACACTGAAATGAAGTCCGAGCATTTCGACATCGCAACTTCCACTACTGCAAAGTTTTCCTACTTTCAGGGCGAATTCTCCTCCCCCCCCCCTTCAACTGCTGATCGTACTGAACTGTCTTTTCGCAACGTCATTGATTACACCGCAGCCACTTTGGCAGAAGTGCCCACGCTGCCCCATGCGGCAACTGTCAAGAGTCCGCGGCGCTGTGCACCGTCACCATATTTCCCGCTTCACTCGTTGTAGCCACCGCCTGGCCAGGCGACCCCCGCTCCGGCTTTGTCAATGGTGGGCTTTTGCAAGACGAGTCCGCGGCGGCCAAAAAAGAAGAAGAAAGCGAAGCGGGCGAGCTGCAACAGAGGGCCGCGCGGTTGACCGCGACGGAGATCACGCTGCCAGCCTCGCAAGCACGCTCGTACATCTTGCGGTGACCTATCTATCTTCTTCCTCAGTAGAAATGCGCCGACGGATATAAATGTTTGTGACGCACGCGCTGGAAAGAAGGCTCCTCGGGAGCTGTGCAGTGATGACTCACTTGGAGAAGAAGAAGAGGAAACGTAGATTATAGAGTCTAACAAGTTCAACTAACGGAAGTAAAGTTCTCGGGAACAAAAGACGTCGCCGAGATTATACCACCACCGACTAATTTTCTGCTTTGGTAATATGAAATTTGATGAATAGGTTAACTAAGCGTAGGAATCGACCTCTAACATAAGTCTTACCACCTTTAGCCACCATTTGTAAGGCTGTAGATTAATGATCAAACAATATATTCGGGAGATAATGGACCTACGAATCCGAATGCAGGATGGCGAGGATTATATCCATCTGTCCTCGAATTCGGGCTTCCCCAGAAAAAAGTTATTAAAATGTCTCCTTGCTATTCCATGTCTCAAACTCTGTAAATTTCTGGCGGACTTCCGATTTCTTGAAGTCAAAAACGACTCTTCACTCCCGACTTCAATATTACTATTTGCCCACGCCTCTCTCACTTTCTTTCTTGCTCTTTCTTTCTTTCTTTCTCTCTCTCTCTCTCTCTCTCTCTCTCTCTCTCTTTCTCTTTCTCCCTCTCCAGATCATTTACTCGCTCGGCAATGTTTTTAAATTTTATATTGTGCTCATTTAAATACATCCCGTGCAATACTTAAGTCATATTCAAATCAAACCCTGGGAAATCTGCTTTACACTTTCCTTCTCAAGAAAGCACTTCGCATAAAATAGTACTACCGCAAGCACAAAAATAACAATCGGGGTCATGGCTGACTACGTAAAGTCAAGAGACCGAGTGTTAATTCAATTTGCATTTGACATATCAGGCTCCACAACATATCGCTGCCACAGCCTTGACCTCACTCGTTTTCTCGACTTTCACATATCGAGGTGCGGAGCAATGAATAGCTTAAGAAGTCTAACACAGAGTAACCAGTGCACTCATTGTCATTTACGTGTATTCATAAGGAAGTTTCTGTTGTTATTACCTCTAAGTTTATCGTTCAACATTAACTGCAATAAAAGCAGTTTCCTGGAAGGTTCATATATTCAGTTCATTCGTAAATTGTTCAATAAATTATTACATTAATCATTGTTCTGCTTTCAAAATGGCTCCGTACTAAAATTATCAAATAATTGTAATTAATTCATAATTAAAATAATCATCCAAAAATATTTTTGAAGCCATAGAGATGTATTTTACTTGGTGGTATTAAAACTTTCGTGAGGTCGAACATTTCACAACAGGTCGTTTGACCTATCAAATAAACTATGACAATACTCGTACAACACGTTGGTATTAAATGTGGGGATAATTTTCAACAGTTTAAGCTCACATTCAATAACATTAAAGACAAATGCAACAAACCCATTGCGTTTTGTACAAACTATAATAACATGATCAAACAAATCCATTGTTACGAAGAAAACTTCCACCGTTCTATTCTTCTCCGCACTATTTCTTGGAATGTGCTGGTCAGTAAACTGAAAAAATAATATTGCCTATTTGAAGGTACTTTTATACTCTTTAAGTTTTATAATAACTTGTAATAGCGTACGTCTCACTGGAAGCAACATATTTGCAAAAGAAAAGTTTTTGGTGTCCATTGACTTTTCATATTTCGACTGCCTCTACGTAACACATTGCTTATGGACAACGACCCCTTCACTTACACCGCCAAAACCAATTTATGTACGAAAGGTTATCCCAATTAGATTATTTGCACGAAAAACCTTATTTGCCTGGGCTCCTTATATTTTAGAAATAATTTAAAATGTATAAGAAATTGATGAAATATTTTGAACTCATAATAATAAAAGGACTTTTTATAAAAACAAAGACGAGTAACATCACTAATAGATTATAAATGAAAACAAATATTTGAATTGTTTATCATTGCTGTAGACTTTGTAAGGGAATACAAAGTTTGCCTCATGTCAAAAATAGGATTTTGAAGGGAGACGAGTGTTACGATAAAAGATTTCTTTATCCCCTACATATCTCAAATATGCTATACTTGTAATTTTAATTTAATTTATCAGCAAATTGGTTTCTTGAGCGCACATTTCTAAATCATGGGTCTAGCAAGGATAGGACTGCTGGAGGCACATGCTCCCCATACAAATAGGGTAAGAAGTACAAAAATCAAATGATTATAAAAAATATAATTATCAATGAAATGAACGTTTACAAAATACGTTAAATTTGTATTAAAAACAACTGAATGATTTTTATTGTATGTACAACAAATATTTTTTAACTTCACATAAATATTGCTATAACTTTGTGTTTCTCCCAGCAAAAAACACTTGTATCCCCTAAAAGCAAAAATACATCCCCTTTGCTCCGCAATCTAGCCTCACCCTAATACAAAACAAAAAAAGCTGTTTCCATATCGTAAATATCAGACTCTTGTTGCGCCAATGACAACACGCCCTCTTAAACTTAAGGAATCGGTATTACTACTTTCAACTCTTTCATCTGTCATAATTACGCCGCTTTCCTCGTACATGTAGATTCACTATGAGCACTTCATGTTAAGCTCTTTTTTTGCTAGTTGTGATAGGAATAGATCAGGGAGGTATAAGTTGCTATTTTGTTAGCAATACTATAAAATCAAATCCGTAGTTTATCGATGTTTTCTTTTACTGTGGAGCGAACATTTTACAAATGTTGGTAACCTCGCTTTATTGATACTTTTATTCATCATTCAACTATGTATAGTAAAAATGTGGGGTAGGGGTCATTAGCTTACAAAAAGTTACACGTGTAGTACATCTGCTCTAAATTTCTCAGTAAATTTACAATGAAGTTAAGAGAAGTGTCTAAATAGTGCAAGCCTTCTCCTTGAAAGAGAGAATTATCCCAGCTCCCTAGTTTCGACGGCTTTGCAGCGCAGCGCTCTTTGTTTGAAAGCCCGTCTGCTCTCCACAGCCGCGCTCTCGAGCCCCGCCCTCTGCCACCCTTCCTGCTCTGCTTTGTTCTGCCCCATCCGCTGCGGCCGCTTCCATTGCCTGAAGGTGACCTCCCCCCCCCCCCCCACCGCATCACCACGGCCTTGCCCTATCACCTTCTTACTCTCACTCACGCTCTGTCGGAGTGTTTGGATTGACAGTTGGAAATCAAATCACATTACTGAAAAGTTGTAAATGAACAATATTTTGCTAATTTTTTTTCAGTTCAAATATTATGCTATTCGCTTCAACAATAATTGAATACAACGATTACCGTCCTACTAATTCTGCACATAAATGAACCGGTATCATAACTGATGACAGTACTAAGAGAAATCATTACTGAAAATGTGAATTCACAGCAAATAGTCTGGTTGGAAAAGGAGAGTGTCATTTCACGTGTCTTTCTCATGAAAACGAGATGTAATTCCCTTGACGCAGCCCTTCTCTTGTACTCACCGCATACGTACGTTCAAGTCTTTCTAAATCGGATATTATTGTTTACAATTGAATGGGTATTTATAGTTATTCCCTTAATGGATCAGATCTCCTTAAGTAGTTGTTTTCCTATCTGCACCGGCAAAGGAATGAAGATGGTAGCACTTAGGACTAAACAGTATTTTTACAAATAATAATAATAATAATAATAATAATAATTATTATTATTATTATTATTATTATTATTATCATCTGATTGATTGATTGACCTTTTGTAGATTGTGGGTTCTTTCTTGAATTTAACAGCTCGACCATTAATATCTAATATGCAAAGCGTTTTTATTCTCCTTCAATTATAAAATGAATAGGAGAAGTATTGACAAGTAGTACCAAATTTAAACTAGAGGTGTTGCGGAATGGCACACACTTTCTCGTACTAATTAGTTTCTGTATTCTTAGGTCTACGCTATCGAGTTTGCGCTTTTCGGTTTTGCCCCATCGACTTCTCAACTGCCATCTATTGGAGCCTAAAACACTTTTTTCTTCAGCATGTTTTGTAAGGGTATTTTACTCAGTTCTTATAGGAAAACGTGTATTTCTGTTGAAATCTCCCAAACGTGTATTTCTGTTGAAATCTCGATATCGATTTTCTGAAGCATTTCATAATTTTCTATATACTACGTATATACGTTTAAATACGGGAAAGTAAAAAATATAGAAAAAAATAATATGGGGATAAATTTTATTTACCTATTGACAATTTTATCAAAAAGAAACGTCCATGATCGAAGTTCGACCTTGTTTTGTTACCGGTCGAAACACTCTCCTCTTGATTGCCAATTTTTGTGGAAGCAAGGTACAGACCCCATTTTCGGTTGTACTCAAATTCCACTTCGAAAGAACTTACGCAGATCGTTTACAACAAGCTCTTCCCCTTCAACGTCTTTAAATCACAACCACATTTCGCTCGCTCTTCCTCTCTCCTGCCAAGTACTCATTACTCTGAAAGAACGATTCCTTACTGTATGTTTACACTCCTATCCTTCGAAGCGTCGGTGGCGTTTTAAAAGGTGGGAATCACTAACCCGTGGCGCCCCCTCGCTCTCCGTGCCGTGCGGGCGGCTATTCCTGGACGCCCGCCCCCGCCCCCGCCCCGCCCCGCTCCGCTCCTCCACGCCCCGCCCTGCCCTGCCTTCACTGCCACGCAGTGAGCGGGAAAGGGCTTATACACGCGCAACCTCAGCTGACTTTATTAGCTATCTGTAAAGATTGTTGTGGGACAACACATTCGTTTTATGACGATAATTACAGCAAACTATTGGTAGAATTATATTTTAAATTATAAAAATAACGTAAGCATTTGATTTCATTTTTTTATTTATAATAATGTCAAAATAGCATTACGGAAAACAGATGCATTTTTCTCTCTTCTATATTATAAAATTAACATGGTTTTCATTCTCAAAGGGGCAGCTTGGGGCAGTTGATCCCAACGGGAATATATCTCTTCTTGTTTTTATAAAGTTTCTGTGTTTCTTTTGGTGTTGTTTTAAACGTCTACTAAGGTTCTGTTACAATAAGTTGACACAATGCAATGACACATCAGTCTCAACAAATTCAAGGGCAGTGTAAAAAACATTTTTAAAGTCATATACATTTGATCTAAGAATTTTACAAGATATAAAAAAACTATATGTTATACAGAAATTAAAACATTTATTTAATAAAAACATATAAGCAATCTATTAAGTTTATTTTTTACTGCCTGGGCAAGAAGTTTTATTCCATCAAAACCATTAAATTTGGGTACTTTTTTTAGATTAGGGAAGCAAATGCAATAATTATAATACATTTTTTAGTATTTAGTTTCTTAAAGTTTCTAAAACGTGTACGTTTAAGATAGAATTGAAATCATAAGTCCCAAAAAGAGCACATGTCCACATTTTGATGTTATGTTACTGACGGGTATCGCTAGAACTTTCTTGGCGGAAGTTTCCACGTAACCTTCAGAATAGCACGAATTTCTTGTTTTCAAACGCATGGTTATATCTTTAGTAGGCTTAAATATACACACAAACATCAGGGTATCTCAAGACTTTGGTAAGAGGTCGTGTTTAGTTTCGAATTTCGTGACTTCCATTGTCTTTCTGCACAAGCGTGCTTTGGATCCGGTTCGGGCCAGTGTGCATCGCCTCCCTTCTCTTCCGATCCCTCGCCGTACCTTTCCTTTCCTTTCCTTGGCTTCGCTTCGCTTCCCGGAGGCACGCCCCTGCAGGTGGCTGGGTGGAGCACGGCTGCCAGGCAACGGGCACCGCCCCCTGCCCCTCCCTCCCTCACCCCCACCACACACCCCTCGCTGCTGTCGCCACGGCGCACGCGCTCGTACCTCCCCTCCGCTCCGGCCCTCCCCTCACCCACCCACCCACCACCAACCCTTCTGGGCCCTGTTTATGACCAGCGGCAAATTTAAGGTGACGTAAGGCGCTGGCTGAGCAAAAGTGCCCTTATGGGTCGCCCGCCAGCCCAGCCAAAGTGCTTTCTCAACTAATGAGCACTGCAGGGTTATTTATTGTTGCGAAGTACCAATAATTCTCAAAAGCTATTACACTATTTGTACAATAAATAATACGTTACAAAACTGAAGAGCGTCAGAAGTTTTAAAATAAAGGGAAAATGGTGTCGTTTGGCTTTGTTCGATCTTGTTTTGTGTGATATATTAACACAAAAACTCATATCATAATGATAGAAGTAAATCGCTCTTGTATGCCCCGCCAGATTTTACGGTTTTGCTCCTTTTTGCTTGTGGATGTTGTTGTGTATTAAACATCTTTTTATATACAAAAAATATTTTTTTATTTTACGCAACGACAATTTACAATGAATTTTATACTTGAAGTAAATAGCAAATACAATATAATATTTGTATTGAAAATATTTGCGATCACAAACAGTAACTTGCAAAATGGTCACCTACCAGTACTTTCCATGGATTTTTTACGAAAACCATAATAACCAGCGGTTCTACATCAGAACGAACATTCTCGCACTTAGTAACGGCAATTTCTGTCCATAATAACACTTCTCAGTCATCATTCGTAAATCTCATTAAAAATCTTACAATTTAAGGTGCGAAAACTAATTCTTTTAAAGCTAAAACATCAACAAAAATTCTATTATTCACACAGCGTTTCATACAGCCATAACATCTCACAACAGAGTAGGAATTTTCAGAATTTTAAACTGCCGGTCGCGGTGCGGCGTTGTCATTGGAGTATTGGAATATCACGAAAAACTAGCAAATAAAGCGCGGTATATTCGAATTTAAAATTTTGAAAATCTTCAAAAATTACGCCAAACTACTATTTTTTTAAAAAAATCCTTGACTTTTTTGTTTTACTTTTTAGAACAGATTTCATTTCACAAAAGTTATCATTATTGTACTTTTGGAAATGATATATTTTTTTTTTTTTTTTTGCAATTTGAAAAATTCAGAGAGGTAGCTGAAAATGGAACAAGTGCAGTTACATTCTTTGCTACATACGTGTAAAGAGTTAAAAGAAAATGGGGTTTTTAAACAATCATTGTTTTAAAATTGCCTTCATTTCACTCAAAAACTACTTATATGGACCTTTTTCCAGACTTGTTTTTGATGATTTAATTTTATTAATGAAAAGCATTTATCTTCAATATTGGAGCTGTAGTGAGTTGCAATTTGCGAACTTTTGCGATTTGCGAAAATTCAGAGTTCGACGACAATGCCATCTATACCATTTCTTTACGCATCTTTTGTTCTATCCAAGGAAGAAATTTAAAGAAAAATATGGTGTCCTTTTTTACATATGTTTGAAAAGGTTGTTGGCGCTTCATGCCCTCAAATCAAAATATACGTTTAAAATTCAACGGGTCGTGACATCAGTCAGATAGATCGGGAAATATCAATTTTGGTGAAAATCCTACTGTTTAGCCCCTAGCGCTGTTCTCAGACGGACAGACATTTGACCATAATTCAATTTTTCTGTGACAAAGACCAAACGTGGATATTGACTTCACAGCTTGTTAGAGGAAGTCATTTACTACATATAAGAAGAATATTTATCCACTTTTCCGTCACCACGACTCGGCAATAAAAGTTGTTCCTATCGAAAGATCGCCGTTTATTCCCACAGCATTGCAATTTTTTTCAATATATTTTCTTTCAGTGTGCAAGAAAGTTACAACAACAAACGGCAGTAAACATTAAAGCGCTTCGAGAACATAATGAAGGATTTTGTTCCGGTATGTTAAGTATGAAAGCGGTAAGGGAGATGTAGGGAAGATTCCATTGAAACAGGATATTTCTTGGCCTTAATCGAGCATTTTTATTGCTAGATGATTGGGATACATTTCCAATCGTTAGCGCGTTTTAGTAGCTTGAAAAAGCAAACAACACGTTTATAAGAGAAATGACTTAAAATTTTCTGGATAGATCCACAAAAAAATGATCAGTGTCCCATCAGGAGACCGAGACGCTTCAAATGACTCATTTGTCTCGATCGGTGAGCCGGAAATGGTACAACCGTGGGTGTCGGAGGGACCCAGGTTACCCGATTCAAATTACTTTCGGCTGGAGTTGGAAAAGTGAGCATCCAACATCAAACAACCAATAGTAAACGCAGGGAGTTATTTTTATGTAACAATTCGCTTAACCCACCTACAGAATAGCAACGTATTTTCATCTCAGCGATGCGTAAAAGACATTGACATAATTTATTGAGGGTATTTTTTTGTACTGAATATGGAAAAAAACATTCGGTTAGCATGAGGATCTGAAAAGAGATATGGCCGTGAACTGATGACAGGCAGCGTATTTCAATTATTTAGTCAAAGAACAGAAAAAAAACTGTATGAAACGTATAGGCGAGAAGTACCATCTGCGCACTTTTCCTCAGCTCTAGAATATCTCCCCAACATTTTAAATATAAACAGTTGAATGACGAATAAAAGTTTCAAAGAAAGTGAAGTAATCAAATTTGAAAACTAGACATTTTCGCCCCCGAGTTATAAAAAACTTATTTGCATTGATAAACGAACTGCAAATCTGATTTTGCCTGCCTGTTTGCACGTGCCTGTTGCACTTGCAAGGACAAAACATTGTTGGGCGCAAACGCCGACCGTCCCTAGACAAGTTCCTAGTCCGTCTGCCCCTCCCCAGAGCACTGCCGCGCATCGCCGCAGGCGCGAGATGAGGCAGCAGGGCGTCGCCCTCAGAACCACTCGGCGCGGAGCGCAGCGGTCAGTCGCAGTCACGGCCAGCGAACGCCCGCCCACCCACCCCCTCCATCTCCCTCCGGCGCACTCGGCGTAAACGCACACCGACCGATCGCTGTAAAGCCTTAATAATTACGTTTCGGTCAGCGATGGTCGTAACAAACCGGAACCGCTAGCTTGAAGAAGTGCAACACAGTACGAAAACTAGGCTAGCAATTGCGACCGTTATTCGTTCGGACAATGTAACTGAAAGCACCGACTCGAATTTCAGGTCAGAACAAATTGCGGTTTTGAAATCATGGAACACAGCAATTTAAATAAAATAATATTGAAAGTAATAGCAATATTGTAACTCTCCAAATTTCAGAACTTTTATTAGTAATACCTTTAACTTTGTTCATTTCTGTATAAGAAAGTAGACCATATTAAAGTGCATATCATGTCTATTTATTAATTGCATTTTTATTCTCTGAATTTGCTCATTGTCATTTTCCTAGGTAATTTTATTGGGATATTTTAGTTTTTTTCTAATAATTTGGTATTGAGAGTTAAATATTATATCACTCTTCACGCTGGAGTCGAATAATAAATAAATATTTTAATTAAAATATAGTCATATAAAAATGAATTAAGAAAAACACCACTCTTAAAGATAACCTTAAGACACATTTTCAGTAATATAGAATCTTTAAATGAGGATTCGCAAATATTGATAATTTTAAATGCATTTTTCAGAATTTGTATTCACAGTTCATTAATTTAAAAGAATGTAAACTAACACTAATAATTTTAGAAAAGATACAAAGCATATTCGTAATATAAATCTATTTCGCTTTCTATTTCTTTTCATTCATAAAATATTTTTGATTAAAGAAGTCGTATTGCACGTAGGTAAACAGTTCAAGAATTGAAATAAATCAGCCTCAATATTATATCACGAACAATGACCAATGAATTGAAAAATATCAAGTTCTTTATTTTATGAAAGAAATGTACAGACTTTTACTGTCTGACTTACGAATTAATTACAGACTTTTAATAATTTGTAATAATTCTTTTATATTTTAATTGTATAAGGGCAATTGCATGTAAAATCATTTTTAAAAAGGAAATAAAAATATAAAAAGAAATTAAAATAGTATACAAAAATGGTAATGTTTATGTAATGACAAAAAGTAATATTGCTGTGGCAACAATTGTGAATGACGTGCAATTAACAGAGGTTAGTTGTCTCAAATTAGCATCTGAATCGAACGTCACGTACGCCCGCCCCCTATTACCGGTCTGTCCAGTTTAAATAAATGCAATAATAGCACAAAAATGAATTATATCAATTTCTCATTGTAAGAATATTCTACAAAAGAAAATACACTACAAAAGTAAAATAAATATTTACGTGTTTTACATCGTAACTGGTGACAATTCGAATAATTGTGTGTGATATTGCATTATCTGATGTTATTTTGTGATATCTGATGTTAGTTAACACTTCAGTCTAACGTACAAGTGGGGAGTACCAGACAGGGAGTAGTATCCACAAGTCCGAGCGGATGAAATTTCAAGAATAAATTAATATCCTAATAAGTGTAGGCCTAATTTTTCTTGAATGAACTTATCGGGGAGGGTCCTAAAATAAAATTACCTCCTCCAATAAACTTCTGGCTGCGTCTCTTGAATGGGGGGGAAAGAGTGAAAAGAGGGGGACATTGGCTGTTTGTGAAGCTAGTGACATTTCCGGTTGTCTGAACATGATAGGCAAAGGACAGGAAATAGCTGTCTGACGCCCTCCAACCACACGAAACTGCTGGGGGCGGCTGGGTCCACGGTGAAACAAACTCGAATACACGCACGTCTTTCAAGAATGCATTATCAGCGACAGACCTACTCCATTTCCTAGTTTCCACCGATATTATAAGTAAACAAACTATCATATAATTGAAGCAAAATTTGTAAATACTGGAAAGTGACTGAATAAATTTTACTACACATTCAATGCTGTCATCCTGCTATTTTGCATCCCACAACAAGAAAGCAAGGCTTCATGCGTAGGCGTAAAATTTCTCAGTAAAAAAACAGCCCCTGATGCCTCGTCCCTGCCGTTCCTTCTTGACAGGTCATTTAATGTAGTACAATAATTTCAACAGAAATATTAAAATATCAAATCGTGCATAGACATTCAGAGTTAACGTTCGTGAAATCGTCGCTTTGCTATAACTCATTGTCGTTTCGTAAATCTGCCAGCGTTCGTAGTTGCAACATAGTATCAAAGAACTACCCGCACAATTGCACAAAAACAAACTCCTGTGTGTTGTTAATTCACATCTGTTCAACATCACAAGCACAATCACAAGCCCGGGAAATGGCGCAGAAATGTAGGCTGTAAGAAACACAATCTAATAGAAGTTCTTATTAACACCACAAATAAAACTTTAATATCGTGGGAACTACTAACAGTTAACACAAAACATTAGCAGAACTTGATATGGCAGGAACGTGGAGGAACTGGCTGTATTGATCAAGGGGTGCACACACTGGGCATGGGCACAACTCACCCCCTGCCCACATCCCTGCTGTGGATCAATGAAATGTATATAACCCTTCCCTGAGCTGGAAATCAATGCAGGAGCCAGTGTGGGTAGTACATTTCTGCAACACAGTGGTGCTATCATTTTGTAGGCTCTACTTAGTTAATTCTGATAGTGTTTTTGTAATCTGAAGTGTTATACAGTGGCTCAGGAAAGACAATAAGTAGTAGCTTCTTACATTAGCATGAAGCATGGGGAGTAGGTAGCCATTGCTGTTCCTTTAATTGAAATCTGGCATATTGGGAGAATTTTTGCAGTGTTTTGCACTTTAAGGAAGGTAGGAGGAATCCCATGCAAACACTAAGGAAGAAAACAAGCCCTTGTAAATGTAAGTAAATGGAATTATTATTCAATGAAATCACTTGTTATTTGAACATTTCTCTGTCAAATGGGAGGGTCATTTGTTTCTACTATGTTCTTGAAGTGATATAACATGTGATATATTACAGCTGTACAATCACTTTATTCAAAGAAAATTGAAGTTATGAACATTACTGAATGTTTACTTTTACTGTAAACTGGAGTAATTTCACATACTGGTGTTTTTCAATTTCAATGTTTGTTTTGTTTTATGTTTTATATTGCATACCATAGTACGTGGCATGCAATATAAAGATAAAATTTATGATTCATTTGTGTTAATTATCATGTATTTAAATATCATGTATCTACATTTTATTTGTTTTTTATGT
Source organism: Gryllus longicercus (assembly GCA_038098605.1). Classification (NCBI taxonomy): domain Eukaryota; kingdom Metazoa; phylum Arthropoda; class Insecta; order Orthoptera; family Gryllidae; genus Gryllus; species Gryllus longicercus. Next base: position 2,295,153 of record JAZDUA010000025.1, read on the forward strand.
TCTAGATAAGAATGAGCCATCACGCTTCCTGGGAGAAGGGGTGAGCTTCAAGGCAAAGTTAATCGGTATTTTAGAAGTGAGTGAAGCTCGAGGAGATAGAATGTGCCAAGAGGCATTGGCTGACTTGAAGATGGCAATACGGGCCGCTGGAGAGCACAAGCAGAGAATTAACATAAACATTGCCATTGATGGTTTAAGACTGAGAGATGAAAAAACAGGGGTAAGTGCAGCTGATTATTTTCCCTCAGATAAAAATAATTTTTACAAATCAAAAGTTTAATTTCAATGTTCTTATTTAACTGTTGCCCTACTTAAAGAAATTTAATATGTTTCACAGGATTGTCTCTACCACCACCCGGTTCACAAAATATCTTTCATTGCCCAAGACATGTCAGATTCAAGAGCATTTGGATACATTTTTGGTTCACCAGATACTGGTCATAGGTTTTTTGGAATAAAAACTGACAAAGCTGCTAGTCAGGTAAAACAACAAACTTTTTAATATCTTCATGGTTTCAGCTGAAATCTTGCAATAGTTCATATTAGGTGTATGAATGAGGTAATCTGACCACAATACTGTTATATATACGTATTGTGGGCTGATTACCTCATTCATACCCTAACATGATTTGAAATTATTTCAATGCATAAACATTACAATGGATGAGTTTTTTTTCCTTTCGATCTGTTGTTGTTCATTGTATTTTAATGAGATAATTTCCTAAATTAGGTAGTCATCGCAATGAGAGATTTATTTCAAGTGGTTTTTGAACTCAAAAAGAAAGAAATAGAGTTGGCTAAACAGCACATAGAACAAACTCAAATTAAGTTAGGAGCTGGTTTGTTTGTGGACTCAACTTCCAGTTCTAAGGTAACTACTTTTTTTTATTTCAGTATACCATCATCTTATTATTATGGGATAATTGATGAAATGCAATTGTGTTAAAAGAAATATAAAAGTTAATAACTTTTTTCTTCCTTTAGAATGGAAGTAGCAGTTCAGATCAAGCAGCAGCCAAAATGAGAACAATTCAAGAAGACACAGTGAAGGAAAATGGTACAGGAGGATCTTCTTCAAAGACATCCCAACCAACATCAGAGGTAATAGCTGATCTGTTGGATTTGGAGTTTGAACTGAACAGTATTCAGCAAGGCATACATCAAATGGAGAGAATCACACCTTCAGATCCATTTGGTCCCTCCACTAAAGAAGATCCTTTTGCTACAGATCCCTTTGGTGATTCTTTCACACCTTCCACCATGTTTCCTGCCTCTAAATCTTCGAAACAACAAACTGTTGCTATCTTGCCACCTCCGCCCTCTGCTAAAGACACACCCCGATCATCAGATCCTTTCAATGTACCTCCTTCGGGTCGTCACACACTGCGACGAACATCTCGCCCTTCTCCTGCAGCAACAGCTACAGAGACCGTTGCAGCAGCTGCAGCTGCTGCTGCTGCTCCAGTGACAAATAATGTTAGTAAGCCATTGCCTGTGCAAGCAGCTCCAGTGCAACAGCAAGAGAAACATTGGTTTGATCAGGAGACAGAGTCGTTATTTGATGAAGGTGAATTAGTTACTCCTCCGCTTTCATCCAGTACCAACGTTCAGAGTTTTCCAACTGTGCCACCTGCAATTGTAGATCAAGTAAGATTCATCAGATACTATATACTGTATTTAGTATCAGTACCAAAATTTAAGATATATGTTCTTTTGCATTGCTCTGTTGTTTGACACATTTTTCCTTTGGATCCTGTAACAGTTTTCACACAATCTTCAATCCCAATTCTTGGGTCTTTCCTCATATCCACATTCTCAGTCATTTGCTTGACTTTACTGTAACTGCAATCCCATTACTATTTGTGAGATATCTTAAGGTATAGAATCTATTTTTAAGATATTTAAGATAAGTAAAGAACTATGTTCAAAAGTAATTTTTTTAATATTCATTTACAGGAAAATCAAGATACAGCAAAAAGTCCTCCACCAACTCAACAACTTCAGCAAATTCAAACAGAATCTATACCAAAGACTGGAGGCCAATTTGATGTCTTCACAGAGTTAGATCCACTGGGTACAGGGCGTGTAAAACCATATGTAGACAGAAAAGACTTCTTCCAAGAGCTGAAAAATCCACCAAAGAAAGTGTTAAAAGATTTAGTGACTGAGGCTCCATCTTCAGAAGCAACTGCACCATTGTTTCATGCAACATTTGATACAGGTAGCAGCAGTTTAAATGTGAATGATAGTGTGTCGTGTCCATCGTCCAAAGATGTGTTGTCCAGTGCTGAAACCACAACTACTACTAACACAAGTGTCAATACTACGACAGTTTCTACCTCAACATCCAGCATTTTTACATCAATCAAACCAATTGACATTGACCCATTTAAAGACACGGACCCTTTTGATAAGACTGATCCCTTTGCGGAAGACGACTTTTCACAGATAGGAGGGTTTCCTCCCACAGGAAGTTCTCATGATCCCTTTGATACTGGATTTGCAGATTTCACTATGTTTGGGAGAGGAAAAAAAGACTTAACTCCATTTACAGATTTGCCAGCAACTACTGATGGAGATACAAAAAGATCATCACCACTTCCCCAAGTCGAAGCAGGAATGTCGTCGGTTTCATCACAACCGACACTTCATGGTCCTTTACGTGTATCCCTACCCCCCGAAAAAAACGTTGAAAGTTCATTACCTCTTCCTCCTTTTCCTAGTTCGTCAGCCACACCTCGTCCACTTTCCAGCCCATCTGGTACATTGTCAAAGGGCAAATCAAAAACGAGGCTCTCTAAACAGACTTCTCTTGCTACTGGCATGGTGAAACTGCCCAGTCCAAAATCATCTCAACGGTCATCTCGGCTCATGAAACAAATGACAGTAGACAGTGGTAGTAGTGTGCAACCTCTTCAAGCAAGTCCTACTCCTCAGATAGTACCAACTCCTTCTCATTCGGACAGAAAATCACCTAGTAGTCAAGGCATCCTTGAAAGTGTCACGTTGCGTAATAGGTCAGTTGTAACACCTTCACCACCAATAGTTGCATGTTTTCCTGAGATAACAGACATGGACAGTTCGCGATTATCTGGCTCAAGTGCTGAACTAGCTGAAATTGCCCCAGAACCGCCTCCCCGCCCTGCAACCAATATTGCCCCCATTAAGCCCCCTCCACTACCGCCAAAGAGGCAACAAGTTGGAAACATAATGAAACCACCCCCTCGACCACCTCATAGTGATCATCCACATTATGATTACATCGAGAACTATGAAACATCCATTTCACCCACTCCACAGGAAGTGGAAGAGGTCAAAAGTCCCCCTATACCTGTTCCTGCTCGTCGCCCTCGATTTGGAGATGCAGATCTTTCTGAAGTCCCTCAGAGGCCCAGGAGGCAATACCAGTCAACTGCTTCTGCAAGTGAACCAGATTACTTGCCACCTATCCCTATCCTTCCTCCGCCCCAGAAGAAAAGTCCTGCTGCAGATGCCGGCAAGAGTCATTCCACTTCCAAACCTCGCACACCTGTCATGACCACAATTGCTTCAATTCTACAATCTTCCTCAAGCTCAACCACAACTCCTGCAAGTGATCATGTCAAACAGCCTGTTTCTGCTTCTTCTTTGAACATAACCCTTAGTCAACTTACAAAAACTGGCTTAGCTGACTTAGCTGCTGCTCTCGGTGTTTCCCCTGGGCACCTATCCAATATGACATTACAAGATCTCACCAGGTGCCTTGCCAAGCTCCAAGCAGCAGATAACAACATTGAAGATCTCAAGTCAGAAGCCAGTGCCATTAAAAGAGATAAATATGATGCTTTAAGAGAATCAGTTGATGAAGAACCAGAGTTTAAAGCAGATTTTGAAACAAACTTTGAACCATCGTCTTCGGAGAAACTGGAAGACGTTTTTCAAGAAACACCTTTTGACAAATATGCTGTTTTTCGTGAACTAATTGGTCAAGAAAAACATGAAGAAGCATCAACAACAGCACCGTCAACTTCAGAAGTTGAACAAGAAACAGAAAATACTAAAAATCTTGATGTAATAGAAGAGAAGAAATCTTCAGTAGAAGATCCAAAAATTGAAAAACCCCCTGAGGACAGATATGCAGCTTTAAGAGAAATATCCTTGGGTGAGAATGACAGAGAAAAAGAGGATGTTGATACATCTAGTGAGAAAGAAGAAGGTCCTACAGAAACTGCAAAACTTGATGAAGACTATGATCTTCTATCACTCTCCAGACAACAAAGTGAAGGTACAGATTCTCCAACAATAGAAGCCCCACCACCCAGAGAACCTCAATCCATAATTGAAAGCACAATATTTGAAGAAGATGTAAATGCCTTGGAAGCAGAATCAACAATCTCAGAGGAAACCATTCAACCTACAGAGGTGAGTAAAAAGGAAACACAAAGTCCAGTTGAAATTACTGTAAATAGCAAGGAAGAAATTCCACAAAATCAAAAAGATTCAAGTAACCAGTCACCAGAACAGCTTGAAGGTAGTAAAGTTTCACCACCAGAGAGCAAGCTAGAAGAAACTTCAGAAGGCTGGGCTAAGTTTGACACCGGCACTTTCCCAGTGGAGAAGCAAACATCAGAAGGTCAAAGTGAAGGTGTCATTTCACCATGGTCATCAGATGGAAAAGAATTCAACAAACAGCTATCGGCACATCCTAGTGAACTCACCGAAGAAGAAATAGATAAAGGAAGAAGACGGCGTGTTCGTAGGCCTGCTCATTGGCATGAAGATGATGAGTCAGAAGAAGGATGGGATGAACGCCGTCCAGATGAAGGAGTGTGGGAGAGGCCTTGGAGAGAGAATGGATGGAGTGATGGTGAGTCATTTTATGATGATATGCCACCTTACAGAGATAGGATGTATTATGAAGAGAGGCGGGGAAGAAGAAGACGAGTATCTCCCTGGAAACGTGGCCAGAGATCATCAAGAGATCCTTCCCCATGGGAACAAGAAGGTAAAGATGACGAAGATGAGGAGAATTGGACAGGTCCAATACCAGGACAGGCCAAGAGATGGCCAGAAAGATCAGCAGATGATGAAGAGGAAGAAGAAGAATATGATATTTCTTGGAAAAGCAGGCCAAAGCATAGAGGTTCATCTTGGGATGATGAAAGACACAGAAGGTATGGATCCAGAGATATTAATGGATCAGAATATGAAGAGAGAAGGAAACGCAAAGCATCACCATGGGCTGGAGGGCCACCGCCAGGAAGTACTGCAAGTGGAGGTGGGGGCGTTAGTGGTGGCACTGTTAGTGGTGGTGGCGGTGGTGGTGGTGGTGGTGGTGGTGGTGGCGGTGGTGGTGGTGGTGGTGGTGGTGGTGGAGGAGGAGGGAGTAGTGGTGGTGGAGGAGGAGGTCCAGGCAGTGTAGGTGGTGGCAGTGCTGGCAGTGGAGTGGGTGTTGGTGGTGGAGGTGTCGGGGAAGGTGATAGGCGTAGCAGTTGGGAATCTGGTTCATGGGATGAAGATGAACGATATGCTCGTGAATATGGTGAAAGACGATACAGAGGAGAACGTGAAGAAGATTACCGATGGAGAAAAGATTATGAACTTGATGGCAGGTATGGATGGAGTAGAAGATATGGAGCACCAGATGAAGAGTATGCCAGACCCGAACATGCTCCTCGCAGGAAGCACAGGTATTATAGGGACAGATCTCGAGAATCACCCTGGGAAGATGAATACAGTGAACAAGGAGAAGATGAATCACCTAGATATCAAACTAGAAAAAGAAACTGGCCAAAAAGGCCTAGTAGTGCCTCTGAAATGCGAAGGACAATAGATAAAAGTTCTCCTAGTGAATATAAGTCAAGAATGATGGAGAAGCAGCAGCACTCGTTACCAAATGTGCCAAGACCAGATGGTCCAGAAAAAATTCCAGGGTACGGCTATCCTGAACGAAGATATCGTGATAAAAGTGGATCTAGACCTAGAAGTAGAGAAGGCCATTTTGGATCTGATCAAGAATATGATTACTGGCCACCAGAACGTCCTAGGCGACAAGACAGAGAAGGATACGAGCAGAGATCTCAAACATTGCATCCTAGAAGACCTCCTCGACATAAAAAATCTGGAGATTGGTCCTACAGCCAGAAATCACCCTTTGATGACGATTTTTCAATGCAAGCCTTCGAATTTGCAGATGTCGGTAAAAGTCAACCTGGAGAACCAGAAGTCAGTGATCCCACAAAAAAAAAGTCCCCAGCACCACCTAACCAAAGTATTACTCCGTCAGGAACCTCCATGCCTGCTGAACCAATTGCGAAGTCAAAAGAGGGGCAAGTAATGGAAAATGAAACAAAAACTAGGGAAATTTTAGGTAGCTTGCATGAACACCAAAATTCCCCCACCCCTGAGGATCAGAGTAAAACACGAGCTTCTCGAGGGTCAAGTCATAGACAGTCACCTTTTGAAGATGATTTTACTCCCCCTGAAAGTAGACATGCCAGTGCAAGGCTCATTTCTAGTATATCTAGTGACATAAGTGATCATAGGAAGTCCCCTTTTGAGGATGTTAGAAGTAGCTGCAGGGTTGAAAGTGTTGTGGAGGAGAATGAGTGTGAAAGTGAAAATGAACAAAAAAACGGTAAAGTCAATGATGATGTGTTCCTTCCACCAGACAGTGCTCCTGAATCAGGACATTCTGTTGGAGAGCAAGTATTTGCAGACTTTGAGAGTAGTAGTTTAAGCACTAGTATAAGTGAAGTTCAGGCTCCAACTAAACCTTTGACAGACAGTAAACGTACTGAGAAAAGGCTGACTGGAAACCTCTGGAATAGTGAAGACACAAATAAATCTGAAAAACATTACACAGCCATTAAAGGTCGGATGTCTAACTTACTTCGAGCTGACTCTTCCTCGAGTTTACGAAAATCAGAATCTATTAACATTTTTGCTCGTGAAAGTGATCCATTTGATGATGAGTTCTTTAGTAGTGACATGTCCGCCACACTTCCCCGACCAAAATCTGAACAAGGACGGACGTCAGAGAAGTCTAGTGTAAATAATAATTCAAGTGATCCCTTCAATTGGACAAAGGCATTTGATTCATTCAACTTTGAAGAAGAAAAGTGAGGTAATAGCATTGAAAACTTTGAGTATGCATGCAGATTCCAAAATTAGTTGTAGAAAGATGTTCTTTGTGTTGATATAATTATGATTTTGTTAATTTTGTGTAGCAGACCTAAATTAATGGCTTTAAAGTAAGCTGATCAAAAATTAATATTTCTTCATTTTAAACATGTATATTTGAACTTTCATTTTACCTATTCAATGCTTTTGCAGTGACTTTTGTTGGACACTAAATATTTTTTTCATTGACTTGACTTTTAGCCAACTTTGTTGCTCAAGTATAAATTACAGCACAACAGAAGCAACTTGAGTACTATACTTTTTATATTAACCTGCACAGTACTTATACGCACAACAGTTAGTTATTGCATTGCTTCCTGTCTTGTCCACAGCACTTACTTCTTGTACTGTACATTGCATGTTAAAATTTCACATAACCCATTCCCTCTTCACAGATGAATATTGTGTTACCCTTTAAAATAATAATTTAAGTTAATATTTGTACAATTATTATGTTTATGGTTTTATGTTGATGTTTGTTTCTTTTATCATTCCATTCAAAAGTGCCATGCTTTTTGCTATCTAGGAGTAGCAATTTTCCATATTTTTGTACATATCCTTCTCATACTTTGAGACCAAATTCAGACATTCAAAATAAAACTATAATTAACAACTAGGAAGAACATTCACTCCTAAACTTTTTAAGCTAGAGCAATAAATTATATTGTGTAATTAAATCCTTTTGTTATAAATTTTAATATCAAAACTCAATTGAAAAGTTTGCTACAATGTACAGGTACATTGTGTGTGATTATACATTTTTATTATTTTTTTTTAATTGTTGGTTATTTTGATTATTAATTCAACAGAAAAAAACATTCAAATTCTTTCTCATCTTGCTTCAGTTATAAAATTGACATTTGAATTTTTCTACAATTACAACTTGTTGTCCATTTGCTCCTTATAGATAGATGTTCAATGATTTTGCAAAGAACACTATTTTGAATGTTAAGTTTCACTATTATTTAAATATTAGTTCACATTTGAAGTTCATTTGTGTTTTGTGAGATTATTATTTTGGTGCCCATGTTTTCAATAATTCATGCATGTTTTGTTCTTTTGATTGTTTTCTGAGTTGTTAAGAAAATTAAAATAGTGCATTGTATTCAAAGCATGATAATAATTTATTTATTTTTATTTATTTCAATTATATTTTGTTTGTACATAAGTATTTCAATGTTCATCTTTTGGCTTTATGTAGTATGTGATTTAATCATTACATGCATCTTTATCATATACTATTTTCAAGGTTTATAAAATTATTATTATTACTCTTTTTCAGGTTTTTTCTAGTCCGTAACATAAAGAGAGAATGCTTCATAGGATTGTTTATCCTTGCTGCTTTCTATCCACAGAAAGAAAGTGGTGGATATATTATGCTTGATATAAAACTTCAGGAATTAAGTGTATTGTTGCAACTGTACATTTCCATTATGTTGTATATTTATGTTGTTCTTTCTCGAGAGTTGTTTGTTAGGGCACTTGTATATCAGAATATTGTTTATAGTCAGAAAGTTAATTCCTTTTAAGACATTATGTTTAAGAGATTTGTAAATACCTGGACTGTGTATAGACCTAAAATTCTTGGTTCTGGATATTCCAGAATGTTCACTGAGAAATGCATAAAGCTATGGACATGATTTTTTTTATGAAATCAAGTGTAAGGTCATCAACTAATAAAAAATTAGTCACACAACCCTGGTTATGGTTATTACCAACTGAGTAAAAATAAATCTGTCAATTGAAGCAACAAAACTATATATATTGACAATTCTGGTAAATGAGAGATAAAGAACTATCAGCTGTATATACACACAAAAGTGAAAACGCAATTAACTGCATTCTGTTTCTCTTTGAAATAATGCTTTTATATTTTCATGGCTAATTCTGAATATTTAATAACATATCATTTAGATTTTTGTGATATGTTTATGCTAGCTAGACGAAGCTTACTTTTACTCAATCTTGTAAACAAAAGCAAGATCTATTCATGATAATGTGCAATGTTATATGGACATCCTTTTTCTGTCAAAATAACAGTTTAAGTCAATAGCTTCATGCATTATACCTTGAAGAAATATTGTCATTGTATGTTTCCTTTTCATTATTGCAGAAGTCTTGGATAAAAATTAAATGAAGCTTTTTAAGTTAGCCCTATTTAGCACAGGTAAATATTTAAGGCTGTGCTTCGATGAGTTTTGTGCAATAGGCCTGTCATGCATACTTAACACATTCTTTCATCAATCTTCCATTCTTCAGCGCTTATGTTATTTAAACACTCCATTAAGTGGGCACAATTATAACTGATTGATTGTATTGTGTATTTTTTTCTAAAAATAATTTGTAACATTCTTAGATAAAAGACACTATCCTTAAAACCTGTTCTCTAAAAAAGAAATATGTTTTACAAAAACTTAGATATCACATCTAGCTATCCTCTTCCTCTTTGACACTAATACAAAGAATTTCATTTTACTTGTCACTAGTGAAATAAGGATAAGACTATAGGAAACTTAGAACAAAAAGTTTGTACTGGAAGGAAGTTTGCATTTACTTTCTGTTGCCAGATAACTCGGAAGTACAAGTTGATGTCACTGTGTTAACATAAAGACAAATATCATTTGATTAATTTCCTGAGAAAAATTGCAAAAATACATTCCCAGTGAATCATACTACAATCTATTTTATTTTATGTTATTTGCTAAGTTTATTTAAAACCAGTACTGGTATTAATTGTAGGATAATATTTAATTCATCAATCAATGTGCAATATTAAAACAGTCAGTGAAAAAGTTCTTCAGTTATATTCAAGTAAACCTGAAACTGGATGCAGGTTTACTTTTCCAAAAGACTGACTAGAATATCGTAATTTTCAAGTTTAATTGTTGCCACTTCATTAGTCAATTTTGATTTCCATTACTACATATATAAAATACTGTGCAGAAAATTGACTCTACGAGCAGAATGAAGTCCTTTTGAAGATGATATTTTGTTTGTGTGGATGCTTGGAAGTTTACAATGTAACCCCATACTTGGAAATTACATGAAGAATTATTTAACAATGTACACCAAAAACACAGATTCTTTACCTGTCACAGTGAAATTTTGCCACCTAACTTATTTAAAGAAACAGCTAGTATATACAGTAAAATTTGCACTTAACACAAGTCTTGGAACTCTTTGCATGGGCTTATTGAGAATACCAGACTATAAATAATAGACATCCTTTTCATGGTAGAGAGCAAAAGTCGAAAAATTAGAATGTCAGAAAAATATTTTTCTAATATATTATTTAAAAACAATTTTTCAAATGCAGTTGATCCAGCGCATCCAGTTTGTCCAGAACTAAGAAATCATTTTCAAGGAAATATCAAAACTATATAGCTTAACAAAAAGAGCCAATAGTGTCTTTCAATTGCATAACATTGGAGTGAAGAAATGCCTACCAGAAATTAAATTTAATGTTTAAACTTCAAATATTAATTCATCTGCTTATTGCACAGAGAAATGAAAGCAGAATATTTGAAAACTGACACACTAATGGTAAGAAAGGTAGAATATCAATTTTTGGGTTTTGATTTTCAATTGAAATAAGACATACACTTATATATGAAACATATGAATTACATTTTATTTCTAAATTGAACAGTTTAAATAATATGCAATACACTTTTTTCTTTCATCCAATTTCAATGAAAAAACTAAAAAGCAAAGTAATGGGCTTTAATCACATTTATTGGTCTGAAAGATGGAAAGGTACCCCCAGCTATTTACTTGGAATATTTTTATGATTTCTATCTTGCACAAAGTAATGAAAACAAAAATTGATGTCACAATTTTTTCCCCAATGATTTTTTTCTTTATTCTACCATTACTTCTTTCCACACTAGTTACATAATATAGAGAAAGCACTGTAAAGCTGTGGCAAAAAGTAGCAATTTTTGTACATAAAAATTTGTTTTGTGGTCCCTAATACCAAATAGGTGGTTCATTCTTATTTCTATAGTAATAAACAACTTTTTTAACATATTATGTTGTCAGAATCTACATTTTATGGGTCCAAGATACCGAAAAATTGGTTTATGGCAAAATCTGTGGTCAACCTTAGCACTTAACCCGTTCACATGACCTCCAAAATTCATATTTCCTTATAATTTTGCCATACTTAAGGCCATTCAAATTTGAAATAGATATTTTGATTTTGGGGGGTAATTAACACAAAGCCCCAATGACATTTTAAAAATTTTCACAAAACTGGATTCAAATTTTTTTTCTTACTATTTTTTCCTCAGATACAGCAATGTAAGCTTATAAAAATGACACAGGTCCCATTTTCGTTGAACTCTGTTTTTCCGAAAATTGCAAAAGTTCATAATTTTCTCAGCAACTTCCTACAACTACAGTATTGAAGATAGAATTTTATCTTCTTAAGGAGAAAAATTACATAACTTTAAAGAGGGAGGGAGGGTGTTTGAGGAAGCATTACACCACATTGCATGAGTGTTAGTTTCGTGTTACTTTATACTGATATTGTTTTTTATTTTTCAACACTTGCTGAAATAATTCCTTTTATTCAGTCTTACATTAAAATATTGCAATATTAACATATTAAATTAACAAATATAAATAAATAAAAAAGTTATGATGTATAAATGTTTACAATAATTGAAAATATATTTTCATCATTGGTATATTGGTTGAATCTTAGATTTTGAAGAAAATATTCGAAACTGATCTGTAGCATATATTCTAGAATACAATTAAATAGATGCAGCAGATTCACACCTATGCGTTCTCTACAACACGTATACTAGTTAGAAATTTTCTTGCCAATGTTTCTTCCTTAATATAAAAATTGTCCCCGAATGTTATTGTTAGGTGCATCGTTGCCAATTCATTCTGACTTTAATTTTCATTAATTTTAATATATAACACAATTAATACAAATCTTTTTCATTATTTATTTTTACTTTTTGTAAAAGGTTGGGGTATGTTCGCAAGCATTACATAATTATTTATGGTGATTCAAGTGTGTAGGGGAGAGAGGGGGTATAAAAAATGTATTAAATTTGTATAATGTAATTTATGGACACCCCCTAACGAAATCTGGTCTTCAAAGACACAGTCATGTACAATATTTAAAAATTTTCGTAGTTTTCATATAATTTTGCATGAAATATAAACAATTTTTAAATAATGATTTAATCAAAAATGTTTCCAAAGTTTTTCATTAATTTTTTCTTGAATAGTGGGAACAATTCTTATAAAATTGGTGTAGGAGCCATTTTCAGTGTATAACAAATTCTCTGTATTTTTGAAAAAATTAACATTGCAAAACTTAAATTTTGAGTAAAGAGATTTTTTCCTGAATGAAATGTTCTAAAAAAATAGATTTTTAAATAAGATCATGTACATTTAAGAAAACAAAAACACAAATAATTTTTATGTAATTTTTGCTTGAAGAAAAGGCAATTTAAAAAAAAAATCTCAAAAATGGCCTCAAATTTTTGCCAGGCAAAGGAAAGGTGGTTAAATGGTCAAATCTAGTTTAAAGTTACAAATAAAGATAGTTCATGTGCTGTTGTAGTCACACTAGTTATGTTACTGACTATGAATTTTATTAAACATTAGCAATAATATTTGGGCACTCATGATTAATTCCTAAAAATATTGCTAATATTTATTAAACAAATTTTAAAAAGATCAAGTCTTTCACATAGATAAGTTTGAAGTAATCTTCCGCAGTAAAAATATTTTTTGTTTAATAGTTTTTATGATGGGAGATTACTTCTTTTCATCAATCCCTATGGATTTCCACACGACTTCTGTAGTAACCACCAAGTTAATTAAATATTTCACAATTACTTATGATTTATTACACAAAATCACTATCGTTACTGCTTTTCAAGATCAGTACTGTCCCCCTGACATTTTGTTTGCATTAAATTGTACCAGATTTTGTGCATAGATAAACCAAAAATTACGCTTCTGAGATATCAATGAAAATTCTTGGGACCTGTAAAATGGACAAAACATTATAGTGAAAAAGATTTTTTTATGTAACACATTTATCTTCAGTTTTACACAAATGAAACTTATTTAAGTTTTTGCAATACAGAAAACTATTTTATAAATATTGTGTTCTATGACATCCCTGTGGTATTTGTGGATTTTGAAAGATATGTTAGTTTTCAATGTGAAGGTTGGAGTAATTGAAACGACACTGCCCTTTTATCTAAGGTAACAAATTCTTTTTAGTGTTACTCAGATGTATAAATTATTTGTAATATAAGCTGTAAGAAGTCAAAGTTTCTCATGAAATCACATGTTTTAGAACATGTTGCTTTTCATGAATATTATTTGATGAGCAGAAGATTAAAACAATTAAATCATTTTATTATTACATTTATAATTTTACATGGCTTTTAAAAAAGTATGTTCGAACTGTTAGTTTCAATTTTAGTAATTTCAGGGCAAACAGAGTGTCACAATTGCCCAAACTCTCCTGTTTAGAATTACTTGCAGGTCAAAATTACTAACTGAATTCAAAAATATATCAAGGATCATTGTTGTTTCCTTTATCAAGATGCCAGGAAAAAAATTAAATACAATAACATCTGAGCAGCTAGGGTCTTTCTGTTATCAGGCTACCCCATGCAGATACTTAGAATAAATACATTTATGTCAAAACAAAATTCAATCAAAGAAATAAAATTTTCAAGATGAACGTTAATTCTAATTTGAAAAGTCATTGAAAACATATTTTCTTAACAGAATTGAAATTCCATTACTGCAAAGAACGAATATAAAAAAACATGTTATAAATAAAAATATAATCAGATTTAAAATCATTGAAAATGCATTTCCAGAATCATAGAATGAAAAATCTTCAAGAATTATGAAACCATATTTCCACAAAACAGGTAAGTAATTCACGAGTATATTCTGATGTTACTTTCTTTCACTTTGTCATATTGATATTTAGGAATTATTACTTTTATCATTTATTCGGCAATTGCCTTTATCATCAATTGTTGTCTAAGGAGAGATGGAAACTATCTATAATTACAATGAGTTTACACAATGCATCAAAGGTTCATCTCATTAGAATAGCCAACTTCTGATTTTAAATGCACATAGAAAATGTCTTGAATAATCATGAAGAGCAGAGCAAAAACTTTTTGACAAAACTCAATTAACAATTTAAAACTAAAACAATGATAATTTACACACACACACACATTTAAGAGTCCACAAACTTAAAACATTCAAAAACCAACATTCCGTTTAGAAAGAATAAATATAACAATCCATTATTTTGTGTAATAATCAAATGAAATTTGTTGAATTTTAAAATCAGTAAAGATTGTGGCTTGTAATACGAAGATATTCTCCCTGACTCTTGACATCCATGGCAAGGGAGAATTCAGAGAATATACGATTGTTTACAAATGAAATGAATATCAATTACCTTGCTTACTTTTAGGAGAGATGAAAAATTTGTTAGAATTAATTAGCAACCTGAGAAAATATTGTTATAAAAAATTACTATGAATCGGTCAAAAACTACATTTTTAAAGATGCATTCTCATGTATTAACATGTCAGCATTCATAATTAAAATAGTTTCATAATCTTGTTTGTAAGTCAAAATTAATGTTATTGGTAGAGCCCAAATCTGTAAGAAATAGGATAAATTGGCTAATTGGTACTTAGAAATTATTAAATTGCACTACTGCAATTTAATGCACTTTCCTAAAGGTAAAAAAAAATCTTAATGTAGGTTTCTGCATATTTGTGGATATAAATCAAAACTTTTGAAAACAAAAGGAGAAGTTTCAAATAATTTTTAACAATTTTTGTATTTGTCGTGCATAGAATACGTTAAAATATGCTAGATTGATTAATTAATAGTTGATTAATTAGAGTTTGCGAATGCATCAACTAATGTGGTTATGAGCATTGAGCATGTTATATCCTGATAGGTGTTTCTCCTCTGCTGGAAAGTGAGATCCAGCACAAATGAACATGCAGGCTGGTGGAATTTCTTCCACCAAGTATCTTCCTCAGTGGAGCTCTGCACAGTCACTGTCCGGAGGAGAATTCTTGCAGATAATCAATAATAATTATTCTAATCAATAATTGTAATAATTCTAATCAATACCACGCGAATGCTAGAGCAGTAGGCCTACCCTAACAAAAGGGCCACGGACCGCGCGCGATCTTTCCTCCCTCTTCCGTGTCGTATCCTCACCCTTTACGTATATATACTTTAACTACACTGCACTACACTACTACACATGCTGGGAGTTCGGTCGGGAGCTAGAGCTTGTTCCGGCTGGGGCGGTGCCCCGCTGGTGGGAGATACCGGGTTGGGGAAAACCCCTCTAGGCGACGGTAGGTCGGCGCCATTTCTCGCCATCCAACGGGGGAAGATCACCTCTACCTTCCCAGGGTGAAAAACCAGTAATACACTTACGGGACTAATGACCTTAGTAGTTGATACAACCGGAATCACCTACAACCATCCAACCAAGAGGCCGTCCATAAATTTACGTAACGCGAATTTGGAGTATTTTGAATTCCCCATCTCCCCCTTGTATCGCGCGACTGAACTCCCCCTCAATAATTACGAAACGCTTTCGACCCCCCCCCCCCTTATAAATGCAAGACGTAAAAATAAATCTCAGTAAAAAATTGTATTCATTTTTTTTTGTTGGGGTATTAAAATGTATGATAAAGTCGGAATTAGTTGTCCATGCTGATTACAACTAACAATATGACTGAAGGAAGGAGGCGCAGGAGAGAAAATTTCTGATATCTACCTGTCACACGCCGCCGTTTTGGATGGCGCATGAGCGAGAATCTTTTGTGCCAATTTAATTGTATTCTACAAAATACTACAGATCAGCTTTGAATAATTTCTTCCTAATCGTACAGATTTAATACAAAGCTGATGAAATAATATTTCCATTTATTGTAACAACGTCTAATAACTTTAAATTATGTATGTTTTAAAACAACTTAATTAGATATTTTAATGTTTTATTATAAGTCTCAAAAAAGGAAGTATTTCAACAAATGTTTAAATAATTTCAACAATAACAATGTTACATAACACTAATCGAATTCCCCCCCCCCCTCTGCCCCTATGTGACGCAGCGTAACGCTGCCTCAAACCCCCCTTCCTCTGTTTAGCGATACGTAATTTATGGACGACCCCCAACCTGGAGCTCTGCCCCTAGAATTCTCCGGCTGACAGTGGTTGATCGTATCTAGTGTCGAAAACACACCACCGTCAGGCCTCGTATCCGGGGTAACCCCAGTCAGTGATACTGCATAGGCATTTGCAAAGCTGCCACTGAGCCAGCACATCTGGTAAATAATATTAGGAAAAATTCCCAAAAGAAAGTAAGAATTTTTTTGATGTAAATGAGCAAGTGATCCTTTGTGGTACATCATGGTACATAGCTTTCACTATTCAAGAAACACCTCATCACTGTTGGGTTGCCAAAGAGTTATCTAGTTTTCATTTACTTTCAAAACTGTCACCCTAGCATGAAACTATTCCCAAAATATAAATATGAATTTTGCAGAACAATTTCAGAATCTGGCCAAAAATTCTAATACTTTTATTGGTTTTCAAAAATCACTTACCGCTACCAAAAGTTTAAAGAGAAAATTTGGAGCCATTTTTGAGAAAATCTTGTTTTTGTAATTTTTTTTTTTTTAAATTTCAAATATTGCACACAATATTGCTCGAATACTACTAAAGATTTTTTAAAAAATGTACATGGCCTTATTGAAATAACTTGATTATGAGCAACAAATTTCATTGTTGGAAAAAATCTATCTTTAATTTTGTAGTTTTTTTATTTTTGTAGCAAGTTTAATTTGTAGAAGATGCCAGATATAATTTAAAGTTTTGAAATTTTTGAAAATTCAGAGTTAACCCTGAAAACCTATGCCACTTTATAAGTGTATTTTACTCTATTTGTACAAGAAATTTAAAGAAAGTTTTACAATATCTTAAAGTTTTGACTCCAGCCAGATAGACATAGGTTTCTTCAATTTGGAAAAAATCCAATGCATGGTTTGGGCGCAAGTCGTGATCACAAATGGATGGATGTTTTGAAAAACAAACAACCCTTTTTCGGTATCAGGAGGCCACAAAACATGTATTTTTATTGAAATCGATTTTCCGCAGCATTACATAACTGTCCTTGTACCATGTATATATGTACGTATAGGTGAAAGTAAAAATAATACAGAGACTTTTGTATATACGAATGGAAACTTTTATCAGGAAATTCAAAGCATTTTCAAACGTGGGTTTAGAAAATTAATATCTATTGAAACGGATTCTATTGGAATGAAAATCAATATCTATCCAATCAAGCACATATTGGAATATTTTTAGATAGCTTCTGATGTTACCGACCATAAAATTTTGCCATCATAACGGTATAGTCTGAGATTGGATAGTACCCTCATGCCTTAAACATCTAACACACAGAGTAGAAATCCTTTATTAGCACAAAACAAGAGTATTTACTCATCTTTTAAATTCTTCATCAATTGAACACAGGGTTCCTCAAGGTTAGATCTTAGGTTCTATTGTCATTTTTTAACAAGTAAACAATATGTCCTTGTCCATTAAAAATGGAAAAACAAATATGTTTGTTGATAACACTAATGTCCTTTGCAAAAAAGAAACAATAAATAGTATGATTACAGAAGTTTTAAATTGGTTTCATAATAATAAATTTATAGTTAGCAAAGGAGAAATTGTTTCAATGCATTTCCAACTGGCAATTGCATACTTCATTGAAAATGAACAATATGAAATTTGCTGATTATAAGGTAACAAAATGTGCTTTCTGTGCTCTAAATTAAGTCAAACTTGGAAATGGAATATCCACGTACGAAGGTAATTTGATAAGTTTGGTAAATTTCTATGAAAGAGCGTCAATGTTATTAAACCTGTGCATTGTTAGAAAGCACGATTCTTTGTAGGCAGCTGTTTGAATTTTCAAACAAATACAACACGTAGTTAATTGTTGGCAACCAGCTGAATGTGTGAGTTTCAGCATAGGAGATGGAGAAAAAATACTTTCTTACTGTGATTAAACATTTTTATTTGAAGGGCTGGACAGCATCGCACATCAAAAATGAGTTAGATGAAGTACATGTAAACTCTGTACCTTCATTGAAGACAATTTACTTCTGGATTGACAAGTTCAAATGTGGTCGCAGAAGCACAGAAGATGAAGTGCGCTCAGGCCGGCCAGTTGAGGTCACCACACCGAAAACCATGGAAGAAGTGCATGATCTGGTAATGAAAGATCCCAGAGTGAAAATGTGTGTGATTGCTGATGCTGTTGGCATCTCAACTGAAAGAGTGCACTTCATCTTGCACAAAAAATTGAGCATGGAAAACGTGTGCACGAGATGGGTGAAGCAATTGCTCACTTTGGACCAAAAACTGACTCGAAAGAACATTTCAAAGCAAAATCTGACAATGTTGAGGTGAAATCAGCAGGACTGATGGCGCAGATTCATCACAGTGGATGAAACATGGAATCATCACTACATTCCCGAAACCAAAAAAGATTCAAAAGCACTGAAGCACCGAAGAAGCCGAAGACAGTTTTGTCGGCAGGAAAGGCGATGGCAACAGTTTTTTGAGATTATCAGGATGTAATCCTTATGGTTTATTTGGAAAAGGGCAGAACCATAACTGGTACTATCACGCTTCATTACTTGATAGTTTAAAACAGAAATTGGTCAAAAAATAGCAAAGGTTGTCGCACAAGAAAGTGCTGTTCCAACAAAAGAACGCTCCATCCCCCACAGCAGCAGTCACAATGGCAAAAGTGCATCAGTTAGGAATCGAATAGGTTTCTCATCCACCATATTTATCGAATTTCTTTCTATTCCCCAATTTGAAAATTTGGCTTGGCGGGCAAACATTTTCATCAAATGAGGAAGTGATTGCTGCTGTAAACGGGTATTTCACAGAGTTTGACAATTCCCATTTTTCCAATGGGATAAAAAAATTGGAAACACACTAGGCAAAGTGTATAGATCAAGAAGAGACTACGTTGAAAAAAGGTAAGGTGTTTTCTTTAAAAAAAATTTTTTCTTCCATTTTTACCAAACTTTTCAAACAGCCCTCATAACTGAATTAAACACTAAATTAAGTTTATTTCATTATGCATTCCGAATTTATTCAAATTGTCGGCCTTCGTGCAGATATTGTGTGTATATTCTACAAATGTACATTCCCACCTGAGATATGGCATAATAATTCTGGGAAAGCTCAACATGTAGTACCCAGGTTTTAGATGCAGAAAAAAATTATTCAAATAAGAAAATGCCATTCACATAATTCCTGCAAGCCTCTCTTAATAGAGATTTGAATCTTATCATCGCCTTGTCTATTTATGAATCTGTAGTTTTTGTCAAAACTCGCTTACTTTAAGGTAGAAAGACATTTTCATGATACATCATACACACTTATAATTACAACAGACATAGAAATTACATTCATCAGATGTCAATATCAACAGCTCATTACAAGAAATCCACATATAATGCAACTTTAGAACACATTGCCAGATGATATTAAACAATTAATATCAGTACAAAAATTCACGTTGAAAGTAAAATCTTTTCCACTGCAATACAATCGGAGACTATACTGACCATCAAAAAGAAAAATAATATTTATTTTAACGATATATATATTGCATCTGGTCATACGCAATACACCCTTTAAGAAACCGTTCAGAAAGAAATGGACATGGCTTGCCCCAAATGGAAGAACGAAAATCAAAATTGACTATAATATGATAGACAGTATTTAGCCAACAAGGCTGAAGTAACACTAAGACTGAAATTTGAAACAGATCATAAAAAGGTAAAGGAGACAATAACTATGAAGAAGAAAGCTATAAGAGAAAGAAGGCTTAGGAAAACACTTCCAAAACCAGAATTCATGCACAGGAATGAATACAAAGAACATTTATCAACAAAGCTATGTGTAATAAATTATAATCAGAGTAAAAGAAATATACAACTCAACCGAGGAAAACCTAACATCAGCCAAGAAATCAATATTAAAACAGAAAAAGCAACAGAAAACATTTAAGTGAAAGAAAGAGACATTAGAACTAGTGAAACAGAGAATGAAGATGCACACAACACCTAGTCAATAATTCAAGGAAGAAATTTAAAGGGCAAGCAAGTTAGAAGTTTCAAATTGGTTTTGTAATAACAAATTAAGAGTTAAAGAAGGAAAAACAATTTCAATGCATTTTTGCATTTCAAATCAGCAATTGCATGCTCCATTAAAAAAGAACAATTTGCAATTAGCTGCTGTTCAGGTAACAAAATTTTTAGCTCTCAATTTAGTCAAACCTCAAACGGAACATACATATAACAAAATTAAACACTAAATTAAGTTCATTATTACACATTCAGATTTCTTTTAAATTCTGTCAGCCTTCATGCAGCTGGTTGCATGTATTTTGCAAATGTACATTCCTGCCTGAGATATGGCATAATATTCTGGGGAAACTCATCATGTAGTATTCAGACCTTTAGATTGCAAAAGAAAATTATTCGAATAATGAACAAATGCCATCCGCATGATTCCTGTAAGCCTCTCTTCATTGAGCTTGGAATCTTACCATTGCCTAGCCTATATATTTACGAATCCGTAATAGTTGTCAAAAGGGACTTACTTAACGGTGGGAACATATTTTCATGCAATATTGATATTTATAATTTCAACACAAGTCATAAAAATCATGTTCATCAAGTGTCAGTATCAACAATTCACTATCAGATATTCACATACAATACATGTATGTTACTTTACAACACATTGCCAGATGACATTGAACAATTAAAGTCGGTTCACAAATTTAAGTTAAATGTAAAATCTTTTCTGCTGCATACCTGTTTCTAAAGAATTAGAGACTATACTGATTATTAAAAAGAAAAATAATGTTTATTTTAACAAAACAGTGATATGTATTGAATTAGTTTAAATTTCATTGTGTAAATTTTTTAAGACTTAATATGTTTGTAACAAATAATGTACTTCAGCTTCTGGGTCAATGACTCCCATTTCGATCAGGTTTTTGTCCAGTTTCTCTGATCCATTGAACAAATGCTGAGATGGCTCCTTGTTTTATTTCTGGACGTAAATGTAGCTTTACTCTGCACACATTTAGTTGAACTCTCCTTTAGCTTATAATGGTACGAGTAGAGGTAAGGGCGAGTTACTATTTTGTTAGCAATGCAGAAAATCATACTTGCAATTCATTTACTGATGCAAATAAGTTTTCTACAACTCGGAAGCAAAAATGTCTATTTTTTCAAATATTGCAAATTAAGGAATTAAAATGCCACAAAAGCCCAGGCAGGTTAATGTGCTAATCAATGACTATATAAAAACAGGGATAAAAGAAGTGGTCCCACCCCTCACACATATCTTCAACAAAATCCTAGAAAATGAAGAAATTCCAGAACAATGGCAGAGCAGCAAAATCATCTTATTACCTAAAAAGAAGATAGGACTGAATTCAATAATTAGAGACCAATACGTTTAATATCAAACACCTTCAAAATGATTTCTAAATTTATAACAAAGAATCAATAACATTTTAAAAGAAAATCAAACTCCAGAATAGGCAGGATTTCGTACAGGTTACTACACAATAGACCATATCCACCATTATTAAAGCTTATATAGAAAGTTCAAGAATACAATATGAATCCGCACCTTCTCTTCATAGACTTCAAAAATGTCTGTGAAGTGCAGAATCTGCAACTAAAAGTGTATGAGAGGGACAGATTCAGGGGCAAAACAAGAGGCGGAGAGAGAGAAAAACAGAGAAAGGAAGAGACTCAGAGAGAGAGAGAGCGTGAGTTGGAGAGAGAAAGGGCAATGAGGGAGAAGGGCATAACGTCTGCCGGGTTCCACTAGTAATATTAATAATATATTGCATTAGTTTACATTTGCATTGTTTAATTTTAAAAGATTTCATTTCTGTAACGAGCAATGTACTGCAACTTCCAGGACAATGACTCCATCTTGATCAGGTTTTTATTCAGTTTCCCTGATCCATTGAGCGATTACTGAAATGGCTCCTGTATTACTTCTGGAAGTAAATGTATCTTTGCTATGCACATATTTTGTTGAGCTTACATTTTGCTAGTAGCTGTAGGAGTAGAGCTGGGAGTGTATTACTATTTTGTTCGCAATACAAAAATATTAAAATCTGCAATTTGTTAAAGTTTGCAATGCTAATTAGTTTTCTATATCTCAGAGCAAAAATGTCTTGTTTTCAAATGTTGCTAACCTCACTTTTTTTAAACATATTCATCATTCAACTGTTTAAGATCAATGTTGGAAAAAGATTCTGCTAAAAAAAAAAAGGTACAGATAGTACTTCTCACTGTAAATCACATACAGTTTTTAATCAGGACTGATAATAATAAAACAAGTGGTGCAACAGAATGGCACAGACTTTCTCATGATGCCTACTCTCTTTAGTCTGAGGTAGCTTTAATTAATTAAAGTGATATGTTTATCCCACAACACCTTTAAACCAGGGAAGTGATTTCTCACAAATTTTGCATAAGTACTTTTGAGAACGTGGGAAAAAAGATATGGTAGTATTCAGCGCAAAATTTGGTTATTCCCAATACGCATTGCAGCAAACTCACAATACAGGTTATTGACTCAAGGTGGCAGTGCTATTACCAAGAATTGCTCTGCCTTTTCTCTAGTAACAATATATGTAGTTAATTATTATTCATTTGGTTTAAATCATAAAATGTGAACTGTAATAAAAAATATTATTACAACAAAGAGAAAAAAATTTACAGTGGCATTTTATTATTCACAAAACTTCTCATACATATCTATATAAACATAAATAAAAATCATAAATGCCAAATAAAATCTCAGTATTTATACACGGTACATATTAGTTTACAAAATACAGCCTAACAACATCAAAACAATGCTGTCATACACAGCTAATAAATAATGTAATGGACTAAGAATGTACCAGATAATTTGGTGATTACTCATATCTGAACCAAGCAACAAATCCAGTGAAGAACATGAATTTATTTTGATGACTTAAGTATCAACACGTACTGAAAATACTCATCTGCTTTAGAATTTCCAAAACAAGAAAATATAGGTATTGTAACAAATCATGCCACATTAAAGCAACACTTTGTGCAAGTTTAAGACACTCATTCCCTGAACACCATTCATAATTCCTCGACAATGACGAACATTTCCTTCTTTCCAAACAGTTCACCAAATTGACATTCAGTTTTTATTTTAGGAAGAGATTTAGCTGGTAAGTATTCAGAAAATTATGGAACATTTACATTACTACCACTGGTCATATTGAACTTTAATATTTTTTAATCACATAAAGCAACATAGGGAATCTATTTCAACATACACAGAGGAAAGTAAGTCTTCTAAGTACTTATAATTATCAGGTCAATAAAATTAATGTGACTGAAACAACGCGTATAAAAGTTGTCATCCATGACTCACCACTGGAATCTGCAAATTTCTTAGACCATACAATGCTGCCATAGTCAATTCAATTTGAAACATAAAATAAGCAAAATGAATTGATAATAGAAAACACAATTTACTTTCAGTTTTTCTTTCCAATTTACTTCTTAAACATGGCAACATAAAACTTTTATTTCAATGACTTCACAAAGTTGTACTGAACTCTGCCAATCAACCAATACAATTTTAATGCATTGAATAAATACAATGATTACTGCTTGCATCTAAAAATGGATTAGAACCAGAACAAAATGTTATTATTGCATTTTCAATAGTACGATGTTCAACGATTTTAGTTATCCACTTCACAACTGATAAATATTTTCTGCATGCTACACTTTTAAGAAAGTTAACAAAGCTAGTAGCACAGGAATGAATATTACCTTAAAAATTAAAAAACAATAATGCTGGTCATATGAAGGTTTGACGCAACAGTTCAATGAACTCAAGCAACTATTGTCACAGTACATCATAGCGGTTACTTTTCAATTCACTTGAACAACAGATTCTGAGGTAGTCACTGAACTTTATTCAAACCAACGTTGAAGATGTCCATTCAAACCATACAACAATATTTAAGAAACACCAATAAGTAAACAGAACAATGATTTTTGATTTCTGTCAACTATTTAACATTCTAGAAACATCAATTTACCAGCATTTGATATGGAACACATGAAAACCAGTTTATGGAGAACTACCTGTAGCAGTAGTATCTAGGCGAGGTCTTTTCCTTGAACCAGACTCTTCGGAATTTTCTAAATTAACATGATCCCGTTTCTTTTGGGAATTCTGAAGGCAGAAAAAGTACTTTAGCATCTCACTCTTTGAAAAATAAAAGCATTAAAATCCTGTTGAGTTACCTTTTTATCCCATTGCTGATGGAGAAATCTCAGTAATATGTTGGTCTTTTCTGTGACAATAACTAAAGAGTGAAATTATTAAAATCAGTTTCACAAATTTAATCATTAGGTAGATTACATTCTTCTTAAAATAAATTTTTTTAAATGTTACAATAATAATAATAATAATAATAATAATAATAATAATAATAATAATAATATTGTAAAAATAGCATCAAAGTTCTCAAACTTATATTATGGAAGTTATAAAACAAATTTGTTGTAAACTGTATTACAATAAGGCAATTCAATTCAATTTAGCCAGTATCATCATCATCATCATCATCAGCCCCTAATTGGAAGCAACAATTATTAATTACATTTCAAGATTATTATTTTTCCATTTCATTTTTACCACTGTAAATTGAGTGTGTGAATAATCCCAATAGTCTTTGAATTGTCAATAATTATTATTGACAATACAATAACAATTGCTTTATTGAAAACTTCAGGTTCAAGAAGGTAATTTAAACAAGAACTGCACTACTTTCCCCATAACAATAAGCCAAATGTTTGAATTTATTGTTTTCACCTTGCAATACAATAGGGCTCAAGACATTTATTCTAGATAAGGCGAAGACATAAAGGGAAATCTTTGTCATATATTTGTTAAGTGAGCTACAAAAAAAATAATAAAGCCTCCAACCAATTCAAGGTATTGCAGTATTCAGTCACAAGGTTTGAATAAAATAGTTACATTTCCACACTACAGTAGTAGGAAATGAATGTTTAGGGAAATGAATTTTGGGTTGACTATAATTACTTTTATTTGTTAGCTCTTAATTACTTTTATAATTCTCACACCAGTTGAATGAATCTCATTTTTGTAGCGTTTTTCATCTAAATCAATAATTATCTCAATACTTATCAATTTAAGTTTTTTTACTAACACACAGACCATGTCATACTTACTTTGTTCTGATGGATAATCTTTTGTTGGCAAATATACAGAAGGTCGTTTAACACAAGTACGACTTCCACTGTCGGTGTGAAATCGTGCAAAATTGTTTTCATCATAGGAAGGAAGGCCTTTTAAAAATTCTGCAACAGACTACATAAAATATAAAAGTTAGAATATGGAATGTATGGCCCAAGGTACCATAGTTTCTTTTCTAAATTTCAACAATCTAAAATAATTAAGTACAGTTACTGGTTTGGGGTAGTTTACATCAACCACACATTAAGAGACGTATAGACAATCACATTGTGATCACAAATTGTGAATGGGAGGACACAACTAAGTCGCGTTAACTAAAATATTCAACCAGAATCTACGATTCTAATTTCTTATGAACTTTTTTTACTGAACAAAAGCAATAATCGATAAACTTAAGTAACTACAAAAAAAGGTGACAAATATCTTATAAAATTAATAACAATATGGTATCTGCATTGGGAGAAGTTACAATTTCAATTGTACACGTTCGAAGTGATCGTCCAAGACAGCTGATTAATTTTTCCCAGCTATAAGAAGGGCACGTTACTGTACCGACAGGTCACAAGAAAAAGTTTTAGGTAAAACTTGCAAAAAACAATAAACTTATGACTTACCATGGTAAAGCTTTACAAGTATACGTCACTCACACATATACACGACACACGACACAACACTCCAGGCCCCAAGGAACACCCACCACACGCAACTCGTGTCCAAGCAAGAGGAACTCTGCAGCACTGCCAGAGCTCGATTCGTCTATAACCCGTTCAAACAATATTCACCTCTTTCAGCGAACAGCCAATCACGAAAAGCGAAGAAATATTCAGCCAATTACAATGCATTATGTTACTGTCAAATTTGCGATGTAAATATTAATACATGTTTCTGGTACTGTAATTCCAAAGAGTATATTGAATGCTATAATTATATTTCATGTGCTTATACAGCGAAAGAAATTACATACAGTAAAGCATATTTTGTTTTACTTTTTGAAATGAAATATTATTACAACGTTTTAGTACTTGGTTTCTCAAAAGCCAAAAGCGAATTTCATAAGGATAGAACATGAATTGGAAATTCACTGTTATTTACACGACAAATTGTGTATTGCCTCTGAGTACTAAGTACTATTAGGTACTCTTAGTATTTTTTTAATACCTCGGTACTTTTAGTAAAGTTACATTTTATTGACAGATCTATTATTAAAACTTTCCTGAAACATTAATAATAATAATAATAATAATAATAATAATAATAATAATAATAATAATAATAATAATAATAATAATAATAATAATAATAATAATAATAATAATAATAATAATAATAATAATAATAATAATAATAATAATAATAAAGCTGCATTTTATTAACACGTATGCAAGAGACTCACCTTTGATATTATTATTGTTCGATGGTACTCCTTAATTTTACATTGTGTGTGTGTGTGTGTGTGTGTGTGTGTGTGTGTGTGTGTGTGTGTGTGAATTAATACGAGGAATTTTGATATTATAGGAGGGCTCATACGACTACGGCCCCAGGCATATGAAATAAATTTGCAATTATAGTTTTACTCATTTAAAAATGAAAATTTGACATTTTAATTATTTATATTTTTCTGATATAATTGAGTTAAATGCTATAAAATATATTTGTTTACATTAATACAAATCAATTGTTCGAAAATATATTACCTAAATTTGTTTGTATTTCGTGTAGGCTCACAATATTCTCTAAGGATGGCAAACAAACATATCTTTTTAAACCATAGATATTTTCCACCAAACAAGGATGTTTTGTTTTTTATGTTTCTTTCATATTGTGATGATTTATTACAAGATAAACAAAGTTTAAAAAATTTCGTACAAACTATACGGATGAACGATTGCAACAATTGGGAACATAAAGGAATTATAAGGCGAATGATAAATAATGAAAATGTAAGGGAAGGAAGTGTGATTAATAATGGGAAAAATAGTGGAATTAGTGGTGAATACAACTAGCTAGAATATACTACATACAGTGGCTGACCCTCTGGTTTCAGCGCTCTTGGTCGACGCTCGACGCCACCAAGTTTTTTGCAGGAGAACATGAGAGGTGCCTGTTGGTGGCATGTTGTTTGTATCAGATCTTGTATTTCTTGTATATCTAGTATTTCTATACTGTTGTCTTCTCGTTTATCTGTATTTAAATTATATTAGTGGTTAGAATAATAATATTCACAATACCTTTAGTATGTGCGACATATAACTGCAAAATAGAAGTCATCAGACAACAAATATGTCATTTTTCAAGTTGGCCGCCTTATTTGTGATCCGTTTGTGTGCTTCTTATTGCAATAGCATTCACTTTCAGGATTTTTGCTAACTAAAATTATATTTCAATCACTTCCATTCTTATGACAATAACCAATGCAGGAAGCAACGTATTTTTAAAGTTTTTCAATCGGTTCTCCTTACATATTGTGATTTCGTTTTTAAATGATTGGTTTTTGGTCGCGGATCTCAGAATAAGAGGATTTATATCACGCGCGGCCCACGCTGGCCCACGCGTCCCCACTGTCCGTAACCAGTGCCAAATAGAATACTACAATACTCTGTTTCTCCGGAGGGTGCTGCTTTGGCTGCAAAAACATGACTTCAATTTGCTGCAAAGATGGAGGCGCTTCAGTCACTCTATGTGATATATTCTAGCTCGTTGGTTTCACCAAGCGCTGCTTTGACTGCAAAAAAAAAAACAACAACAACATTTATTCAATTTGCTGCGAAGATGGAGGCGCTTAAGCTACTACGTAGTATACAATAGCTCGTTGGGCGAATATCATGTGCACACGTGAGTAATTTTCGTGGTTATTTAGTTAAATTACAAAAAGAATCCAAGGATCGATAGTCAAGGAATAACTAAATAAAATGTTTGGGCGGTGTCATTAAGTTAGAAACGAGAATGAGTGCGAGGGAGGGATGAACCTGCGTAATAGAACTTAAGAGAAACGCAATTAGGTACTCTATTGCGCATCGGGAGAGACAAAAGAATAGCGCGTATTATAAACAGACGGCACAGAACGGACCCCAACTCGGTGATGATCGGATGGTGACGGAGGTTCTTCGAGATGATCAAACATAGCAACAATTATATATATATATATATATATATATATATATATATATATATATATATATATATATATAATCATTAAGACAGCAGTTCAAAAGCCGCGCGCAAAATAGCGGCGCCGCGAACCGAGGCATCAACGAAAGAAGAACGGGTCTTCCGCACGCTCCAAGGCCGGGAGAAGCGAGAAGTCCGTTGGTAGTGAGGAGAACGTTAGTATATTTTTTTATAGCGTGTAGAAGATCGGCCAAGGTGGATGGCAGACGAATGCATAAAACGCGGAAGAGTGGAAGTTGTATCGAAACGGTAATAAGTTGGAGTTGATGTGATGAATAGGATTGCTACAGTACAAACTGACGAACATAATGGATAATTAGAAACTAAATGTGGAGTGAGCCAGTAAGGTAATGACAGTGCAGTATATGGAAAGGAGACAGCGCCAGTGATGGATAACTACCACGTGGTATTGAACAGTGTGAGTGAATGAAAAGAGACAGTGGCGATGAATAGTGCGATGACAGTATAATTATTTGGGTTTGGTGTCTAACCGTGGAAAGGGTAATTACGTCGCGAGGCTTGGGAAATTAAAATTGAACATCGCCACCAACATTGCGAGGACTACATCGGCGTCGGACATCACGGTGGTAACTTCACTTCGGGCGGCGCCGAACAGTGCCGAGCGCCACCAGGCGAAGCCGAGGTTCCCGGGACGACGTTGAAGAGGGACAACAGGGGACGACGTTGACGAGGGAAAGAAATACAGTGGTAATTAAATCGACATATATTTGTAATGATTTGGCCGACTGTCTAGTAACTGCAAAATAGGTGCGATGCGATCGCAAGGGTAAAGAAAGGAAAATTAGAGGGTAATCATAATAGTGGTGATCACCCATAAGGTATTTAGTCTGTGTAATTTTATTAATAAATATTTTTATTCTTATTTTTTAAAGAGGTGTTCTTTTTTTAATGCATTACAAATGCATACAGCCAACAAGTTCCACCCCCTGAAACGGATTCCCTGTCCCATCTGAATAAATTTCATCTATCTGATGAAATAATGTGTGATAATCGATTCACATACGTGCTGACAGACCACGTCGGAGGGTCTAAGAGTGAGTACGGTCACAATATATATATATATATATATATATATATATATATATATATATATATATATATATATACATATGGCATTACATAACCTTACTCAAACCCCAATGAATTTCGTAATAATTATTGACATTGATGAAATTAGTAGTTGATCTCATGCGTGCTCCTCTGGTGGCGCGTAGCTAAACTATGGGCATTGATGCACTCTTGAATTTGTGATGTAAAGCTAGTCGAAAAATGTCCAGAAAAGTATATATATATATATATATATATATATATATATATATATATATATATATATATATATAGTGAGGGCCCGATAGTATATATATGTGTGTGTGTGTTTAAAGTCTTATGTGTTAGTAACATGTAGTATAAAACATATTTATATCAGTCAGTTCATCACACCATTGCATCGTAGGAACAATACTGATCCACAGTATAATATGCATTACGTTTACACAATAAATTGACCATGAAATGAATTACTAAACAAAAAATATTCGCTCCATTATTTGATCTGAAGTGCCAAATAGTATGAATCTTGAAATGTGAATAATAGAAACCAAGGATTCCCAGAATTGTTTATTTGCTTACACATAAATAATTTTAGATAAATTAAATTTTGTCTATTTTTAAAGAACAAAATAAATCCATTCATTCATTGGGAGCAATTGATAGGCAAAATAATAGCATAGATTAGAATTAATATGTAAAAGATCATTGCTTGTCTCTGAATTTCTATTGCTTTCAGATTGGGGATTTTTATACACTGCCCATCTCTTAGCATTTTTAGTTTGTTTTGTAGTAGATTCGGAAAGGAAGTTATTTGGAGATAAAGACACGTATTGCATATTCGTATGATACAATCAGATTGCATGTATAATACGTTTTACTATCTTGTCTATATCTATCTATATTATTCGTACAACTTTTCTTGAACGATGGATTGACGATTTCGGGTGGAGTGGGGGTATTAGTTACAAAGTCGGCCACTAGAGTATTTTAAGTAATGCCAACGTCTGTGAAATGAAAGTCAAAACTGCATCTTGTGCTTAACTTTTTCGGGAGTTTTGGTTGACTCCCTTGAAGAACCTGGACCTGACTCAGCCATTTCTTTGGATATTGACAATAAATCTGAACAGGAGTTCTGCACTATGAAGGCAACTGGCTTTGACTAGCTTCTGTTTCGCGCCAACGAAGTTTCAATGCTTGGAAGGTTGTCTTTAGTGCCCGCTGCGAGCTTTTGCCTTCAACTGTTTATTGCACAAGGGAGGGGGATCAAGGTCATCGTTCAAGAAAAGTTGCACGAATATTACTAATACATAAAGACAGATTTGCACTGACTTACAGCTCGATAATGTCCGAATCTACTGAACCAATACCGCTGAAACGTTTTGCTAGCTTCCTTTAAAGGTCTGGTGTACTATAGGCTATGATTCATAACCACAAACCTTAATATATTTACAAAATAACTACTTTTCTGGACATTTTTCGACTAGCTTTACATCACAAATTCAAGAGTGCATCAATACCCATAGTTTAGCTACGTGCCACCAGAGGAGCACGCATGAGATCAACTACTAATTTCATCAATGTCCAGAATTATTACGAAATTCATTGGGGTTTGAGTAAGGTTATGTAATGTCCGTATGTGAACGTTGGTGTTTTGTTAGTTCTGAACGTTGGTGGAACATTTGTAAGAAATCCTTAACCAAAGTAGTAAATAATGTTAATGTATATGCATTATCCTTAAGTTTATTTAGTCAGTGTTATATTATAAAGAGTGGCAAAAAAACATTGTAAGTTTGAAAGTGTTTAAAATGGTGGTAGGTTGAGAGAGTAAAAAGTAAAATAATATACAGTAATCTACAATATATACATATCATGTATATGGATTTCGTATAATTTCTAAACATATTCTTTTACAGAAATTTGTAAACACTGAATTGTTTTAAACAAATCCGAAACGAAAGTCTGCTAGATCTTTGCATAAGCCACATGAATTTTGTTTACGTCAAAAACAGTTAAAAACTGTGTATGACGTGTTATTGGGAGACGTTAATTTGAAGTTACATTTATTCATTCAGGACTGAAGTGGTTTAGAATGCGATGAGTGGATTGATGGCCTCATGAAAATCGATTTCCTGTTCTCAAGAATCAAAATGTAGCTTCAAAATTGCATACAGAAAAATCTTACAATAAGATGATTCCCATAAATATATAAAAATTACATGACATAACGAAACTGACACACTATATTGCAGAAGAACAAAGAAGTTATAAAGACTTCAAAAATTGGTCAAGTACTGAGAAAAACAGAATAATATAGAAATACGATTAAACTTTATTGTACCTTATCAGATTATAAAAAATACTATATTTATAATAAATACACTGAAAATTAGCTACTGTTGGCTTGACATTTTTATATTGCAATAACAATGTTCGAGCAAGTAAGCTAGTTTTTATTATAAAACTTATATTTTATTTTATTCAATGCGCATCGCAAAACGGCTTAGTTTCAACTAAGCCATTTCAACAATGTATTGTTATTCTAAATATACGTAGCTTATGTAATATGCATGGCTCATGTAAGCCATTCTAAGAATTCACGGCGCAGCTGCGCTCATCCAATTCTAGGTAATCGCTGCAAGGGTGAGAGCAAGGGAGGTCTCAGAATCTTCTAGAATATTTTTTATACAAGCATTAACCATACAATCAAAAGGGTTATCCATGCAATGTACCTTATAAATTCTACATTTTAAAATACTTGACAACATGCAAATTCATTTCATTACTTAAACGCAAAGCTCTTCACTTTCAAATTAATATTGCAATGTAACACTTTTCTGATTATACAAAGCTTCTGGAACATTCGTTCAAGATTAAATTACTTCACAAACTAGCTACGGAATGTATACCATAAATTCCAGAATTTAAAATACTTCACAATTATATAATTTATTCAATTAGTCGTTCACAAATCGTTCAGCGCTCAATTCTAAATATTTAAACGCAACGTGCCTTTTCATTGGTGGAGCGAAGGAGGGCGCAGGAAGCCTCCCGGAACACTACCCCGCTGCAGAAGCAGTGTTGCCAGATGTGTTTAGAGAGATTCCGCCATGTTCGTTTCAGTTTCTGCCGAAAATCCGCTGAATTGGTTTTAAATTTCCCGCCTAAATCCGCTAAACGTAAAATAAATTATTTTTCCATATTTAAATGTTGTATTAATTTATTCTATTAAAACAAAAATATGATTGCGAAATATAATGGCTTTATTGAACCTGTAATTCAATTTTTAGATAGTATAGAATGCATTACTTGGGTGAAAATTTGCAAAATAATAACTGATTTCAGGTAGAATATAATTTATTGTATAAGTATTATATTATTTATTCTTGCTAGTAACATGGAGTTAGAAAGTTTCAAAATATACATCTGTGCAAGACAACTTATTAATAGAGGTTAACGAAAACTGATGCTTTACTAACTTCATTAACTCCCGCCGTTCCGCTGTCCGCGAAACTCATTTTTTTTCCGCCGTTCGAGTTCAAAATCTGCTGAAAACGGCGGGAATTCCGCCGATGTGGCAACACTGTGCAGAAGGCACGGCCAGTCGCTGGGAGCGGTCCCGGTTTCGGCTCATCTCAATTTTTTTGTTGTTTTGTGTTGCACTATAATCGTAAGTGCACACGTGAACAAATTCTTCTGACTGTGTTAACTGGTCTAATGAGTTAGTGCAATTCGAACAATGCAGTTTTATTTATTAATTGTGGACAAGCCACACGCCAACCACGTGTGCAACCAGCTTCAAACATTTCTGGCAAGTGCTACGTTGGTCTACTTAATCTTCTCTTTCACCTTGCACTGTAATGTTAAGTGAATGCGTGTAAAAATTATTAGTAATACACTAATCATTGCTTGATGTGTCTTACTAACTTAAACAGTTACAAGCTAATTCGCTGTAAACATGTTACGCAACAGTCGTTGATTGTGATTTCATATCACGCGTGTGAAAAGTACTCTCGGCTCAGGGCGAAAGTCGCTTACCTTTCACCACAGGTTCCGGGTTCGAGTCTCGTAGAACCTCATGTGAAATTTGTTACGACAAAACGAGTTTGCCTGCTTCACAGAGGCTAGCCCAATCCCTATGAAGCGTCCTAAACCTTACCCCTATCCTTATTCCTTCCCAATTCTGGCTGGTGGTAGATGACGGAGGGCGCGTGCGAGACGCGAGATCGAAGACGCTACCTGTCGGCCCTGCCGGATTCCCTGACTTGACTGCGGCTGACGTGACTATTACTCGCGCAAGTTTTCTTGACACACGAGCTCTCTAGACCTCACCCAGCGCTGAATAGCACGGCACTTTGAGATACTTAGGTTCGATTCGGAACGGCACGTACCAATTTACAGTGCTGCCAACAACCATCTCGTTCCTCTAAAACAATCGTGGCATTTCACGTCCCACGCTTTGGAGTGTGAAGTTCATGCTTACAGTTGGTACGCCCTTTTAAGCCGTGACGTAGCCAGAACCCTACTCTCCCCGCACCCCCCTCCCGCTGTGAATTATCAAGAGAACTTGTTCGTATAGTACGACTTCTCAGCGGCCCCTAGAAGGTGCTTAACTCCTCTGTGCGCTCAACACTCCTTAAGGAGCTAGGAGACGCGTTGCTTCTATATAGACGCAACAAATTTAAAAACAAATATATGTGCGACAAAACTAATAGTTTCTAGTAACTGAGATATATAGCTATGAACACTGTTCAAGTGCATTTTCCTTTACGCTGATGACATTTTAATAAGATAAATAAAAATAGACCACAAATTGAAAATACTTCAAAAAGCAGATGAACCTGACGCTGAAGTTGGCAGAACAAAACCACTTGACTTTCTCAGCGGAAAAGTCGCAGGCAATCTGTTACACCCGCCACAAACACAAATACACTAAACGTTTTACACCACCAAAACAAATTGCGCTAGGAACACAAAAACTGACATGGGCGCCTAAGGCAACGTACTTAGGCTGATGATCAAAAGATGTGATCAAAAGATGCGCTGGTGAATTCGATCAAGATTACAGCAAAAAGTTAGACTCTTATAAGCTCTTTCGAGGCAACCTACACTCCCCTGGGAACTTCGCTTGGCACTCTATAAAACGTGTTACCAGCCAAGATTACCAGTGAGGCCACCTTCGCTGCGGCAACTTTGTGGACCACAGCACAGAAGTTCAAGGACACACTTGAGCTAGTACAGAACCAAGTTCTACGGCTCATAGCACGCCCTCTGTTTCGGAAACGGTTGAAAGTACTGAGGAAAGAAGAACTATGAAGAACAAGGAAACGCAAGTATGGCGGCCTGTAGGTGTCAGGGTTGTGCTGCACAAATATTTGAATATGTCGAAAAAAAAATTGTCCTTTGGGGAACGAGTACACAGCTAGTTCTTGTTATATCTTGTTCGTTCGATAGCTGAAGCGGGAAGGAATTTTATGCCATACCGATGTGGCAAACTACGCCACATTGAATTCAAAGTGACGTTCTTTGGTACTTTATTACTAGCTCAAAGCTATTTTTTGGTCTAACGGTAGAAAATTCTTTTTCATTGTCGATTATGACCACGCCATACCGTTGAGGCGTCTCTAAGCAGCCATCATACGGGTTCAAAGATATTCCATATGTCACTAATCTATGTACGTATGTATAATAGGTACGTATGTATCATATGGCGGTGCATTTTAAGACTCTTCGTGATTCATTTTAACTAACAAATGCAATGCTACAATGATAAAACGTCATTAAATGGTCGCCATACTAAAAAACTTTTAAAAAAATACTCGTAATATCATTGGTAAGTGCTCGAAAATAATTGTATAATCTTAAGATCAATAAAAAAAATTGAAGTGAATGATTGATTTACATTTTATGACAAATTAGGATCAATATAATTGATTAAAAGAAATAAAGTTCTGTACTTTTAGATTGTTACAGAGACGAAATAAAAAAGTTACACATTCCACAAAAATATGTTAAACTGAACTTAGAGAACCATTTTGTTTTTTTATAAGTGTCTATATCACTGAGCTGAAAAGGATCATATTTCATAAGAAAGTCTGCCACCTAGTGCTAAAAAGAAACAAATGAGTTGAAAAAGGAACATATTCCAGGAATATGTTCCCTGTTCAACGTAAATTCCCAATTGTGTAAGAAGTTGCCGCGCTGGTGGCGCTAATGAGCATATTTATAGCATTACCTGCATAAGAGCAGGTTCAGGTTCATTGTCCATGAAAGTCGTGCCAAGAAGTTATAGGAGGTTAAATAACTATCTAAATTCAAGCCTGAAGTAGAGGGAATTTTTTTTTTCACATGCAAAGCTTGCCCTAACCATTTTTCCTTGAACAACAAATGTTTTACCTAAGACAACTCTGGTTATACTTTTTCAAAGTATTCATAATTTAAAAACAAAGCTTATTTTTACGTGTATCGTAAATTTAGAAGAAGAATTAGCTGTGTACTCATTCCACAAGAGCATATTTTTCTTCGGCATATTTTAAAAAATGACACCTACAGGCTTGCAGCGCAACGTTGACATCTACAGGCCGCCGTACTTGCATATCCTTGTTCTTGTAACATTAGCCAACTTCTCAAAACGTTTTAGCTTTGAGCTTACCATACGTGGATTTTCTTGCTGGATATCGGTCTAACAGCAAAATTATCTAAGCGAGAAAGTCGATTCACGAGTTCCAGATTTGCTGCCGAGAAGAAAAGACAGCATCCATCAGAGAACATTGAGTGCGAACAATACGAATATCATGTTTGTTATTATGTCATTTCAATTTGTTAGACAGTTTAACAGTCCGTTAGCTGGTAAGAAATATGGTGATATAACCATACAAAACATATTCTCATTGTTTCTTAACTAAAACTCATCTTGTTTTGTGATCGAAAACTTGAAAATTAACAATGCGTTGTGAGAGCCAAGGGAGTGTGTAGGAATTTAAATAAAGTGTAGATGGGAAGGTAGGACACACATTTTAAAATTACTTTTCTGCCAGCTAAACACTTTGCTCGGCAAGTTCTCCACATTAACCTACCTAAAAACGTACTCTTTGTAGTGAGCTGGCACGAAACGAACTCGATATTCAAGCAGTCTGCTGCCAAAAACCCTTCCCTTTCACCTTTCTGTCACCCCCCGCCCCTATTACGAACTCACTTACTTCCTCTGAACCTACTCCCGATTCTCTCAATCCCCGTTCTGATTACTCTCCACTGATAAGTTGATGGATGATTACTCTCCTCTTCTAGAAAAAAAAATGCAGCTGTTTTTGAGAAAATCTGGTTGGAACGTTTTCGAAAATACGCCGTTTTGAGTTTTCATATACTAAAAAACGAATGAATTTTTGAAAAACCAATCATTAGAGATACTTTGAAGACATCGCGAAGGACAAAACAAAAGTTTTTAGTGTTTTTTACGCGTAGTTCGATAAATGAGCAGCTTTTGATGATCGAAATGACTAGTCAAAACAGTTAATTTTCAACATTTTTATTACAGCTCCATTGCAAGAGGATGAAGATTAGAGAATGGCGAATGAGTCACAGAGAGCTTTGATTGAATCAATTTAAATTATGACAATGGACGGTTCAGCCGTCCTCGTGTCATTTACTCGTGTCATGCTGTCCAATACCGCAACAAATTTATAATATATTGAATTGAATTGATATTACGTGGCAAGACTCGGGCCATCAAGCCCGCTCTTCCGTCTGACCACGCAAATTTTTCGACGCCCCTTTCACCCACTAACGGAGAAAGGAGGTATCACCAGGACGATTTGAATTTAGCGCATAGGCTTCAATAAGGCTTGAGGATCTGTCTCATACAGTAACTCTACTAACATGGGACAGCCGGATTTACTGAGTACGTACGAAGGATTTTTTCTCCCTTAAAAATCCACGACTCCGATCGGGTTTGAACCTGTGAACTTGGGTGTAACAGCTCGATACTCTAACCGTTACACCACCGCCGCCGCTAATATTTCCTGCCAACTACCTGCACTACCATGCCAGACATCCTTCAACAAGGAAAGAAACCAAAACACCTTTCGCTGTAAGAAAAGGACCCATTTGTCTCCGCGCCTCAATGTACGACAAATTTAAAGCATTGCAGCCCAACATTGTAGCTAACATACATAACAACACTGTGTCACACAATAATATATAAGGAAACACACAGGAATGAAATTACTCAATGCCTTTTCATTCTCCGCCACAATGTCCCTCTTTCGACTCTTTTTCAAAATCCAAAAGAACTTCGACCAATGGAAGACGCAACAGCAACCTCAACGGGCGTCGCATCCATTTCGCGTTTCTACTCACCCTTTTGAGTCCCAAGCGGGTGGTAAGTCATATTGCATCTTGTGACCACTCCCTTCTTTTCATGACGCACCGAAGTAGACGGGGTATAGGTAGCTACGTTCTAACGGTTTCGCTTCTTATAGAAACAAAATGCCCATGTAACCACCGTTAGGTTCTTTGCAGCGCTCTAGTAGCAATTATTTAGCAACACAATTGGTTAGCGGTTCGTGGCTAACGCTTGGTCAGCGTGCTCGCTTTCCACTACGCGACACCGGGTTCGATTTCGTCGAGCCAAGACTATAGTGTGCGTTTTTCTTGTAATGTTCCAGTACATGTTGTGCTGTATGACGATGAGAAAATTCACTTCTCGGGTTGAGGAGGCCGGAATACGGCGTGGGGATGTCTACGTGCCCCCTTGACCCACAGCCGCGAGGCAGGGACGTCGCCGCTAGGCTTGAGCCCGTTCTTGGGCTGTCGCGCCAAGTACATACAAATATACAATTGGTTAGCACCGAAAATTGCAAAATCAGCTGTTTATTCGCGCATGAAGGCAATGGGCGAGTGCTATGTGCACAAAATTAATTTAGCTGTTAATAGGTTAATGTACCATCGCAATTCAATAAGGTCTTCCGATCATTTCAAACCAACCTTAATTGTCTACTGTTGTATGCATGTTTAAAGTATTATTAAGCTAACTTTGTATAAATTCGCTTTTATTGTCTTTGAATAATCTCGAAATGGTTCCCAGATCCTGCTCTGCCGTATGTAAGCGTAGTTGCAGACAACCTAATCATCCCACAATCGTGTCTACTTACGCATGTTTTTTATGTGAAGAAGTACTACAGTAGTTTCCTAAAATTGCATATACTCCATGTCTAAAATAGTTTCTAGGTTTGACTTTTGAAGATGAAGATTCCTTAAATTAATTGGGGTTTTCATTTAAGCAAAAAGAATATTTATTCACAGAAAATAACGTTATTTGTTGATACATTAAACATGTTAATGAATACATACATGTTACACACTGAAACAGAGAGTGGGTATATGTTTTGAATAATTGTATAACACCAATTACAATTCACACATACATCTTTTAAACATGTAGGTACTCACATTACAGTGTACAGTACATTCAGAGCCCAGGTTTAAGGAAATGATTAGTTACATAGCATTTGAATAGGCAATGTAACCCACAAATGACAAAAGACATTGTAATTTACATTTGATTACATGATATTCATTATTAAGAAATAAATACAGAGAAATTACATATACATTTGTGTTACATACTGTTGTAAAGGTAAGAGTTCAATTATTCATGAGTTACATTAATGATAGAGATAGCCACCATTTTAATTTGAAAATACATTATAAGAAAATGCTCAATTTTGTTCTCATTCTTCAATTGTTATATACATTGAATATACATTCAGAATCATTTTAAAAAATAGAAAATTCTTGTTATCTTAAAACATCCATGACCATGTACTTAATGCCATAGATATTTCCACTATCAGTTCATTTTCTCAGTCTGAGAAACAAACTACCACTGTTACAATCTTTGATTTCCAATTTCAAGCATTCGCATTTCAATTTCTCACTTAAATAGTTCACTTATGTCGTATAGCTGAGAAATGAGTTAAGGTTTAAGGTACTGTGCCAGTGAGGGAAATACTTGGAAAGTTACCACAACTAAATTACAATTCATTTCATTAACATTTCTACAAACAAAAATTCTATTTTTGTCCATAAAAGTTTCATAAGTACAAAATACAGATGATGTTTGAAGGGATATTTTAAGGAAAGAAAATAAAAATATACATTGCTTTACTTATATTCTTTAGCAGCATTTGTTAATCCCTTTTTAGTGCAATATCCTCCACATCTTCACATATCTTTGATAAAATAATTTCTTGTAAACATTCTGTTGCTTCTAAAATTGTTGTAGTACCATTGATAAATCAAAAAACATCATACAGTAAGTCAGTATCTTTTCATATAAAAGAACATTTACAACAATTTTGATTCAGGAGGAAATGCTTGAGAATTAACGAATCCATGGATGCACCAGAAACAAGTAACAAGAATTACTCATATGTCTAGCTCTCTGCTAATTGTTGCTGCAATCCTTATTTCTAAAACAACATTTTACTACAATGTATTTTTATCTAAAGAGCATTTTCTAAAAGGGCAAAAGTTACACAAATGTTGTGAGTTCCCATAAAGTCATCCCAAAAATATGTTTTATTCATATTGCACTTCACTTTATTTGATTGTAAATAAAAGGCTTCTGAATAGATAATGAAAATTTTTCATTTCTTCAATATTCATTGGTTTTCTTCTTCATAGTGTCTGATATCTTTCCCCTCAATCATGTCTTTAACTCAAAGTTGGGAAGGAAGCACAAGTTGATAGATATTTTAAAACAAGATTTTTTTCTGAAATGTATCCTTCTGATACTACAGTTTTCCAAAGAAGAGATGTGCAAACTAAGTACCTATTAAATGTATTTTCAAAGAGTCAACAAATTTGTTAAATTAACAAAGAGAAATCTCATTTAGAAAATGAATAATAAACAATATGTACATTAGATTACTGTTCATATTTTACATCTTGGTCACCTTATTAACATTTAAAGAACTGAGCATGTCCATGTCATTTGTTCAAGAAACTAGTTAGAATATATTAAGAAAGTTCACCTCTTCATTATCAGCAAACAGCACATCTTGTTAAAAAAAATCACTCAGTAGCTGATTTTCATGGCCAACTCACTAAATAAACAAACAATAATACTCCATGACCTATTCCATGACAATAACACTCCGCTTCATGAATGTAATTGGATACAGTAATTCATGGCCTAGTTTGTTTATCAACGGAATTTTAACTATCTAAAAAAATACCTACTTAAAAACTGGCATCATATTGAGAACCTTCAACACAATCAAAATAATCATGATTCATTGAAAGTAGAAATTATTAAGGTTTTCAATTACAAAAAATACTTTCAGAAAGGAATTTGGCTCAAACACTTGTAACACATAATGATAAAATATTATTGCTGCAGTAATCTTAAGAGAAACTGCTAACATATTAATTGAAGTCAAATCAGAATTTAAAACATTGTTTGTTTCTACTGCAAATAAGCATCTCATTGCCTTTGAGACTATTAATATTATTAATATAGGTTGTTATGTTCTATTGAACAATGTCAGAAAAGAAATTGTTCAAAAAGGAAGAAATCCTAATCTTAGATGTTAAAAAGAATCATACAATGGAATGCAATGCAAATACTTACTATTTCTGAAGGAATTGAAAATTTGAAAAAATGTAGGGCAAATAAATATTTACTTCATAGAAAAATAAGATAGTTAAATCTTAAATTATGTTTTAAAGAAATTATTATAGCATAACTTTTCGTTCTGTCTTATGGGGCTAACTATAATCAGCTAAAAGTGAGCATAGTGTTGATATAATGAAGTTATGTACTTATTTTGAGAACATTCCTTAATAAACTTGTTTGCATATTTCAATTTTCATCAAAATGTTTATACCAGGCAGAATATAGTTAACGTACCTACTTTCATACTATTAAAGGGCCGTTATGAAATAAGTATCTCTAAAAAGGCTGTACATTCTCAAACTGAATTTTGAAGGCCTTGTTTTTGCCGTATGATCAGGAACTTTAGAAGGTCAACCAAGCACATTTTAAAAAAAAATGTAAAAACAAAATTTTCATTTTTCAAGTATTCATGCAATCGATGTTGATTCTAATTTTCTCGATATCAATTTATTCTCTAAAATAATTTCTTTCCGCGAATGCGCAAATTCTATTGCAAAGGTTTCTTAACCAAAGACTCCCAACTTATATTAACTTACTTATTGACGCATTAACCAGAAATTAACGCTACTACTTCTCTAGTTTTGCAAGTTAAACGTAAGTTTAATAACGTGATATAGTATAAACAATCCTGGGTCTGTCGTCAACCGAGTCTCAGAAAACCTAATAGTGGAATTGCATTCTGGATATTAAGCCTCATTCATGCGCGTGTAACACAGACGAGTAATTTACAAGTGAATTATTCAAAAGGATTTTATAATTATAAGGCATGCAGGTCGTGAATCGATGTCAGATTTTTGAAAAAAAAATAAAGCAATTCACTTGTGGATTGTCGAAGAGAAATACGTATCACGATGAGGTATGCCGCGAAACTGAGAAATGGGTGTGAGGAGGCGGTTACAAGTCATACCTCGTACATAGCTCGTGTAAACTTTTCAAATTTATCCCTGAAACTGGACTACAACCTCGATGAAAGAAAGAATGGAGGTGTTTGTCTTGGATTCTCATGTCACTATTTCACGTTTCTGGGAAGATGCCAGAGTCGAGTGGATTTGCGCGCCCTGTAAAAATGGCACAGTAAATCATCAAAATACCCAACCAACCTCGAACGCACGAGAGACCAGTCCCGAGTGTACCTAGGCAAGCACGGACAACAAAAGCTTCTGCTATACTTGGATTTATTCACAGCTGTCTCTAACGTAAATCAGCTGTTTCGGTGCCATCCAACGGGAAGATTGATCGCCCCCATAGTGGCGTCACTATAGTGACGTGTCAGGTCCCGAATGAATAGCACCGTAACAGCTAATGGCAGGCAAAGACAACTTTGAATAAATCGCAGTATAGCCTAGGTGTCGTAGTCGTTCTCATCCGAAGCCAGGCGGAGCAAGCCGAGCGGAGCCGAGTCGCGCCGCGCCACTCTGCCGCCGCTCTTGCCTGCCTGCTCAGGCCCCCTTCACACGGCGCCACTCGACGGCGGCGCGACTGCGCGACTGCTGGCAAAGCATTGGCTGAAATCGGGGTTCTGACAGGAGCGGCGGAGTCGCGTAGGGGGTGTTTGCGGCCGTCGATGGCGAACTCCCGCCACCACCAGCGCAGACGCACATCCGCACCACCGCAAGCAGAACACAGTTCTAAATGGCAGCCTTCACACTAGAAGCGCCACCGAACCGGTTTTCGCCTGCTGCCTGCCTTTCGGTCGCCTGAGCACACAGCGGTGCGCCTCACGAAACCTTCCTCGCTCGCGGTCAGTGACGGTCGGCGGTGGCTGCGGCCGAAGGGCTCCGCCGTTTGTCGGTGGCGCCGCCGAGTGGCTCCGTGCGAAGGCTGGTTGTCGAGCTGGGCGTTCCGCGCGCGGGCGGGCGCCGTCGTTGTGCTTCGGGCGTGGCGGGCGCGGTGGCGGGGGCCGGGGCCGGTCACTGGGCGTCGGCCAGCGGGAGCCACTGCGCCGTCGCCGTCTTGCTGGCCAGCACCTCGGCGAAGAAGTCGCGCTCGTCGGGTCGGCAGTCGGGCCCGGGGCCCACCAGCGCCCGCCCCAGCAGCTCCGACGGCCCCAGCAGGCTGTCGTGCAGCACGGAGAACTCGAGCGTGCAGCGCGGCAGCGCGTCGCGCGACACGTCGAAGGTGAGCGCCTCGTTGAACACCGGCGACACCGTGTTGCGGTGCACGCCCGTCTTCTTCTTCTTGACGCGCTTGCCGTTTTGCAGCAGCGACACGCGCACGAACGGGTCTGCAATCACGACACAACGCACCGTTTCATTTGGATTTCAATCTTGGAATTAAACAAAAATAGAGGAACTACTTGGCTGTCCGGGAGACGTCGCGTTCTAGGCGCAGGTGCTATCGTTTGGCATCCATTCTGCTACCTTCCTCATGCCGTGGTTGCAGAATTGTGGCTGAAACGTTAGCATCTGTGCCAAGAATGCGGCGTCATCCGGACAGCCAAGTAGTTACCGACTCTGACTACTAAACTCCACGGTCTCCTAAAAACAACAAAACAAACAAACAATTTCATAAAATCTCACTTGGCCAAATTCCAAATATCTCAAATTATGACTAACAAACAAAAAAGACTGTTTATTCTGCAAACTCGTTTGCTTTTGTACGCACTAATTGAGAACACAGCAATGTCTTATTGCATTAAAATACATTATTGAATGCACATATTTTAATTCAAATTTAAAAAAATATTTCCCACATGACGTATCTCCGTTTCTGTTCGTTTTCCGCCAGGGAGCCAAACATTGCGTTAAAATGCCGTTTCTCCTCTCTTAAACGGTGTCCGAAGGCCGCTCCTATCTTGAACTGTACGACTGAACTTGAATACTTGCCCTTCCTGCAAAAAATGTTGTTGTTCTTGGCTGTACGTCACTCTGGAAATATGCCCCTCAATTACACAATTATTACTAAAATACATCTGTGTGACACAATTGTTTCAAAATGTATAGATTACATGTAGGGAATTCACTGCCTCACACTGAAGTATTCTCTACTGTTTATTTTAATATTCATTAAGTACTATGTCGATAGGCCATTCATGGCAAATTCCTTAACTATACAAAGAGAGTTGTGTCACCAGCACAAAGTCTTTGTTAATGCCTTGCTGATATTTTGAATAAAAAATATTCACTAATTCATTTTACTGACAAATCTTCAAATTTTTCTAGGTGTGAGAGCAAATTTTCGAAAAAATTTAATTAAGAGAGGTTATTAACTGTCTAGAAGCTAGAAGCAAACAGAAGCCAAACACTAAGAATTTCACGTGGTGGTATCAGAATCTACACGTGGAAAATTTCGCCATGTTTTATAAGAATGTAGCGACAAAATGTC
Source organism: Gryllus longicercus (assembly GCA_038098605.1). Taxonomy (NCBI): domain Eukaryota; kingdom Metazoa; phylum Arthropoda; class Insecta; order Orthoptera; family Gryllidae; genus Gryllus; species Gryllus longicercus. Next base: position 2,340,010 of record JAZDUA010000025.1, read on the forward strand.
TATGTTCGGGTCAACATTTTGTTAGAAACAGCTTTTCTCTGCATTGAAAAGAATAAAATCAGAGAAAGAACCCAACTTCAGGACTCGACATTAAAGTGCGTTCTACCCAACGCAGCAACCCACGAACTGAGGTCTTACACCATCTATTAGCTCCTTTTCAAGAAAAAAAGAAAGATTCAAGTCTCACATTAACAAAATGTTTTAAAATTGAACTGAAATGCTTTCTGTTAGACTTCTGCGCTTTGCCATTATCTCTTCAACTTCCTGTTTCGGCTGTCAGCAACACTGGATGGGCCAACTCGCAGTCCCGACAGAGATTTCGCCAGGCGCCGGCTAGGAGGACCGACGGCTCTCTCTTTCTCTCTCTCTCTCTTTTCCTTTCTTTCTTTTTCTCTTTTTCTTTCTCTTCCTCTCTCTGTTCCCGCATTGGCTCACGGGCGCCCGCGGCCGACAAGCAGCGGTGCTCGGAAGGGAAGCCTATTGCACGATGTGAACTACAGCAAGTTCCACAATTAAACATTAAAAAAAAGAAGTATTTTAGAAACTAGGTCCCTCGGTATCTCCCTCAGTCCCTAGGAAGAAAACGCGGCGGTCTCATGGAGCCAAATACAGTTTCGAGTGTTGAGCGGCAATGAGGGACCAAATTCGAAGAAGCCCAACAAAACATTGACGAGCGTGGACCAATGGACACTTTTTGGAGACTGAGCAATACACAAAAGGTGCATTGATAATTTTCATATCAACCGATATATTTGCTTCCTTTACATATCAGTTTACGCAGCGTAGACGTTGCGTGCGAGAATGAAACTTACCTGAGGAGGAGCGCGTGTCGTCGACGACGCGCAGGTTGCGCCCCTTGAGGACGACGACGGTGAGGCGCTCGGCGGACGGCAGGTAGCACAGCGACACCATCAGGTCGCCCAGCTCGGCCTGCGCGCAACCAAGCCACAGTTTTAGCTCCAGTCCCAGCTCCAACCCCCGCTGCAGCCCCAGCCCCAGCCCCAGCCTGAGCTCCAGCCTCAGCTCCAGCCTCAACACCAGCATCAGGACCAGCCCCAGCCCCAGCTTCAGCTCCAGCACGAGGACCAGCCCCAGCCCCGCCCCAGTCTCTGCTCCAGCGTCAGTCCAAGTCCTAGCCCCACCCTCAGCCGCAGTCCCAGGCTCAGCCCCAGCCCCATCCTCAGCTTCAGAGCTTCAGACCCACACCTCCCTAGGCTCCCAGCACCAGCCTCTCGCCGCTGGCTATCACACGGCCCGGCCACTTGCCTCAGGAAGCAAGTAGTTTGTTTGATTACTTTATTGATTGGTGACTCCCAGAGTGTCAACTGCTAAGATTGTTGGGTTAGGTTAGGTAAAGTGTAGGGCATGTTTTTATAGTGAGTAGTGGTAGAGAATTTCTCCCGCTGGACGGCGAGATCAGGCACCGACACACCGGTCGTAAAGCGGGGTTTTCCACTACCACGTATTTTCTCCAGCGAGGAACCGCCCTAACCGGGACAAGCTCTCGGCTCCTGACTGGTCTAAGAACAAGTGAAATAGTGTAGTACTTGTGAGTATGTAAAGGGACAAAAGGGGCAAGAATCAGGAAGGGAAATTCGTGCATGGTTCATAGCCCGTTTGTTAAATTCACTGTTCCGTCAGGTATTCGCTGTGTATTGATAGGAGAAACCTCGAATAACTACCGATCAGAGCCGATCCTTGTCTGCATATCGTGCTGTAAGTACTGAAATAGTTAAATTTATTCATGATTGTATGATCTGTAAAAATAAAAATAACTATTTTTTCTGACTATCGAAATAAATGTATACATGCACCACAGGTGCATCGTTTACCAAGTTACATCTGAAGTGTCATTAGTGGAGAAATTGCAATATTATGACATTATATGACTACTTTAAATAAGGCCCAAAAATATCTGATGTTGCAGCTGCTCTTTTTTCCTTGTTTTTAAGTATACATTGGAGAAAATAAAAATCGTATTGGAAAAAATATGATTCGTTAATGAACGAAAATGCACTACACTACCACTCATGCCGGGAGACCGGTCGAGAGCTTAAAGCTTGTCCCGGCTGGGGCGGTGCCCCGCTGGTGGGAGATACCTGGTTGGGGAAAACCCCACTAGCTGACGGATCTCGCTATACAGCGGGGGTAAGATCACCCCCCGAACAAAAACATGCACTCCACTTACGGAACTAACGACCCTGGTAGTTGACGTGCCCGGAATCACTAAACAATCAATTAATTAATCAATTAATGAAGGAAAAGTGGTGTGTCGCATTCCAGTATTCACCCATCTGGAGATGGACCAAGACATTTTCCCAGCGCGCACATTGAACGCGAAGTGTTAATGCTGGCGCGGGGGCGCACCTTGGAGTCCTGCTCGGAGCACGGCACCAGCGCCTTCCACAGCGTGAGGCGCTCGGTGAGGTCGAGGCGCGCCAGCGGCAGCTGCACGCCGCCGATGCTGTGGTGGCGCGAGTACGCGTCGAAGTCGTACAGCAGCAGTTCCAGCGTGCGCCGCGACAGCGCCCCCGGCGCCACCTCGAACACGAAGTCCTCGTCGAACACTGCGACAGGCGAGGAAAGGACGCGGTTTTATTACCACACCGACACCGATTATTTTGGTTCCTTGGAATTCGCGTTTGCGAGGATTTACTGCGCTACAGACAGTACAAAACAGTCACAAACAAAATGGAGCCCGGAGTTAATTCTTAACTCTAGTGACTCTCAAGATAAAGTGATCAAGTTCTGCAAAGACATATATATATATATATATATATATATATATATATATATATATATATATATATATATATATATTCATCAAAATTGAATTTAAAAGCATACTAGCATTGTAAGTTGTAACTGTTGTACTCAATTATATGCCGTGACCTACTGAAGTATGAGTGTTTGAGTAAATGTATTAATTGTAATTAATATGAATGTCTGTAGCTGGGTATACTACACAAAACTTACATATGTGAATACCTACCAAAATTGACAAAGCAATGTGTTAAGGTGGAACAATATGTTAACTGAGATCAAAATATGTTAAATCTAAGCATTACACCCATATCTGTACTATCTATTAACTAAAAATACTGTAAATTTACTATTGTTAAATCAATGTAGCAGTTTTGAGTCGCTAATGACCTCAGATGTCGAAGCTACTATAAATAACTGAAAAACAGGGGACATCAACTACGACTGACTTTCTAAGCGGGTTTCTTGAGGTAATTTAGTACTAAAAATCCATTGAAGATATAGAAAAGACATATCCTTAGGTATGGTAGTCTGACTACATGATCGTTTCTCCATCAAACCTCAGAAAAGTATACATTGCTTTTTAATTATAATCAAATAAAAATGACATTAATTTATTATTTATTATGTAATAGTAACTGAGAAGGATTTATTTGCAAAAAAGGTCAACACATATTCTTTTTAATAAACAACTTAAGAAATTAAATATACTAAATTAGGGAGGAACAAGAGAATAGGAATAATAATGACCACGAGAAGTCAGAGAGAGGAAGAATGAAGGAGATCGCTACGCAGAGGAAAAAAGCAATGATAAAGGTCAGATCAAAGAGCATGGCTGGCAATGTGCCCAAAAACCATGGTGAAGAGAGGAGAGAACGGCATACTGTAGGTAGGTATGTAAGGAGAAGGAGGGGCGAATGTTGAGAAAAGATAAAGAATTAATGGGAAGAAAGAGAGAGAGAGAGAGAGAGAGAGAGGGAAAAAGAGAAAGAGAGAGAGAGAGAGTTATGATGAAATGAGAGGTGCGGTGAAGAGATATGATGAAGAACAGCGCAACGGTAACTCGTTCTCGCTTATGTGAATCTGGGTATCTTCCTTATCAACAGTCAGGTTGAGAGCGAAAGGAAGCAGAGTTCTCACCCGGGTTGAGCGTGCGCTTGTGGATGCGCGTCTGCCACACGTTGGCGCGGTCGGGCAGCAGCCGGATCTTGGCGTAGGGGTCGGCGGTGCCGCTGAAGTCGCGCGCCTGCAGGTCCTGCGCCTCGATCAGCCGCACTGTCAGCATGCCGGCCGCCGCGTCGTACGACAGGCTCAGGTGCAGCGAGCCGCGCGCGTCCTCGGGCTCGCTGGGCGTGCGCGCCGGCGACGCCTGCAACACCGCCATCTTCGTACGTTTCGCCTCAGATATGGCATAATATTATGGGGAAATGCATCTTATAGCTCACAGACTTTTAGATTACAAAAAAGAATTGAACGAATAATAAGCAAATCCCACCCACGTGATTCTTGTAAGCCTCTCTTTATTAATCTAGGTATTTTTCCATTGCCTTGTCTCTTCATATATGAATCACCTGTTTTTGTCACAAATGACTAACTTAAGGGCGGGAATATATTTTCAGCAAACGCCGTTGTCTGTAACTACAACAATCGACGTAGTAATCATATTCATCAGGTGACAGTATCAACAGCTCACTACAAAAAATTCACATATAATACATGTACAATATTTTACCCCTTGCCAAATGACATTAAACGGTTAAATTCGAGTTTAAGCCATTTAACGATTAAAAAAGTTTAATCCCAAGTAAAATATTTTCTGCTGCACAACTGTTTCTATGCAATTAGAGACTATACCGAGCATCCAAAAGGAAAGTCATATTAATTTTAACAATGACATTTAATGTATTTTAAACCATTTGGATTGTATAATTGTAAAGAACCTGTAACAGTATTATACTTCAGCGTCTGGGTCAATGACCCCTATCTCCATCTGGTATTCATCCAGTTTCCCTGATCCTCGAGCAAATACTGAGATGGCCCCTTGTTTTGTTTCTGGACATAAATGTAACTTCAAATAACTTCTCCCCAGAGCACGTCACACACAGTTTTTAACTGTTTTTGACATTAAATAAATAAATAAATACATAAATAAATAAAAAAATAAAAGAAATAAACCAATCTCTGCTCGTCACGCCCCCCTCGCTTTTCAAACAGAGCAAGCTGCACGAAATTCTCGGTGGCCGCGAGCTCAAAAAAGCACTGGTGCACGGAATGCCGGAAACCGCGCGGGCGGCGCGGAACCGCGCCCCTCCGGGCCTGGGCCGCCTGGCAACGAAGACGTCGCGGCGCCACGGACGCTTCACTTAAGTCGGCGCCGTGGCGAACAAAAAGCGTACATAGTGTTATAGTGAAGTGTCATGTTCTGTTGGGTGCTTGTGAGAATGAATGAGTTGTATATACATACTTTAAGTATGAAGGTGAGTTTGATTGAAAGATGAAAAAAAAGATGAAAGAACATTTTAAAGAAATCTAACTCAAATCATGCCCTGTTTTAAAACTAAAGTAGTCCCAAAGAGGCCCATGTAATGTAGGCTAATGTAGTAGTAAATTAAGATAGTATATTTAAGATAGGCCCTAATCACTTCGCTAAAGCCTAATCGACAGCAGCATATAACATGTACCCCACAATGAAATAAATTCCCGCATCTCCAGGGTAACTAGAGAGGGGAAAATCGAAAAAGAGTGCTCTTAATAGTGTTGTGATGCATTGACTGAACGCAAACCAAAAGGTCCGAAAAGCCATTCTTAACGGCCGGTGTCCTTGAAAAAATTTAACAATCTGTCATCCGTTAACAACAATCCAAACAAATGAGTTGTGGCAGGCGCATGAGTATTCATATTCGACACAAACGTAAACATTATTGTTGTAATGTTTTCTTAATGGAAAGTAATATTATGAATATACTGATCGTCACACGGCCAATATCAGGAATAACGGACTAGTATGAAAAAAACCCTTAACTACCATCTCGTTTTAAAAACTTCAACCGCGGCAGTGATTATCAATACAATCGACCGAATAATGTTGATTGCAGTTATTGCACGAGGCTAGATGTCCACTTTTAATTGCGAGATTGCAAAATAATCGACGAGGACAAGTCGAGTGAATCGAACAGCCCAGTAATTAAAAGCACTTCGTGAAAAATTCAGTTTCATTTAATTGCTACGTTGCAATAATTAAAAATAAAATTATTTCGCATAATTTAAGAATATTGGTGAATAGATGATGTTACATGGGCGATGACAGAATGTGCTTACCAGTAAGTCCTGTACAAACATTTATAAGGCAAAGGAAAATACTTGGAATCGAAAGTTCATTTGAACCGGAATGAGAACAACGTGAATTATACCACCAATACAAATATTCTTTATGAATTATTAATTAGATCGCTAATGAGGTAGACACAATCTAATAATTAAATACGGTAAATACAAAAATGTCTGGTATCAAAAAATAAACCGCAGAACTTTGTTTTCGGCCTGGAAACTGCAAGGTATGTACGACCCAGTTTGCATACCCATCTGGCATACAATGTCTACATTTTGTACATAAAATTTTCTTATAACTTATACTTCATTTGTATAATTCATGTTTTAAAGCAATTTTATTTCTGTATTTTAAATTTTAGTTCTGAGGATGATCGATACGCGATCGAAAAGATCTTTAGCATAATATATTTTTTGATACCAGACAACATCTTTTATTTACCGTATTTGATTCTTTATGAAGTTGAGAAATACGTTGATGCGAAGTAATTTCTCATAAATAATCTAAAACACACAAATCTTATAACATATATCGGTCCTGCACGGGACGTGTCTACAAAAAAGTCGAAACTTATAAAAACAACAAACCTTCTACGTAAGAAAACTGAATATAATTAGGGTTGCCACCTTGCCAATTCCAGAAAACCGGAGACCGCTGCGACCGGGGGGGGGGAGGGGAATTACTGAAATCACAAATGTACCTTTATCTTAATGTTTCCAAGAAATAATTTTCTAAGAAAAAATGAACGAAAATTCGATCTTGTTCAAAATGAAGATATCGAATAGCATTCCCGGGGGATTATTCTTGAAACTGTTGCGCGATGCGATTCTCGCATAATCGCTAGATGCTGTCTCTGTCTGATATGCGTAGAAAGAAAGAGACAGCGGATGGCGATAACACGAGAATCGCAAGACCAATTTTCATGTTCTGCTCTTTATCTTTCTAATGAAGAAGGAAAGGACAGATTTCTGATGAAATAGAAAAAGCTTTAAATTTTAAGTTGAAAAATCTATTTATTTTGTAAAAAATTTGAAAATGTATTGAAATTGAAAAAAAAACGGAGATAATTTTTCAAAAACCGGAGACCGGAGATGAAGCTCAAAAACCGGAGTCTCCGGTCTAAAACCGGAGAGGTGGCAACCATAAATATAATTGAAAGACGTTATGCATCAACAGTCTAAGCGCCATTATTCGACAATCAACGAAATTTTATTGTAACCAATGAACTATATTGTCTTTTCGATTATAGTTAAATTCTAATAAACTGTTAGCAGGGTACTGTCAGAAATAGATAAGATTCATAACCTTCCGCGTGTTTTTCTCGTGAAGTCGACAATGTGACTTGTCCGTTTGATGCATTACACCGTGCAATCGAAATCGAACAATATCTTGTAAGACAGGAGCGACCTGTAAGGGCAAATTGCCCCGAGCTCCCGACTTAATTGTGGCCCCGAATTTTTCCAATCAAAATATTTTTAAAAAAAGTACTTATTTCTAATCCAAATTTAACACTATATTATTTCTGGTGCATAAATAAATGAACTGGGGGAGAAGGAACATTTTGTTTGAAATGAGGGGGGGGGGGGGCTGTAGCTCAACTGCTCCAGGCCCCCGGTATTCTCTGGGCGTGCCCGTGCGCAAAGCCTCACCTTCTGGTAGAGCGACGTGTCGATCTTGGTGTGGTCGAGCTTGGTGTGCATGGAGGCGACGCGCGGCCGCGCCGGGTTGGCGGTGGACAGCACCACGTGCTTGTCGCTGCGCGCCAGCGGCAGCGCCACCGCCGCCGCCGCCCCAGCGCCGGCCTCCGTCGCCCCGCCGCCGGCGCCCAGCGCGCTGCCGCTCGGCGCGCCCGGGAAGCTGGGCGCGGGCCCCGCGCACGGCGTGCACGGCGTCCCCGGCACCGACTCCTCTGCGAACGCACGCACAGTGGTTATTTCCGGGCGCGTCAAGCACTAAGGGCCGTAAGCACTAAGTGCCGTAAGCACTGAGGGCCGTAAGCACTGAGGGCCGTAAGCACTGAGGGCCGTAAGCACTGAGGGCCGTAAGCACTGAGGGCCGTAAATACTAAGGGCCGTAAGCACTAAGGGCTGTAAGCACTGAGGGCCGTAAATACTAAGGGCCGTAAGTACTAAGGACCGTCAGCACTAAGGGCCGTAAGTGTAGTGCATGGAATATCGTGGGAGGTGGCGATTGATTGATTCCGGACGCATCAACTGCTAAGATCATTAGTCCCATAAGTGTAATGCATGTTGTTCATCTCGGGCGGGGATCTTCCCCTGCTGGATGGTAAGATCAAGAGCCGACCTACACGCCGGCTTAGGGGGTTTTCCCCTAATTAGGTAACTCTCACAAGTGGGGCCCGACTCCAGCCGCGATAAGTTTTAAGCTCCCGAAATCTGTGGCAGTGTGGTGTGTGTATGTGTGTGTGTAAGTAAGGTCGGGGGACATAGGACAAGGACGAGGAAGGAAAGATCGTGGCTCGACCTAGCTCTCTAGCAAGTGTCGAAAATCCTGCTACTGTCTAGGTTCGAATATGTATCGTCGATCAGAGGCACTGCTGTGACATCTAAAGCCCTGAGCCTCCTAAGCCGGTAGAGAGAGAACGGATGTGGCTTTGGCTAATTAATTATGTCGAGCTCCCGGGCGTGTGAATCACTAAGGCCTTTGGCCCCGTAAGTACAGTGCATGTTATGAGGGAGGTGGGGGTGTTTCTGTCCCGCTGGAACGTGTGATCCGGTGCCGTCATTCACTTCGGCTTGTGGGCTTTCTTTCCTCCAGGTATCTCTCCCCGGAACACCTCTTCTGCTAGTAGAAGCTCAAAGCCCCCGAGCCCCTATACATGTGTGGTAGTGTAGCGCATGTACTAAGTTTACATTTTAATTTTAGTTAAGTTTAGTTGTTTTTCATAAGAGATAAAGAAAACCAGATATATTTATTGGGAAGCAAACAGTTTATATTTTACGTAATACTACTACTAATATTATAATGATCTGATTTGGTAATAAAATTAATGATTGACTAACTGAGTATTAAGTTGTTCATTCTAAACTGCAAATTCGTCATACATTTTGCTCTCTTGTACAGTCAATGGCATCATTCAAAAGATATGAATTTCAATTGAGAAATTTTCCTTTTCTTAGCATTGGAGCTCTGCCAAAAGAGGAGCGGGAAAATTAAAGTGAAAGGGGAGAAGAGGAGACAAGAATGAGGAAAGAAAGATCACATGTGGTCATTGTACGTTTGTTTAGTTACTACTCCATTCGCTTGTTTTTGAAATGATAAAACATGATCGATATACCACTGTTCTTTAGAGGTTGCATAGTTTCTAACACACTTTCGACGTTCTGGATCTCGTAAAATTACCGACATTTTGAGGTTTTAAAATAAGAGGGTACAATCCAATGAAATTTCGCTCCTTAGAAATGAGCAATTTCGATATAAATATGCAATGGAAAAAAGTACGCTACATCAGAAAATATAATTAATCATATGAAATGGATCAAGAATTTATTGTCCGCGAACATTTTCCTTTGACGATGTATTCGGGTGAAAAAAAGTTGATGGAGCCCAGATAATGCGTTCATGAATTTTGAAGAACTTTGCGGAACATATTTTGAGGACCTTTCTCTTAGAAGTTTATGGAAATTAACTAAATCGAGCACTGGCCTTCGTATGCGTTTGAGGTGATCTATTTTATATATTTTGCGTCTGATAGTCTGAAATTTACACTCTCAATGGAGAGAAATGAAAGATCAGGAAATTGTGGTCAATGAAGTGAGTGGAGATATTTATTAAGAATATAAGGGTATTCCAAACCTGGCCGCTATGTATGAAATGTGATAAGTTATTGTTTGTTAATCTGAAATATATTTCGAAAAAATATTGAGACATCATTGCGATACGATGAGTTAAATAAGTGGTACACATAGCCCGAATATTATAAGCCGGCTTATAATATTCAGGTAGTGTTTCCTGCGGGAAAACTGACAAAGTATCTAATAAAAAATCAATTTTTTGTTCTGCACTGGATTACCAAGTTTTTCGTAAGAGATACACAACAGATATATTTATAGTGAAGCAAAACAATTTATATTTCGTTGTAATACTATTACTAATATTATAATAATCTGATTTGGTAATAACATTAATGATTGACTAACTGGGTTTTCTAGGTTTATTTTTTTCTGCAAATTTATCACACATTTTGCCCTCTTGTACAGTCATTGACTTCAGTCAAAAGATATGAATTTCCAATGAGAAATTTTAATAATCTTAGCGTTAGAGCTCTGTCAAAAGAGTGTGAAAATTAATCACATTACCTAAATAAATCTACAAAGCAACACAATAAAGAAAGAAAGCTTTAAATCGGGTATTTGAGATAAAGTAAGAATTGGTGTTTAAAATATTAAAAAAAATAATAGCTTGAAAAAATTTAACTTAACTGTACTAATCAATACCACTATTTTCAGTACATTTCGTAATATGTCAAAATTGGAAAGATAAGTATGCGGAAATGTACAATTTTGTAATAGGATATGCGGAAATGTACAATTCTGTAATAAGATATTCTGGAAATACTACACAACACAGGCAATACACACACATTAAATTACATGTCAAATGATGAAAAAAGAGTTTCTAGTTACAAAAGAGAGAGAATATTGTAAAGACGTTCAGATTAATTCATCTCAATAGACTTTAAAAAATGTTTTGACAAAAAAGATTTCTCAGCAATATTCATATAAAGCACATCAGTGTGAACAAAAAATGTAGGAGGTCAAGAAGAAAGGCAAAATGAAATCAAAGAGGGGAACTGGGTTAAGATACACACCACACCCTAATGTTCACCTGATAAAAAAGTAATATTGATATTTAAAATGGATGAAAGTGTGACAATCGAGTGAAAATGATCAAAGTTCAAATAGTAGTGAAGATAATAGATTCGAAAACTTAAACTGCAATGGATATTTGTTTACATTTTCTTACTTTTCATCAAAGAAGATAACTGGAGATTTTGACGTCATGCACATCAGAAATAGAAAAAAACACCATATAAGCAAAATTGTTTCATTCACCCGTTCAATGTTGAAGCAAATGTGAGCCACTCTCTATCAGCCGCAATTGTTGGCTGCTTGTGCTCATTGACACTATTAATTCCATAGATAAAAATCAAAAGTTCAACTTCTGTCTTTAATGATTTGCTACCTTGTTTAAATTTCTTCCATAAGTATAAAGATCAAGATATCGTGTGGCACACATGGAGAAACCAGTTACGGGTCTGTTTTACAGGTGAGAAATTTTAAAAAGTTAAATATTGTTCAGGTGAATGATTCAATTGAAGAATAGTGTAACACATTCTTGCATATAGGGTTTGTATACTCACTACTAATACACATATATCCATTGACTGCTGAAATAGAAAATACAAATTAATAAAAAGTTGAGTTTTATTAATATGTACTCTCTAGTTTCATAATGCCAATTGAAGTAAAAGTTGTGGATTGTATTTTTATCATTTCATCTCTGAGGTGAAAGTGTTACGGAAACGATAATTTTTGTTAATATGGAATGTAGTATGTTCATGATTATTAGAGTATTACACATAAACCAAATTTTTGTTCTATTGCTTTAAAATACTGAAATATTTATGCCTTTTCTGAACTGCAATTACCAAGTAAAGCAGAAAGCAACTTCTACACTTCAAAAAAACTTTGTACTGAAAATATAGTGTTAGACCTTTCAAACACTTGAATAATTAAATTTAAACACTCAACCAGATAGGAACGCGTGCTTTAAATGTTAAAAAAAGGGAACTCATTACTCAATTTCCTAGTATGTTGCCGCGAGTTATTAGGAATGTAGGATATCTTATACCAACTTGTGGCAGGAAAGGTGCAATTCAGTAACGGGGCTTAGAGTAAACACATTTATTAAGTCTTATAAGTTATCGGTAGCATGGTGAGTGGCGTGGCGTGTGCCGTGATGTGGCGTGGCGGGCGCGGCGTGTGGCGGGGCGTCGCGTGGCGTGGCGTGGCGTGGCGTGGCGTGTGGCGTGTCGTGCGGCGTGGCGTGTGGCGTGGCGTGTGGCGTGGCGTGGTGTGTGGCGTGGCGTGTGGCGTGGCGTGTGGCATGGCGTGTGGCTTGGCGTGTGGCTTGACGTGTGCCCTGGCGTGTGGCTTGGTGTGTGGCTTGGCGTGTGGCTTGGCGTGTGGCGTGTGCCGTGGCGTGGCTCGTTGCGTGGCTTGCGGCGTGGCTTGCGGCGTGGCTTGCGGCGTGGCTTGCGGCGTGGCTTGCGGCGTGGCTTGCGGCGTGGCTTGCGGCGTGGCTTGTGGCGTGGTGTTGCGATCGGGCGGCAACGACGGGCAACGGCTGGAGGTGCAAGACAAGTGAGCGGGGACACCGCAGGCACCCGTTTCTCGAGACTTCTTATCTACTGTAGCCGCTGGGTGATCGACTAGAGAGATCGCTTAGCCGCCGGCATTGAGTCGCGTGCGTCGCTCTTGTCGATACTACTTTACTGCATTTTTTATTGTCTCATTGAACACAGCCTATAAGTAGTTCCGAATAAGTTTTCATTTTTTTAAAAGTTTTATCAATGAATGAGTTGATCCATGTTTTATCATTTCCATGTTTTTATCATTTCAAATATATATTTGAGTTTAAAATGATGGAATGTGAACAAATGTAATAAATCTATTTTGAATCAAATTGAGAAATAGAAGCATAATGAGATCTAGAAATAAAAAAAATCAACTGTTAATTTTAGTGAAGTATTGTAAGACACTAAAGGCAGGTGCTTCTATTTACGTCGGTTACATGACGCATGACGCAAAAAGTTAAATGACCATCATCAACTTAAATAACCTCTGAGTGCAGTAAAACAATAAAGACCACTTCAACGGTTTGAAAATATTCTCCGGCACAATATAATTACGATCGGGTTCAATAGTTTCAAAAATAAATGAAAAAGAGTAATTAATTGAGAGAACAGTTGTTCTAAACAGAATTATCATTTCAAATTACATTTCCAAGAGGAGAAGCTGTTATACTGCATGTTCCAATAGAAATTCTCTAAAGAATTTAAACTATCTTCAAAAACTGTTGTTTCGAATCCTGAGAAATGATATTTCCATAACTTATTGTTCGCAAACAAATTCATTTATTAAAATTTACTCGTTTCTCAATCTATATATTTCTATAAATAAACAATAAATGCTATATCATCGCCCTCCATCTATTTAATATGAAGGTCTCTTTGTTGTTTGTGTTTTCTCACACCAACCCAGAATAAAGCTACTCGTGGAAACGCGGCGTGTATTTTACACCTTAATAAACACATATTTACGGTTAACAAGAAAGCACACTGCAAAAATGGGAATTACATATCTCCAAAATTGTCATTTTTCAAAATACAAATCTTTAGAAAAATAGTACTTTGTATTGAACACACTTTTGGACCAGGACAGTTGAGCAATTACGGCCCTCTTTGTGTCACGTCGATCCCGCTACTTCACATGCCTCTTATCCCTATTTAATCTCCTTCTCTGCATTTCCGAATGAGACCTCCACCTCCTTGCCTGGCGATGGAGGTCCTTCTCCGTCAAAATTTTGGGGACGTAGATCCGTCTCAGCGACAGATGGCCTGTTTGGTTGCGGGTATCAATGTCTGAAATGACTAGGAAATGAGTTTAGAGCAAGAATTTCCAAATTTTTCTTTCATTGACCCCTTTGAAGAGACTTGTTTGTTTCATCGACCCCCTTACATTTGATCTATGATACACAGTACTCATAACAACAACAAAAAGAATTGCATGTAAATGCCTTTAAGATAAGAATTTAGTACATCAATATTCTCATAAATACCTAGATTTTCTTTAATCGACGACGCTGCCTTTTTTTGAGTAGCTGACTCTAATTTTACCTGCAATTCAATGGTTACATGTTAAGGGTTTCTAAGAACTGGCCATAACCTTTCTCTAGTGCGTATTGGAGAGAGTATTTTCATTGGCGATAGAGTATCGTTGTGAATGCATAGTTATAATTTCTTTAGTTTTCTAAACATCCTAAGGATGAACGACGAATACGAAGGGAGAGTGAAGTTGTTATTTATTATGTTCTGTTTGTATAAAAACAATTATCAAGTTCATTTAATATTTTTCTTTCTAATCAATGGAATGTTGATTATCCTGGTCACTCTCCATTTCATGTTCGGCTATTGACACCCTAAAGACCCCTTGATCATCGTTGACCCCTTCCAAAATTTCGCCGACCCCGTTGGGAAGCCCTGATTTAGAGGATGGTACGTGATGCTTGGGTCTGCCCCGTCATGTCACAACACACAACATCCATACCTCACGCCGGATTCGAACCCACGCTCCGGATATAACGCGCACTTGTCACAAACCCCTGCGACACAAGGTGGCGTGGAGGCGTGGTAGGAATATGGTTGAAAGGTGATTCATGTTGGAACGGCCCCACCCTACCACGACCCACAAGCGAACATCCTCTCCCAAGGCGGGATTCGACTCGCGACAACAAAGGTGCATCCGCCTTAGCAATGCAGACTTATCAAGTTGGTCATCTCAAAAAAAGTGTCTATTTTTAGGAGAAAATATTCAAAACGACAGTTGAGCAGACAGTCAATAGCGGACTAAAGAAAAACACGATTGTTTTTGTCACGAAATAAATGGCCCGTACAGAAATCATAAAGCCTTATTAAAAATACTTTTATAAATCCAAAGAAATTTAAATCTTCCTCATTATAAGAACAATAGAACAAAATTTGTTTTGGAGAGTTTCTGAGATAGTTTTGGAAAGAATGCCACAGGATGTACCACTGGGTAACTTAGTATACTTCAATTGCCTGTTCATAGGTTGATGTGAATCATTTATATCTTATTTATAATTATTTCAAGCACGAAATAATTGTAAATGTTTGTGGAGTATAAGAAACACTCTTCCATTGCGTGCGTGGGTAACATACTTCAATTTCCTGTTCATTGATTGACGTAAATCACTCATATCGCATTTATAATTATTTCAAGCACGTAATAAATGTAAATGTTTGTGGAGTATAAGAAACACTCTTCCATTGCGTGCGCGGGTAACATACTTCAAATTCCTGTTCATTGATTAACGTAAATCATTCATATCGCATTTATAATTATTTCAAGCACGAAATAATTGTAAATGTTTGTGGAGTATAAGAAACACTCTTCCATTGCGTGCGTGGGTAACATACTTCAATTTCCTGTTCATTGATTGACGTAAATCACTCATATCGCATTTATAATTATTTCAAGCACGTAATAATTGTAAATGTTTGTGGAGTATAAAAAACACTCTTCCATTGCCTGTTAATTAGCTGATGTGAATCATTCATATCTTATTTAAATTATTTCAAGCACGAAATAATTGTAAATGTTTGTGGAATATAAGAAACACTCTTCCATTGCGTGCGCGGGTAACATACTTCAATTTCCTGTTCATTGATTGACGTAAATCATTCACATCGTATTTATAATTATTTCAAGCACGAAATAATTGTAAATGTTCGTGGAGTATAAGAAACCCTCTTCCATTGCCAATGGACACGCCTGCCAGCGTGCCTGCTTGGGGCGGTGGAGGGGACTCACCGCCGGCGGAGTCGGCGGCCGCCTCGCTGGGGCAGACGCTGGCCTGGCGCTGCAGGTTGGGCGGCACCCAGAACTTGTCGTCGCTGGGCGAGCGGTTGAGCGTGCGGCTGCTGCCGGGCTGCGAACTCGGGCCCACCAGTGCCTCCTGGCTGAAACACATAAGCACACCGATTTAAAGTTCTGCTGCTGAACTCGGGTTTTCCGAACCTCCAATCCTCGAATCCTCCAATCGGAATCCGGGGCGGGCGGAACAGATTTGGGGAGAAAAAATATGTAATGAACATTTATATAAAGGTGTCTCAGAATAAATGTTACACCGTTCTAGGGTATGTAGGAGGTCGAAAATAATTTTTCTAAAAAACATATTACTAAAGAACATATGAAAACGTCGGATTTAACAAAGTTACGCAGTTGACAATTACCACTCATTTTCTTGCACTGGTTTTGAACAGTTTCCTGGAATCTTTGACTGAGCCGAAACATGTACTTGACAAATACCAGTAACATTTATTATGTGACATTAATTATAATTTGATTTGCGAGTTGCTTTTAAGTAAATCTACAGCTTTTAGTTTCCTATTCCTTTTGTTTATTAACTCTAATTTCTGGTATTTTAGTTAAGTTAGTTTTATGTCTGATACCAAAAAATTGTTTTAGGGGAAAATGTCTGTTGGTTTGTCCGTCCCGTCAACGTTGGTGCGTAAAATTATCAGAAGATTATCTTCGAAATTGATTTTCCCCTATCAATCTAACCTAACTCGAGGTTCTGTGAATTGGATAATTTGATTTTTGTGTGTATTTTACATGAAACACCAACATTTCCAAAAATTTGTAAAAAATGGTTCCATGTTTTTGGATTATTTTTTTCAAATAGAGTAAATGACGCTCATAAAATTGACATAGGTCTCATTTTAGATGACATGAAACATACTTTTCCACGACAGGTCTTTAAATCACGTCATGTTAAGTATTTCGAAAATACAATGGTTTCGCATATGATAACTCGTACACGTTATTTTACAAGACGTGAAGTTTATGACTTAATATTGTTGGTGGTCCGTCAGTCCTCTACATCGCACACCAATTACAAATAATCATAATACGTTTTGTTTTGTGACTAGCATTATACTACATATTACTTACTATTTATTTCCTTACTTCAACAGAGCACTTTTATCGCCGACGTTCCAAATGATTATAAAAATTACTAGAAATAACTAAATAAAAATAACTACTTGTAACCAACAGTATGTGAATGGCACTTCTGTCTTTCCTGCTTTTGAGCTGTTCTGTAATGAAGTTCATAAATTGTTATGCAGATGGTTTACTGTGATTTCTTTTATTAAAAAGTTTTTTATTAAACCTTTTGTATAGTACACTATCGAGTACACTATCTAAGAACAAACTACAAAGGTTTTTAATAAAAAAAATATCCTTTATAACCATCAAAATACTTTTTGAATACTTACAAGCACACATTTATCGGGCTTTCCTTTCATAATTTTCAGCAATAAAATGTAATCTAAAACTGTATTTATACAATATTTTTAAGAGCTCGAGTAAATGATTTCGCAAAAGAAAAATCTACTTCTAGTTTTGATAACAGTCTTCTAAGTCACCACGTGTAGAGATATTTCAGGCGGGGAATAGCTGCAGACAAAGCATGAATGGTAAAATTGGGCGCATGTAACTTCCCGTTTTCGGGATATACCCGAAAGCAACAGTACTGGGAAAGCACACGTATTCCAGGCAACTAATAACCTATTAAAACTGGTCTTCAATGGGACTTCGGGACATGGATAAACGTGGAACACGCAAACACGGACACTTCTACCTCGTTCAATTCTGTGAACGTTGCTCTCATGGACGTTACACAAGAAGGCAACGAGCGATGTTTAAATGTACTCTGAGATACGAGATTACAGATGTGGACATAAGTATGCTGAATAATCCTCTTCAGAGGAATCTGACTGTTTGAAATGCTGGTATGAAGCCGGCGGACGTATGACGAAATGTTTGAACTCTTCAAAAGACGTCCTGGCAAGGGAGCCACAAAGGTCATAGCACGCCATTTCTAAAATCCAGGTTAAGAGGGCATTTGCGGTAGCTCTTCTCACGCCAAAGTAACGAAACGTAACGAAGTAACGTAACGGCTACGTAACGAAGCGGCGGAGGTGGCGGTGTTCCACGAGCTCGTCGCCGTGAGTGCGCTGGTGGCGCCAGTGGCGCGCGGCGAAGTGTGCGCCTTCCAGCGGGCTAAGTGCGCCTCGAGAGCGCTGGTTCATGACCCGGTGCCGCGAAAGCGTATGTTACCCTGCGACGAGCTACAAGGCTTCCCGTCCCTGCGCCGTGGTCCAGAGGCGGGCGCCGCGCGCGAAGCGACTTGATGACGCGACGAGCGAATGAGCGACCCGTGCGTGCCACAGCTCATTACCCTAATCGCCTGCAGGGCCGGTGGCGCTGTCCATAAAGCGGGAGGAAGAAAAAGGTCTTCATTAGATTCTTGTTTCCCGATAGATGGAAAATGAGTTTTCCGTATATTTTATAGCATCAAAAGGCGATTAATACAAATTACGGGATAAGAATATGAGAGTTCTTGTACCCAAAGTATAACATCTGCTTTACGTGAAACTTCCCTACAATATTTTTTTAATGTGAGCACAATGTTATTTAGTTGCATTTAGGTAGCGCCCTTAATAAAAGTCAATATGTATTTATGCAGTAAAGACGTCGAAAATACATATCAAAATATGCCCTGTGTGGGATATATTATTAACACATCACAACACTGTTTCTCATAACTTTTACACAACTACATTCTGTCTGCTGTTTGTACCGTTCAATGAAATTTTGAAAAAAAAATATTAGGTGTAGCAGTTAGAAGTATTAATTTCCATAATGGGATGTCAGCCGCTAAATACAAACAACATAAATGCGCGTTTGTTCACAATTACTAGAATGGCGGTTTCATGGTTTCTCACGCCCTGTTTCACTCGCACTTGTTAGCGAAGCCCTTCTGTGAGAGTTCGCGTTAATTCATCGGCGTTACCGATTTTCGGTATGGTTTCGGCGGCACATAGTAAGATTCATAGGAACGGTCATGATTTTCCTGTTAGAAATCAATCATGATTCAGATAAAGGTAATTGGCATTGGCTACAACGAGCCACGCATGCAAAAATATTTCAAAATTCAAAATTAAAATTATTAAAGTAAATATAAGTAAAGCAAAAGTTTTCAAGCTAAATATGCAGAATAATCAGTAAATTCAAAAATTATTATATTTATTAAGAAGTAAAATATGACAAATACGCACAATAAAATCACATAAAAGTAATTGGAAAATATGTGTTTCTTGCACATACCAAGCGAGTGTACTCTTAACTATAGGGAGGGGAAATATTAATTTGCATACAAATCCGGTCCCTAAATATATGGATTTCATTTTAGGAAGATTTTAAACTAACCACACTCTCAAGAAACACGAGAAATTTCGAAAAAGACACTTACTGGGCAGGGTCAGGTTCATACTAAATGATCCTAGCAAGTCGCCTCGTCAACTGATCTTACGTTGCATTCCAAGGGTTGCATTAAAATGCGTTTTATGAAGTACTTATCATCAATCGCATATTTCTATTTAATACATTTTGAAACAAGGAAAAGTCTCCATGATATTTTCTAAGTAAGAATGTAGAGCAAATAATGTTAACATGGGATGTTAACAAAGGATGCCCTGTAAAACGACTCAGATTATTACCTTATAATATGACCCGTAAGTCACATAAGCAAACAGTATGTAATTATGCATTGTTAATATCATTCCTATCTGAGCAATACAGAGAAACAAAATTGAAGCTATGTACAAAATGACAAAATATTAGTTGTTCTATTGTAAATGAGAGATGCAACCCGGGGTTGTTCAACTAGCGAACCGTGTTGCTATTTATTATGGCCCGAAAGGATTACTAGTCGACAGTAAAATCCCTTGCATACATGTCTGGCAAGAACATTGTGCGACTAGCGCACGCGCCCTGCCGGAGTCAACACCTCCTTAACGTAAAAATAAGTCAAGTTGATATTAAAGATTTTTTTCCAGTAAATTAAAAAAATAAAAATCATCCCAATGTGTTTCACTGCATTACGCATGGCACGGCCTGATGTCACGTACGGTGCAATCCCCGCATCGTTTCACAGCAGCCGAACAAACTGCGAAGATCAACAATACGGGAAGTCAGGTGTGGATCGCCTGAGGTATAAAAATATGGCCCGCAACCACATTAAAGGTTTTAGAGGTAGCCCTTGAGGCCTTGCCGATTCAACACTGTTGTAATCGAATATTTCTAATGGAATATAAAAGAATCTGTAGCGAAACTTATTGTAATGTAAAAAAAATCTACTCAAAAATATTCGCTACATTTATTTTATACACATTTTTGTTTTATATTTAATAATGTAAGTAAAACACTAATCGAAACTTGCATAAATAACTTCATGTAAGATATTCAATGACAACTATTAAAGCAGGTTATGTTTTACAATTTTGTAATGTTACATTCAGGGGGTTTCATAGAATTGAATGTGTGAGGGGGAAAAACAGTACTAATCCAAAATTGGTCATTTTTGTTAATTTTCGTTTTTACAAAAATTAGTGCAGAAGTCTTAGAACTATATGTGGAGACTGAAAACGTTTCAATGTGAGGACAT
Organism: Gryllus longicercus; assembly: GCA_038098605.1. NCBI lineage: Eukaryota > Metazoa > Arthropoda > Insecta > Orthoptera > Gryllidae > Gryllus > Gryllus longicercus. The sequence continues at coordinate 2,360,438 of JAZDUA010000025.1, forward strand.
TTGACTTTAAACCAAGCAGCTTCTTCTCTTTGATGAGTAAAAAAACATCTGCATCAGGCCATGTACTGCTCTTCCACTCAGCATTTCAGATGTCTGGCAACTAGGGCTACTCGCAGAGGATGGTTTACATTTTTTATTTGCCAGCGGTACTCGGCTGTGTAATTTACTTGTTTTGTTACTGATCGAGAGTGTGGCTGTATGAGTGACCGAAAAGTGAGAGGTCAGAGGGAAAAGTATGCGAAGAGCCATTAATTTTCGTTATTTTGTGTTTAAATATTGTGTTCACAGTAAAGTTTGTAAACAAGCATTGACGAGATTAAATGGAATATCACATATTCCGGTTCACTGACTGACAGGAATTTTTTTTTGTCAGGTCTATCTCTAAAAGATGAAAGAGGAAAAACCTCATGCTATCAAGTACGAAAATCTTGTTAAGATAAAAGAACACACAAAATCCTTTCCAACGAAAATTACGCTCTGCTCATCAGATTCTGTGAAGTTTATACAGAGTGAATTGAACGTAAAAAAACAGTCTGTTCACAAAAAATATCGTGAATAGGAAAACGTTTCAATATGTGAGCTTCACTGAAGTTTCAACTTGAAATTTGGACGAAATGTGGACATATTATTTATGTACACTATCACAACAATAAAATTAGGTATTTTTGTGGTATATTTTTTGCGTGGAATTTGGTTGGTAAATATTCGTTGAGATTAAAAAGAGTACTAGTCCACAATTTTGTTTAAATTATAACACTTTGTTAATACAGTTTTATCGCAGTTATTCTCAGAACACATTCGCACTGCTTAGTACAACATTTCTGAAATAAGAAAATTGTTTAAATCCCAACAGTTTTTTGTCATATCTAACCAAAAGTTAAAACTTGAATTATCTCTAAACGAACTTTTTGGACTAATACTGGTTTCACATTCACCCATTCAATTTCAAATCACGTATTTTTGCGAATGCAACCTTTCGTAAGCCATGGGTTTTAATTAGACAAAAGAGATCGATATAGCCCGAATGCGTGGAATTTCGTGGAAGTTCCCTTTGCTTAGGGCTTCACTGCGCGCTCCCGATTGCACTCGGCATTCGCAGTTGCCAGGGATTCCCCTTGCGCAGTGCACAGAGACTGCGACCTCTGTGCGGAGCCCTGGCGAACTTGTTCGTTGGGGACGCTCTGTGGGCAGAGGCGGGGCCGACAACACAGGACGCGTCTCCCTTGACGTAATTAGCGACGCGTGGCTTCCCTCGGTACACATCTGACAGCGTTGGGTGAGCGCGGCGACGGGCGCGGCACGAGAGGGGAGAGAAAATCACGTCCTGCCAGTTCTCGCGGCGGCCGCTAGATGCCTCTCAAAGCGTCACCGTGGTTTGTGAAAATCCGGCGTTGTTTGATTACGAGATGTCGATCAGTCGCCGACACTCCACGTAGGTTTTCGTGGAACATCCAGTTTTAGGTCAATGGAACGCTGTGTGATTTGATTATGAAATCAATAACTGGCTCAGAGAATAACCCGTAATTAATTATACATAAGCATTTGTTGCAATATATTTCTATTAATCGAGCTTTGAATTTCAAATCGAGCTTCCAAACAAATATAAAGGCAGACATCCGGCTAAAGGAATCTCAGTGACGATGTCGTCTACTTTTGACATATTTTATGACTTAATTGGTCGTAATTTTCAATTTAAGTATAAGAAAATCACTATGAACAACACAATCACAAAAGTAATAGAGAAAATCATTACTGATAAATTAAAATATCAATAAATAGACAAATAAGTTTATGAAAGTTGTTGACACATCGCATTTAACAAAAGCAAATTAGTAGTGTTATAAAAGCATTTTCTCAAAGATGGCTCCAAATTTTTTCTTAAACCTTTTCGAACGGATATTGATAACTGCACTCTTTATTATAACGTAAAGTTTATTTTGAGGTATCTTCTGTTAGTTTTTTTCAAAATTACACAAATATGTTTTGAAAGATCTCTCATGTCGTTAATAGACATACTTCCAGCGATTTGTTAACATTATTGCATTTATGAATTAATTTGCTTCAAATACTTTAAATGAAGTATTTCAAAAAGTCAATAGTTTTCTGTGAAAAGGAGCTTCAAACTTCGCATTTCCAGTAGCGCCTAAACGCCATTTTCTTAAAAACGGCTCTATTTTTTCAATGAAAATTGCCATTTAGGACGAGAGTTTACTGTTTTTTAATATTCATAAAATAATATTTCGGTTGTACTAATAGGAAACCGAAAATTGAGAAAATTTAAAAAAAGAAAAATCCGTAATAAATTGGGAGGCATTTCTTTCTGACTGTTCTTTGTACATACGAGAAAAAATTAAAGAAAAATTTTGAATCGTTTTTGTAAAAATATTTGTTTAAAATTGTCTACATTTTAGATATCCGAAAACTACTCATATTTTCGAAAAATTGAACATTACCTTATTTCAATATATCTTTGAAGAACACGTTCGAATAGGAAGCTCTACGTTCAATATTGTTGTTGTAGGAACATGCAGAAACAAAATTGAACTTTCACAATTTTCTAAAAATTAGGGATTCTGAAGAATATGTGTTATGCGCCATTCTTTTGGGCGTCTTTTACGATATTCGAGGGCAAAGTTCAATAAACAAAATTCAAGACATCTTTAAGATGATGAAAATCTCCTCGATGTTTTCTGTTAAATATCCTCAAAAAACAAAATATCTGTTTCAATCTCGCAGGAACTCGAGTTCATTCAGATAGGTCAAAGAAAATCAATTTTGGAAAAAATGACATAATGTCCACACTAAGCGCGTACCAAGAAAATTTAAATTTAATATTTTACCGTCCATTTAATTCTGCATTTAAAAAAATTAAGGTTTAGCTTTGCAGGATAACGCTTCCAAGCTTAAAATTCCAATTAAAATAACTCATTATTGTAGGAAGGTATAAAGTGGCATTTAATTGACGGAAAGAAAATTAAATGTCATGTGAATATGACAGTCACGTTCAAACAATTTTTATTCCAACAACTCTTATGAGCTTTATGATGGGATGTTGTACACATTCGTCATCTAATATAGACAAAACTTTTCTCGTTATTTCATAGTACTACATATTACATTTACTGTGTGTTGTATAATAACTAGCTATCAACTATTTGAAATTGAATTAAGTAATTTCGTTTCCTGCATTATAAATTGAAGATTAACAAACGTAAAATTGAAACATCACTTGAGTAATCTTTTGTTTAACATTTAAATTAATTTGAAACTATTTGCATACAAAGAATGCGCATTTCAACGAAATTAATCCAGAAATTCATTTTATGGGTTAGTGAGGGCTGAAAGTTCCATTATTTTACAAAATGTAAAATGAAAGTGCGTAAAAACAAATAATAATAATAAAAATAATAGTAATAATAATAATAATAATAATAATAATAATAATAATAATAATAATAGGCCGATCAGATGGCCGAGATCGCTAAGGCAGTAGTGCCGGAGTGGTTTCGGACCAGAAGATCGCGGGTTCGGGTCCCGCCTCGGGCATGGGTGTATTTGTGTATGTCTGTATGTGTTGTCCTTTCATCCCCATTATCATCATATCATCATTTCATCTTCCATACCCCCAGGGCTAACAACCGTGGGGGATAAAAATCGGATCCAGCTAAAAATGCTGATCCCCCCCAAAAGTTGTTGCAAGCACCTGCCACCGCGATAATAAATAAAAACTGAGCCACGGTAAATGCAGGATGCTTGCATGCGTGGTCCTAGTTGGCCGATTAACGAAATAATAATAATAATAATAATAATAATAATAATAATAATAATAATAATAATGATAAAACGACAAAAGCTTTCGGCGTTCACAAATAGCTGAAAAATAGCATGATGTTTTAAATGAGAATTATATTATTCAAAATAATTGAGTTATGCTTCCGGGCACGTCTGATCATTGGTATCGTTTGTGTACTGAATTCTGAATCTCATGAAGCGGTGGTTTCCTTCCCAGCTCGATAGCAATCCGGCGCTCTATTCCTCGGCTTGCGAGGAAATTCACTCTACAGGTACCGCCTCCAGTGAGGATACCGCCCCAGTCCGGATAAGCTCTAATCTTCTGACATAGGTGATGGTGTTAAGCACGCAAGAGTGTGTATGTAAGGGGAGAGGTTGATTGAAGGATACGGAAGGGAGATCGCGCGCAGTCTGAGAGAGAGTCTAGAGTACTGCTCCAGCATTCGCGTGATATTGTTCTGAGAAAACATAGAAAACTGCACCCAGTGCCGCCAGCTAGAATTCTCCTCCTACAGACATGTGGCTGAATTCAACCTACCTCTAGAAATAGCTTTGAAAATCAGCTACCGCGGGGACTGAAACCATAGGATCTCCGCTCAGAAATCTGACTCTGGTAAGGCTGACACAGGCAGAGGTAATGCTGGCTCTGAGCTCACTTAGCTTGACTATTCTTCAAAAACGTTATCGTGCATAAGCAGTGTCGACCGATCTCTTGCAGGGCAAAGGATCAGATGTAGCACGGTTCCCTTTCGGATAAGAGTCAGAAAAATATGGTACATGTGTTTGAGGATTCTATGGTGTCAACGTTTTCATATATTTTTTGCAGCCTGTAAGATTCATGCCCTTACTGCAGCCTGGAGTAAAGCGATATCAACTTCTTTTCCCTTCTACACAGTTCTCCGTGTTCTGAATGCATGCAAACGCCTATCTTTATGCAATTATCATTACTTGGTAGTTGTGTGGTCAAGTGACTTAAGCAAGAGGCGCGAACACATCAGAAATGCAGTTTCAAATATGAGAAATACCACTTTGCGAGATCTAGTGTTTGATCCTTTTTAACATCGATAAACGTAGGGACATTTTGAGAAACATTTTATATGGAGATTAATTCAAGAATCAATATTTTTCTGTGTTGATTGCAACACTCACTGATATTTAATTTTAAAATTTCCCGAGTTTGAATAGCCCTCTCTTGATAGCGTTTAAAAAGGAATATCGAAGTTTATAGAAAAGAGTAAACAATACAATACCCTAAGATACATTACCTAAAAGGATAGAAGAGGAAAAAGAGGTTATGGAACAAAAGGCAAACACGGCGTACAAATATTTAAACAAGGACGCAGCTTCGCACTTGCCACTGACAATGCATCTTCCACAAAGAGCTCTTTGCAATTCAGATGCGTCGGTCGAGCGACGGCCTCAGCGCTGTTCACCCGATTTCGCGCCTCGACGAGCGTTCAACGGCGGCTGGCACCCTTCCTGCAATCGAAAAACTCTCTCCAAAAATAGTTGTCTTAATATAGTCTTAATATAGTATAATATAAAATAGTCTTAAAATAGCGCAAGTTTTCCAGTGGGCGTGGGTGTGGAGCAGTGTTTAACAACACAAAATCGAAGACGGCGTCTTGGAATTCCCCGAGAGGTATGGATGTTTCACCATAAGTTTATGCCGAAGTTCCTTTCCACATCACTGCGAAGCCTCAACTACCCATCAGTCATCATTTTTACCCTACCATTTTCATACTCAAAGGGTTCACAAGCAAGGAATCACTGAGATCACCTGTCCAGGAAGAGGGAGAACATAAATCTTTTTCCTGGCTCAGGATCACAAATGAGAGTCAGATCGTTAATAATTCGCATCCACAGACAATGTTTAGAGCTTTATTATTGTATAGCATTATTATACGTTATATCATTATTAAAAACTTTATTATTGTAAATTATGTTATTGAGAAACGTACCATTTACAAATTGAGGGACATCTTAATAAAACAATAGGCTCTATAATAATTATTGTTTATTTTTAAGGAAATTTTTAAATATCCCAACCTGTTTTTACATCACTGTTATTGTTTGCGAAGCCCTAGTGTATCTTGTCTTGTACAAGAAACTCTGACCTGGAGCATGTTGAAAAGCTTTGAAAGTGGCTTAGATATGTTGAGACGTTGGCTGTTGGCGGTCGGCAGTCGCCTTTGTGTAGTGCATTGATTGTGACCAATGCATAGACTCAAAATATTTGAACACTCCTTAATAAATAGAAAATATACGAGGTTTGCCTTTTATATTTCAGAATTAGAGAACAAAAACAAATATTAATCATCGAAAATCACTTTATTGTTTTTCAAAATATTCCCCATAAAGATCTATACACTTCTGCAGGCGTTTGAACCAATTGTCGAAGCACTTTTGCCACTGATTGAAGTATCTCCAAAACATGCATTCTGAATGCAGCAACCGCTTCTTCAGGTGTCGAAAAACGTTGACCTCTCAGTTTGTTTTTAATTACGGGAATAAAAAGAAGTCATTCGGTGTCAAGTCAGGACTATACGGCGGATGACTCATCAAATCGATGTTTCGGGTGCTCAAATATGCAGTTGTTTGAGCCGATGTGTGAGAGCTCGCATTGTCGTGGTGAAGAGTGATCCGTCTTCGGCGGTTGGTTTTCCTGGTTTCTTGGAAGACAGCTGTGATACTGTTGCGACATGTCCAGTTTTTTCGAAAAAAACAGGCGACCATATGTTTGGAAGTGCTTCGTGCGCGAACACCTTTTGTTGGATTTTGCTCATCTTGAAACACTCATACAGTCGACTGCTGTTTACTTTCGGGCTCATACGCGTAATGCCACGATTCATCCCCTGTCACGATGTCATAGACGTGTTTCGAAGCACCGCGATCGTATTGTTTGAGCATTTCTTTCGACCAATCGACACGAGCCCTTTTTTGAGCGATTGACAAATTGTGTGGGATCCAACGCGAACACGTTTTTTTTGACAGTCAAATGTTCATGCAATATTGAATGTACGCTGGTGCCACTAATGCCTAAGGTTGTCTCACTCTCACGATAGGTCACATGACGATATTGCAATATCAGCTCACGCACAGCATCAATGGTTTTCGGAACAACTGATTTTGGACGACCTTCGCGAAATTCGTCTTGGAGTGAACTACGACCACGATTAAATTCACCATATCATCGACAAGCACTGGTCCTTGATGGAGCTTCATCGCCAAAAATTGAATTAAGTTCATACATGCACTGTTGCTGAGTTAATCCACGTCAAAAGTTGTATAAAATAATCGCACGAAAATGTTCACGATTTAATTCCATTTTTGGGCCAAGATGAATCTTTTAAGTTACTGTAAACAACACAAATAGCGCTCGTATGTCGAAACGTATAACCTCAAAACATCCAACTTTACGATAGAGCTGTCAGTTGCCAGATTGCAACACCAAGGTTGCCAAATCCCGAAACATAAAAGGCAACCTTCGTATCAAAATAAATTTGACAAACTAACAGATCTTGTAGGGGAGTCGAAGATGAGTTGTTAATGAAAATGGAAATTGGGAAATTTCAAAAAACGAAGTTACAAGTCTGACATTGTGACACTAATTGGTACGCACATGTATCTTGTCCTGGCAACATATCTCCTGATTACAAAGCAACTCCTCATGTTTGAATTGCTGGCAAACGAAATCTCTTTGACTGCATTAGAACGTGACCGGTCAAACATCTGTGCTTGATGAGTTGCCTAGCCACTAAAGGCAAGTATAACGTTTATTTTTTTATTTAAAATTTACCACATGTTCCCAGGCAAGAATGTTTTCATCTTTGACCGTAGAAGGATGACCGTAGTTTTTCCACAGGCCGTAGAAGTTTTTAATGATTATTTTGAGGCACCTGTAGGAGCTTGAAAAACAATAAGCACAAGAGAATGTTTTCTGAGAGTGAAAGTTGCATCATCTCTTTAATATTCCTTCAATAGAACAATATTTTTACATGTATTACAAATTATGGTTAATTTCTCCACGTTTTACAAGACCTCCGGGACTAGGACCGCCCATATCCACGATTTGTACAGCATTGCATTAGAACCATGTGCATGCGCTGTGGTAGTGATTTTTAGTCTTCTTTTCACAGTCACCTGAGTTTCAGTAATAAGTTAGGAATTGGTCATTGAGTGTGTTGCAGATTCAGAACCATTTGACCACAGACATATTTCCTCACTGAACATTTGCAATTATCAAGTGGCAAACGAATTGGAAAGTGAAATTGCGTAAATTGAGCATTAAATTAGGACTGAGCATTAAATTAGGACTTTTAGTGAAATAATTGCCCTCATGCCTGTCTCGTTGGTTAGCGTGCTCGACCGGGACAAAATAATAACTGTGTGCTTTCCTTACAAATGTCCCAGTATCTATTGCTGTGTGACGATCAAAGTCCACCCTAAGTTTATGAAGACCAAAATATACCGTGGAAGGATGTATTCACGCTAACCTCACAAAACCCTTATCTCAAGGCCGAGAGGCTGAGTCACTGGTGGTCGGCCATGGCCGATAGCGAGCAGTCGAGCCAAAGGACAGGGCAGTAAAATAATTGTTTACATTTACATTAACATTTCTTAAACGTTGTGATGGACTTTTCTGAATTTCCGAATTGCCACATTAATCTTGTTGGGAATAAAGGAGAATTGATCAGTTCTATTAAAATGTTCCAAAAAATATATAATTAAAATAGGAGTTGCAATTTTAATAATGGTACTTAATTTATTACTTAATTAGTACTCTATACTTAGTACTTAATTTTTTAGAAACTTTCTGCTCTTGTCAACTTCGCATCCACCTGAGTACGCACAAATTCAATTGAATTCTGAGAATGTTGAAAATTCTTATCCAAAACCGAAGTTGTGGATATTAACTAACACAATCTAATTTCAAAGCACATTATTTCTCCACGTCGACGATGCAAAGAACGTTTAAAGTACTGCCTTGAGTAATATAAACAATTCACTTTTCTGAAGTTTTCAGAAATAAACTACATCGATGCATACGATATTTTTAAAGTGGCAGCAATATTAAAATCCACAATATTCTGTCCAGAAAGAACTGAATACAAGTTCAAAATTACTTTTTGTATTTCCAAAATTGTAGAAAGATCCGTTTCCTCTAAATAAATAATACAATACCTGTTTCGATGATTTAAGCTTTCAATAAATTTGAGATCGTGTACTTATTCATTAATCATTTTCAGAGCATGGGTCTGATGACAAATTTAGATATCTAAATGTATTACTTTCATAAGAAATTAATACAACTTCTTTAAGTGACTAACTTGGCAACAAGCATTTTCAAACTGTAGAAACACGATAATCAACGTTTCAGGGCATCAATAGATTCAGCATATCACAGTTAAATTTATTCTTCTCATAATAATAATAATAATAATAATAATAATAATAATAATAATAATAATAATGTAAACAAGAATATTGTAAGAGGAGGAAATATCGGCACATATTCGTCTCTGCAAGAGGAAGTCGTACTAGAACTTGTTTAATAAATATTTTAATAAATAATCATTTGTTTAACATTAAAAGTTGACCTATTTTTAATTATTAAAAAAAGAAATTATTAAGAATAAAAAACAATTTTTTGTGCATCTTTCGAGAGCGCATTGCACATTACCTAAGAGGTCCTCCATATGCATTGTAGTTTCCAGGGTTCATGCATTCTAGGGCTAAACAAGTAATATTTAATTTAAATTAACGCACATTATGTTTAATTTCCGAGAACCATGTATAATTCGAGCGAGTACTTTGCACTCAAACACAACGAAATAACGTGGTAAATGGTCTCAAACATTAGTCAATATTAGGCTTTAAAAGATAAATAAGAAAATTGGCATGACTCGCGAAACGGAAAAGATGAAAAATGAATTCCATGCTACCTGAACATTTATCGGCTTCAACGGGAGAGAATCGGCTTCAACGGGAGCCCCGGAAATAAACAGAGTTCCACAATGAAATACAGCCTTCTACACAAAAGGGAATAACGCGCTTGCCTCGACTCAAAGAGAGAGAGAGAGAGAGAGAAAAGCGAAAACTCAATGAAGACTTCTTTTGAGCGGGCAGCGTTATTCACGCAGACTGAGCACTCTTCGAATTGCTCGCCCCTTATTACCTCCCCCGCCGTTGGCAGTATCTAGATACTCACTTATCTCCAAAGACTGTATTACTGGTGGCGTTTTATATTTTTTGCGAACAACTCATCCAGCATGGGTGGATTCTAATATTCAGAAATGATTTAGCACTACCGCCAATCATTGAATTCTACTTGTGATAGCTTTTCCAACGCATCTTTTCGAAATAACTACATGCATCATATCATCACTAGAAGTCAACAAAACTATAGAAATATATGTATTACCTTATAATTCGAAGATAGTCTCAAATTAATATTAACAATGGTAAAGTTCCTACTGAGTGGAAAAAAGCTCTAGTGGTTCCTATTTACAAAGGTAGAAATACGTCATCAGTATCTAACTAAAAACCAATTATAGGTAGCATCGGTAGTATGAAACTTTAGAACAAATTGCCGACTCCTTATGACATACTAAGAGCAATTAGATGCGAGCATTCGAAAGTCCTAACTGTGTCTGATAATGTGTAATAGGAAAAATAATATAATATGATTAATATAACTATTCTAAAATAAATGAACGTTAAAATAAGCCATTCAAACGAAATAATCCATGGCCTGATATTAACTACTATCACTGTCAACAACCTTTACCAATGTCACAAGTCAGATATAGTTCATTTAAATTAAATTGAAGTACAATTATTTTTTACAAAGTTCATTAAACATTACGTACTTGTATTGTAACCTCTTATTACAACACTCGATTGGATATAAAACTCGGTTTAAAGGCCTAGTTTGATAATACTTCACTCTAGAATTGTAATAAGATGCTTTACGACACTTACAGTATATCGAAAATTGGATTTTTCTCTCTACTACTCTTCAAAATCGGTGCAGTTTACCGGGAGACGTGTCTCAGGGCATCTACTGATGTCAATGCAGTGCCTCTGACCGGCAGGTCCAAGGTTTGAGTCCCGACGGTGGCAGGATTTTCGACACTAAGTATACAGATAGATCGAATTAAGCCATTGTCCGGAGGAGAAATCTAGCGACCGACTGCTCTGAACGAAAGCTTCCCGTGGTCTCTCCGATCAACACGAGGCGAATGCAGGAGCAGTACCCTAACAAACGGACGATTGCGCGATCTTTCCTTCCTTATCCTTCTCCTATCCTCACCCCTCGTTTACACTCTCTTACACTAACATGCACTACACTACACACGTGCCGGGAGACCGGTCAGAAGCTTTGAGTTTGTCCCGGCTGGTGGGAGATACCTGGTTGAGGGGAAACCCCGTTAGTCGACGGTAGGTCGGCGTCAGATTTCACTATCCAGTTAGGAAAGATCATCGCCACTTCCCGAGGAGAAAACACACACTATATTTATGGGAGCAGTTGGTGTTTCCGGACTCACTATCATTCAATCACTTGACGCCTTTCATTTAAGTACCACACGTACGAGACTAATGTCCTCAGAAGTTGGTGAGCCTGGACTCACTACCATTCAATTACTCGACGCCGTTCATTTAAGTTGATTAAAAACTTAATCGTTTTATTTGTTTTCTCCTTCAATGTACACTCAATATTGACCTACCTCCCTGTGGGCCCATCCCACAGGCCATGCAGGTACCCCCGCCTGAGGCAGCTGCGATCATTTCTCCGTCGCCCGTTGTCGGGCTCGTCCTTTGGTCAAGCGGGCGCGCGCCAATCGGAGGCTTGCAAACAAACGAACACGTCACGTCACGCCGCGCCGTGACGCGCGGACAATCCGGCGGCCGGGCGAAAGGTCGCGCGTATTAATTGCTCAGATCTGCTTTCGGTCGACCGGGCCGCTTTGCACCTCGCTTTGCGAACGCGCACAACGCGACGCGAGCGCTTGACAATGGGCGTGGCGCTTACGAGAGGCTTCGACGATCGTGTTTTTTTTCTTTTTCAATACGTTCGTCGTTTTGCTTCTCAATTGAAACGGGAAGTAGAGTTTTAATCACAGAACCACGCCAATCACGTCCTACAGTTGATCAGACACGGTGAAATAAGTTTAACAGTCAATATTTTTATTTGCCATTTCATATGAATTGTCCACGATACCTTTTACTTCTCACTTTACAACGTAGTACGTACGAGTAGTAGTAAAGATAGATTTTCAATGGTGCCATGGAAATCGACGTTTTCGGACTGAAAAACTATTAGTGACTTCTCTTGAATACGAAAAAGTGAATAAATCTTGTACCAATATGTAGTAAATTACTTCTAACATGACGTCTAGTAAAGCCACGTTTTGATACCGAAAAATTGCTTGGCTTCAATCGACCGTTTGCCCGTTTGCCCTTCCGTCCGTCCGTCTGTCTGCCTGCCTGGTTTCCCGTCTGTCTGCTTGTCTGTTGCGATTTTTGACGTGTGCAGTCACTAAAACGCTGTAGCAAAGTAATGTCACTTTTGGAAGAGCTTCAACGTGTAGAACCAAGAAAATGATTCATTAAATAATCAGTTATGAACGTGAATATCAATCTTTGAAATTTGTAATATAGACCTAGGAAATCCAGTAAATACTGACAAATTATGGCTATTACGCAGATCATAGATAAAAAAGAACAATTTTCAACAAATAGCTGAAGTTAGAGTTTCTGAGATAAAACAATTGTCTTCTATTGATAGAATTACTTATTGGCCCCAGAAGATGTGTACATATGCAGTCCAGAGAAGACAAAACAGCCGAATTATCTTTTTACACACAATACAATTTGGACGTTTTCGGAATGGACGGTTTTTGACTGGAAGTTGTCTCCTTTAAAAATGAAAGAGTAAACAACACTAAACGCTCTCTTTTAATGTAAAGCTCTAGCGCATTCACAGCGAGGAAAATGAGAGAGAATTTACTTCACAGTTCACTCGTCGCTGAAATTTCTGAAATGCGAAGCTATTATGTTTATGTAGAAGGCTGTAGTACGTTGCATTTCCTGCAAACAGTTTATCTTCAAAGAGACAGAAAGAGTGTTGCTTACGTGGAAGCGTTAGTAGTAATTGTGTCAGCCGGAATTCTATGGATGATATTCTATCCTATTTCTATTCTACCCGGACGGTCGAGCAATCGAGTTGTTAGAAGAATAACCGGAAGAAACAGTGGAAGCAATAAATGAACTTCTGGAACTGTAACCCAACGCTTTCTTCGACTGTTTTATCTTGTGGTATTTCATTGTTTATTTTCTCATTTGTCAACGTGAAGATTAACATAAAGGTTTCATATTTCCTTAATATTAATAATATAAGTGTTTTTCACTTAAAAATGATATGAAAATATTCACTGAGAATTTAACAGGAAACGTATTTGACTAAAAGAAAAACAGTTGCACGTAGCGTTAATTACATGACATTATTTGAGAGTTTTGCTTCATATGTTCATAATTGTTTCATTCCAATTTCTGATAGGCAGCTGAGGTTCATTGAAATTTGAATGAATTCTTTCTTACAATAACTCAGCTTACGAGCGAGTCACATTAAATTAGTTCCAGACATTTATTGAATCGCGTGCTCCGGAAAAAGTCCCTTTGCAAACCTGAGTTAATGTTGGAATAGTTCATGAATAATGGTAGTTTAACTTTATAATTCTAATAAACGGTAATTAGTATATTCAAATCATTCTATATCTTTATTGTTCACTTTCTTGAAATTGATTATTTCTTTAAAATCGAGTTTGTTTTATTAAAAAATATAAAATAATTTTTTTTCACACGTTTGACTTCTGGGACAACCCGTCACATTCCTTTCTGGGGCGTCATTATTGTGTATGTGAGCCTCATTTCGTACTTCATTTAATAATTCTCTCTCTAAACGGTTCTGGTTCACTCCCCTCATTCTGGAGCACCATATAAAGGGCCCGCTTGCGCAAGGCCACTGGTTGCAGTCCCCAGCCGCACCCCCGAGTGATTTGTAACGCGCATAAATGTCCGCACGGCCTCGCAGTGCACAGGCTCCCTCGTTTGTCCGCCCCGCGATGATACATGGGCGCGGGAACGTCGGGTGCAGGGGGCAGCAATATCGCTGTGGAGGTGGTGTGCACCACGGTCCAGCAAAATTCGGAGAAGAGGATGCCAAACTGAAGAGCCACAGGCGGCAAGGGGATACGAGGACGTGATTCCCGAATACCGACGTTGAAAAGAAATTAGTTGGCGAAGTTAAGGGCAAACACACTCGTAAAATAGAATTCTATGTTACAGAAGAGTAGTTCAAGACGGAGCGTCACCTTTGTATTATGTTCTGACAAATCCCGAATTATCGAAGTTTCTTCTCAACAAAAAGATAATTTCGCTGTCTCAAAAAATGTATTGCTTAACCCTTTGGTCTCCAGGCACTCCCTAATATTAAATTCAACCACGACCTAACCTTCCCTTTCTCAAACTGAATGTACAGATTTGCCTGTTTTAAGAAGATGAGGTCAGAGAAAGAAAAAATCCCAAAGAGTTGTTATTATAAAATAAATGATTTAGTTTTGATGTACCATATTAATAAAAATATCAAGAATCTTACAAATTCTGTAACATTAAGTCCGAAAAGGCTGTTTATTTACATACATTACAATAATTGTTTTTACAGGTAACAAATATTTGCACCCTTCAAAACAAACATCGCGATGCTGATTATACAATAACTCAGCATCAAATAAAAAAGTTGCATTCCTTTTAAATTATACTAGTTTTCGAAAAACGTATCAATGAAATAGAGGTAGATAATATCGAATATACAAATACGGTCATAAGGACAACAAAATACCATTATTTGTAAAGAGCACTTAATTTCATAAACTAGAAGACTTAAATCAAAATTATTCGAAATATTTATGACTTCACAATTCGTATTGAATGCAAAAGGTGCGTAGCAGAGGAGAACAACGGGAGACAAGTATGTGAAGCGGAGAGCCCGCAAGTTCACGTGGAGGATTGAGATAATGTAACGGACTGACGGGACATCGAGATGGCGAAGGGAACAGACAACTGGGATAGAGAAGGATACGGTCACAACGATTATGTGTACGACTGACCGGATAACGACTAGTGCGGCTGCAGGAAGGCGCCGAAGGATGAGTGGCAGGTGGCGACGTGAGGGAGGAGGCGGACCTTTTGCGGAGGTCGGAAACGCGCATTGTGCCTAACGCAATTGGGACGTCGGCTGACGAGATAATTTCTCCTCGCGTTGCTTAATTAGCCAGACGCGCGCGATAGCGACTGTCAGAACAAGCGAGCAGCAGACGGCGGGAGCGGCGAGGTCGGCGAGAATGAAGGCATTGGCAATGCAAATGGGGCGCCTGGAGACAGCGATAGAAACCTACGAGATAATAGGACAAAACATCACGTGTCAGAGAGAATAGCTCATGTAACGGAGCTAATGTGTCGGTAGATTGAACAGGTTACCAAGTAAATGTATGTAGAACGAAAAACATTCTTGGAAGGAGGAGAACAAGAAAACAAATAAAAAGAAACGCTCCAGAAGAAAAGAGGGGGCGTAGTGAGAAAAAGGAAAGGGAACGGTGGAGGAATAGAATAATGTAAAGAATAAAATAAAGTAGAGAGAAGACAAAGTGTGAACACGAAGGACTCAATACTTAACTATACGTAAAGGCTGATGGAATGGCTGATCAATATATTTGGTTTTTGGAGCGTTTTGGAGAAATATTAGAAGCCAGTGAAAATCAGGACTGACATAAGTATGATTCGCATTTATTCAGAATACAGAACTGCAATGTATGTTATAAATTTCATCGGATAAGCCAAAATTTCCAAATTTTTATAGGGGTTTTGAAAAGGAAAATACGAGGAGAATAAATAAATGTTAATATTAAAAACATTTATTTTTGTATATGAATTACAATTCAATAAAAAAGCGCCGCGTTCGGTGGTCAAAAAGGAGAATTTCCAAGGTAATTCGAACTTGAACAGAGATCGTCGTACGAAGCACGGAAACGAACTGAATTGCCAGTAGTAACTGCCTCAACACGAAGGCAATATTCAACCAGCAAAGTTTGTCAGAATACTCAAGTCTGATGAAAATACTTGGGAAAGAACTACAACAAAACACTCGAGGTGGCTATAAGAAACCGACAGTAAGAGACGAACGCAATACATACTCTTCCATTATTTAAGGGTATCAGCAGAAAACGCAGAACAAGCCAGGGTCCTAACGATAGAAGTGCATGTTGACACATTGCCGGCCAAATTACTTAAAATTAGGCGCCTTGTTTTTTTTTAACAGAGCGTTTGATGTTTTTTGAAGGTGTTTCAGAGGAAAGCATTATACATTTTAAACTTGGCGCCTCGGAGTTTAATTTTCCCCAAAAAGCCGCGCGAATTTCTTCTCTGTTGATCAAACATTCATTTCTTCGTACAAAGTTCCTTGAAGTCGATTGTCTAACTTCTTTCTATTAGTTCGGCGCGTCACCAAAAGATCGCACCAGCTCCTGGGCAACTCCCACGTAAAATTGGCTTTGTCGAAATGCTAGGAATTTTCTATCGCAGACGCCTGCACGCATTGTCACCACAAGCTAATGCGGAAAGCTGAGTGAAAGCGTCTTGAACGTCTTCAAGGTTCAATCCAGAGTGTGCCAGGCACTGGATGTAGTAGAAACACGAAGTAAAAGTCAAAAAATTCGTAAGGAAAGGTTTAATTTCGTTTCGAGAGGTAACTGTGGCAATACATAACATTCTTCAATACTCGTTAATTCTTTCTCCAAGTAACAATCTTTGCCAATTGTGTGTCGTCTCTTTTCCAGAACACTCTTGTCAGACAAAAACTACTGAGATAGAAGAGGCGATGTTCCGTTGCAGTTTCCATCAAAATGCTCTCCCAACTTTTCTTCGACTATTTCGCCGCCTGAACAGTGCCGAAAGGGTAAGCATTGTTGGGGTAGTACGCACCTATGCCGAATCGATATGCATAACATCTGTCCCTGAGAGGGGTCACATCGCAAGATGAAAGCTGACCAAGATTTACCAGATTTGTTAACGTCTCTCACTGTGCCGCGTCATTATTCCTCCTCTACACCTATGAGCATCGGACACTGCTGAGTCAAAGCCAAGAGTCCACCCAATTGTTGTACTGAGAATCCGAAGATCCGCTGCAAGCACGAATGCTCATGATGCGAGTACCTCCGGAAATCTGGACTCTTGGGCAAGATATTTCAATTCCCCGCCAGGACTTTTGTATGTGGGAACACAACACAAAGCATTGGTACCAATTCCACCCGCAGGGATCAAAACTGTTAGAAATAATTGGCATACAGAGCTGAAAGGGGAAGTGAAAAGCTGATTTATGAAGCTAAAAAACACATATTCATTTGTATTAAGTACTCTGGGCAAATTGATTAAAGTCCCGCGAAAAAACTTATTTCCTTCACTTCAATTGCGATTTTCAAGATAAAAAATGCTGGTCTCTTGAGGGCACTTTTGTCTACCTCATTCTGCTACTCCTTTTTGAAAGAAACCGAAACAATTATAGACAAGCTGCTCCCATTTAAGGTCAGACGCGCGTTCGTCTCTAGCAGCTCCTGGCGCCGGATCCAGCCAGCGCTGCAGCGGGTCGGGGGCTGTGGGAACGGCGAGGCTGCGGTTACCAAGGAGCGGGAGGGGCTGAGACCCGCGGAGGCGTCTGACAGTTGGCGCTGCCTTCGTCACCGCCCACGCGCCCGCCCGCCCGCGCAGCCGGAGGCGCCGCTTCCGTCGCCCCCGCCCTCGGCCCCGCCCCCGCGGTAACGATTTCGCCCCTCCGACGACAGTGGGCCCGCACGACACATACGAGCAGAGCGGGCGTGTTAAGTGCACAACTGCACCGTTTGGGTTTCAATTTTTCTTATTCAGTTACTGTTGGTCTCTGATTCAATAGTTGTATATTACAAAAACATACCGCTTTTTGCTTAGAAAAGGTTAATCAATTTTTTTTATTTTCATCTTTATCTATCTGTATTAATCTATTTGCATTTCTTTAACAACTATTGCTATTATTTGATTACATATTGGTACATTTAGAAAGGGTTTTTGCTTAGAAAGAAGTTTTTGCTTAGAGTTTCTTAATTAACCAAATTTTGATATTTAAACGAAGGGTCGCGGATCCTCGGTGAGTTATCATTTGCTGTTAATGCGCCGTTTTGTAGCCTAAATAATGAATTTTAATAAGTTACCATTCATAGACCGCTTTCCTGCCGAAATTTGTTAATCACTCCCTTTTATTGTGCAAGTTGCAATCGATCTATCAAAAGAAGTAGAAATTTATTCGTCTAGGGCAAGGAAGCATGTGAGTGTGTGATTATAATGCGCGAAGTGAGATAATTTCTAAAATTGAATATATCTAAATGGAAAGCTTAATATATGGACAAAACCTCAATGGTTTGAAACACGTGTCCCTTAACAAAAAAATCAAAGTTTACAATGACTTGTGTGTGATGCATTAAGTTGTTAAGTTGGATTGTAGGAGATCAATATAACATACATCTACAAATCATGGTAAATATAATACATTTTAAATTACGTGTTCAACTCGGGGTTTACAGTGGATACTATTAATATTGTTTCAGAATTTGTAAACCTCCCTCCTTTAGTTAGTCTTGCAGAATTACTGAATGGCATTAAAAAGCAATATTTTCATAGATTTATATTTTCCTTAAGTGCGTATGTAGGAATTTTTTCTTGTAACGTTTCTACGGTTCTTTTGTTTGCGCAATGAAATCGCATGTTTCGAGCCAGTGAATTCTTGCCTTATTGTTTGTGACGCGAAACAATGTATAAAATCGTGCGAAGAAAGAGAGTGTCATTTGATAAAACAGCATGTGTGGCGATGGTGATGTTGAGAGAGGTTTAGCTTGGTACAACGTTTTTCGATCCGATAATTGGCAATAGTGTATACTGTAACACCACCGGTCATCTGAACAATGCGCGGTTAGCGGCCCGGTTGTAGCTCAGTCGGTGACGGAAGGAATTGTTAATCAGATTCATTGGACATTCGAAATAAACACTTTGATTACTGGTGAAAAAACTACTTTTATTCCTGGGCAAAACTGCACCAGGGAAGTTACATTTATAAAATAAAAGAAAGAAGAGATTGAATGAAAGAGAAAAAAATAAAAATTAAAACTAATAGGAAAGCTTACATCTAGAACAGAGTACAAAGTCATTACAACTAAAATTACAATAATAAAAAAATGATCATTCGATGTGCCTTGGCGCGGCACCGCGTTGACAAAATTCTACAGAGGTGAATAGCCCCCAGATACATTGCCTGGCAGCTTCTTGTCAAAAGGGCGGGCGCGGCGAAGCTTGTGGGGGCGGCGCGGCCTTCACTGGAATGCAGCCGGGTTTAGTACCCTCTCGAGTGGGCGCAGCTGCTCACGTCTGCGGCAGGGGGCGGCTGTCTGGTGACGTCAGCAAGGGAGCGGCTGGCGTCTGGCGGCGCCTAACGGCGTCTGGCGGTGTCTTCGGTAGAACTCGTAGGTAGCCGGGATTATTGCTCTCGATCTCAGGAGCGGAGCACACAACCATGTGTTTCTCCGATTCTCATGAGAATTGTCCTCAGGCACAACTCCCGAAAGTTGAGAAATCCTTCAGAGGCACACTCGCCTCTCTCCGCGACTGGTTCCCACCCCAGAGAATTTTCTCTACCCACTGTTCTCAGCCCCTTGCTCTTAGCCCACTGAAATTTTGTAAGTCGAAAACGCATGAAGTAAACTTTTACCCCCCCTTTTTCTTAATGTGCTCCTGCTCCCTACAATGGTCGCGTCGCTATTGGCTAAAGGTGGTGGCGTTGTACACTATATTTGGCCAATAGCGACGGGGGGAGCAAAGGAATTTTCCACTCTGTGTTTCTGTCAGAAGACAGTGTCCCATTGTTCCGTCTCGAAAATAGGCCATGTCTGTGAAGGGGGGCCCCGGGCAACAGAATTATCGTTTTGGGTTTCCCCGTTAATGACGACAGGCGTTCCAAAGATTTTCCAGATGTGGCTGCGTCTGGGCGCTTTTCAATTAACCTTATGACACCGGCCCTCATAAAAATCCGAAATGGGTTAGGGGACCGTGGCTGTTGCAAGAAGGGGGGCTGCGCGCGTGACGCCATATGTTTTTTCTCTCAGTAAAAATTCTTTTGGTCTGGTTTACTTTATTTAATTTGTCGGAAGAATTCTGTACCGCTACAATACTTCATGAACTAAAACCAATCCACCCTCGTACACAAAATACTATTATGCAACGTCTGTGCGATTATACTGTAAGATTATCACTAGCTGGTAACATACTTTCAGAATGGATGATTTGTAATTCACCAAAATATATTAATTGTGTATCTCTCTTATCAAAAACACTCTACAGCCTAAGTACAATATTTCACATACTTAGGACATTACTGCAACCGTTGTTGATACAGTCTACTCGATTTTACAAAGCTAGCATAGTGTGTGCTACATGTAACTTACTTCAGATATATGATAAATATCTACAAATATCAAAATCCTCAACACGTCAAAACTTAAAAATGAAAAGCAACAATCGAAATTCGCCTCAATATCGAAACATTGAACGCAATTCGACTCAAAACGAATGTCAAATATTATGGAGCACCGAACATAGAGCTCCAGAACGCAACCCGTCAGTCAACTTCCGTTCGCATGTTCCAAGGACGAACACAATATCTACCACAGGGAGTGTAAAATTAAAATATGTGAGAAACCTTAACACAGTGAAATTTATGATTGTTAAATGAGCATACTACGGTGTACGAGAGTCTGGCTAATTTTTATGCTCTCCGAATTTTTCATTCACTCTCTTTCAGTATTCTATTTAATCCAAATTATTTCTCTTTCTTATAAGTATTTCAGGAAACAATTTATCTTGATAGCTGATCTCGAAATATCATAGGATAGTTTATTTATTTATTTTCAATTTAACGGACAATATGTTCAAATGATTACAAAATTAACAAGTAAATAATTACAACTCAATAAATACTACTACAATAATACTACTGATTATTCCACTCGTTAAATTAAAACCAACAGTGTTTAACTATAAATACAAAATGCTCCAATCAGGTTGGTGTATTTCAAAAAGTTTATCGCTTTTTCTACCCGACTCTTCTTAACGCTTCTACCTACTGGTCAATCATGAACTGTGACTCATCTTAGGAGGCGTTTACATCGATCGCTATATCGTGTCCAATAAACAATAGCGTATGTACTATAACATAACCTCTAATTTTAACATATGCTTTCAGTTATTTTCAATATTTGGTGCATTTTCCAATTCCTCGCTTCTCGAGTAGGAAATTTATCAATAATGATTAATTCTAACTAGCGATTTTGGCAGGTATTTGATGTTTCATGTAAAGTGTTTCATATTTTACACCCAAAAGTGTAAAATAAGTTAAAAAAAACATCATAAAAATTATCCCATTTTAAAGTGACCTCTAACAGAGTTCGAATTTGATAGTTTTCTTCATGTTCACTTTTCAATGCTTGAAAATGAATACAGGCGAGTGTTCCAATACTTAATAAATTTCATTAAGCCAAGAATGCCTGCAATTAAAAAAAACAACAACAGTGACTGACATGAATCTCTTAATTACCACAAGCGTTTTTTATTACCATTGTTGGTGAAGATGTATGTTAAAGAAATGTTAACGCTGTATTTTAATTTTATACATCATTCACTGAAGACGTACACGAAACTTTTGCATTATACAAATACTTATAGTGCTAATGTTAGAATTCAAACTTACAGTGAACGATTAGCATAATAAACGAGTTGCATACGCAATTTTTATTATCATCATTATATAATATATAAAAGACAATGGTTGTTCGTTTCTTTGTATGTTGGTTCATACTTAATGAGTTGTTCATCCGATTGCGATAAAATTTTGTCAATATATTGCTGGCACTTCCAGGAAGAATACAGATATACGATGGGAATGCTTGCGCACATACACGCGCGTTGATGATGATTTTACGCTGACTCAAGCTCTACGTAACGGCGCTTGACGTAACCCGTTGCACACTGAAGTACGATTATAAAGGCGACTTCATTACATATTCTTCCCCTGCGATTGTGAAATTTCTCCCGAGAGAGCCAGCTTCAGGGAGAGACAGAGACGCAGAAAGAGAGAAACAAACAGAAACAGAGTCAGAGAAAGAGATACAGAGAGATGGAAGTACACTCGCGAGAAAGTCTTTCGTCTATTGAATTTAGCGTAGCGCAGCTATTAACAATCACGAGACCAGTAGCATGTGAAGTGTAATACATTGCAATAGCGAATCATTGCCGAGTTCATTAGTAATTTATAAAAAGGACGAACACAACGAGCCGAGAGAACAGGCGGGGAGGGCGAGCGAGGACGGTGGGAGGGGATGATGGGCGAGGATGACGGGAGTGGGTAGAATGGGCTACGCCATAAAACGACATGCGATCCATGAAACGGCTTTTTATCAATGATATCTTGTAAAGGAAATAACAGTTCACAATGCTAATACAAAAAATATTTATTAATACTGAAATTCTACACAAAGTTAACGATTTCTAGCATTTCATAGTATTTTTTTTATTTTTGAGACATATCTAATGATTCCTTATTCTAATACATCCAATCTAATACCTTTAAATATGTGATGATGCCATTGTTATAAGCATAACACTCCATGGAAATATTGAAATAAAACATTTTTAATAAACAGTAACGAGCAGGTCAAGATGGCCAAGATCTTAAGGGCAGTCGTGCCGTAGCGATCTCGGACCACAAGATCGCGGGTTCGAGTCCCGCATCTGGCAAACGTGTATTTGTGATTGTCAACATGGGTATGCCGCCCTTTCATGTTTCGCTATCATCATCATTATCATCAACCCATCACCCATACCCTCAGGGCTAACAACCCTGGGGGGATAAAAATCGGGATTCAGCTAAAATGCTGATCCCTCCCCAGATAAAGGTACTTGCGTGATACTCGCGTGGGTCCAAGTTGGCCTATACGCGAAAAAACAACAACAAAAAACAAACAACGACACAAATTTGTCGCTTCACACTTTTGTAAATTAGTTCCTATATCTCGATCTTTTATCAAATTTATTTATTCATTTACTTATTTATGAATTTATATTAACGCTTCAGCGCATTATGTTTTCTTTACTTATGTATTTACCTATTTACTTATTAGTCAACGCTCGTTTCGTTGGCTCTCAGCCTCTTTCGGCCCACTGCGGGCCAGTGTGCGCCTGCACCGGCGCCGCTGGGTGAATCTCGCCGGGCGGCCGCCGAGGAGGAGGAGAACTCGATCTCGGGGGGAAATGGCCGCGCGAGCTGTGATTCCAGCGCGCGGAGCCGCGACGCGGCTGCTAACGAGCGCGAGTCCGCGCAGCGAATGGGGAAGGAAGCTCCTCGGAAGCTGAAGACTCATGTAACGACTTCATGTTCATGTTCTTTCACATATGCGTTTTATAGCTTGGGAAAATACATGTACTGAAATAATTAGTTCTTTTATCATATTATTCATTTACGGAGGAGGCGAATTGACTATCAGTGAAAATTAGGTAAAGCAGGGGCGTATTCGGAGATGAATTTTGGGAGGGGAAATCCAAAATGTTTGAGTCGATTACAGATTTTGTAAAATGTCGTAGGCCACACTAGCTCATGATACAATTTGATTTTATTCCTTAATGATTTCCGAAAATGTGTTGCAAAGCTTGAAAGTTTCATTACAAGTTGAAATTAATAGTTACTGAAACATTTTAGTGTGTGTGTGGGGGGGGATTTCCCTCATATGTCTCCCCGTGGATCCGCGCCTGGGTAAAGCAAGGTTTAGACGTAATGTTGTTGAGAATCAAGCATCAAGAAGACAATAACTTCAGCAATTATTTGCATAAGATGATTGTCTGCAGTGATTTCATTTACTGCTAGTAAAATTTTACCTCTTTCAGTTGTTGAAGATTTAAAAGAAAATGAAAAAATATAAACCAGCTTGCTGTCCAAAAAATATTGAGTGAAAACGGAGAGAGATCTGAATTGGCGAATATTTACATGTCGAAAACGATAGATTATGATTTTCACTCCAAATTTGAAACTTGTGTACTATGTAGATGTATGTAGTGTAGTATTCACTTTTTTTATTATCTACTTACTTTCGTTTTTGGTGATTCCGATTTTGTTTGATGATAATTGATTACGTTCCTATATAAGCACTTTAACTTAAGAAACCTACGTGTTACATCAGCATTACAGTTTACGAGAAACATTTAATATATTAAACATTTTTTTGTATTTGTATCGCATTATGCTCTATACGCTGAAATATGAGGACAATACGTACTCCTCGTGCATACAACTCTCTCATACTACTGTAGAAAGTCATTTTTTGAAAAACGTTTATTATTAAACGTCATATTATTAAAAGTAATATTTCTTACAGTTAACAGGAAGACTATAAGTAACTTGCACATATTCATTTTCATTGAAAATAATCTTAACAAGTAACCAAAATAATTCTTAAGCACTTTATTCGAGATGCAAGTCACGACGAGGACACACCGTTCTCCACCATTTCACAGCACGCACCCAACCGAGACGATAGACTGAAGGTTTTCGGCTGCCCGGGTGTCATTACGACCACCCTATCATGATATTCTCGGCACGGCTGGATGGTGGGCGCTCAGGTTTATATTATTATTTATATACTATCAGGTTTATAACTCGAGCGCCCGCCATCGTGGCGCACTCCAGCCCAGGAGGAGACCGTGATGATGGTCGGTTCCCCCGACGCGGCGTCACTCGGATAGTCCAGAGCCTTCACATGACTTAGGCCGCGGAAGCACACGATTGCAAGGAAGCGACAGCCTGTTCATAAGAAACCCGAGGAGCAGGAGGGCGATGGGGAATCGGCGCATCTTTCGCATAAAAGGCGCCAGAACGCGCAGCTAAAGTCTCGGGAGATGCCATCGGATTATTAAGACAAGTCGGGGAAACTTCTGACAAGAGCCTTCCCTTGAGGCGAGGGCGATAGGGGAAAGAAACGTGAAGGGGAGATACGTTTAGAGAGATTAAATGAACACTTCTGAAAACTAATGAAACAAACATGTGGCAAGTTGGCTGAAAGCTGGGAAACGGAGATGGAATGAAAGCTGGAGAAACGCAGGATGTAGGGAGAAAAGGCGTGTGGAGGGGATAAATGATAGTGCGAAGCAAAGCGATGCCACCAAATACAGATTGGGGATTGCATAATGAAACTGACGAGAAGAGAAGCAGCTTGAAAATGGAACAAATGAAGATGGATGGAGGAAAATATAGCTGTAAAGCAAGAGGAAATAAGATACGTAAATGGAAGTGATATTGCACAGAGAACAAGGTAAAAAACGTAGATAATGAAATAAATCAATAACCTACGAAAGAAATAATGAGTAACTTGATTTATTACTGTGATTGGATTCTGGAGCATTATAGGAGCAAAGAAAAAAGCCCTGTAGCAAAAGGAATTGTGAATCACTACTTATTACTGAACATTTTTTATCGCTTAAGACCTCACCATGGCATTGAATGTTATTTATTATTGAATTTTCTGGAAGATCATACATAAATTTTTATAAATTATAATGATGATTAAAAGAGCGACAAGTCCTCTCTCATGATTCGATTGATACGACAACAACGGAGGTACGTTAAGCTTCATTCATGACTCCAAGAAGAAAATGTTTCGTTGATGTTGCTAAATGGGTTGACGATTCCGCGAAAAGAAATTAATTGCACACCAAACTCTAAAATAAAATGAATTTGTAGATGGAACGTAATGAAAACATTCTTTGCGCGCAGCTGATCGAGTACTTCGTGAAAAATGAAATTTCAAGTTATTAGTATTATACTTTTCTATAGAGTTATTTTGTTTAATCAACAGTAGGTAATACGATTAATTGCAATTACTAGGCAATGAATTATTTTATACGATTAATCAACACAAATAAATTGATTTGTATTTACGTAATTCATATATACATCAATTAAAATGAACGATTATACATTCGGGTATTTCAATTAAAGTTTAAATTTTTAAAACTAAATTTTATATTTAGTTTTTTTTAAATGCTGACATTTCGCCACAAAAGCAATCTCTTCATAAGCACCACTAACAATACATAAAATGCGGCGCATTCGATGGTGGCTTTGAGATGTCTCAAAGGTGATGATTGGCTCATTGATTATAAGATTTTAAATCTACAAATCATTAGCTTCCCAGTCGCTTAGATCCCTGTTGTCGAACAAAACAATGATTGTCACAGATATTTTTGTTTTCCGGGTTAATTCACGTGGTGACACCAGCATGGATTATTATCTAAAATTGGTATCACTGTTTACGAAGATGTAAAACAAACGCATTCAACTGAACCATCATACATTGATGTGCTTGTGCGAACAAAAAAACTCGAAAGTTGGCAGCGTTAACTACTCTTGCATGCCGTGGGCACACTTTGACATCATATTGGTTTTCTATTTGTCAATGTCGAAGAACGGAAGAATAGTGACAAGCTCGCAATTTGCCGCGCGGCATTTCGAGCTCGTGAAGGGCGGCTGCAATGTCATTACAAGGGGCGCGGATTTTAATGAAATGTTCTTTTTTTCTTTTTACTTCAGAACAGTGTTGTTTAGTTTAGAAGTTCATTTTGTGTTATGGCGAACCGAAATGGTCCATTTTTATTTGTAATTTTTTTTGCATTTTTCGCAGATTTCATCGACTTTAATATTATTTTAAAGGTTCTTGCTTCAAATAACATTTACGAAGTAAAACAAATGTTCACCACAGCATTCCCGAGTAGCCTATTCGATTTCTTTGCTTATATACTGTAATGACAGCCGTTCTGAGTACTATGTAATTTAAGGTTGCATTGACGTTTATCAGCGCCATTGTCAGTTTCACCGATTTCGCAATAAATAAAGACAGAGATTCTCGTTTAAAGAATAGTCCAAATCCAAAGTTTGCAAGCTGAGTTCACTTGAAAAAAAGGAAGAAGCCTCGATTACATCAGTAACATATCCAACAGATTAAGTAGTTCATTTGAAGTGGTTATGATCTATTTTTTACGTAATTTTTAGGGCATTTTTGAAGTATTTCAAGAGCATTTTATTGATCATTTTTGGCAATGTTTTAGGTCATCAAACTCCTCCGCCTCATTAGCATAGTATTTCGCCGCCATGAATTGGAGCTCGTACCAATAGGAGCGTTTGTTTCCTAGTGGACATTCTCTCACAGAAGACGGGGCTGCACAAACCCTCAGAGAATGACGATTTGCGTCGTGAAAAGTATGGATTTTTCACATTTTTTTCAGTAACTTGCAGTGCGTGACGGCAGCTAATTTGTTCACAGTAGGGTCTGCATCAGGCATATCAAGGTCGTGCGCAAGGTAACAAGCTTACTAGAGATTGCGGGCACTGCCTCCTGAGAACTTGGCGCTAGATTTAAAAGCAAGGGTTACACAAATCTTTCTGGAGTGGCGGTACATGACTGAAGATCCGGTCCATGACGGTCTTTACGAAGCCAGTTCACAGTTATTGTCCCAAATTTAAGAACCCTAATTCCCATTTACTCTTTAAAGCAAAGAAATATCCATTATAATGAAAGAATACATCAGTCACATTTCAAATTATCAATTAAGAGTAAAACAACAACGAAATAAAAAACGGAATAAAAAGTATCTTGCTTTTGTACTCCTGTTTACATTAGAGTGGTATAAAAGCATACACTTTCTACGTTCTGGTTACAAGGTTGAACAAATATTCTTGTATGTTAAGGAGAGCACGAATGAGCAAAAATAATGAAAATGTAATTTTTTACTTTTTTGAATCATTAATTCCTTTATAGCTTTCTTAAAAACAACATTTGAAGTAATTATTCAATCTTCCTTGACAGTTAGATTTTAACTTTCTTTCATAGTTACAAAAATATTAGAAACTATTTTTACTCTTGAGGAAGCCAAGTTAAGATTTCCATGCGAAAATACAGGATCGGGCAAGTACAACCCTACTCTTTGCATTATTATTGAACTTTCCTTGATTTGTTATGAAAAACAGAAGGGGTTTTGGAGGATCAGGGCGCCAGCTTGATGGAGTGCGAAAATCGAAAAATTATTGCATTATTTTCTGCGTTCTAACGTAACTCAAGAAAAGCAATTCTGAGCCAAAAATAATAAAACTAATATTTTCATCTTTGAGTAGTAAATACCATTTGTTACCATTCGAAAACATTCTGTACTCTTTGTCTTTACTTCGATACGTGAGAATGTTGCTCAAACGATGTTTACGAATTACAATCTTAGCGAACCGACATCTTAAGTTTAATATCAAACGGTGTATTATTTACAATATGAGTTTGCAGCTAGGTATTGATGAACAGACTTCTAGATACCGCCAACATTTAATTTAAATCGTGCATCTGGATTGTTATCGTTGACAGTTGTCGAATGACTTTTGCTATTCTTCCTATAACTTTAAATTTGGTTGCTTTTTTAAATTAATTCATGTACTATTGTGGGCTACCGCTTTTCGATTTGTTTTGTTCATTTCTTTCAAGCTATTTTACTTAAGTTAATATAAAAAGTTCGTTCATTGTGTTGTGCCATAGCACAAGTTTTCCACTACTACCTCCGCGTGCCCGTGCGAGAACTTTCGCATGTCAAACCCCACACTCTTCCCTATCCTTCTATCTCCATTCTAAGAGCAAAAGTTGTTAACAAAACGTATTTATTTAAAAACGTATAAAGGTAACTTCCATTGTACAAAATCAGATAAAAAATAATGCAAGTGATGTGGAAAAGAAATTTTCACTAAAGATTTATTCAGTATTATCGAGTCTTCACAACACTTTCTTGAAAATATTTGAAGTAATTATTCAATATTCTTTGGCACTTACCTTTTCTTGGTATTAGTAGTACCAATGTGCGCCTAAAAATTGAATTGAATGTCTAAGAATATCTTATTCTGTAAATTATGATGTGATAAACATTTATTTGAGACCTTTGGCCTCAAAATATTAGTTTGAAGGCTCTGAAACGCTTTGTTTGGGAGTTATTTAACAATATATCTGACTGAGTGTCGCAGGTTGCATTTTATGTGAATATTTAGTTGTGTTTTTGGCAACAAATACTTCATATTTTTGATTCCAAAGTGCAATTCGTCACGTTCCCGTGAAATTCTCTATCTTTAGAGGCATCATTTATAAAGATATGTAGCGTATGAGAAAAAAGCAAAAGGTATGTATACTACTGAAATAATACATGAGACGATATTTTTTATAAAGTTCGTAATATTTATTTTCTGTTTTTGTAGTGTAAATAACTCACAAATGTAGTAAAATATATTGGAGTCATTCAAACGTCTTCTAGAAGAACTCATGGTTTTGTAACAATAGAAGATATATTGATAGAACGAAGCTGAATTAAAATATTCGGAAAATGATGCAATATTCAATGTTTAAAATGAAAACAACAACCGTGTATAAAGATAGATATTTTCATTAAATGCGTGAGTTTTGTGATAGTATCATTCAGTACAATGTTCGAAGCACAAAAACTAGAGCAAATTCAATGGAACTAATGACATATCTGGATTCAGCATACCCGATTTACTGTAAATTAGGTGCAAAATCCTGGGCAAGTAAAAAAAGATTTTTTGAGCAGTGTTATCGTATATTAATTTTCAAATAGCTTTAGTTATTAAAGCTACCGCTATAGCAATCACGTTTGAAAACTGTCTTAAAAATTATTTCAATGTTGGTGAGATACAAAATTTGCGTACGCTCGGGCTGTAACAAAACGGTAACGGTGGGGTGCCGATTGTATGATAATGGATTCAGCAACTCTAATTTAGCAGAAAAGGAGAGGTAACCCAAAAGAAATGAGAAAAAATAAAAATAACTTCTATTTGATGGTAATATATTACACAGAAATACAATATTTCGAACTGTGAATTGCGTTAGACTGTAAATGGTTTGGAAGTAAGTATCTAGAGAAAATAAATGAGTAGTTTCATTTCTATTCATTTACATGCGAATAATGTATTCCACGAATACTTTAAGGTCTTAAGTTTTTACTGGCGTGTAGAATGAGAGCAGTGAGTGCCGAAAGAAGTAATTGCTAACTAACATATATACCAGCAGCACAGTTTTATTCAATTCACATTAAAGCTATTTTTGAAAAAGGCAGATTTAAAGAAAGGGAGGCAATACTAGTTGACGTGATACGAAAGGGATCGATGTGGAGGGTGCAAAAAATGCATGATACGCTTCAGAAATATCATAAATATTGCATATACAGAGAAATACTGAATCCAAACAAATGGACAGCGAATCGGTTAGCTTTCTGTGTCGCCCGTCGACTGTGCCGACACAAAAGACGTTTGGAAACCATGAGTTGTTTTATACGACCATGCATGTGACGGTAGTCGTAGTAGAAGTAGAGAGTGCTGCTCGAGTCGGAGACACAAAAGGGGAAAGTGTCGCCGACGAAGAATTGAGTGGTAACGAAGAGCAAGCGAAGCGACGCGAGTGGCGCAGATACAGCACGCGGTCGGCGGAACGGCGCAGCTGTGATCACACACTCCGCTGCAAGCTGGTCTCTGGATTTGAGAATAACGATGTAGTTACAGCAACAGATGCTTTACGCCGTTCGAAAACAGCAATACAATGGAGCGGACGTGACGAGGGAAAGAAACCAATTGAATGTGAGTTTGATATGATCATTCTCGGTGAAACCGCAAGCCGAATGACCTTCAGAGTCTGGTGACAGTGGATGAGCTAATGATCGTGTGAAACGATATTTTATGAAGAATCGCCCTTACTAGCTACTTGATTTATGAACCCCGGAATCGTTCATGAATTCCGAAATCCTTGAACAGGAGGGAAATATTCCCCGACGTCAATACTGCGTTAGAAAAAGATTTCTGCCGATTTTTCTCTCTTCTTCCCAAATCGAGTGGTGCCTCGAAAATTGAACCGATCAAAACGGTAGGCTTACTTGTCTCTCCCTAGCTACGGCAAAGGTTGAGAGCGAGACAGGGAGCTACAGAAAGAAGTAAAAAGAGAGAAGAGGGAGGGGGCGAAGGCGTGAGCGAGGGCAAGGGCGAGGGAGAGGGGGAGGGAGAGGAAGAGGGAGAGGGAGGGGAGGGAGACGAAGGAGGAGAGGGCGAGGGAGAGGACAAGGGCGAGGGAGAGGGAGAGGACAAGGGTGAGGAGAGGGCGATGACAAGGGCGAGGGCGAGGACAAGGGCGAGGGAGAGGGCGAGGACGAGGGCGAGGGAGAGGGTGGTGCGATGGAGGATCGCGAGGGAAACGCCGAGGGTGTGGCTGGTGCAGCTGATCGGTATTCCGAAGGTAAACGGAGCGTCTCTTGTATATTTCAGGGCGCGGACGAAGCCCTTCGAATACAGGAGCAACGAAGCAGGCCAGGATGAACCTTGCGTGTTAAGAAAGACAGCAGGCGCAGAGGAGACACTATAGCTGGAAAAGAGCATTCAAGACTAGTTCTGAAGGACGTGACTACGCAAAGAATTCTTTTATGACGAGTGACGGAGTAATAAAAATACGATGAGACTTATGAAATTCAATGAATTATGAAATTTAAAGCTGAATTCTAAAGAAATGTTTTTCTCCAGTTTCTATTCAATTAATGTTTTATTTAAAATAACTTACGAGTACGGTATACCCATTGTAATTTGAAATACTGGTTCTCATCAATTTAATATAAAATGCAATGTGTCAAACTCATGAGATAAATATAAAATACAAAGAATTCGTTGGATTGTAATCAAATTGAAAGTGCAGAGCAAGACTAACATTAATGTCTTTCTATTGTAATTAATTGTCGAAAAAACTTATATACAACAATATGCTCGGTAGTAAATACCATGCAAATGATTCTAAACATTGCAGAACTGTTTATAAAATAATACTCGTTTATGAAGGTGTTCAGGACTTCTTTGCCATCGCATTTGTGTTCGATTTCAATAATAATCACTAGTCTCTGCAGGGTATCGAATATTTAACTCAGAATCAAACGACCTACAACGCCTCTGTACTTTGAAAAAAAGCAAACTATATCTTACGACGTTTTGCTTCTATAGAAAACGGAAGTAACTCAGGTCTGCTGTAAATTTCCATTTGCCAAGGGCCAACATATTTATCTTCAAAAATAAAATAAAATAAAAATAATAAAACCAAACATTTTTGACAGGGACTCTATATGACTTTACCCAGCGCGTTTTATTCGCGGAGCGAAGTGCGGGGCTGGAGGAAGGCGGAAGGGGGAGGGTTTTAGCGGGGCCCTATTTACCTGAGAGCGTCGCGGCCCCGTAAATTCCGCGGAAGGCACGCCACGCGCTCTGTTGGTCTCCGCCCGAGTTATTGCTGCGCATCGGCTGCGCGCGCAGTCGGGCGCGGGAAGTTGGGCCCTTCTGGGAATTGCAACGCTGTGCGGCGGTGGAGGAGGAAGAGGTACTTCCACACGAACATTCCTCCCCCTCCTCTTCCCCGAAGCCACGTCCCCGCTGTGTAAACTCGGCACCAACACACCCTTCGGCCACCACGTAATGTTTTATTAATGACTACAATTGTAAAACAACTAGCACGAGCTAATAAAGACCAATCAATAAATCGGCGAAAAGTCATGCCACATCCCAAAATGTTAGCAAATCGTTGAAAACCTTGATGATTATAAATGACATAAGCAAATTATACTTTGTCTTGTTTTAGTATCTTATCAGTTCAGTGATGAGCCATTGAAATACCGAAAGAGCACAAAGGGGAATTGATTTATTCGCGTTCACTTTTTGAAATTGCAAATCACGAATGAAAATGGTGTCAATAATAAAATAACTTCTCCATGAAAAAATAAACAATTTTGGGAGAATTTGTGTGTGTGTGTGTGTGTGTGTATGTGTGTGTGTGTGTGTGAGAAAGAGAGAGAGAGAGAGAGAGAGAGAGAGAGAGAGGGAGGAGAGAGGGAAGAATTAATAAGAAGATAAAAATTAAAGTTTCTAATGACCATATCTTCTCTACACTCTTAAATTTCAAATTATGTATCGATAAAAAGTGAATTTGCATAATTATAATGCGACCTATTTTGTTTCAATGAAAAGGAGGACAAACAAATTAAGAAAAAGTACAATGGAAGTAAATAGGAAACATTTATTTAATTCAATCAAAAATAAACCAATTATGCTTGAATAGCGTTTCATTACTTAAATGAATGCGAATTAATGTTTTGTCATTATATCATTTAATAACAATATAACCGTTTTGGAAATTTTGAGCAAGACATGTCCTTTATGGAGTGGATTTTACCTTTAGTGCTGCAGCTGGAGTATCAACATACAATCGTGATTTCTAACTTGATCAGCAAAATTTTACGACGGCTTCAGAATCAGAGAGATTTCTCTCCACACATCTCTAGTTGCGAATACCACATCTTTTTTCCTACTTGCCAAACTAGCCTTCACTAGCAGTGATTTTTTTAAATTTATCTATCTTCTAATTATTTTTGGAACACCAAAACTTTTTCTTGAAGAATCGGACTATAAAGGGGCATCCTCTTTGCCTTTGTTGGGTAAACTACATAAAAAGCGCCTCACTAGTTTTTCATATTCAGAGTTTTTCAAAGATTTTCTGTCCAATGCTAAGTCTGAACACTTGTTACTAGAAAAAGCATCTAATTTGCTGCTTTTTCTACACCAATCACCAACCGTACCTTCACCTACGCCTGCATGTTTTTAAGGATTTATCCCGCCTTTTTAATGCTTCTAATTTTACTGCTAATAGAGCGAGTTTCCTTTTCCATTTTGTGGAATGCATCATGGAAAAACGACTCCATAAACTAAATTAAAAAATCTTTCGAAGGTGACTGAAATTGCGCGTGCTAATACCGAACTAATCGAACTGAAATTTGCACAACTAAATTAATTGTTGTTTGACCGATTGGGCGTAACAACAATGCTATCGCACCGGTTCAACAACAATGCTTCCAACCGGCAAAACAATAATTAAAAAACAGATTTTTTTATAATAATATTTTATTTTGCAATTTGTTTAGGTATAAACATTTGGCAAAATTACATACAATTTTAATAACATGAGAGGAGTTAAGGTCCATTGACCGTTCTCCTAATATTACATTTTTTCAGATTAACAACAATTTATAGTCGATATGTCAGGTCTAAAGTATGATATCGTTTAAGTCGTCTGGTGGTGTCACTATTGTCTAGTAAGTTAATGGCAAGAATATTTTGATTGTTATGTAGTCGTAGTAAGTATTTTGCGCTGGTCTTGTTAATTTCTTCTTTTATTGTTGTCATTTGTAAGTCTCGGTGTATTGTGGCGTTTGATACGTACCAAGGAGCATTTACAAATTTTCTTAAGCTTTTAGATTGGAAACTTTATAATATTTCAATATTTGAATTTTGAGCTGCTCCCCAAAGTTGTATTCCATATGTCCAGACTGGTTTTAGTAATGCTTTATACAGAAGAATTTTGTTTACGATGCTTAAGGATAAGTTTTTTTCCTAATAGCCAGTTTAATCTGCTAATTTTGAGGTCTATTTGTTTTCTTTTATTCTTTATATGTGTTTTCCATGTAAGTCTTCTGTCCAGTGTAATTCCAAGATATTTTGCTGAGTCGTTTTGAGGAATAGGTTGTGATCCGATTTTTATAGGAGGGCATGTTTCGTGCTTCAGACTGAAGGCAACTTGGGCAGACTTCTTGTCATTTGTCTTGAGGCGCCAGCGTTTCTGCCACTTGTGAATGGGTTGCAGATGTTCTACGAGACGTGATGCTTCTGCTGGATCTTTATGTCGAGCTAAGATGGCTGTGTCGTCCGCGTAGGTCGCTGTCAATGCGTTTTCAGATGTTGGAATGTCGGCAGTGTATAATGAGTAAGGGAAAGGTGCAAGCACACTTCCTTGAGGCACCCCGAAATTTATAGGGATAAGTTCTGAAGTTACACCTTTTAATTTTATTTAAAATATCTCTCCGTAAGGTACGATTTTAATAAGAGATAGTAAGATTATGGTAAGTTTTGCTTGAATTTATACAATAAACCTGGGTACCAGACCATATCAAAACCCTGGCTTATGTCGAGAAACACAGCAGAGAAATATTCTTTATTTTCTAGCGATTCACTAATTTCTTATACTATTCGATGGATTTGTTCTATAGTCGAATGCCTTTGTCTGAACCCAAATTGTTGATGAGGTTTTATTTCTTTTTCTTGTAGAAGTGGATTCAAATGTGACAGTTGTAATTTCTCAAAAACTGGATAGTGTTGGTAGAAGACTAATAGGTCTGTATGATACTACTTCATGCATTGGTTTGCCGGGTTTTGGGATGACTATTACTTGGGCTATTTTCCATTGCTCGGCGAAGTGTCCTAATCTTAGAATAGATGTAGTATATTTGTTATGTCTTGATCATTTTTTCGGGAATAAATGTATTTTTATTCAGTTATTTTAATTAATTTTTCAGCCAGTGGGATTTAACTCGTATTTATGGGAAGCTTGAACAACTCAGACTCGAATTATACTCGAATTATTATACTCATTGTCCAAAAATATTTAATAAGGGACTGAAAAATATTAAACTGATTCTAGCTAATCATGTCACCATGTGTAACACGATAGCATATTTCGTGACTTCAGGCCTACATTAAATTAAATTAGTTACTATTACGCACTGGTGTTTGTGAAAATTGCAACACCCAGAAGAAGTGGCCTAAATCACTTAAAAATAGGTGAAATTGTGAAACAATCTATCTATAAGAAGTGATTAAATTTGAATAGATATAAAGTGCACGTTGGTCTAGCAGAGCCCTCCTTTGTGTGACAGGTTAGATCAATGTTGCGCCACACTCAGTTAGTGTAAAGCCATCAAACGATGTGAAAACGTGCAAGCAATTGCCGAAATGCCTCGCCGACACCAGAGGGCGCAATATCATCTGTGTGAGTTCGACCGAGGCAGAATGATCGGTCTCCGGGAAGCGGGTTTGTCGTACTGTGACATTGCGGCTCAAACGGGGCGCGCTGCTATGAACGTAATGCGCGTGTAAAACCAGTGGATAGAGGAGTGTCGATGCATCGACGAGCAGGTTCTGGGCCACATGTGACCACAGTGTGAGATGACCGCTGTCTTGTGCGCATGACCGTAATTGTTAGAACGGCGTCATCCACAGTGTGGGCTTGACTTTAGAGAACTACAAGAGTTGGCCATGCCTGCATCGACGGTTCGACGCTGTCTTCTGAGGGCTGGACTGGTAGCACGCATACCACTGCGTCGGATTCCGTTGACCAGAAACCTCCAACGCCTCAATGCAGAAAACAATTGGCGCGTGAACGTGTTCACTGGTGTGCTGAATGGCAAGATGTGGACTTTTCGGACCAGTCCCGCTTCAATTTATGGTGCAGCTATGGCCACGTTAGTGTTCGACGCTACCCTTGTCATCGCAATCTGCCAGCCTGCATTGTCCCGCGCCATAGCGAGCGGGCAAACGTCAAGTGTGATGGTTTGGGGGCGCCATTGGCTGCAATGTGCGATCTCGCTTAATACGTATTGATGGTAATCTGTACAGCATCCGCGCTATCAGCGAGGGTTTAGAGCCCGAGGTACTCCCCGTCTTGCTAGCAGCTCCCAATGCCATACTTCAGCAGTACAATGCCTGACCGCATGTGACGGGGAATGTGCAAGCTTTCTGCGAAGAACGACGGGGACTACTGCTTCCCTGGCTTGCACGTTCGCCTGACATGTTGCCAATCGAACATGTCTGGGGTATGAGCGGTAGGGAACTAGTTCGTTCTGCTTCTTCTGCAGACATTATCGATGTCAATGTCGTCACTAATAGAAACCGCTTGGCAGTGTGTTCCCCAGCAGCATATCCAGGCTCTCTTTGAATCCATGCCATGACGTCTTAAGTCTCTGATGGCAGCCCGTGGCGGCTTCACACCCTATTAAATACTCAAGCTCAAAATGCAGGCACCGGTCTGTAATTCTAATCATTTGTATAATGTGATATTCTTAATTTGTAATACATTTCATTGTAATAGTGTGTCTCCTTCTCGGTGTTGCAATTTTCACAAACACCAGTCTAGTAACTATATTAAAATTAGTTACTATATTACATTATTTACGCTGGGGTATTTTGGAACGTAATTTTGTTCACTGAGTGTCCAAAAGTGATGACATTCTACACTGACACTGATACTGTTTCAATAAATATCAAAAGAGGTGAACAAATTGCCTCAATTTACATTCTATACTTTGGAGTATTAATTTCGGAGCCACAACTGCAACCAACTGCGGTAATTGTCATTGACAACCACGTAATGAGGGTTATATTCTGATATGTCCCTTGGGTGAATTGAGGAAACTGACCGTGACCATTAGTTTATTCAAGTCTGCTGTTGTAATAGTTCGTTAACATCATTAGCGTCAAAATGCCTTTGATTGCCCCTTATGAACGATGTATATGCATGTCGTATTCTATTCAAGTAACGCTCCGTTTGAGGTTAATTGTGGAATTTTAAAGTATGAATTTAGAGCTCCCTCATTTAACATAATGACTCAATCGATGTCCATTATGATAATTTGCATCGATCATACTCGTAGTAATGTTCATAGGAATAGTAATCTCGACATCTTGCATATTGAAGTTTGATGCTTACAAAACTTTCGATTACACAGATAAGTCATGTAAAACATCTTTCCTGTCTAACATGAAATGAAACCTTCTCCTCATGATCAGCTCTTCTGTTGGCCTTTCCAATGTTGATACACTTTCCTCCAGTCACAGGTTAAATTAGTGATGCTAAAAAACAGTCTTCTCGCCCGTATTTTCATGCAAAATTACACGAAAATACTCAATTTAATTAGAGGAAAAATCCGTGTCTTAAATATTAAAGGTGCAGGAAGATTCCGAAAAAAATTTTAACTTTTGAAATTTTCGAAAACGGTTTTCAGTGAACATGACTTCTGCACCATTCTCTTAAAAGTCTTTTACACTACTCAAAAACAAAATTTTATCAAAATCGATGAAGACTTTTTTTGGAAATTGGGAGAATGTCCCAGGGGCTTCATGTAAAGTACCCTTTAAAATTAAAATATCGGTTTCAAATTCAATGGGCCCCAACATAAGGCAACTCAAATCGAGAAATATCAATTTTGGAGAAAATAGGTTGCACGATATAGCCCCTAGTATTGTTCACAGACAGACGGACCGACGGACGGACGGACGTTTTACCGTAATTCGATTTTTCGGTATCAGGGACCCACAAAAGATGGATTCTGACTACATCACGTGATAGAGTTAATTTAGCAATTAGATTTATCCACGTTTTCCTTACCAGCGCCCTCTCATAAGAGTTTTTCTGCCAAAAATTAGCCGGTTTTTTACGCAGCATTACATAACTTTCTCTCTACTCCGTAGCGAGAAAGTAAAAATTTGTTGACAGCTGCCTGAAATCTGAATCTGCTGTTATCGCGTAGGGTTGAACGTTTATGATTATATATGACACAGTTGATGATTGTAGTGACATAGTTGTGACATACAACGCTATGCGTTTTTTTACACATGTCTGAGACATTGTACCCTACTGTTATGAAGTTTAACAATGATGTATTTAATGTCATAAGAAAGTCCAAAAGGAAATATAGATACTTCGCTGGAATGAGTAAGGCTGCACAACATTTCGTCGTTGTTTAGAGTAACGAGAAAGGAGATTGGCTGGATATTCTCGAATGAATATTCTAACTGCAGATTTTCAAGAATTTAGTTTGCTTCTCCATGTTGCAAATCAGCTTTCTGAAGATTATAGACGCCTGAGAGAAACTGATTTATAATTACTGTGTAATAATTTCATATATCTTCAAATTATTGTGTAGAAAACGGAATATTACATTACATCATATTTAAAAACCAATATAATGAACCTAAATTCAATTTAATATACTATTTTTTTTAGTACAAATTGATGGAAATATGCGAGGCGGCATTCTTTGAATCATATCGCCCGCGGTGTTTTCTTTTCTTTGACGTACCCAATTACTTTATATTGTGACGTCGTCGTGATGATTGAGTAAGCGCCCAAACACGGAGTTGGTATCCACAGATTTATTTACAATTATCTACTGTACTCTCCTAAGGATACTTTCGCTGCACTCCGCAGTCTGCAACTTCTGAGGAAATGCGCGCGAGCCCCAGACTCCAGAGAACACCCAGCGTGCGACCACTCGCGCCGCCCATGGCCTCTTGTCCGGTCGCGAGAGCCACATCCCGCGAAGCCCAGGCTTACCATCGCACCCGCATGAGTGGGCAAACGAGCATTAGCACGGAGATTCCACTCGTAATCGAATCCCGCCAGGCGCTTTCCTCCACTGGCTTATATACCGCTTATATACGCTTATATCGCGTGACAGTGACTACCGCACTCTAGGCTCGCCGGTCAGCACACTCAGACTCGTTAAAGTGCTCGGGCTGTGTGCAACAAGACCCCCGACTAGCTGCATTCGGAGAGCTGCGAGTCACCCCCCCCCCTCACACACACACACACAGACCTGTCCCCGATGTCGGACAGTTGCACTTCAAACACCTGCACTTGGCTCGGACTTCCCAACCGATTGTTCCGGGGCCAACCCTTTGTCACCGCCTCCCTAGCACCAACAGGATTAGCCCTTGCCCCTGCCGGACGCGGGCACCTGTGTGCGCCCGGCAGAGAGATACCGTGACCCTACAATATGGACGTTCTTTGAAGTTCTTTGAAGTATACGTACGGCAAAATCGACTTTGCGATACGTTCACCGAAAAATAACACTTTACAATCAATAAACAATGAAGGCAAGTATTCATTTCCATTCATGAATGCTGAATTTGTAGTTCGTGAATAATCCTACGAGCGAAATAAAAACACTTACAATTTTACACGGCATTATTGATTTCTATTATATTCTAATGCAAGTACACAAATTTCTAGGCAGTGATGGTGTAACGAAGCGTATTCCCAAGTTGGCGGGTTCAAAACCGATTGAAGCCGTGGATTTTTAAGGGCGAAAAATCCTTCGTACGCCATCCTTCGGAGGGAAAGTAAAGCCGGCAGTCCCATGTTAGTAGATTTTCTGCATGTAAAAGATCCTCAAGCCTAAATGACACCTCTGAGCTAAATTCAAATCGCCTGTTTCATCGCCCGAGAATTACCTCCTTTCTCTGCTAGTTGGTGAAAGGAGCATAGCGAAATTTGCGTGGTCAGACGGAGGAGCGGGCCTGGTGACCCGAGTCTCGCTAAAATAATATTGTACTATGTTTCATTAAGGTCAATTGCAGCTAATACGGTAAGACGAACGAACATAAAAATTTGTTTCAAGTGAAATCTCAAGGGACCAGATTTTTTCCGTATTAGACAAGATTCTGCATTATGCAATGAAATAATGTAGAATTTATGTTTGGCAGGACTGCGATTTCTGTTCACATTAGATATATTTCCGCATTATACACTTTCTGCATTGAGGAAGTTTGACTGGTTTGTGTTTTCTTTGCTGCATTCACACTACTCCGTCTGAATGTTTGAGCATCGTCTCAAACGCGCTAGTGCTATACATTGAACACGAAGCAAGCGGTGCATGCTCTAAAAGTCACTGCTCACCTGCGCGCCATCTCCGCCGTCTCGGCCGCCTCGAGCAGGTTCTTCTCGAACCAGTTGAGGCGGTAGCGCTTGGAGCACGCGACATACAGCAACATGACGACCAGCATGACGAGCAGCAGCGACACCAGCCCGTACAGCACCACGGAGTAGCCCGCGGCGTGCGCCACCTGGCTGGCGGCGGCGGTGCCCGCCGACGCCACCGACGCCGACGCCTCGGCCGGCTGCGGCGCCGCGTGCGCCTGCGCCTCCATCGCCCGCAGCGCCTGCGCAAACACACGCGCGCGCACGCGCACGGTTAGAGCTTGCGCACACACGCGCACACGGTTAGACCCTTCGCGCGCGCACACACACACGCGGGCGCGCACGATTAGAGCTTCAGCGAACACACCCACACTCACGGTTAGATCATGCGCTTACACACACACACAGACCCTGCGCGCGCACACACACACACAGACCCTGCGCGCACACACACACACACAGACCCTGCGCGCACACACACACACACACACACAGAGCATGAGCGCACACACTCACGTACCTACTTGCTAGAGCCTGCGTGTGCGCGTCCACACACACACACGGTTATATCTTGTGCGTACATAAACACATGATTATAGTTAGCGCGCGCGTGCGCCGCGCGCACGCACACACACACACACATGGTTAGAGCATGCGCGCACGCACGTACACACACGGCTAAAGCTTGCGCGCACGTATATATATACACAGTTAAGAGCCTGCGAACGTTGCAAATACTGTAAGTCAGCTGATTGATTTATTAGCGTCAACTGTTAAGCGTATTAGTTCCGTAAGTCCAGTGCATGGTTTACCGCGCGATGTTGTGTTGATCTTCTCCCGCTGGATGGCAAGATCCAGCGTTGACCTACACGTCTGTATTTCCCTCCAGCGGGGCACCAACCCAGCCGGTACACTCTCCAAGCTCCCGAATGGTCTCCCGGCATGTGTGGTAGTTTAGCGCATGTAATTTTGTGTGTAAGGAAGGGTGAAGAGTGCGGATAGGACAAAGAGTATGAAGAAAAATCGCAAGCGGTACGTGGCCCATTTATTGAAGTACTGCTCGGGCAGACAACGGCTGAAATCGACCTAGCTAGTTTCGAAAATCCTACCCCGTCAGGAACGAAACCATAGAACCTCCCGGTCGGAGGCACTGCAGTGATATCAATTGATGTCCTTACCACATAAGCCGGTATGTGAATGGATTTCAGCACTAATACGTGGAAATACCAGCGGAATACTTAAGAATCGCTTTTTCAATGAAAACAAGAAAATCCCGACGTTTTCCCTTTCGTGCTTTCCTTTCGGAGTGGTTTGCTGAAGATGCGTGGACAACAGCGGTCTCCATATGGCATCTTCCCCTCGACGTTCTTAACATTCGTAAGACCAACATGAAAAAATCGGTCGCCATAAATATTACTGTTACAGTGTTAGTGGTCGTGACCGGTAAGTTGTCATTTAGTACCGTTTAGTTCGTCGTCGGAAAAACCTGCGCAGACCGACCACCACTTTCAGTAGAGCAGGGGAATGGTTGTGTCTGTCGTATTTCGACAGTAGTCCATGCATAAATCAACAACAAAAATACCACAAGAATGGCTATTTCAATGAATAAAAATATTTTTTTCCATTTCACGCTTCTCTTGTGTGCTTCCATGCCGATAGCCTTCAATGCACACACCAACATTCCCCTCTTCTAGCTGTTACTCTTTAAAAACACAAGGCCGATGCCAAGGATCAATTGCCATCAATATAACGGTTAGTGTGGTCTTTCTCGAGACATACTTCAGTCGAGACAATAAAAAATTACGATCTGAAAGAGAAAACAAATAAAAAAGAACGAACAATGAAGAAATATTATGAAATATAATTGTAATTGCAATTCGTTTAGCTCTACACAAAGTGCTTCATTATCATTCTGATATCATTTTTTAAGTTATTTGAATAACTAACAACAGATGAAATAACGTTGCAAAATTAATCCCCTCCCGTTTTGTCATATATACGAATATGTATGGTAGGTTATTATTAGATCAAGCGAGAGAGAGAGAGAGAGAGAGAGAGAGAGAGAGAGAGAGAAAGAGAAAAAGATAGAGAAAAAGAAAGAGAAAAAGAGAGTGAAAAAGAGAGAGAGAGAAAGAAAGAAAGAAAGTAAAAAAAAGGTAAGAAAGAAAGTAAGAAAGAAAGTAAAAAAGAAAGTAGGAAAGAAGGAAAGAAAGAAAGAAAGAAAGAAAGAAAGAAAGAAAGAGATAGAATTCCTACCTTTCAAGTAATAATTCAATAAAGGCAAGAATTACGGGAGTAAAATACTATAAACGAAGCCAAAATTTTAGCATCTACTCTCAAGCAATTTAATCGTTAAAAACGTTGGGAAATAAGATCAAAATGCATAGGAGACCACTAGCAGAACCATTCGAAGGACACAATTCCGCGAGGGACAAATA
The DNA here is from genome assembly GCA_038098605.1 of Gryllus longicercus. Taxonomy (NCBI): domain Eukaryota; kingdom Metazoa; phylum Arthropoda; class Insecta; order Orthoptera; family Gryllidae; genus Gryllus; species Gryllus longicercus. Next base: position 2,403,486 of record JAZDUA010000025.1, read on the forward strand.
AGAGAATTACATCTAAATTTCCATTTCAAAGAAGATTTAACGATGGAAGTTCCGCCCGTGGCGAGAAAGAGAGGGAACAAAAGAAGCGTGGAATGGCGTCGTTTGCCAACGAAGTAAGAGTGCATCTCGGCCTGCCGCTCGGCTTTTGTTCCATTTGCCGCCACCGCCGGCGTCCGAGCGTCGTTGTCCAAAACGGCGACATTTCCTAGCGGTATGGTCAGAGTGGAATAGGAATTTATACAAGGGGCAACTTCTCAAAAACAAATTGTAGATCGAGTACGATGCTAAAATATTTCAATGCTGCCCTTAAAGGTACGTGAAATAACAATCTAAAATGCCATAAAACAATCCAACTGCTAGCATAACTTAAGTAAAATGTTTTTAACGCAATTTCATTATTTTAGTACTGAAGATTATGTTGCAAAGCTCGATAAAATGTCAAATTAGGAAAATAATAAAATATTTAAACTCCATATTATTTTTGAGAATCGGCATTAATACTCTCGAATATTCTTAACGGCGATTTTAATACTCTACGAATACACTTTAACATCATGAAAAAAGTTTTAGACAAAGCACCAGATGTAGGCAAATCCAATGGCCTGCATGAGCAAAAGAGCTGCTGTCGAGCGTGTGGAGAATGGGATCCTGGAACAGCAAAAATTGGTTGTTCTAAAACTGCACACGTAGATTCTGAAGCTTCTTTGTTTCTTTCTCGTCACAAGACGCCAGCTGTATCAGAAGCAGGAACGCACAAACATGAGAATGTAGTCGTAACATCAGTTAGGAGAAACTGCAGATAATCATAATAAAATATTTGCATTTTTTCAGTCAAAATCGAAACTGTTTCATTGCTTTTCTATTTTTTATAGACTTCGTGGGGAATGAAAAACAACAACTTTTAAACCACTCACAAGGCCAGAGACCCGACTGCTTTGTTTTCCGCCAATTTATCCGTATATTTCGAAATCAGTAATGTAGATTGTTATCATCGATGATAAAAATAAGATTAGATTCACAATATACGCCTCTACAACACCGACAAACTGATTTCGACACCTAGCGTCTGTGAGAGAAATTATATAAAATAACTATTTCATTATTTACTGTTGTAATTAATACCACATATCTTCACAACATGTGAACTAGCATATAAGTTAGAAACATATTCAGGAAAAGTGAAGAAATGCAAGTTTTCAATTGCAGAAAATAATTTGCTCCTCGAGTCCGTCAACGTGCAGACCTCGAGGACAATTCTCACGGAAGACGCCACCGCAGTCAGTTAAGCTGGCTTTACACTTGCAAGAAAATGGCGAGCAATATTATTTCGCAAGAAAAGTTGCCAATGTAAGCATTGCGGCAATAAATATTTCTGATGTTGGCAATATTTCTTGCTAGATATTCCGGTCGTAATGTAAACTCGTGTGTTTCCATCCTCGGAAAGACATTGCCGGCTGTTGCTGGGACTAGAATTGGATTGAAGTCTGAGCAAGATATTGCTGGAAGAAGCCAATGATAAGCACGGTCTCATGCGCAGGAAGTACGTACGGTAGTTCATAGATGTAATGTTTCCATTCTAATATGCATTTTTTCGTAAAATGGGTGTGTGAAAAAGGTTTAAGACAATAAAAGAAGTAGTAATAAATAATTCCTCTATGGTTAATTATCAAAAGTTCAAATTTTGGTTCAGCTATAGATGTCCCGTGATTGTTATTGTTTACGCTAAAAATGATTGAGATATTAATCTAATCAAAATCAATTTTAAGATTAATCTATAATACATCAGTAGTAGGTAATAGATATTTTAAAAATTTTTACCGAATTAGTAAATGCACTTTTTATTAAAAGAAAATTACTTTGCTCCCACGAGAATCGAAATCCTAGAAATCATTTTGTTTTATGAAAAATATTGAAACATTTCTACCTAATTCGCACAAGCCCCCTTTTCCGTTCATAAAATTCAGTCACAGGTCCTCACAAATCGTCGGCGTTACTTCATCTCCTCATTTAGCACAAAAAGTGCGACCGCAATTCGCATCTTCTGTCTTCCACTCTATGTCGGGATGTGACGCATAACCTTTCTGAATTCCACGCGCCATTTTCCTCTGCCGTCACCAAACACGGTAACAAATAGTTCTAATGTAAAACGATCATCAATATCTTGCCGGAAAGATCTTGCTCAGATATTTATGACAATATATTACTCCTCCATGCTCTTGCTAGTGTAAATATGACCGCAAGAAGCAGAAACAAATTGCTGAAAGATATTGCGGAAACGTTTTGCTAATGTAAGGCCAGCATTATGCTTTGGTCGTGGTTCAGATCGTATCGATGAGGAGCAGCACCGACGACGAAAATTGGAACGCAAACAGTTGTATGTAGAAAGTTGCCCACAAATAGTCTACGCAGTTGAATAACGTTATCTAATCACGTGCATTACAAGTGTATGGTGTACGAATGTTGTCAAGTTGTAAATGGTTCACGAATCCACAAAACTATATTTGATTTCGGTAGTTAGCCAAAAACAACAATGTCTTCGTTGGTTTTAGCATGTTGTTTGCTACTAATGTTTTTGTTTTCTTTGAAGGAATAAAAAAAGTGAAAGTCGCTTGTGTATTGGATCTGGAAGGAGTCGAACGCATGTTGCAAGAGTTACGCAATACATTACGGGAATTTAACATTTTTTAGAGATATGTTGCAGAGGGAGTAGATGGACGAAGCTGGTGCATTTTTATTGAAAACTATAACATCTAAACAACTCATAATGTTAAATCTAATAGTAATTGTTGGATTGTTTGCAGATGTCTCGTTCCTCAACTTATAAAACAAAACAGTGCTCATTTACATATAAAGTAAATGGTTTATTTTTTTCAGCACTTCAGTTTTAAAAGTGTCAAAACTTGAAATGAGATACTTTTCAAACCATATCTAGAAATTTTATTCATCTCTTGCTAACACTTCTTGATCGAAATACAGATCCTGTCGGTCTACAAGGGCAGTAACAGTATGACACGCATATTGATTGGGGAATACGATTGAGGAAGCTTTCTTTTTAGTCTTGCATTCTTTCGAGGGAGAACTGGTTCTCTACAAACTACAAGAAACACATCCTCTCTAATTACAAACTGGTTTTCAAAATTTTATATTTGGACTAACGAATTTTCAGTAGCGTATACCTGAGAATCATGATAAATGCACTTTACTCATTTGTCTTGCAGCGACTTTTCCCTCTAGAATTGAAATGCTGAATTGTCCATGTGCATTTTAGTAGAGTTACATGCTGTCGACCAACACGGGCGACCCATACTTCAATGGTGCTGTTTTGTTAAATTTACTTTATGCAAGTTGTAACGGGAAAAAGCGATAAAAATACGTGTTTAAGCACGGTAAATCGCTTGAGACCAAATGGAACGCACGTGAAACAGTAAAAAACACCCGACCGAAACCGGTACACTATTATCCAGTATCCCTCCCCCCTTCCTCACACACACATACTCCTGCAGTAGGGCTCAAGAAAACGCGCGGATTAATACTTGCATGAAGGTCTGGTATTTCAGGCCTTGGCCAGAGTTAGAATACATGCTTTCGCTGCTTATCACAGAGCTAACTGGCCGCTTGCGGTCGTTTCAATTTTCTATTTTTTCGAAATCCATTATTAATATTTAGATAATTTATATTTTTGGTTTATGTAATTTATGTTTGCTAAGTCAATCCGTTCAGCGGATTGTTCTCATGAAATATTTAGAAAAAATATGCATCTTATTAATATACAGATTACGCTCATTTAGCGAGATATTGATTTTAAAACAATTACACGCCTAGAATCGTCAGCAAACTCTCTTGAATTATTTGGTTCACTTAGACCAACAGGGGGGTCGCGTATACAACCCAACTCTCTACAATATATTGGTCACTTGGTTCCCATTGAAATACTCTAACAAGTAGCTAAGTGCTTTTAAACCCTGAAAAAAATAATATTTGAGGTTTAACGACATTTGGTGTACTCTAAAAGATCTGCATAATAAATGTCTAATGCAAGTATGTCTACATACAGAAATGTCTGTTGTCAAAATGTCTACATGCAAAAATGAATATTACAAATATGTCTGCATATAAAAAATGTATATATATATATATATATATATATATATATATATATATCTATATATATATATATATATATATATATATATATATATGAAAGTTTGTTAGTAGATGTAATTGTAAATGCATGTTTAACTCAAAAATACATTTATAAAATATATGCAGTACATGAATAGGACAGAGTCTCATTAAAATCATTCATCAGACTGTTCTACTTCATCTGCTTACAATATCAGGTGATAATTTTATCCTTTAAAGTAAACAAGTATTTCATTTCCCTATGACTATAATCTTTATAGCGCGATACCATTATTTGAACTTGCTCCGTATTGACAGAACATTTTAACAGAATACTCGTTAGACATTTCTGTTAGAATTTTAGCTAGTAGACTTTTAGCTGATAGACTTTGCAGTTAGTAGATATTTTTGTTGGTAGACATTTTAGCCGTGTACGTATAATCGTTAGACTTAATAAAGCTGTAGACCATATTTTTATTGGACATTTTATCCCTTAGACTTTAACAAGTTTCCTGCGGAATTACTGACCTTGAAGCCAAATGAGGATCACTAGTAAGGAGGGGAGGGGAATGGAGGGAAAAGAGGAAATCTTTATGGGCGTTTGTCTACCAGTCAGTCGCATGCCTCCTGATTATTGTTGATCTTTCGGTGAGTGATGTAGTGGTAACGCCGCGCCATGTGTCTTAGGTCTGTTTTGAAAGAAACTTTGTACAGAACTAGTCGCCAGAAAATACTTCCGGAAGAGAGAATGAAAATGTTGATGAGTTGCGGATACAGCGTCGTTACAAGTTTCTACGACTATTTCTTCATAAAATGTAATGACTGATCTATGTCATAATTTTGATCACCTTCTTTGTACCAATTTACAACACATATTATTGAAAATAAAATTAAAATAGAAGAAAATGAAAATAAAAAATGCCAAGCATCATCACAAAGGCTTGCGTTTCAGTGCACAGCAGTAATACCACACATCCCTCTTTAAATGAAACACTGGTAATTTTAAAATGTCATTTTTGTATGTTTGTCCTTCAATGTCAAATGTTCGGCTCTTGTATGTTTTTACTCTGAAAAGTCCAATTCGAGGTTATAGAAACAAAATGCACGGATGCGATAATTTGAATCCTTTTTATGTGGGAGCGAACGCAAATATAAATTTTCAACCGCATTTTCGGGAAAACCACGAATTTTGAGGCATGATGGTATTGCATTTCATGGGGACACAAGCGAGAGCGCAAATTCATAATTCGAAACCATTGCATATAAAAGTGAAGGCAATTACATTTTATTCTAGTTATGTTGGCTGGCTGTTGATAAAATATGTTATTTTCCGTACCAGTATATTAAATTTGAAGAAAATCTGTGGAATTAATTAATATGTAACCAGTCAATTATTTTCACATAATTTTATTTATTGAAATAACATTTCACTTATTACGTAACAATTAATTACATCAATTGAATTGTTTATTTCAGAAACCCATCAAACGCCAAAGTCTAAAACACATATTAGCAGCAGATCATTGTTCCAAGAGGATAGACACATCGTTTAGTGCATATTTATATAAAAATTATTCATTTATCACCTGCTTTCATAAATAAAAATATTTTGAAATCATAAAAATTCAGAGACTTTTTTTCAGTTTTCTCGAAATGAGGGATTTGGCGTTTGACGGGTTTCTGAAATAAACGATTCAATTGTCTTAAAACATGAGATACTGAAATATAACAAATAAATTTAATAATTATACATTTTGTATAAATTTCCAAATGCATTTTCTTTCTGGATTGAGTTCTGACGGTATTGCGTGGATGGTGACCGCCGTGGTGGCGCGTTCGGCCCGAAGACGCAACAGGCAGCGTCCGCGGCGGAGCGGCTCCACGCGATCAACGCGTTCGCCCAATCGAATCCCGCCGCAAGGGCCTAATTGCAGCCTCCTCAATCCAATTTGGCGCAGACGCCGCGCCGTCGAGTGCGGACGTGGCGCCCTCGCGCTGCCTTTGAACACACTCGCACCCACACACCACGCGGCGCCGCCTCCTCATCCATCACCGCCCGCGCCGCCTCCGCCCCGCGTCGCTTCGCCACGCGTCGCCTCTCGTCCGCCACGCTATCTCGTCCGCCGTCTCAGCCTTTTTGCGGGCCCACCGCCGCTCCTCTCGCACCCCCCCCTCCGTCCTCCCTGCCGCACTTTCCGATAAGCTTGTTTTGTTTCGCTTCTGGTGTGTTGGATAGCCTCACCCTCATTTTGAAACGTGCCACCACCAAAATTCTTTTATTCTTAGCAGAGAACAAATGTCCAAATAGCCAGGATTTCTAAACAGAAAGGCACAGACGTTCTTATAATACTTATACTCGAATCTTTTTTCTGGAATTGCTTTCTGGACTTTCCCTATCCAGCTGCCATCTATTGGCACATTCAAAAGTTTTCAGGATATTTCAGGAGAAAAAACCTGATCCTGTATGCAAATTTTCGTTGAAAATTTTCGATTCGTTTGGGGGAAAATGCCACACAAGCGATTTTGAAAATTCGCAAGTTTGAATTAATTTTCATAGAAAAAATATAGTTTTCGAGACATTTCATTGGAAATTATTTAAAGCACTTCCACTCACAAAATGCAATAGTGTATATAAAACGTCAGTATTGAAAATATTAACGACGCGAGTTATATTTAAAGAAATACATTTGTATAATTTTGAAAAATCAAGAGAATAAATCAAAATTGCGTTAATGTCACGTAATTCAGATCATTTAGCACTATTCATACAAAAAGTTTACAGAAAATCATTGGGGACACTTTTCAGAAAATGTTATTCAAGCATTACTAAACATGCGAAAATTTAATGGTATTTACACTGAAACATTTTGAGGTTGAAACTTTATAAAACATAATTTTCAGTACTTGTACTTATAAACGAAATAATGTTTGCAGATCGTTGATAATGCAATTATTAACGACGTGAGAGAGATACGAAACTAGTGGTGCTTCATAATGGCACAGACTTCAGTTGCCATCAAATCGTCTCTTACCGGGAATTCTGACATGGCGGATTTTGAACTTCGGTTTGCCTTGGCGCCTCCGAGTAATACCAGGTGATGGGGTAGTACCCTTACAAACGAGTTATGGGCCCATGAAATGGTATGGAAGGGTACATGATATTCCCGTCCTCGCTCTTGTCCCCCTCCCCTCTTCCCTCACACACAGTTATATGAACTACACTACCACACACGTCGGGGCTTAGAACTAGTACACGCGTTGTCTCCGTTAAGGAAAAAACCTAGAAGTGTGAAAGCCCGAAAGTTGACGTGTAGTTTGGCGCGGGATAACATCTTCCACCAGGAGAGGGACACAGTCACTTCCCGTGATAAAAAATGCACTACACTTACGAACCTAATGACCACAGCAGTTAACGCACCGGGAAATAGAAAATACGGGGTCGTCCATAAATTACGCAACGCTAAAGTGGGTGAGGGGTTTGTGGCAGCGTTGCGCCGCATTACATAGGGGCAGGGAGGTATTCGATTAGTGTTACGTAACATTGATTTTTCTTACATTTTTTAACATTTGTTGAAATTCTTCCTTTTATGAGTTTTACCTCAAAACATTAAAACATTACAATATTATCTACTTAAGTTGTTTTAAACGTAAATAATTTATAATTATTAGAAGTTCTTACAATAAATCGAAATATTTTTCATCGATTTGGTATTGAATCTATAACATTACGAAGAAAGTATTCAAAACTGATCTGTAGTATTTTGTAGAATGGAATTAAACTGGCACAGAAGATTCTCGCCCACGCGCCATCCACAACGGCGGCGCGTGTACGGCTTATGATCAGAAATTTTCTCGCCTGTTTTTCCTCCCGTCCCTCAAAATTTCCCCTTAATCTTATTGTTAGGTGCAGTCATCATCGACAACCAATTCCGACTTTAATTATCAAACAACACAAATAAAATGAATACAATTGTTTTTACTGAACTCTAATTTATTTGCACTTCTTGCATGTATAAGGGGGAGAGTCGCAAGCGTTACGTACTTATTTGGAAGGGCTTTAATCACGCGTGACAGGTGCGTTACAGGGGGGAGAGGGGTTATTCAAAATACTCCAAATTTGCATTGCGTAATTTATGGACGTCCCCTAATCAAACAATGAATCAATCCAATTGTTTCTAATCTGCGCGGCCACATTGACGAGCGCCGCAGCTTTCACCGTTATCCTCGCGACACGTCCCCGCCCCCTTCGCCACGCCACGCCCCGCCCTGCCCTGCCCCGCCACGCCACGCCGCGCCGCGCCACACCGCGCCGCGCCGCGCCGCGCCGCGCCAGCCGCGCCACGCCGCGCCACGCCACGCCACGCTACACCGCGTCGCGCCACGCCGCGCCGCGCCGCGCCCCGCCACGCCACGCCACGCCGCGCCGGGCTGTCTCTTCCGCGCTGTCGCATTGGCTGGAGGCGCCTCGCGCTGAATGCGGTCGGACGCCGCGCGGCCTCCTGGGAGCGCTGTTGGCTCTTCGAGGGCCTCTAATTCGATTCTCCGCCCGATCTGATGCTCAGCCCCGCCCGGGCGCTTTCTTTTTAGAGCGCTGGCGCCTGCCGCAGAGGCGCGCTGCTCTCTGTTCGCGTCGAACAAACGCGATCGACTGCAGAAGATTTGGCTGCAAGGGCAAGGGTTTTTAGGGTGGGCGAGTGAATACTTATTCCGGGCTCATCAACTACTCAGTTGGTATTAGTCTCGTAAATGTAATGAATGTTATATTCCGAGTAATGACTTAAATTGTTCCTCCCCAATGAAACGTGGTATCTAGCAAGTCGGATGATGAGGTTTCCCGTTTCAAATGTCTCCCCCGGTGGGACACCTCCCCAATTGATGGAAGCTCTAAGCTCCTTAAAGGTCTCTCAACACGTGTGGTAGTGTATTGTACTTAAATGTGTGTACGTGGATAAGAGGAGAGAAGGAAGAGGAAGGAAAGATCGCGCGTGGTCGATGGCCGTTTGTTGCGGTACTGTTCTGGCATTTGCGTGAAGTTTAGGGCCATGCGCGATTCTTTCTTCTCCATACTGTGACTCCGACCATTAGGATCATGAGATGGTATGAAAACATGTGACTTCACAAGCAACTAGGAGATTGATTTGGAGTACACACTAAACCAACACGATCTGTATTATGACAGATGCCTTCTGTCGGTCGTAATTTTTTCAACCTTTTACTTTCTCAAATACGTGTATGTATGTGTTGTGATATTCTGATATATACTTATTGAAAGATATGAATTGGAGGAAAGTACTGTTTTTCGACAGAAGTACTACACTTACGGCTCCCTGATTCTGTAAAAGAGAAATTGTCTTGCTGCTACACGAGTACAAAAAATTATCTTTTTCAAAGCATTGTCAGAATACACAATTTGTGGTTCTTTAATATCAAAAAAGCGGATTTTTTTCTGAACGTCTGTCTGTTCTTTCCTCCTGGGAATAACCCTAGTGACAAATTATTTGTAAGAATTTTTGCAAAATTAATATGCTTCTATCAATCTGGCCCGACTTGAATTTTGTCAATAATAGATTTAGTGGTGTACCTTCACTTGGGGTCAACCAGGACAAAACAGATGGTATCATCCCCCATAAATTAAATATAAAAACGTGTATTACTGAATAGTTTATAAATGATTTAATAAAAAGACAGGAATATTTACACATCAAACTTATTTATAATATATCAAAAACAGTACGTAATTCAGAATAATTTACTTTTTAAGTAAATAATCTAAAACGAATAATAAAAATTTCTAATTGGTGTTCCCATAAAATGGTGTCACTCGGGATGCACCGCCCCTCTCCCCACCCCCAACTTCGCGAATAAATATATCCAAATTTTGTCTTTAAATTTTTTTGTAAGAGAACACTAAAATACACTTGTAAAGATATTCCACTGTTAACATTATTGAAGATTAAGATTTTGCTTGTGAAAATCAAATACCAGTTGTTCAGAGCAGATTCTAAGCACAATAACGGGCTGAATGAGACGCTGTGGTAAAGAGATGGGAAGAAAAGCAGGTAAGAACCGTCTCTAAACAGGAAGCGACAAAAAGGATGTGACGTCAGCGTCATGTCGTAAACCAGTCCATTGCTTTGAATGTGCTTCATTATGAAAGGCACTTCTCGCTATTTTCTGCCATAGTAAGAGCGGTAATAAAATTTAATAAACCACTAGTTTTGCGTTTAATGTCCAGAATGGCCGTTAAGGGTAATGTAAGCTGAATTTCAACGATTATTAGTCAGATATTTTTTAATTAAAAGTGTAACCGTCTTCTATTAACAAAATTAATGCTTTGGCTACTTTCACGCGAAATTTCGCGGGCGACTCTAAGGAGTTTACAGTCCCATTATGAAAAATAGAAATATAGTGTTTGTATAAAAAAGTAAGAAAGTACATGATATAAAAATTGATCTTACAGATGATTTTCAACCACTGTGGGTTTTTTTATTCCACAGTGAACTACTACTCTTCAAAATATTTCGTATTTTGGGAAAACGCAACTCTTTAATCATTACTGTTCGGCGGGTAACATACTGACAGATGCCATCCACTCTGATTCTGTTTGTCCTATTCCTCCTCATTAATAATTTTGATTAGTAGTCGAGGGAGAGAGAAGATGAAAACTTTGTATTTACTATTTATGGGCACAATTAGTGAAAGCAAGCTATTGTTGACATTACAGACGCAATAACTGAATGTGTTGTGGAAAGTAATTATAAATTCACATTTAAATTAATTGTATTTTTTCTCAAATAACATTTATTTCTTCCCAGCAAACCAATCATCTATTTATATTAAAAATAAATATATGGAGACTCCTCTGAATTAAAATTATAATCAAAGGATAAAATCTAACAACAGGAAACAAGTTTATTCTCGTAGTTTTATATAAAATGGTGAACAGAGGTAATTTCAAAATGGTTTGGGGAAATCTCGAAGTAAAATAAAAACCATATTGCCTACCCCAATTCTCTGAAGAAATTCAACAGAAAAGATGAAAGATATTCTCTCAACTGTCCTCTTCGTGGAATCAGAACAAAAGAAAATAATTGAGGAAGACGAAACAAACAGTGATGGAAGAGGAATTATTCTAGCTGGATTCGTGTCTGAAGAGCATGGAAGGCAGATGAAATTCTGGTTAAATGGATGAGGTATCTCATAAAGTACATTAAAATAAGGGACTTACTCAATTCAAATGACATGAGATGGAATATCAAAGAACGGCAAGAGAATGTATGGTTAATATCTGGAATGTAGAGAGAAAATTGAAAAGGGAAAGTATTCATATTAAGTACACGAGCAGTGATGTGAATATTAGGATAATTAAAATTATCAACATTTCCAGAAAATTCTGTGAATGAAATCAATGAATAGGTGAATTTTATACCGAATTGTTCTTTTTCAATGGAACTTAATCGAGAATTGAGTACGAAAATATAGGATGATTTAACAATACTCAAATAAAAGTCTAGACAACGATGACAACTCAAGAACTAACCCACAACAGGGTTGATACAAAGTGGTAATTTACAGCAATGGATGTTTTTTTGTTTATATAATTACTGTCCGCGTTTGCTTTGTCTAATTTATTTAAAATAACTATTTTATTGATAAATTATATTTTCAAATAAATTTTTATTAATTCACACTTAGAAAGTTTAGCCTAATTATTCAATAATCATAAATGTGGATTTATCCACGAGAGTCTAAAACTGTTAAGCTTTAAAGTATAAATGAATTAAGTGACGAGTGATACAACGCACACTGCTTGAAACATTCAGTTCAATGGAGTATTGAATTGTAAGGCGGAATATAAAGTGAAATCTCTGGAAGGAGAATCTCGAGTATTCATGTAGCCAGTCCAGTCCGAGTCTGAGGAGCGCGGATAGCCTCGTGGAGTGCTGTTGAAAAGCGAAGAGCGAACGGCCGAGTGGGAAGAAAGTCCGTTAGGGCGGAGTGACAGCCGCACAACAAGACCCTACTGTCCGGAGAAGAGTGCAATTCAAAGTCGTCTTTGCGCCAAAGGACTTGGACACTCGAGGGTGAAGGTCGGCGCGAACAGCAGCTCGCGGCCGCGGTGGGCGAACGAGCCCCTTTGAAGAGCCGGGCTTGCACGCCGAGAGCAGTCTGCACGGCGACCGCCCCGCCCCCGCCCCCGCGCCCGCGCGTGCGCGTGCCAAAGGGGCGCGTGCGCGAGGCGCTAATGAGCCGCTGCTGCTGGTGCGAGAGTGGCCGAGTGGCAGACGCGCGAACCTCTCACTGGAACGGGTACACGCTCTTAGCCACCTGGGCCATCCAGGCCGGCGTTCTTTGAAACTTGATCTGGAGTACGAGGCACATCTTTAATAGTTATTTAAATAGATAATCATTTATTTAACAATAAGAGTGACTCTACAAGGAGTCTTTCTAACTCAATAATGGGGCGTTCTACTCGTATTGCCATATACTTTTACTTCAGCATGAACTTTTTGTTTGCAGAATTGCAAATATCATCAATATCGTCATACCGCGATCGCTTGCGCGCGGCGATGGTGTAACGTTTAGCGTACTGGACTGTTATACCCAAGTTGGCGGGTTCAAATCCAATCGAAGCCGTGGATTTTTAAGGGCGAAAAAATCCTTCGTACGCCTTCCTTCGGAGGGGAAGTAAAGCCGGCTGTCCCATGTTAGTAGATTGACTTGCATGTAAAAGATCCTCAAGCCTAAATGTCGCCTCTGAGCTAAATTCAAATCGCCTGTTTCTCGCCCACGAAATACCTCCGTTCTCTGCTAGTTGGTGAAAGGAGCGTAGCAAAATTTGCGTGGTCAGACGGAAGAGCAGGCCTCATGCCCTGAGTCTCGACACGAAAATGAGGCATCAATTCATCTTCACAAATTTGATGAACACCCTATCATTTCCATCCATTAAGAGCAACTATTATTGAAATTATTAAGAAATGAAGTTATTAAGAATTTTTAAAATGTGCATTTTTTGTGAACGTATTGCTCAGGGATTCGGAAGTTCTGCAGACGCGTTTATGTAGTTTCGCGGATCCATGCATCTTAGGGTTAAGAATAACCACTTGGGACAAAAGCAGGATATTTATTTGAGGACGACCAGATTATCAGTGTTACCGCTACTTTACACGTTTTCATTGGAATTTTGTTCACATAAATACCAGTTACAATTGGAGAATTTGAAAATTGATAAGTACCATTAATATTAGGAACATCATATATTGCATTTTTACGAATAAGTAAACACATCAACTGTGATTTTCCTGCTAAGCTTTAGAGGTGATTTTTCTTTAATTTCTATGTTCTTATTCTAGAAATGTAGCTTATATAGTCGTATCACATACTATTTCTTTCAAAATGAATACCTTCATTTTTTATTTATATGCTTATTTTTAAAGTATGAACCATTACACTATTACAACAATGCCAAATATAGGAATAATTCTACTTAAAAAAATAGTTGACTTTTTAAAGCATGTTTTAAAGCTTTTTTAAAGCCCATTCAAAGCTGCCTACATAATTTTGTATTGTGAATTCGTCTATACAGGCCGTAATTGCTATAATTGCAAGAAATAACACAAATATTACCATGTTATGTTTATCATGTGTAATTCGGTACAGAATATTAGCAAGAAGGCGTTGTGTAAATAATAAGAACTTATTTTGCTAAATTTATGATAGCTTTTCTTGAAAAAACAGATAAAACAACCTCATTTGTAAAAAAGAACATATAAGGCGCATTTCGAAATCGAATTGGATCAATTTAGGATTTGGGATCTTCGTAGAATATGCTGCGTTTGCCATGACGCCGAGAAAGTTTAAAGTCATGTTGTAGTAACAGTTACTATAATAATTTTGTAATAAAAACTTGTCGCAATAGTGTGCACTCTTCAAGTTCTCAATTTGTGCGCTAATGTGTGTTTTTTGTGATGCGAGTGTAAATAATTCCTTCTTGAATGTTACAAGTATCGTCTGAGACTGTGTATCACCTTGCTTTACACACTTCACCCGCGTCATTATTCTATTCTGACATTATCCTAACGAAGTTAAATAACATTGATAGAAATCTCCCCTTTATGAGTATTATAAGGGGAGAAATCTCTCCTTAGAGTAGTTGTTGAATCGGAGTGTCGTGATGTGTTGTGAAGTGTGGTGCAAAAGACATGTAGTGAGAGAAGTGAAGTGCAAGTGTAGTGAAGTGAAGTGAAGTGCAAGTGTAGTGAAGTGAAGTGTAGTGAATTGTAGTGAAGTGAAGTCAAGTGCAGTGTAGTTTAAAAAGTTAGTTATTAGTTAAAAAATCCGTGCAGAACAGTCATAAAATGTGGTGTTAATGCTGTTATTGTTGTTATTGACTTTATTGTTATATTATTATTATTACTATTGTCTTAAAATGTTTTAAAATTACATTGTATTACTATTCCTAGTTGTAAAATGCAAATTGTAGTGTTCTGCCACCAGGTTGTAATACCTACCTGCACAATTAATAAATCTATCAATGAGGTTGGTCTTCCCAGTTGCTTAACTTGCGATAAAAAAAGTAGCGACTACATTGCCGTGAAACCCCCATCGACTGACTGGCTTAAAGTTCCGACATTAGTAAATATTGGATGGGTATCCTCAGGGTTTCGTCGAAGGAAAAAAAAAAAAAAACCTTCTGGAGAAAAGAAACGGCGACATCTTCTCGGCAATGATAGAGTTCGGAAATGCGTTTAATGCTTCGCTCTGGTCACGTATCGCTAAAGTTTTCGCTGCGGAGCGGGCTGAGTCGCCAGGGCTCAGACCAACGGAGGCAATTTCGCGCAAAGCCTCCTGCCCGTGCTCCAATGAGAAACGCCCAACATCGCTTTTCTCCGGACAGTGAAGCCAAAAAGCGATCAAAGATCACATCAAGCATGACGCTTCTGAGGCACCGCGAAATAGGTGTTTACGAGTACTTATTATTATTATTATTATTATTATTATTATTATTATTATTATTATTATTATTATTATTATTATCGTATAGGCCATTACTGACCACGCTACACGATTAACGTGTGTAATTCTTCCAGGATCAGCTTTTCAGCTGTATCCTTGGATTACAACAAGGTTGTTACGCCTTGAAGGGTGAATTATGAGATGATAGGTTGATGATAGGTGAAGGGACAATCACAAATATGAATGGATTAGGAGGTGATAGGATATTGGTGAAAGGTGATCGTGGACTTTTTGAATCATCCCAGCATTCGCCTTATGACCGAGGGAAACCACGAAAACCCCGGTCAGGATGGCCGGCCCGGGAATCGAAGCCGGACCTCCCGATTACGAAGTCAGCGTGCTACGCACTGAGCCACTTCGCTCGGTTTACGAGTACTTACGTTGTAATATGGAAGAAGGATACCTTGGATATTTATTTATAGATCGATTAAAATTCGTAGACTAGAAAAAACAATAATATAAGTTATGATTTTATGATATAATAACAGGAGTGTTATTTTTAAATAATAATCTGCCACTTACATTCAAATATCACAATTTTTCTCACCCAAAAGTGACTCTTGTGAAGAACAGTACTATCCAAATTTCTTGCAAATGGCTGTATGTGCTGTTTGGTTTATAGCCGAACTAATAATGTAAAGTTCTGATGTTTCCTTTGAGAAGTATGACATTTATCGGCATTGTATGTTACGGCAAATCAATATAAAAAATTATTAGTGAGCCAGAAAACTTAAAAATGTAGCTCGTAAGGCCAGAAAATCTATTTCTAAATAATTACGAATGAATATTATTGAGTGCAAAACAAGTGTTCCTGAAGGAAGTGTGAGAAGAAATAAATGGGGAGAAAGCTTAATAAGCTAGACACAAAAAAACTACAAGAAAGCGACACCTGCATACACAAAGACACGCGTCGAATGGTCACGAGGCATTAAACTCTGGACATGTAAAGGCTGGACGAATGTCTATTTTAGTAATGGAACATGTTTCACAATATCTTCTGAATATTCCCGACGCGTTCTGCGTTGATTTGACGAGGCATTAAATTTGAAATGTGTAAAACAAACGGTTGAGTTTACACAATTCGTTATGTTGAGGGCTTATATAGTATCTTTCATGGATCCTGAAAGACACTATACATAAAGGGTACAATGAAACAAGACAAGAATATTTAAGGGTTTTCAATAAAGAACTACTGTAACTGGTAGCAACTTGGTTTAATGATGACCAGTACGTGTTTATTCATGGCGTTGCACCATCAAGAGAAACCGTCAGAAATTTGTAGATAAGGGTTTTTGCATACTTTCGTGTGCGACCGATGTGAACGCAATAGACGAAATTTGGTGCTTCATGAAAGATAAGCTAAAAAAGACGAACATTTCAACCAAACATATTTGATTGATGAATTCAATGCGTTGTAGTTCATTAGCATTGATTTGAAGCTCATGTTAATTAAACATTTTGAAAGCATCCAAAAAGACTGAACACATCGATAAATCGAAATGGATTCTATTCAAAATATTTTTTGTTATTGTTCATAAGTTGATACATTATATTTATTGCATGCAAACCTAAGCATAATTGAACGTGACAATTATTTAGTATGAAGAAATTACAAATCAATCTTATAAATGTACAAGACAGCTTGTGAGAAGTAATTTGGTGTAGGTAACAACACATTTTACTCTGTATTATTTGAGAAACAAAATTCATTAAAAACGGAATACACAGTCTAATAATTTAAACAAATCTCCAATATATTAAATAATATATATTTGTTTCATCTTTTTTATTACTTATATTTCCTATTTCCGAACGCGTCAATGGTAGTTGTCTTCAGTCCCGTAAGAGTAGTGGATGTTTTATCAAGGTAGGTGTCGGTGAACTTCATCCGCTGAATGAAGAGATCCGGTGCCGATCTACCAGTCGGCTTGCAGCATTCCCCAACCAGATATCTCCCACCAGCTTCGCCCCGCCCCGGCGAGAAGCTCTAAGCTCCGGCATGTGTGTTAGTGTAGTGCATGTATGTGTATGTGTAAGAGTGTGTAAGTAAGGACGAGGCATACACAAGGAAGATGAAGGAAAGATTGCACGCGAAGCAGGCCCTTTGTTGGTAAACGGTATTCGGCTTTCGCCTGATGTTGATGGGAGAAACCACGGAAAACTATCGATCAGAGCTGTTAGCGTTTTACCTTAACTTTCAGAAATTGAAAACTATTTTGTCTGTTAAAATCCTATCAACGAAATAAAGAACGTTTCTTAATTATTTTATTTGCTATTTGAAGCCCTGAACGATTAAGAGGTCTATTTCATTTGAATTATTATTTTTTTTAAAAATGTTCACGATTTACTGAGAGAAAGAAGTGTGCCATATGGCAATAACTAATACTTAGATTTTCCATTAAATGTTCGTATAAATTAATGCATTGAAGAATAATATTTCATAGATTGACATTTTTTAGAATTTGATGATGCGGTGATGCACTCTGAGTAATGTTACATGACAGTTTTGGGATATTTCATTCCACACATTGGATCATTGCATAATCGTGTCATTCAATTTCGTTTAGAAAATGTTTTGAGTGTAGATGAAACTGATGTATCTTTACAGCGGCACAATTTATTATACCAAGAGAAAGACCGAGATTGTCATTTGCAGACGTTAAAAAAGGAGTGAAACTCTTTTCGCTTGAAAACCAATGTGTCGTAACGTCACATTCATTTATTGGAACTGACAAAACGGCAATCAAGAGTTTGCCAGCGTGAGCATTGCGAACTTTCTCTTGTTTTCTATTTATTTGCATTCACCCTCACGACGCGCGCCACGAGGCGGTGGGCGTAGGCGGTTGACTTCGTGAACACCACATATTTAGAGAACGTGAAGAATCTCGCAGCCGTGAAGTGCGAGGAGCGAGACAGCCCTCGGGGGGCGTTGTTCTCGCATAGTTCCTCGTTAGCCGGAGCGGCAATAAATTCTCTTCTTACGCATCCAACTACGCAGGTTGGTTTATGACGCGAGAAAATGTGCGCCGACAGAAATGCTTTCTCTCTAATGTTCTCGCGATCGTTTACTTTTGGAGAAGGTTTTTACTGTCTGTTCGCGAGGAGTCCGGTTTTTATTTCACGTGTGTGAATTTAGCTGCAGTTCGAATTCTGTTTAGAAAGTACTGAATGTTATATTTCTGCCACATTAAATAACCAAATTCCTGTTAAATCTTTCACAACAGTTAGTCATCATAATATTTTTTTTATGCTTTCCTACTCTCACAGTCTCCACCTGAAGTCCTTTCAAAATCAGATCCTCAATCTGATACAAAAAAAATAATTTTTTTTGGCTACTTTAGCTTTGGTTATGAATTAAAATTATCGTTAAAATTCAAATATATTTAAGTAGCTTGCTAATAAATAATGTTGAAGTCGTGCATTCTACTTTCTTGTTTTATGCATATTTAGTTCATTACTACTAAAAGAACTTGTGAAATCAGTGTATGTAACATACTAGGCATACGCAAGTTATTCACGTTAAATGAACTAATTAATGTTTTGAGTAGGAAGCATTAGTTTGGAGAAGAAAGTGTGCAGATAAGCATGAAGAACAAAATGTGTTTTACTTCGTCACATACAACAAAGAACCGGGAAAATAAAATAGCTTTTCGCTGAATATAGCTGCCATGTTCTAGTGCTTTGAAATTTTATTTTTATTTATATACGTTTGATGTAATTGGTCTTGTTGAAACTTGGTGGAAGGAGGGTGAAACGTTAACTGTGTCTGGTTTTACAGCCATATGCAAAAGTAAAAAACGCAGAGGAGAAAGGGGTCGGTACCCGGGTGGTGTTGCGTGCGTTTTTCGGACTAGTTTAATGCAGTTTATTAATGAAATTAAGACCAACTCAGACAATTTCCTTTGTATTAGACTAGTAATGCAAAATACAGATATTGCCATTGTGTTTATATACCGTCACCCACAGGGTTCGCGTTATTACACTCCGGAATCCTTCGGCGAAATCAATGATTTCCTAGATACGTTAAAGCTGAGGTACCCGAGTACTAATTTACTAGTGTTAGGGGACATGAATGCTCGAATTGGCAATGAACAGGAAGTTTTTTCGGACTTCGACCGGCAAGAAGCGAGAGCGAATTCCAGAAAAAGCAAAGACTCGGTCATCAATAATGATGGGCAGGAATTGCTAGAATTATGCGAAAGATTTAATCTCGAAATCTTAAATGGCAACTATGGACAGGATACGGAAGGGGAACTAACTTTTATTAGTGGGAATGGAGGTAGTGTAATAGATTACGCTCTGTTGTCGCAGGAAAGAATAGACAATTTATTAGATTTTGGGATCGAATTACGGGCAGAATCTGATCATTTGCCTGTGTGCGTGCATTTAGCAGTAAATGCTTCTGCACTGCCATCGGCAGGGGAGCGGGCAGGAGCAACGAACTTGACAATAGGAAGACAACGGTTTGTATGGAAAGAGGAAAAGCGACAGGAATTTGTACAGGATATTCTTAACTCGGCAGGCTGGGCGCGAGAGGATTGCTCGCCGGAATGGCAAACAAAGAATTTAGAAAGTCGGCTCTACCGCGCAGGGAAGGGTATGCGAAGGTGGGGGAGAGGAGGAAGGGAACTGACCCAAGGGTGGTTTAGCGAGGAGTGTCGGGAGACCAGGCGCGAAACTATAATAGCCTTAAGGAATTTCAGAAACAGGGGAACGGAAGAAGCTAGAAACAGTTATTTGTTAGTACGTAGGCAGTACGAGGCCACAATTAAGAAATCGAAGAAATCTTGGCAGGATAGTGAGGCAGCAAGAATACAGGCAATTCTAAGAAACGATTATAGTAAATCAATTTGGGACGTTATCAGATCTTTGCGTAATAAAATAAATTCAAGTAATGAAATTTCAGCAGACGCGTGGGTGCAATATTTTTCACGGACGTTCACAGTAGAGACCATTGAAACAGGGCAAGGTATTTTCACTGACCGGAGTGTGCCTGAATTAGATGAACCTCTAACCTGGACTGAAGTCAATAGGGCTATTCTAACAATGAATAATAAGAAGGCAGGCGGCGCGGACGGCATTCCGACAAAATTTATTTCGGAATTGTGGCACATAGATCCAGAAAGTATTATGAAGTTATTTAATGCAATTGCTAATTCCGGCTCGTATCCAGAAACGTGGAGTACAGCTATCCTCCAACCGATTTTTAAGAATAAAGGGGATGCGAATTGCCCACAAAATTATCGCGGAATTAGTCTTTTGCCAGCGCTGAGCAAACTGTTCTGTAAAATACTCAACGGGCGACTGAGTGAATGGGCGGAAAAGTACGGTAAAATATCAGAATTGCTAGCAGGCTTTAGGAGAGGCTTCGCGACAACCGACAATATATTTGTGTTAGATACCCTAGTAAAACAGGCGCTGGCGCGTAAACGGGGCCACGTATATTGCAGTTTTGTGGATTTTGAAAAGGCTTTTGACTCTATTAATAGGGATGCTTTATGGCGAAAACTAAATGAGATAGGCGTCTCACGTAAAGTTTTAAACGTGTTGCAGAGCATGTATAAGGAAGTAAATTTCTGCGTCAGGTGCGGTGACTGAAGTATAACGCAAAAAATAAAATCGACAGTAGGAGTAAGACAGGGGTGTCCTCTTTCACCGCTGCTGTTTATCTTGTTTATAAATGATTTATTGACGTGGGTACAGGAAGCGGATACAGCGGCTCCGGTAATTGATGGCTTGAAAATTCCCGGACTACTATATGCTGATGATTTAGTCTTATGTTCGGAGACGATTGAGGGCTTACAGAAGAGTTTAAATATTCTAGAACGGTATAGTGAGACATGGGGACTAAAAGTAAATATTCAAAAAACAAAAGTAGTAGTCTTCAAGAATGGGTTTATCTGGGGTACCAAAGAGAAATGGTACTACGCTAGGGAAGAAATTGACCGCGTCAAAACATTTACATATCTTGGTGCAAAATTTTCCATGAATGGGGGATGGAATAATCACATATTGACCGCTCACAGCAAAGGAAGAATTGCGCTCAAAGAAATCGTTTGCGCACTGCGCAGGGTTCCGGAATTGTCGGTAAAAGTATGCGATACAATGTTCAAATCGTTAGTTCTCCCAGCTATGAACTATGGAGCAGAAATCTGGGGAGTCGACAGGATAGATCGATTAGAAAGCATCGAAACAGATTATTGCAAATTAATTCTGGGAGTTTCTAGGTGCGCAGCAAATGCCGGAGTCTTAAGAGAGGTCGGTAGTATAGGAATTTGGAGAGATTTTAAAATGAAATCTATTAAACTCTGGATTAAATTAGCAGATGCGCAAGGTGACACACTTATACATAGGTGCTTTAGAGTGCAATGGCAGGGAAGCGACCATCGCTACTGGGCGTACAAAATTAAACGGCTACTTGACCGCGTAGGGTTGGGAGACGTCTCTCCGGAAATGGTGGGAGATAGGGGAACCCGTGAGATAGAACGGCTGATTTCCAATAGACTTGCGGATATTAAAAGGCAAGAGATCTGGGCAGCAACGGCTGAAAAACGTTCGCTAGTAGCTCAAATCCATGCGAGTCCGGTATGGGGTTGCGAAAGTTACGTGCACACGCTCGGAAAGGACGCAAGAGGGGGGTACGCTTGGTTCAGGGTTGGGGGATGGATGCAGCGTAGACTAAAGGACGCAAGTGGTAATGGCATCTGTGTGCTTTGCGGTGATAGGGAAGACTGGATTCACATCCTCTTAATTTGCTGTGCAACCGAATCATGGAGAAAAAAATGGATGGGAATGGGAAATTACTACTTCCTAAACAGGAACGTAACGCTCGCTCAAAACATTTTAGGTGATAAAAGGTCTAAATTCATGAAAGAATTAGGAACATTTTTAGGAAAGGTTCGGACCATTAGGGAAACTGAAATTAGGGAGTGGGAAAACAGCACCGGTTAGCTTGAGCGGAGCCTAGACTGGAGGGAAATAAATAAGTCAATAAGCTAACAATATGTAAGTTAATCAGTAATTTTATGTTAAGTTAGTAAACAGTTAAGAAATAAGTCATAAGTCGTAGTCAATTGGTAAGTAACAGGGCAATATAATAAATAAAATAAAACTGGCATAGTAATAAGCACATTAGGGGGTGAAGGGAAGGGGGGATCGAAATTGTAAGGGCAGAGGCGCTGGTGCGGACGATCTTCTGTGGCGCTGTTTGATTTCAGGTGCTGAGGAGGCCAAGCACTGCAAGGAGACGGCGGGACGCCCGCGCCAGAAAATAAATAGTTAAAATAAACGGATAGATTAGTATGTACTCGGCTTCTGACGGCAGGTTTTTCCCCCTTCAGGGTTTTTTTCCTGAGCCGTACCTTATGGTCTCTTTTCCGCGGCTGTGATGCGATGGAGAGACCATTTGGGGTGAATACCAGAATTCGAAAGATTAGAACGCGAAAGGATGTAGGTATTGTAATGGCTTAAAGGCCTTCGGCCTAGCCACATAGGATCAAGTAAGCCAAATTGTTTGTAATAATTACCTATTAAATAAATAAATAATAAAATTTTATTACTTCTGGTTTCCTCTTGCTCTTTTTACCGACAAACGCACTATCTGTATGTCAATATTAGGAATCGTCCAGAACGAAGTATGAACAATATCGCGTTTATCTTCTCGACCTGAAACGTGACTCGATTCACTCACGAGAGAGATATCAAGAAAAAGAGTTTTGTGAAGATGCTTTTGCGGAAGAGAACTTCTCAAAGGCGGCATCGTGATAGTTAACGGTGTGAGATGAGCCAGTTAAATTCAGACACGTTCTTGTTATAGCTCGAATGCATGGTAGCTGTAAAAGTAAACGAATAAGTGGGACATTGGTCGTATCAGGTTTGTGAGACCCCCAACATATAGGAGGTGCGGAAAAAATAAATATTAACAGTTTCTTACTGAACACACTGAATCGACGATGCTGAATAATTTGACTAATAATTAATTGATTTACTAATTAAAACAATGAATAATGAATAACCACAAAATATTGTTACAATGATTCGCACTGATTGGACAAATAATTCTACAATTGAACAATAGGAGGTGTCACACGTTAGGAGATGCCATGCAGCGAGTACGCGTACGGACATGAATCAGAGCTGGAGTCAGGGGATTGTATCCTTTTCAGGTGAATGAAAGGTTAAGTTACAGTTATACATTAATTGAAGTCTAATATTGCTATATACAAATGAATAAAATCAGTTCATTCGCACTGGACATGGTGGGAGAATGGGTTCGTAGGCTTCCGGGGCCGGAGTCAATGCATTCTTGGCTATCCGGGATGAGCCGCCTCTCGGTCAATTGTACTGACGTTTCGGCCATCTGAGCTATACTGTCAGCAGTATAGCTCTGAAGAAGGCCACAGCAAGATGGCCGAAACGTCAGTACAATTGACCGAGACGCGGCTCATCACGGATAGCCAAGAATGCATGGTGGGAGAAGTTTCTGAGGGTGGCGGCGAAGGATTTTCTGAAAGACTGTGGGTGCGCCGGCGAAAAGCAGTTAGGGGTGGCGTCCAGGTAGCAATCGCGAGATTGAACATTGACCATGATACACATATAAAACAACAGTGAGATATATAAAATAGTAAACACTTCATAATTAGATATATTAATAAGAATATAACGATACTCAACAATATCATCTATATCTATCACATAACGCCCCAGGTTTTGTCTTTTAATTACCTAGGGTCAAAAAAGAAAGTTTCCATTTTTGTAGTTGGCGTATTACTGTATTTTTACTATATGCGTGCGGATGCAGCATGGTCAAATGACCAACTTTAAAATCAATTCACTGAAAACATTCCTCGTCCAATTGGAAAGCACATCACACTGACAATGAGAACAGCAATTCAAACGATATGTAACAAAAACTAAAATAATATGATGGGATACGAATACTTATATTTTACCCCGCTGCCCTTCTATATTTAGGAATTTTAGCAAATTCAACGAAGTGAGCTGCGCAGACGCCCAGCGTCTGCCCCCTCGCAAACAGGGCTCTTGTGGTTGAAAGCGCGCGAGAAAAATCGCAGAGAGAATTTTAAGTCAATAACCTTTTTGATGAGAGAGTAGACGTTTGCGGCATGAGTCAATATCTATTTGGCTGTCCGGGAGATGCCGTGTCCTAGGCACAGAAGTCAGCTTTCCGGTTGTCATGCTGCGACCGGACTCAGCATTTCGCCCTGAAGAAGGTCGCAGCATGACGGCCAAAACGTTGGCATCTGTGCCTAGGACGTGGTATCTCCCGGTCATCTAAGTATAAATGTTTTGGCAATTAAAAAATAATAATTTTAAAACAGTTGAAAACAACTATTGTTAAATCATTATATAGTTTGTGGTATTCAAAAGCATTTTAAACAAATGTTATTACTTCCTGCCTAAATGACAGAACTTCGAGAGAATTTTGATTGATTCGCGATGGAACACCGTAGAGTATGAATCCTGTAAGTGTAGTTAATGCTATATTGAGCGTTCTAAGTATCTCCCCCAAAGGGGCACCACTGAAGCCGGAACAAGCTCTATGCTCCCTTCATGTGTAGTAGTATAAAGTGTTTAGGTATAAGTCAATGTGTGTAAATAAGGGGTGAGAATAGGACAAGGAAGAGATTGCGCGCGGTTCGTGATCCGTGTGTTAGGGCAGTGATTCGTCATTCGCCTGGGATTCATCGATTGAGAAATCACAGAAAAGGCATCGGCTACTAGAATTCTCCTCCAGACAGTGGCTGAAATTGATCCAGTTTTGTAGCTAGTACGAAACATCAGCGAGTCTCGAATCCTGGGACCACCCGGTCAATGGTGCTGAGATGCAACAGAGATGCTGGTGAGCAAACGCAGAGGATACATTAGGTTAAAATGACCGTTAAAGTAAAAACACTTACGAGACATTTTTGAAATAATTGCCATTTTCGACATTAAGTTAAAATACCGATTAAAATAAAATAAAAATAATTTTCACTATTCCCAAAATAAATCAATTTATTTTTTTAAAAATACGCCGTTTTTTCCCGCAGCATTACATAACGTTCCCTATACTACATATATTACTCCGTATACACGAAAGTATATGAGAAAGAAAAAATTGAGCCTCATTTCATAGGCATCTCTCCGCATCAGCACCTCGTTTCCGGTGGTGCCGCGCGACGTACTAGCTGTGAATCGGGTCGGCCGGGCGGGTCGAGAGCAGTTCGCATGGCGCCTCTCTGCCGGGCGGAAGAGGACCGGGCGACGCGACGAGGAGTCGCCGGGAGCGGGGGCTGGGGCGGGGGAGGGCGAGCGGATGGGGGGGGGGGGGCGATGAGGCGCAACCGAACGCGAGAGGAAAACCTCTGGGAGGCGGAGGGATTGATCTGCGACCGCGGCGCGGCGCGGCGCGGCGCGGGCTGTGTTGCCCGGCAACGCTCGTTTCGGCACGTGCGTCCGCGCCCGCCGCTGCGCCGGGTGGGCGGCGACCGGCGCTCACCTTGACCCGGCCGCCCCCGCCCCCTCCTCCCCCACCCCCATCCGCGGAAGCCGATCCGGTCCCTCGCTGCCCTCGCGCGCCTATTGTTCTCTTTCTCCCGCTCCGAACGCTTTCAGCGGGTTCAAATGCCCTCCTCTCCCTTCCCCCCTCACGCTCTTCGGTAATTCCTTTTCTTCGTTGGATCAGGCTAGTTTACTTCTACCGTCGCGTCTTCTCTACAATTCTTCTTTATTCTTTGCGCGATTATTGTTCTCTTTCTCCCCCTCCAAACGCTTTCAGCGGGTTCATATGCCCTCCTTCTCTCCCTCTCGCTCCTCGGTAATTCCTTTTTCTTTGTTGCATCGGGCTAGCCAACCTCTATCGTCGCCTCTTTTTCACATTTCTTCTTTTTCCTGTTTCCAGCCTTTGGTCATTTCACTCTCGTGCAATTATTAATCTCACTTTTATTTCGAATAATTTCGAAATGCAATCCACATCTTTCTCTCTCCCTCCCTTCAGAAACTCTTTCTTGTTCATTGGAAAGGTCACGTTTCCTTCTCTCATTCGTTTCTCGCTCTTACATTTACAACCTTCTGGACATCTCACTCTCGTGCTCAAATTATTCTCAATTTTGTTTTCATTCCGAACGCGTTCCGACCTGTTCATGTCATCCGGGTACAGTTATTGTTCTCATTTGTTTCCATTGCAGTAGTTTCAAAAGTCTTTCAGACATCCTTCTCCCTGCCTTTAAATCACCTCGTTTTGTGAATTACATCCGTCAAATTTTCTTATCTCTCCTGTGTTTCATTTATGATACGTTCCCTTATTTCGTTTTCCGTGCAAGAATATTCTAATATTGCCAAGAGCTGAATTCCTTATTCTGGATGCTCAAGATCTCATTCTGATGCAGCTTCATTTTTTGTTTTTCTCAATACTCTGCCTCCTTGTTCAATATCTTACGTCTGACTCACTCCCTCTTTTTTACAATATCAAGTTCCGTAAGACAGCAATCAAGCGTACTAAAGGAAACTTCAATGTTTTAATTCTTTATTATTTCTTCTTTTTATCAGAGTTTGAGCATCTTGATAAAAAACATGAAAGACATCATCCGATATTTCTGATCCTCTTTCGATACTTCTATCTTTTGATGCATCTGTCAATTCGATTTCTGTATCCGCCAAGTTTGTCTCTTTCTGTGCCATCCTGACAAATTGCTTTTTTCGCTCCGTTTCCGCTTGGAATTTTATTGCTCTCAACTTTGTTGTTAGGAGTCTGGATTTATTCCTCAGCTTATTTTCTAACGTTTCTTAACATTTCGTTCTCAGGCCTCAACGTAGCACTTAGCAACCTCCAGTCTCGTGGTTACTCCATCGCAAATTCAACTATTCTCATTTTATTTTCTTCCGGACTCTGTCACCCACCTCAAATCTCTTCTACCTTCCTCTATTCTACACAATATTCGTCGGTGCCCTCTCCTCATTAACTGCAGTTTGATTTATTAACTGCCAATTTTTTTTGTTTTGTGCTTCTTTGGCTGATGCCCTCTTCTCAAGCATACTGTTCCGTTTCTCAATTTCTTAATTCCTCACACTTCAAATCTTTGGGTTTCCTCTCTCTGCCCCTGCTTCTCTCTTTCCCTCTCTCTGTCTCTCTTTATTATTCTGCCTCTGCTTTTCTCTCTCTCTCCCTCTCTCTCTATATCTATCTATCTATCTTTCTGTCTCTGCATTTCTCTCTATATTTCTGCCTCTGCCTCTCTCTATCTATGTCTCTGCCTCTCTGTCTATCTTTCTGTCTCTGCCTCTCTCTCTATCTTTCTGTCTCTGCCTCTCTCTCTATCTTTCTGTCTCTGCCTCTCTCTCTACCTTTCTGTCTCTACCTCTCTCTATCTTTCTGTCTCTACCTCTCTCTCTCTCTCTTTCTGTCTCTACCTCTCTCTCTCTTTCTGTCTCTACCTCTCTCTCTCTTTCTGTCTCTACCTCTCTCTCTCTCTTTCTGTCTCTACCTCTCTCTCTCTTTCTGTCTCTACCTCTCTCTCTATCTTCCTGTCTCTACCTCTCTCTATCTTCCTGTGCCTGCCTCTCTCTCTGTCTTCCTGTCTCTGCCTCTCTCTTCCAGTCACCCTCTCCTTCTCTATCTTCCTGCCTCTGCATGTCTGTCTGTCTGTCTGTCTGTCTCTCTCTCCGGTGCACCGCCTCATGCAGCGCCCTGCGGCGGGGGCAGCTGGGCGAGGTGGGGCGTGGCCAGGCGGAGCGCAGCAAGAGCCCGTCCTTCCTGGGCTTTCGGCCGCGCGGGTCGTCATGCGGCACAATCTCGCGGCGTCGGGCGGCGAACGACGTCCCTTCCAACGGCCCGGACACGTGAGCTCCGGCAGAGGACGCGATGGGCCTCTCCGCTCGCCTCGAGGACGGGATTGCCGCCCCTGCGCTGCGTCGAGAGCGCTTCGCGAGGACGGAGATTTCCTTCTCTTTCTCACTGGACGCTCAGAGGAAAGGTCGAAAAGCAGTCGAGAGGCTCAAAGTTGAATTGAAGGAATTCAGAAACTTTAGAACAATATACATTCTTCACGTACTCTATTGGAAATGCGAACTGTAGATGAGAGCGATTTATAGAGCAATAATTTGAAGCGGAAAATACGAAATATGTTTGTACATTGTGGAATTCTCAGCATGATTGGTTACAAAGAAAAATTTACAAACATATTGGGTTAAATCAAGTACAAGATCTTATTTCGTCTGTGAGGTCAAGTGGCAATTATTACACCTAAAAATTAAAAATAAGAGAATGAGAAACGGTGAAAAATGAGTTTTTATATGTGCAACCAGTGCAACTGAAAAGATATTGAGGTAGCATAAAATGGTTTCAAGAAGAAATGGAAATATTTCACATATTGTGACTTAAAATCATGACGAAATCGCGTACAATTACAGTTTCAGTAAGTCTCTTCTCTAAATAAATATATCTGTTACATCTGTTGGCATCGGCCAAGTATCGGTTTTATATAAAAAAAACAGCAACTAAAAGTTACTAAATATCTCCTTTGGATTTATGCCGTCCTTTCACTTTCACAAAAAAGAGGAGTAAAAATGTATTTTTAAATTCTATTCTATAAAACAGTCGATGAACTGTGTATGTTCAAAGTGAAATCAAACTCTTTGTATTGTTTGACATTTTACAATCACCTTTGGGAATTAGTTTTCGCGTGTGTACTTTGGGCAATTCAAAAACCTTTTTCTTTCAAATATCTACAGTTGGATTAGTACCACGAGGTTCGTTCCATATTTACACAACGATTCTCAGAAAATTACGTTTGATGTTTTACTACAAGGCCACAAAGGAGACCAATAAAACAAAATGATTTTTCTACAGTTGCTTTGTCACAAATTGGGGCCCTTTTCCCTATTGCATTCTTCTTCATTACAAAGTATAAACAATTTGTTTGTACTTGGCGCGTCGGCCCGTGTACGACCCATGGCCTACCAATGACATCCCGAGCCCCCCGCGGCCTTGAGTTAAGGGGATACCTGTGGTGGGCACAAAGACATCCCCACGCCGTATTCTGATCTTCACATCCTGAGAAGTGAATTTTCTCATCCACATATACTGAGACATTGCAAGGAAAACGCAAACTATACATTTGCCTGACCGAGAATCGAACCTTGGGCCGCGTCAAGGAGAGCGAGCACGCTGACTTGCGGAGACCAAGATGGTGGTAGCAAAGGCGATAGCGATGTGTAGAACAATGCCGCAGTCGGAGGAGGGTGTCAATGTCTGAGCGTGGGTAGAGTGAGCGAGGTGGAGCGTGGGCGTGGAAGAGTGAGGTGGTGAATACACCCCTCGACCGCCGTCGCGGCGCCGCAAGTCGATACCGTACGCCCTCTCTGCGCCTCGCGCGATGAAAAGAATCGCTGAAGGCCAGGAAGGGTCACAGGAAGAAAGCCGGCCTCACAATGGACGCTGGATTACAAGGTGACCGGAGAGCGCCGGGAGGGGCTGCCGTGGCTGGGGGGCTGAGGTGAAATCCATCCTACAGCAGAAGGGATTGACTGTGGGTTGGAGGTTGTTTGCGCCAAAAGTCCCTGGGTTATAAAGTTTCATTACTTCTAGGCTGTCCGGGTGACACCGGTAGTGAGGTCACTACCCTGAAGAAGCTTGCGACATGACAGGCGAAACGTCGGCCTACCTGCCAACGACGCGGCGTCACCCGGACAGCCTAGAAGTAATGGACTCGAGCCGCGGAAGCCTACGTGTATATAAAGTTTCATGTTGTACACGAGTAATGGTCTTCAAACGTAAGTTGACACAAACATACAACTCACTCCCTTTCCTTTTTAATTTCGTGCGCATAGGATTTACCCACTGTCGTCCCATCCGTAACCGCAGAGTCGTTGTTGGGGTCTCTCTGGTAGCATGTTTTGAAACTTATAGCCCGAATCCAGTGTTATGTTCCTAAATTATACCACTAGAGCGCGCCAACAGCTGGTCATATCAGTGTTTTTATAAAATGTAGCAAAACCGTTAGACCTTAGCTGCATATGCTCGTCGGCTTCGGTGCGGACCAACCACCGTTTGCTTTACACCAGCCTCTTCCTCAGTTTTAACCACAACTATATAGCTGCTCATCGAGGTTTTAGATTAAGATTCGGAGTAAGTTATGAACACACCGTGGTCAGGAGTGTATAATGCTCTAGCATTCTCGACTAAATCGATATCGACCGTTAAGGAGCACCAAAACTTGCTTATATGTTTCATTTCGGATGTCTCCGTAATTCTATGTCTTCATAAGTCAAGTTCGCTCTGATAGAGAGCACAGACAACTTTAAAATTGACATATTGCTTATAGAAATTAACACTTAAAGTGAAAGAGATAAATACATGAATACAACATTGTGTACATATGCATTACGTATTTCATATGTTGGAATTGTTCCAACAGGAAGGATAAATTGGAAGGCAGTTAACGTTTTGTTTTCTAAAAAAAAGGGAAATTGTTTTGTAACATTCATGGAAGAATTTGAAATATTCACAAAAGTAGTTGAAAGTTTTCACTCCAATTACTACACTAAATTGCACTTCTTTATTAATGCAGAATTCATTTAAAATGTCAATACAAACCGCGCAAGCGCCCACAGCCACTGCATGTAGCGGAAACTAATCCAAATGGATAACAGCAACATTCAATTTACACGCAACTTACAACATATAACAAAAGAGAAAATAATTTCCACATCAAGGTATTAAAATATATCTAATACAGTCGCTACAGTTCTCTCGTTCTCGTGTGAATGTTCACAATAGTGTCAAATTTACTCTCTCGTTTCCTGAACCGCTGTTAGTAAGTTCACTCGCTTTCATCAGTGTTGTGTGTGAACTCCACCTAGGAGCGCTGATCACTCAACTCAAACAGAGAGCAGGACATTCCAATGTTCCACCGATTCCGCCATTTTATATCCAATGGTCAGAAGAATTGAACTGTGGTATTCTGTTTGCTGAGAACCATGAATGTATCCAAACCAATATTTATATTCTGAAAGATCTCCATATTGTCACCGATCGTTATAATTTTCCCTCAGCCTTTCCTAGTTGCCTGTCGAAGCTATCGGGAGAGTGGATGATATTAAACAGCGGCTTTTGCGCTACTCTCTGTATCTAGGGACTCACAGATGGTCCTAGAAACATGAAGCTTCTCATTTTTATCCACAAAAACCCATTTACACTAACGTTTAACATAATGGAGGTTTTCGTAACTGTAGGTTTATATTACCTATATTAAAGAATGATTCTGAATGTTGGTAAGCAATGTTGCGGAATTCAGGCAAAGATTCTCAATATTTTATTCAGAATCATTGCCTGTGGTCTCAGAAGAAACGACGTCTTTTGTGCTCCCTGACAATAGATTTCATTCTTTCCCATTGGTAAATAAAAATATAAAAAAGTCACTTAACAATAGGCTCTTCTAGAAAGTAAATAATGAAATGAACTATAGTATTTAGCACGTGAACTCTGAATTATTGTTGTAATGTTAATTAGAAATGAGGCTGCGTATCAGACATGACATAAAAGAGTACATCTTAAAAGGATCTCTCCTAATAGAACAGAGAAACATGTATTACATGAAATCAAACCACTACACGTATCATTGTGTTAACTGATACGTGCTGCAAAAATTAAGTTCTAACATTTTCTATAGAGATAGCAAACTTTGAGAAAATGATTGACTTGATGAAATGACTGTCGGCTTTGTTGCTATACTTTAATGTTAAAAAAATTGTTTGCACTGTTGCCTTTGAAACAAATAGTTTCAGAATGTTAAGATACATATATTCAGTATTACAAAGCACATTAAAGGAGGTGCAGACATACAAAGGTCACTTCTTGTAACTTTATGGTTTGAAATATAATAATTTGACAAATACAAAAACGTCTACAATTAGTGCGGTCCAGTGATTCGGCAAAGTAAGACTAGTGCTAGCGACTACTGAGCCAAAGTGCGTGGAAAGGCTGTTGGTTTGAAACCCTAGTTTGAATTTCACATAAAACACTAAAGTTTTCGCATGGTTTTGTGGCCTGAGGGTCATTCCAAATCTTTTACCAGTACAATGACACACACACTGAGATAGGGCAAAAGAATACCATGGGCAAATTATGTAGAAGAAAAGAACCGACACATGTTGATGGTGTGCAAAAGTGCTTCTAAACCCATCCAAGATAAGCGATAGGTACCGCGAGAAATCATTGTAGTCTTTTAGACGCTGAAGAGAATACGAATGTAGCTACTGGTAGAAAGTATGTGCCATTCTGTGCCACCGCTAGCTTTTGTTATGAAACAGAAGCTGCTCTCCGTGTATCGTCGCTTCGTCCGGGGTTCAGCGCCCGGCACGTCCCGACCCGTCCCGTCCCGCCGCAAGGCAACCGCTGACAAAGGCAGATGCGGCGGGCCCCACAAATGAATCCACAGACACAGAGACAGTGCCAAACAAAACGTGCAGGCGCGCAGGAGGGAATTTCCAGGCGCCGATGTGGCACACGGAACGACGACGGCTGCGGCTACGCGATTTGCGCAACGCGGTTCAGGCTAATTGAAAGCACTCAGTATTACAAATGCGGACGCGACTTTGCAATGAACGTGCAGATACGTACAAAAAGAACAAAGACAGTAGAAACGTACTATGGAAAGGAAATTGTAGTCAAAATATTCAGTGAAGAGAGGGCAGACAAAACGGAACTGATCTTTTTAGGTCTCTTCGGAATGTGTTTCTGCCTCTGTTCTTGTTTGACGGAGGTGGGTTTTAAATTTGGTACAAAGAAATTATATAATTTGTTGCTATTATAAATTATTTTATTTTCAATATTTTTTTTCAAGTAGAAAATTAAATGTTAAGTTGACGAAAAAAATAAAAAATAAAAAACACGAAACACACTGTGGTGGTGGTAGGAGCTAAAAACTTTCCACAAATCGTATTTTTATGTTAGAGGCATAGTTTAATCACTCATATGTCATTTGATTTTATGAAACTTTGTACATCTTCTCCGGGGGTACTCTTTCTTAGATATTTTTCACATATTGTAATGTTAGTTTTCTTTCTTGGATTTTCTGTTTCTTGTGTTTGTTCGGAACACAAATATTGATCTGTTTTTGAATCCTCTTATGGCAATCCTGTTACTATTGGTCTCAGAATATACCAGTTCGATAGGTGCATACAACGCAAATTTATGTAGTTCTTATGGCGATTTTTGAATGTGTAAGTAATGTATTATCCTTCTGAAAGTTGCACGTGATAACTTCAATTGCCCCAGGAAACGGAGGGTACGAAAAAAGATCCATGAGCGACGTGCTGGGTGGCTGTTCTTGCCAACGGGAGTCAAATGAAGCAGGGCGCGCGAGAGCTTTTTGACTAGATACTCTCGCAAGATAAAATATATTTTTAAGAATTGAGAGACTGCCTGCAATAATGTGATGAGTAATTGATTTTGCAAATAAAATATTGGGAGAAAGGTAGTGAAATTCACAAGAGCATACAATGTTATCAAACAAAACTGTTCGAGTACATGAAATATTGAGGCCTAAGTTCCAAATTCACCCACGCGACCCCTATCAGGTTATTTGTCATTCTTCTTTTAGTTACTATTAATGTTAGAATAAAAATTTTGTTAATGTTAAAATAAAGTTTTCAAAACTTATTTTTAGTTATTTAAGGACGCTTTTCAACTAGTGAGGTCATTTAACCACCTCCGTAAGTATAATTGGCGGTAACGGTATAAGGGCACACATAAATATCCATGTCCCGGGCGGGATTCGAAACTGCGATCCTTCAGGCATGAGGCAGCTACGACACTTCAGCCTTTGTGACCTCGGGTATCCAGATTGGCTTTCAGAATATTATTCAACACATTTTATTGTATATATATATATATATATATATATATATATATAGGACATTTATTAAGAATATCAATCCCAAAACAATTATTGTACGTGAATTGACCAAAAGTCTATAAGCCTGAATTTCACGATGAATTCATGGTGAAAAAAGCAATATATCATTAACTGTCAATGGAAAGACCACACACGAGTATGGAAT
Source organism: Gryllus longicercus (assembly GCA_038098605.1). Lineage (NCBI taxonomy): Eukaryota > Metazoa > Arthropoda > Insecta > Orthoptera > Gryllidae > Gryllus > Gryllus longicercus. The sequence goes on from JAZDUA010000025.1 coordinate 2,437,686, forward strand.
TTATTTTTTCTCTCAAAATAGGTTATCCTGTGAGTGTTTATGGGATCTGAACGCGTGCAGTCTCCTTCGTACAGTTTGCCAGTGGGACAAAGACCGATCTCTGTAATTCCCAAACAGCAACCACAAAGTCGTCTGCTAAGAAGATCAGGGGACGACCTCTGACATTAGACTTCAGAACACGGATAAGCTCTTCGCAAGTTCAGGGGTAATGACTCAGACTTTTCATCTAATTCTTAGTGGAAATCCATAAGTTTTATAATTAAACATTATTCACATTTGAGGTGGCAATTATAAGTTATAAGACTTATTCAATATTTAATTAAAAAGTAATAAAGCAATAATTAAAAAACTAAAGTAATAGATTAAAACTGCGGATAAACAACCCTTTTTATTTTGGTGATGTACAGTGACCTTCAGGTGGTCTCACTGAAATTAAATATAATTTTTGTGTTCAATAGTTTAATTATTTTATAAGTATCAGATTTTGAAAGCAGGGAGGTGGTAAGAGGAGTGGAATAAGTCGTTTTGTATTTCCATTCTTCTTGCAGTTATAAAAAATCATAGAAATTATCTTCCTGGCAGTTGGTTCGTTAAATGTTATAGAACAGAAACCTAACCACTTACTTCACAGTTATCGACTCACAGCCAGTAATATTTGTAGAGGTAGACTTCATATCATTTTTGAACCACAAGATAGTCGCAGATGTCATATGTATGGCCGAAGTCTTCATCTAGGATCTTTTTAAAGTAGTTGTCGTCCCCTTTACAAGTTCAATGTTTAGTCCGCCGCTGCCGCAACGGGTAATCCAAGTGGATTTAATGGAGTCTACATCCATTGCACTCTCCACCACATCAGCAACGAATCTGCATCTTTATTTGGTCCACTGTCGGTAGACGGCGGGTAAGTTGACCGAAATCGCTTACTAGAGTCGGGCAAAACGATTAAATCGATCGTATTCGCAGCTTAATAGAAACGCTTGAGAAGTAAACAAGGTCGAGGGATCCCATGACGCTTCGTTGCTTTTTCAACCTCCGTAGCGGAGGGCGCACCCCGATATCAGCAACATCGCCATCGTTGTTCTCAATACTGGCCGGAACTAACCCGGACGTAGCGGCCGCGGCCGGCCTGGACAGCCGAAGTCGCTAAGGCAGCAGGGTCATAGCTGCCTCGGTTCGAAGGGTCGCGGGTTCGAATACAGACTCGGGCAAGGATGTTTTGGGAGTGTTTGTGTTATTCTTACATGTTCCTTTAACAGTTAGCAATCACAGTAAAACAATCAGAGTGATTGCTGCATGTCCTAGAAGTTAAAAAGCGACCTACAAAAAAGTGGTCGCGGTGTGCTTGATCCGACGCAGAGGACGATCGGAATTTTCTTTATACCCGCCTCTACATATTAGGTTGCCTGAATTCGCACAGTAGTACTGAGCTATGGTTATGGATATGATCACCGCGTTTTCTATTTGAAATTTTGTGAAATATGAATTCGGGCCACATTTTCGTAAATCTAATTATTTGCAGTCATATATCGAAGTACTCTATGAAAATCGGGGAATTTTAATAATTTTTCGTCCACAAATTTGAATATTCTTAAGTGTTTAGATGTTTTGATGTCCAAATATCTGTCAAAAGAACGGACAAAATTTTCTTTTTTCTATTTTAAACTTAACATTGGCGCTATACCTTTTTTTAGACGAGTTACTGACGTTTGAAATTACTCGGACAAAAACTGTTATTCCTTTTGGTACTATTGTCTCTCAATCGATTTTAAAGTCGTTTTACTAATCATATATAATAGTTCTACATCCTTCAAAAAATATTTTTTAATAAATAGGAACAATGAGACAACGAGAAACTGAGTGACTTAAGACAACTTACACCATGTACTATCACTTTAATTTTTTGAAAATCTTTTCACAAAAACATAAAAGGCCGAAAAAAATATGTCTTCTTAAAATAAGCACAAAAAGAGGTCAGCTGTTTGTTTTAAGTCACATTGTATTCGTGAGATGAGAAATCATAATTACTTCGTCAAGAAGTTACAACCCACCTCTATATCTAAGTCAGTTAAAACGGATTCCTCATCAATAATATCTAATACATAGCGTGCCAAGTAGTCCTTTCAATTGAAAACTTACATACGAATGATTACTATGGTATTAACGTCTTTAGTGTGATTTAGTTTATAATAAAGTTTGGTATGAAACAACATTGCATAGCAAGAGAAGCCAGTAGTGGTCAGTCTGGAAAGAAAATCAAAGTAAAAACCAGATCACCCCAAGCGGGAATACAAACTGAAAGTCAAAGAGCAAAAAGATAAAAATCCTCTTCTTTTTGGCAACGAAACGCGAGCGAGAGTCAAGCAGATGCGCTGCCCGAGGCAACAGGAGATCGGGGAGCCCTCGACAGGTGGACGACGCCGCGCAGCGTCATCGATCTCGCAGCACAGACGGCGTCGCGGCGGTAGAAGAGGAAAAAAAAGAAGAAAAAAAACACGACGTGAAACCGGAGAAGAGGTTTAGAATAAGCAGGCGTATTCATGAATGAGAATGTTGTAGACGTCCAATGAAACTGGTTTGAATCGGAGACGTCAGCAGTGGCATGGTTCGGAGGCCAGTGCGGTGGGGCCGCTGACAGGACGAAGCTCCTGGCAGTTGCAACATCGTAAGAAAAGTTAGGTCTGATTAGGGCAAGTCGATATAGGTGGTATGAAGGTGAAAGAGCACTCAGTTGACAATGGGGATGATGAGGAAAACAGCGTGCGGGAGGTTCGTTGTGAATGAACTATCTCACCAGAAAGCCATTCGTAGCCGAGCGCATAGCTCGAAGGACACGCCGAAAGGTGACTCAGGGCATCTACGGATGTCACTGCAGGGCCTCTGACCGGGAGGCACTAGGTTGGTGTCCGCTATCTTTCCTTCCTCTTTCTTGTCCTATTCTCACCCCTCCCCCACTAACACACTTAACGAAGACTTACACTAGCACACTCGTTGGGAGACCAGTTGAAAGTTTAGAGGTTGTCCCGGCTGAGGCGGTGCCCTGCTGGTGGGATATGCCTGGTTGGGAAAAATCCCACTAGCTGATGTCGACATCGGATCTAAACATTTGGGGGAGGGTTACCGCCACCTCCCAAGGGAAAAGCATGCCCATTTACAGGATTAATGAACTTACCAGTTGATGCGCCCGGAATCACTGCTCAAACAATCGAAAGCAGCACTGAGTGAGAGTCCTCAAAGAAGTGATTGCGAAGACGAGGATTATTCTATATCGATGAAGGAAGTGGTCTCACTGTGGCCAGCCCTCGCTTGGGACTAAGGATGTGAGTAGGAACGGGATGGGGAAGGAAAAAAACGTGTCCCTCAGTCTAAGGTTCTGCAGTATCTACTTGAAATGGATCGAAGGAATCTCTTGATTAGGGAGACTTGCAAAATTGTCATACAGGCAGCGGCCGAAATTGACCGACACATTTAGCTGGTATCAAGAAACCGCGCCACGACGTATCTCTACGCTAGAAACTATCTATGAAGCGTCAGATGCCAACTTGCTAATACATACGGTAGCGCTGGTTGTTCTTAATTACTTGCACTTAACTGTGTAGCTAAGTAAAGAAGATTCAAAGCAGAATGATGTTTTAGTCGTTTACATCCACTGCTAATCTTTATCACAAAATTTACTCACTTTCCACCCCTTTCTTCGGGAATATAAGTTTTGTTGTAGAGTGCAGCAATGACTCCATTAAGCATTTCTGCGCAGGAGACTGAGCATTGTACGTTTATGTATACTCTGTACCTCCTGAAAATCCAATTAATAGTAAAGAAGCAAATTTTCGTAAAGTAATTATGAAATGTTATTCCAGTGAGAAGCTCGTATCAAGCAATCCGGCGCATATCATTTTGGGTCTCGTTCATTAGGACTCGCTTTTTTAAGCGACTTTACACGTTAAGGCATTTTTTCTTCTTTTGTATTACGTAGGAGGAAATACCGCGAGGAATAAATAAAATACTTTTCATGTACCCACTGCTTGGCAAAAAAATGTCGCGACTGAAGTGGTTTGATGAATTATCTCTTTGAACTCAAAATCTCGAAATGATATTCTGATAATTTTGATGTCCGACTTCTTTAAAAATTATCAACCAACCAAATACCAACCTGATAATTCGTAGGAAGTTGCAATCGTATGTTCAAATGCTAGAGTTAATAATTTCGCCGCCCTGTAAAGGGCATGTCACTTACATACCTCTCAGTACGATCAACACGCGCCACCAAGGCACCACCGCTATGATCACCGCCATGGTCACCACCTCCCGTCAACCCCATTCTGTTACCGCCCTTATGGCTAAGTCCTTGGCTCACACCTAGGCTCTTCTCCACCCGCCTTCATCGTCTACGCTATGGCTCGGCCACCATGACCCGATCACCACCGCCCTATCACCCACGCCCCGTCACCACCGCCCCGTTACCACCGCTGCATCATCCCCGCCCCGCCCCGTCATCCCCACCCCGCCACCGGTGCCCGTCTCCACCACTCCGTCCTCCCCGCCCCGTCACCCCCACCTCGTCGCGAGCTCTCCGTCACCACCACCTCATCGCGAACTACCAGTCACCTCTGCCCCGTCACCACCATCCCGTCACCGCTGTCCCATCACCGCCCCATCACCACTGTCCCTTCACCACCCCTCCGTTCTTCCCGCCCTGTCGCACCCGCCGCGTCACCCCCGCCCGTCATCACCACCCCGTCGCGAGCTCTCCGTCACCACCGCCTCATCGTGAGCTACCACTGCCCAGTCACCCCCGCCCCGTCACAACTGCCCCGTCACCATCGCCCCATCTCCAACGCCCCATCACCACTGTCCCGTCACCACTGTCCCGACACCACTGTCCCGACACCACTGTCCCGACACCACTGTCCCGACACCACTGTCCCGACACCACTGTCCCGACACCACTGTCCCGACACCACTGTCCCGACACCACTGTCCCGACACCACTGTCCCGACACCACTGTCCCGACACCACTGTCCCGACACCACTGTCCCGACACCACTGTCCCGACACCACTGTCCCGACACCACTGTCCCGACACCACTGTCCCGACACAACTGTCCCGACACCACTGTCCCGACACCACTGTCTCGACACCACTGTCCCGTCACCATCCCTCCGTTCTTCCTGCCCGTCGCACTCTCCGCGTCACACCCGCCAGTCATCACCACCCCGTCGTGAGCCCCACTGCTTCCGCCACGTTACCTCGCCCCGCCACTGCGGCGCCCTAGCCCCCTCCCGGCTCCGGGCCCTGCGGCGCTCGCATCCATTTTGGATGTCCTCCTAGCGCCGTCTGCCCAAACGCGGGAAGCACATTAACCTGCCAGAGCGCACCAGACAGCTTCGTTCCTTATTGATTGTCGGCCGCCACGACTCCGCCTGCAGCAAGGGGCGGAGGGGCTGGGTCGAGGCGCCGCAGCACTTTCATTCGAATTAATTAAAAGGCTGTAAATGACAGTTAATACATCTCTGTGGTAAAGGCATGTCACTTTTTACAAAATAAAACGAAACAAGAGTAACATTAAAAGAGTAAATAAACGAAGAAACGACTTGAACAGAGAAAGAACCGAATAGAGAAATATCTGAATAAATATTCTAATGTAAATATGTTTGTAAAATCAAAGAATAAATAATTCAAAAAAATGAGAAATTGAAATAATGAAGAAGAGAAAATCAAAGAGAAAGAAAGATAAACAAAATAAGAAAGAAGGGACAAAAAGAGGGATTGAGGATGGGGCTAATTTTTATTTGAATTAGCAATTTTGAGAATATTTTGTCTTTATGTTTGCAGGTATTAACACATCTATTTTCATCCTTTCTTTGGTTCCTAGTTATTAAGACATATGACAATGGATGTCTTGACAACCTACTAATCCAATACTCATAGAAAGTAACATACACACAACAGTAGTATTAGTAACCGGGAATAGCAAAAAGACTATAGCATTATTAATAAAAATACAGAATAGGTATTTGTGTTTATTAAAATGAAAATATTTCTCTCCTTTTTTAAACAATGTACTTTTGTGTAAAAATGATTATGGCTTTAACAACCTTAATATAACGATAATGCACAATTTTTTACAACAGTATGGTTTAGAAAACAATTGATGCATTCAAAACTGTTGATATCGAACTTTCCCCAAACATGTGTAGGTGTTTTATGTCACTTTTCAGGAAATTATAAGGCATATCGACGACCTTTTGAACTCGATTTAAAGTAACTCAAAAGGTACTACAAATTCATCACAAATAAATTTACTAGATATGAGTACTTTTCTCAATATTTGACAAATTTCATAACAAAAACCAAAGTTGGCAATTTTTTCAAAAATTGAACAATACTGGAAGAGCTTTTTACGGAAAATTCTGGAAATACAGAGTTCGGTTTGAGCTTTTATTGTTGATAATCCAATTTATAGGAAAACCCTGACCGAAACATTAGAAGATATTGAGCAAAATTCACGAATGCAAATATTTCGCGCTTTTTTTTAGAATTTCACAACTTATTCAGATCTTTGGTCAATGCAAACCCTTATTAAGCAACGCGATCATTGTACTAAAAAGTTATTCCATTATAATTTTAGTAAATTCATTTACTAAATATTTTTTTAGTAAATCTGAAGATTTTTTTCTGAAGGAGAGAGCAATACTATTTTGTGCATATAGATCTGTCTCTACCTCCGAAAATTCTCGACCCAACCTGCTGCCATATTTGGTCAACTCAAATAACAATTATCAAACAGCACGACGGAAACCATTGTTGGGTCGGCACTTGGTGGAGAATGGTTGTGGCAAAGCTTTATAGAAGTTCTATGAATGAATAACAAGGGCAGCTAATGCTCACAAACACTTTTCTTAGATTTTTCAGAAGATAATATGTTTTATCTCCACAACCATTTTTGGAAAGACTCCTTACCAGAAACTTGCGATAGGATTTTAGTGCAATAGTTCCTGCATTCTTATTATCTATCCATAATCGCAACACACAAACTAATATGATTGGAAGAGTTTCGATGCCTGTTGTCTGGATATATCTGGATATAAACTCTAAAGCAAATTATAATTCGGCGTAGTCATGAATCATTCATTCGAATTAAGTGTTAGAGTTGACATAATTCAAGAATTGCTCCTCTTCAACATAATTAACACGAACAGGCACATTATTGTTCATATTTTGTCATTGTTAAGGCCTTACCCTCAATTCACGAAGTGAAGAGAATTTCAGTGTTTTTGCAAATGTTTAGCCATTTGACTTTTAATAAATTCACATCTTTACGAGATGATTCACAACAAATAAAATTCCTGGAAGGATGAATTAATCTATAAATCTAGACTGAGATACAGCGGGAGAAAATAAATTGACGCTCTTTCACAAACACAGAAGAATCGTTACAATTAGTTGCTTAAGTGCGAAATGCAGAACAAATGAAACGGGTGAATTCATCATGCAAAAGATCGTAAAGCTGTCAGTCATTCCCCTTCAATTGTCACGCGTGACAAAAGGCTAACGTGCACTATATATCAGGAGAATTATTGAAACTAGAGAAGTGCGGAACTCCCAGCAGAGATTTCTGAACCAATGTTTCTCTTTCAGTCGAATTTGCGAGCAGTCGGGTATGAATGACAAGTTGTACGCTCGTAAACGCTAATGAACCACGATGCTACATGTTCGTAGAACTCCGGAGCAGTGTGAGTCCATTGCAGGGAACAGCAATCCGACATGTAATTCGATATTGAATAACCCTGATGTATCTACCGCGTGGGCGTCATTTTGTAGAGATTAATTACCGCCCACACGCTCACCAAAGCAGTTTGTGTTGCAATGTTGAGTGGATCATCATCGCTTCATAGGATTAGAGCAAAGTTTTAACACTACATATTTCTATCTACCAAAGTTTTCAGAAAGCACGGTAACTTTTTTATTGTGGAATCTTTGGAATACATTGTACTAAAAATATAACACTGGCGAACTCTATTTACGTCTTGAAATATAATATTGAGTATATTCTGAAATAATTTATTTTCACATTTAAAGGGTCTTTGAGAGAGATAGCCCCATCAATACGGTTTGATTACTGCTGAGAAAGTTTAACACGATATTTATGCGTTCTTTGAAAAAGTCGTGCTTCAGAGATACATCACTAGTTTTCAATAGAATGTTACGTTGCGTTTTAGTTTGGTAAGTTTTTCCAACATCGTATGTGCTAAAGCAAACAGAAAAGAATAATGATAAAGAAAGGATTAAAGTCATTTAACTTTATCCAGCCAAATGACAAATCATCAAAAAGAGAGATTCTTAGTTTGAAGAAATGTAATAAAAACTAAGTCTTCGATATTAAGCAAATACTAGAATTGAGTAGCGATTACACGTACATCCCCTACACTACCACACATGCCGGGAGACCAATCGGGAGGTTAGAGCTTATTCCGGCTGGGGAGTGGGAGATACCCTTAGTGGGAGATACCTGATTGGAGAAAACCCTGTTAGCAGAAGGTAGGTTGGCGCGGGATCTCACCATACAATGGGGTCATCAACCCCCTCGATGAAAAGCATTCACTACACATAAGGGATTAACGACGTCAGCAGTTGACGCGCCATGAATCATTAATTAATGAGTCAATCAGGCAATGGAGTAGTGATGAAGAAACGAAGTTGAAAGTGTATTCATGTTCACTTTTTGTTTGGGGTGATACTGTGTTTCTACAATTCATCTCCATACTGTAACTGTATCTAACCCAATTATCACCGAATTATGTTATCTGCTGTCTCGTGATGTTATACTTTAAGACACGGCATTCATCGACATCATGGAAGATACACAATCAATACAATGGAACTGATCCGACGAAAGACCAACTTCACGGCGGTCACTGCGAAGTCAGTGGTTCAATTGAGCTGGTTCATTAGGTGCTGTAATGTACCGGGTAACCCTTGTCATTTGTCTCTATACAGCAACGGGGTATCTCATTAAAAGACCGTGGGTTATCGTTGACAGTTGTATTTCCTAGCAACGGAGTATTATGACAGAAAATCCTAAATAAACAAGCAGAATGCTTTGTGAGATCGTGAAAGCAAGTTCGAAAGATTGTCAGATCCATGGGAATGTAGCTTTCTTGAAATGTATGCATATTGTGGAATATTAGGAATAACAACTTTTAAGGTGTTAAGAAGTTGAAGCTTGGAAAATGTAAGACAGAAGTATTGAAAATAAATGATATTTTTTGTTATCGAGAAGGTTCATTCCTTCTCAAAAATGAAGTTATCGATGGGAAGTCGATTATAACGTAATCGTGACGCTTTATCGATTCAGATGTTACAGTGCTGACCATAGTGATTTAATTTAGTCGGTAACAAATTATTTAGAAGGTACGGATAGTTACAGAATTGACTCTTTTTTCACTTACAGAACATGTTATTTTAAAGTATTAATTGATTTTTTTTAAAAATGTAGTTGTCTGAAAGATACCAAAATTAAACATTATCTATTTCCTGCAAGGTTACCCATTTAGTTTCTTGTCACTAATCATTCTGGAAAGTTGGATTTTTCCGTTCCTTTCATCTTACTTTAAAGGATTCCTTTAATCCCTTATTTCATCAAGCGCTAGAGAATTAGTAGAAGAACTTCGCAGCTCTCGCTACTAATTACCTCCTGTCGAAGCAGATAGAGTTCACGCAACGCCCTTCATCGGAGGACAGACTGCTGAGAGCGGAGTACGGACGGATTCCTTCGGCGAAGGAGCTTCAGGGCGGAGCTAAGGGGAAAAGAAAAAAGGACGCTGGCGACCAGACAAAAGAGCAGCGCCGAGAGCCTCGGCCCTCTAGACTCCCCTCAACCACCCACATCATCGCGGGAATGGCGGGGGCCATGGCCCGTCGAGGTACTGGACCTAGTGAAACAACTAACTTTACTTTAATTAAATTTCGTTATAAAATACTAAATGCAATACCTAATACTTTGTGGCTAGACCGACTTCTTTAAGCTATTTCAAAACCTACAATTTACGATATTCACTCCAGATGGTCTCTCCATTGCATCAAAGTCGCGGGAAAGAGATCATACGGTACGGCTGAAAAAACATACTGAAGGTGGAAATATCTGTCGTCAGAACAAATATATACTGATCTACCCATATAATAATGGTCAAACTGCCCACCTTCCACCACTGGTGCTCGGGTGCTCGGATCCATAGTGGAATATTCGGTGGACAAAGCGGGTTAATAACAGGTTTTCTTGGCGTACTCCCGTTAATATTCCCGTTAATATTTATTTCCTGCTAATACGCTTTCCAACGGTATGCTTCATCAGTCATTCGATACCCCATCCGTCATTAGCCGTCATTCTAGTAAAGATACAAGGTGATACCCGAAAAACGAGCTGAGAAGAGCCATGGCTACCTCAGCGCGTTATCGAAAGGTAGGGTCCCGGCCTGGAGAATTGGAGAGGGGAAGTTGTGAGGGATTCGTAGATGCCCCCCCCCCCATGACCCTAGATACGGATGATAAGCAGAGCATAGAATGGGAGGCGGGGTGAGGTTTCCAGCTTCAGTGAAGGCCTGATGGGAAAAACAATTTTTAATATTCTACAAATCTCTAAACTAATCAACAGGTTTTTCCAGTATAATTTTTCAGTATACATATTTTGTTTCAGTTTAATGGTAAAGTCACAGCGTAATTATAGCGATTTTGAGGAAAGGTGGAAGAACGAAAGACAGTATACGGTGGGTTAGAGAGACATAACAAAAACAAATCTAAACAGATGAAAACGCAAGGTTAATGCAAAGAACTTCTGAATTTCTCAATGGAACAGCATTTGAAACCATCGGCGTCCTTCGAAAAATGTTGTTTCATTTTAGGAATTTAATCGATTGTATTGGTTGACGAGCGTAAATGGTTTTTCTTTTTAAAACTGAGGGAAGGAAGATAGTTTTAAATCCTCATTCGCATGTTTTAAATCATTTGTCTATAAGACTTGACTATACGGTTTTTCTCCAGTAAGAAAAATGTACGAGAGGCGAGAAAAGAGTCCAGACGTTTCTTGAATGCAAGGTTTGCAATAAAGAATATATTAGAGCCGATGGCCTGACAATCTCTTGAATGGAAACACGTACATCATAAGTAAAGGAGTCAGAAACTCATTGCCAATTACATTCATCTGCCCTATGTTTCATTTCTCCATACAAGGTTCATGCAAAAATAATGATCATGTCTATGAATATCCAATTCATCGGACACTAAAATTTTCTGGTTAGGAAACTATACTGATCCTGTTTGTCTTGCCTATGGATACGTTTAGAACAATGTGCCCTTTAACAACACACACAACCAATAGCAGAATATCATTTTCTCATCGTCCGAATTAACATCAAAACAGATCGACTCCCCTTCCCCGTGTGTGGTACATAGGCTTCTAATTCCATGAATGCGTGTTGACAGAGGGCGCGAGGACGCGAGAACTACTGAGAATGTGCCTCGTAAATGTAGTGCGTGTTATATCCGGGAGGAGTCGGCGATCCTCCCCTGTTGAAACATGAGATCCAGCGACGACCGACACGTACACTGGTAGGGTTTTCCTCCTCCACATATCTCTCCCTCGTCGCACACCGTCTCATCAGGGAAAAGCTCTGAGATCCTGACTGGTGACCCGGCATGTGTGGGCACACACGACCTGTTAGTGCGCGTAAGTTCACCGTCTCATCAGGGAGCTCTGAGATCCTGACTGGTCTCCCGGCATGTGTGGGCACACACGACCTGTTAGTGCGCGTAAGTTCACCGTCTCATCAGGGAGCTCTGAGATCCTGACTGGTCTCCCGGCATATGTGGGCACACACGACCTGTTAGTGCGCGTAAGTTCAAGAGACAAGTATGAGGAATGAAAGCTCATGCGCTTTCCGGGTCCCTGTTTGTGAGGGTATTGGTCAAGTATTCGGTTGATTAGAGAAACCACGGAAAAGTGCATATCAGAGCAACCAGCCGCTAGAACTCTCCCTCAACCTAGCTACGTAGTAGCTAGGATCGAAAATTCGCAACCGTTCGAACCCTAGATCCTATCTAGGCAAAGGCGTTATCACTGAGCTAACACAATCGGAAGTTCTCTGAGCAAACGTTCTCTGAGCAAACACGGCTTGCCGCAATAAATTGCTTTCTGTTAGGGCCGGAGTTACAAGTGCAGCCACGACGCAAGGGGGAAATGGTCGCAGACTTTTGTTAACTTTGGGTGCAAGTCCGGATTAGTGAACGGAGTGTTTCAATATCGGAGTTAGATTCGGAGCGCTTGTAAAAGGAAGCAAAAGGGAACTTTGTAGCAGGTGGGTGAGATTAAATCTTGTCGGTGGACGTCGAATTAAACCGTGGAGTTGACAGTGCTTTGAAGTGCGACAGTATACGTTAGTTATGAACTCTTTCGTTTTCTGAAGAATTTGATAATGAGAGAGGGAATGAAGATTAAGTAAGTGACGAAAGTTTTGAGATAAGGCAAAAGCATTTTTAGCAACGAGATTCCAATAAACCCACTTTAATATTACCTTCTCGTACACTACTTACATAGTATTGAGAAAGTATTGTCATATTGCGTTGTAAAACCGCAATATTTCAACAGAAATACTCGTATTGTATAGCCTTAATTCAGTAAAAGAAATTGTGTAATAATTCACGTTTCGTGAGTCTCTGATACCGAAAAATTAATTTACGGCGGTCTGTCCGTTCGTCTGTTCGTCCGTCTAAACAACACTGGCGGCTAAAACTGAAGTAGGATTTTCTTCAAAATTTATATTCCTCAATCGATCTCGCTGATGTTGTCCCTTGAATTTAAAAATGATATTTGAATTTTTGGGAACATTTTACATGAAGCCTTAAAATTTTCATTTTTTTAATGGCTCCTAATTCTTTGCATTCTTCGCAGGTATAATTTTCGTTGAATTATTTTAATATTTTCGAAAATTTTAAAAAACTAACTTTGCACCAGTAATATATTAATTACAGAGCATTTTTGTTAATTGAAATTTTTTCAAAAAATTTGATCATTGAGAAAGGCCACATTCAATTAAAAAACCCATTACAATATTCTAACAGGCCCTTTATTACACACAAACTGTATACCTTCTGCACACACAGCCGCATGCACCGTAAGCGGGTTGTTAAGATATTATGCTCGTGAAGCGAGCTTAGAATCTCAGGAAGCAGGATCTTTGGGGTACGAGAAAGGTCTGAACCCTTGACACAATAAAAGTCACACAAATCACACATAAACGAGCATATAATTCACTCAAAATTCTGTGGCATGAGTTGATAACAACGAAAAACAAATCAAAGATAGAATTACACTTCCAAAAATGATCAAGTAAATACAAATAAGCAACCTTTACAGCCTATTTAATGAATGAACACTTAATTTTGTTCAGAACTAACTTTCTGAAGCAATTTCTCTAACCAGTACTGGGAATTCCCTTTGAAAATTCAATACGTCTAAATTTAAGTTATTCTAGTTACAATTGCACGTGAAATTAAACTTAATTTACAATCTCTTGCCTTTCTTTAAAATATTACATACAATAAATAATATGTGGGCAAGCGCACTACTCTCAGTTTATCTTTTAATTATAACTGCTAACAACAGAATAATGATTGCTCCAATAGAATGGTTCAAGGCAAGCAATAACGCATTAAATCTCCCACTACCAAGATGCAAATTATTACCACCCGTGTCCTCAGTTTTCTAACGCTTCTGAATCTAGTCTTTTCCCTGCCGACGTGAACTTGACCTAATTTCACAGTTCTACAGGTTACCTCGAAACCGTCCACTTTCCAACCTTGAAGTCGCGTGCTGCGTTCCGCACCGCGTTGCTCGATTCCGACCTCTGCGTAGCCTGCGCTGTCCTCTTGCGTCTTCTTCCATCTTCCTGAACGGCGTCTTCTCCCCGGTCGACTCGCGTATTCTTCCGTCTCCACTAATCGGTCTCTTCTCCTCCCACGGCTGCTACCGCCTTTGATTACGCTCAATTTGTAGAAAATGTCCCTTGCACTTCCCTGACTGCCAGTGCAAGTACCTCGCTCGTTCCTAACTTTTACTCCGTTAATCAGGAACTTTCAGAGCTTTCCTCACAACGGGCAACTTTTTACTTTCCGTATTAGTTAATAGAAGAATACTTCACTAATTCCTCACTACTGCGCGGACGACTAGCTAGACGTCTTTGCAACGCCGTAAACTCCTATCTAAACAGTCGTTGCGGCGGCAATTACTACCTAATCTGACGAGCGCTGATGAAAATCTGCTTACTTGCCGAGCGGTGACTTACTAGAAGAACTGCTGACCCGACGCGTGCTGGCAGAAGAGAGATGTTGACTCCAGGCGTGATGGCTAGAAAAAGAGGTCTTCCGCTTGCGTGTCCGCCTATTTATTGGCGTTGCCTGGAGAAATTCTCCGTGGCGGGGGTAACTTCTCCTCCTTCAACCCTTCACCAGTAAAAACGTGGCTTGATAGTTCGTGGTGACTAGTACGAGCAACGGATACCAGGCTGCGCGTTTTGATACTCTGGTTTTTCGGCTGCTCTTCTCGCCGCCCGTGAACGTTCATGCCGGCGAAACGGTGGTGTTATGGGGTTGTATAATTCCATAACGCCACAATATGTAGGATTGTCTTAGAAGCAAATTACTTAAGAGAATAAATGAGAATCGTACGTACAATGTCAATGACCATGTCTCAAAATGGAATTCAAGTCACTCGTCAAAGATTTATATCTAATTACATTATTAACTTTGATAACACAAGATTATCAGTGTAGAACAAAATTCGAGGTTCTACAATCCCACAAAATTTACAACAAACTATGACACTACTTTTGAAGTTTAAACATGGGATGTTATACGTTTAGTCACATAATTTACAATGCTTAAAAAATTTTCCCTCTGATCTTACACTTTCATCTCCCACAACAACGTCTTTCCACTTGCTCCCCTTTTCCTACAATTGACCTCCACATTTTCCTGCTCACTGTAGCTATGTCACCATGCAGCGGTTCCTCAAACCTCTAGTCAACTCTTGACTAACACTGACTTCCCTTCGCCAGCAAAGTATAACTTCAATGGTTTATGTGAGGTTTTTTGTTACAAATTAATATAATTCATTTCATAAACTATTGTGGACTGTGTTTCATGTTTGGCGTTACTTATTCCGTATAGATATAAACAGTTATCTATTTGTTAATGATTTTGTATGTTCTCATTATGTTAATAATGCTGTAGGCTGTCAAATGTATAAGTTTCAGCCTATGAAAAAGGCATTACTAATACAGAAGATAAAATTTGAACATATTTTACGTCTTTGGCAACATTTAAAAATTTTCAAATTTCAAATTTAATCCTTGTTAGACTTTTATAGTTATTGAAAATGGTATTTTCTTAAATACATTTTGTCCTGAGAATGACGACGTAACTGTTGTCGAAAAGTTGTTCAAAAAAGAATAGAGCAGAAATATAATATAATATGTTTTACTGAGGTTTTGACGTGAACTTGTTAAAATGATTTAATAATTTTAAAAATATACCTGTTAAAACTGGAATCCGTTAGTATTAATATTCATATCTCGCTCAATATTATTGTAATGATGATAGAATAAAAATGTGTTCCCTACCTCTTATATTTTTTTTACTGAAAATAAATGACTTAAGAATATTGTAAATGTTAGCACTAGTGTAGAATTAAATCAATATAACTATAAGATTGATATCCCTACAAAGACTTAGTTCTTAGGAAATTGATTACGAGTATTATATTTCACAAAGAAACTGATAATTTTTAGGAATTAAAAAGTTTGAATACTTCAAAATACGATGGGATAATTTTGATCTGTTAATATTCATAAAAGAACCTTAAATACAAGTGAATTGCTCACTCAATTATTAAATGCAAGCCTCACTATTTGAGGCTTTGATGACATGGCAATTTAAGGGAAATATGATAATAGTTTTAATCGATAAAAAATATAAAGATGAATTGGGTGAATGATAAATACAAAATTAATCACACAAATGGCTTGAAAAGAAGAAATTTTCTCAGAAACAACAAAACTGGGAAGTATGTAGAATATTTTATCTAAATGCAAACAAGTTGGCCACAACAATGCTGCCAGTTACTGAAATACATCAAGAGGAATGCTGAAAAAATGTGCAAAGAAGAGAGCTTGCGGTATCTCAAAATCTATATTACTACAAGTCTGAAAAATCAGATAAAATATACGGAAGTAGTAGGGAATAATTCACACCCTCAAATTAAAAGTTACGAGCGGAATATTAAAAAGTCTTATAGAACATAGTAAAAATAATTCAAATAGGAAATGTGATAAAAATGTCCTGAGTAATTGCCTGTTAAACTGAGGCTTAATGGTAAAATTCAGCTTACAGAAGGCTTAGGTAGAACTTTCATCGATACAACAGTAATACCATAACATTTTTAGTAGTACCTATAAAGTATGTTATTCCATAAACCGTAATTTTAGTATTTATGAGCATACTAATAGACTTATTATTTTGAACTGTTTTTGTAAGTAGACTGATCATCGAAAGAAGGTGATTTCTTTGGCTTATCTCGCAAGTTATACCTCATCTTCTTTTAATTCAAGTTTTTCACTACTTATTAACCATTATAATATGTACGTTATTCGATCAAATGTGTGAATAATTTTGTTATTTCTTATTACAATAAAACATTTTTTGCACAACACCCAAATTGTAGCAGAAGTTATATTTTTATGCTATTTTACTGCTATTCAAATTCCGATTTTTATTAGTTATTTATATTATCAAGTTATTATGAGGAATAACTGGTTTTTGGCATTCCTTGACGTTCTTTTTACTACACATTTTGTCAATATTCATACTCACAAACTTTAAACTTCAGATGAAAGTAATATTAGGTCATTTGTTAATAAATGATTCTGAGCAGCGCGAATCGCTGTCATCTGAAAATTTCTTTATTTTGCAGCCCCCTTGGTATCCACGCGGTTCACTTTCGGATTGCACATCTGTAATTGCCAAGCCCTATTAATATTCGCAGGGTCACCAAGGAGGAGGAGTAGAATACAATGAAGAAGAAGAAGAAGAAGAAGAAGAAGGGAAAGGAGAAGAAGGAGAATGAAGTGGAGAGTCGTAGCTTAAATACTGTGACCTCTATTCAGAGATTTTTTTAATGAATTTTGCACATTCTTAATTCTCACTACATTCCTGGCTATCTGGAATGAGCCGCGTCTCAGTCAGTTGTGCTGACGTTTTGGCCATCTTGCTGTGACCTTCTTCAGAGCTATACTGCTGACGCATCTACGCTTCTACGAACTCATTCTTAATTTTCGTTAATGCAAGCATAAAACATACAAACAGTGTATATGTATCACCAATAAAGCATTCACAATTGAAAGCTAAAAGTAATCACATAATATTAAACTAAGTAATCACATAATGATAAACTTTTGCCAAAATACTGAAAGAGGTTACCTACTTCTCTCATCAGGAATCCGCATCTTTACACTACTATGCTTACCTTCCTTATCCATTATTTAAATATAACCAAATTTTAAATTTGTATTCGTTAAGAATTCATGAATTTCATTCTATCAACAAAAGTGCCCAAGAACGTTTTGTGATTTTGACACCTCTTAATTCGATGTCAAACATATTTGACAATTGTAAGATTTCGTATGATGAATTACAGGTCTGTAGTCGAAATATTTTCTATAGAGTTACAACCATGTAGAATGACAGTCTTAGTTTTTCTATTTACGGAAAGGCACTTGCCGCAAATATCATTACCATAATCGCGAAGTGCGCTGAGTGATCCTATGAACATAATTCCCCCTTGATGGGCTCTCGCTGGCCGATCCACGAAGGCGAAGAGGATCCTGCGGTTTGCGAGTCCCACATGCAAATGTGTGTGTTTAGGGCAAAGCTCCAGATGGCTGCGAGGCACTGGCTCGACAGAGCGGTGTGTGGCAGAGAGACATGTGCGGGCCATTCAGCGACCGGATTAGCGCCGGCAGAGAACCAACCTTCCTTCGCGGTTTCGATTGTTCGTCTCCCTCGTTCGAAAATCTATAATAAATCACATATATTGCCGATCAGATGTCTGAGATCGGTAAGGCAGAAGTGCCATAGAGCTCCTGGACAAGAAGATCGCGGGTTCGAGAGCTGTCTCGGGCATGGGCGTATGTGTGTTTGTCTTCGTATGTGTGTGTCGTCCTCTCACCCCTCGCTCTCATCATCATTTCATCTTCAATACCTCCAGGAATACCAACCCTGTGGGATAAAAATCAAGTCCAGCTAAATACTGATATGATAAAAATTACATGCACCTGCCACCGAGATAATTTTCCTGAAACCCGATAAATGCAAGGTGCCTGCACGCGTTATCCAAGTCGGCCTATTCGCGAACAAAAATACCCCCCCACGTATATTACTTTTGAATTATGCCTTCCTTTTCATCGTTTATAGTTTTCAATCGTTGTTGCTTTTCTAGATATTTGTTTTTAATCACCTTTAACGTAATTTTGTTTCTTCCTTTAATTACAATTTCTTCACCATAAAGAAATCTTCAAAGGCCAGCCATCTTACTGCCCCAAAGATGTAAATAAAAACCCAGATCTTCTAGACTTCATCACCAAAGCAATATCATAAACCTCTGCGAAAGCTAAAATATTATTTGACTTATCATTCATAATTTTTTTATCATCGGCTATTAAGTTCATAACTTTCAACATTTAATGAATAGCATATCATCATTAATTGGTGTTGCTTTACAAAATGGTTGAATTACAACTCTACACGTAATCTCCAACCTTAGTCACCGGGAGATAAAGATATTGTAAGAGAATTCGTTATGCGTCAAGCAGCCTACTATTCTAGTCCTAAAATAAAACTATAAATATGTACCAAACATCCCAAATATAATTGAGTATAAGGTGACGAAAAACGTAGATTAAAAAGTAAATGGCAGATAAGTCACATGAGAAAACCGAAACCGTAACAGATTAAAGCGAAGATGTAAAAATGATTTATTCACCCACAATCTTTCAATATTATATCCTCAAAAAACTTCGAAGACTTCTCCGTATGGAATATTAGAAATCATTTCAAGGGAAATACATAATTCCACAAAGAAGAAAGTAAGACTGGAGCTGGGCTGGATATGAGAAAAAAAGCTGAAATATTGCCAAGCTTTTTTTCAAGTTTTCAACCTTTCAGGAAAGAAATTTTGATTCAAGAATACAACAGCTTGGGAGTTTCAAAACTCTTTACCGCCCATTACACCAGAGTCGTTCGCAAAAGTAAAGAAGGTTATGAAATTTTTCTCTCCAAATAAAGTATTTGCTATCAAATACGTTGGTTTATTTCTGCAAGTAATATCAAACATGAAATATCCGTTTCGACATCTCATTCTTTATTATTGTTCATGGTCTGCAACTCTGCCACCACTAAAAAAAGTATGAATTTTGAGTTATGAAACTCATTTTAAAACATTTTACAATTGTTTTTATTAACAGAACTCCCATGAAGCCATTTAGTGATTCTTATTCCTTAATGCACCACATACTAAGCGTGTGATACCTGCAATTCACCCCCCCACTTATAGCGTTTATCCCGAAACTTCATTGTTTCGATTTGTGCCACTATTGCAACCTATAAAAAATATAAGCAACCTATAAAGGATATAATGAAGGTCCGTCAGCACTTGATTGCAATGATCCGTTGCGTCCAACGCAGGTCTTCGCTTGCGAATCCCTCTCACTCTCCGGGATCATCCGGTCCTAATCCGCGCGCCTTTATGCGCCGTGACCCGGCGAGCTCGGCGGCGCGGCGGGCAGGCGGGTGGCCCCTTGCTCGGGGCCTGGCGCAGTGCTGCTATCTGAAGCGAGCACTCGCCGCGCGGGAGAAAGAGCCGGCGGCGGAGGCGGCGGCGACGTGACGGCATTGGAGGTGAAGGCCGAGGAGGAGGCGGAGGTGGAGGAGCCGGAGGTGGAGATGAAGGAGGCAGAGGCGGAGGTGACGCCGGAGGTGACGGCGGCGGGGACCGAGGCGGAGGTGGGGGCAGCGGCCGCGACGATCACGGCAATGGAGGCGGAGGCCGAAGAGGAAGGGGAAGCGGAGGAGGCGGAGGCGTAGGAGGCGGTGGAGACGGAGGCGGCGGTGATGGCGTCGGGGGCCGAGGCGCGGGCAGCGGGGGCGATGATGACGGCAATGGAGACGGAGGCCGAGGCGGAGGCGGAGGCGGAGGCGGAGGCGGAGGCGGAGGCGGAGGCGGAGGCGGCGGCGGTGACGGCAGCGGGGGCAGCGGCGGGGGGCAGCGGCGGTGGCGGTGACGGCGGCAGCAACAGCGGCGGCGGCGGCGGCGGCGGCGACGACGACGTCGGGAAAGGTAGCGGTGAAGGCGGTGGCGGCGGTGGCGGAGGCGGCGGATTAGCCCTGGGAATCGGCGTCGCGCCGCGTCCCCGACAATAACGGCGTCGCGCACACAGCAGCGGCCGTAGACACCGGCAGAGCGACTGAGCAGACTGCGAAGTGACGGTGGGGTCTGCTTTCACGGTCTTTGCAGTGACGATCATAATGACAAAACGGTGCTGCGTACCTGCTAATAGAGATTGCGCCAATCCAGGAGTAGTAATGGTCGTACTGGAGAGATCAGACTAAGTGCAGGTTGGAAGCAAGCACGTAGGCAATCAAGGAGAAGAGTTATGCGAACAAGTGGAAAATTGAGTAGTTATCGAGTAATACAAAGGTATTTTTATTTTTTTAAATATTGAATTTGAGATTAATATTTTTATTCTGCGGGATAATTTGTTGCACGGAACTCATGTACACATTATAGTTATAGCTTTCATGAATGTAAATTACTAGTATTACGCGTAGTACAAAAGTTTATTAAATGTCAGGAAATAAGGAATTAAATATTATACGCTATTTCAATACTCTATATTAATATTATTGTACTGACTTAGTAATAATCTTACTGCGAAAAAGGCCGTGGCTTGTTTGATTTTTAACATCATATCACGTTCAAAATGTTAGTTTCTGTCAGAGTGTATCAAAATCTTCATATTAACTTTTAACGTATTATATTTAACAATAGTTTCAAACTAGGTAATGTATAATTTTTTCATTGTTTAGTTTCCTGTTATTTTATCGTAGGATAAATCTGAATATGTGCATTCCAGAACATTTGTATCAGAAGATGAGATAACATCCGACTACGAAATATAAATGAATAAAATTTCTCTACATAAATAAATCAGAAAACATGGTGCACTAGTTTTCTATAATTCTATTAGGACACCCCATCTCCGTCACAATGTTTATTTAACTTTCCTAACTTGGCCAGATACTCGCTACGAAGAAACCTTTTCTGCACAGCGAAAGAAGCCGATATCACTTCGATTCAGTAAATAAAGGAGCATCTCAATCGGGCGGCAGAAGAGGGGAAATGTAAGCAATCTCCTTCCTCCATCAGGTAGTCACTCGGCGATTGAAATAACACGGAAACTCTGCAGACGCCACCAAACACCAGGAAACAAAGTTTCAGAGCGGAACATTCCCCGAAGAAAATTCACAACAAATTCTTTTCGAAAGGAAAAAAAAATCAAAACTTTGACCCAATTTCAAATGAAAAAGTTTACACGATACCGTGCGTAGAAGACCATTTTTAAAAATAACGCAATAAATCACATTTGTAGACGACGGTTTCCATCACAGTTCAAAAAGAAAGTGAGCAGAAGACTTTTCCCCTCGGCGAGAGAAAAGATCACAGCATCGATGAAGAAAGTCCCTGCAGCTTCGGAGCGAATAACCCAGACGTCTTAACTCGTTCGCTGTTCGTCGCGAGATAACCCGCCTCCGCCAACTCGCGAGCGATAACTGAAGAGCGAATCGCGTCCGCTGGGAAGGGGAAGGCGCAACAAAATCGTATTTTCCTTCGCGTAGGGGCATTCGCG
Organism: Gryllus longicercus; assembly: GCA_038098605.1. Lineage (NCBI taxonomy): Eukaryota > Metazoa > Arthropoda > Insecta > Orthoptera > Gryllidae > Gryllus > Gryllus longicercus. Next base: position 2,459,695 of record JAZDUA010000025.1, read on the forward strand.
GCCCCCTAGCTTCGCCCGCTGCCGCTGCTTTGGCTACCGTTCCAATCTCGCGGCAAAGTCGTACAGTTTCCCGTCTCGGGGTCGGCGCCCCCGGGACGGTCCTCCGGACTTCCCGTCCGCAGTCGGCGCCGCCTGTTGATTATCCTCGTCCCGGCCGCCTTATAAGAGAAGACTTCCCTCACAAACACACATTTTCTACGATCGTATAAAAATGCGGGTTTCTACGTTCTGCTACGCGCGCGCGAAGTTAATATTTTCTGAAAACATCTGAAAAACGTGTCGTCATCGTGCGGAAAAACATTTCACGGCGACGTCACCAGGGCCTTGCAACTCTCCATGAAAATCGGGGATAAAGCCGGAGGGTGCTACGATCGGAGTCGCTACTTTCGCCGAGTGCATGTTAGGCTCGCCAACTTTCCCCACATACAAATCAGCTAATTTGTGAGAAATAACAAAAGTTCAATTATTTATAATAAATACGTATAAGAAACCTGTGAAGAAAGCGCGAACATCAACACTATCTTTTGTAATATTATGGGTCTCCTTGCGTCTCTCGAACCAATGTAACAATCACGCACGTATTAAGTATCGTTCGTAGCAGTTCCTATTTTAGTTCCTGTCAGAAGGGGCTGCAGGATAGCGCGCCACTGTAATGGTTTCCATTACGTTATATGGGAGTTCAAAGGACCTGGATGTCACAGTTCGAAAAAGACTTTTACACACGTCTGGTAGCTCACAAGAAAAGTTAGAATATAGAGCTCAAATTAATGGCAAAACAACCTTAATTTCACTATTACTAAATTTTAACAAAATATACTAATTAACTATTAACACACAATTAGTACCGAACTATTAACACGTAATATATTATGAAACTCGTGCCAATTCTCCTACACGCAACGTTCACCGTGCTAGATATTCGGATTGGCATGAAATTTTACCAGCATGTTCAGCACCTTTTATAGCCGCCACATTCAATTTTTTTAAAGTGCTACGAAGCATTCCAAGAAGTGTTTTTGTAACAATTAGTATTGCAACCTTTCGTCACCTTACTGCCTGTAGACACGGAAGTCGCCGCGCGGCGACGGTCCTCCGGCCGATTCTCGGGTGCCGTGCCGCCGCTATCAGCATATCTGTCAATTGCCTCAGCGGGCGGGCGGGGTGGCAAAAATGGGTGTTTACATGGCAGGTTCGGACATATGAGAAGGTCGACCACCTGCTTCATTAATCCAAATGCAATTATTGCAAAGATTTGTGTTATGTCAAAACATAGCGTGTAATATAAATGCCATCATCTGCACCACATATATGTTTCTTTTTCCGTTTTCTCAAAAATAGCATTGCTTTAAAGTATGTAGAATTAATATATGTAGAATTATTAAGAACGCGTGTCACTATGCACTTCAAACTAAAAAGATACGAATGGATATGGATGGCCGTTACCATCAGTCGCGTAAGAACGAACGCGCTGGAAATCTGGCAACGCTTGATATACGTCGTGTAACGTTCTTGGCACTGTCAATGCAACGGTTCGCCCGCTGCGGGAAACGCGGAGGTCACGAAAGGTGTTGATGCAAAACGCCGCCAAAACCCTATTTATACTACTGCATAGCACTTCAAAATTTGGAAATATGGATTTTGGTTGGAGTTCTACAACCTGATGGAATGTCACGAGAGTCCAAGTATGGTGGGGGCTGCGTGTTTGTACGGCCATACATACGGTCTTTGCCATCAGTCGTGAAAGAACGAACACGCTAGAAATCTGACACCGGTTGATTGACTTCGCAGTTCCTGGCGCTGCCGAAGTAACAGTTTGCCCGCTGCGGGAGGCGCGGAGGTCACGAGAGATCTTGATGCAAAACGCTTCGAAAACGCTATTTCCAATACTGCATAGCACTTCAAAATTGGGATATGTGGGTTTTGCAAGGTGTTCTACCAGCTCGCGAAATTTAATGAGAATCCGAGCATCCACCACGGTGAATGTTGGGTGTTAGATGTACACCAATTTCTCAACTGATGATACGTGTTTCGTAAATACCTTAATAATTTTTGGAAATAAATTAGATACCGTGCCTTTCGCAAATTCGAACAACTCCTGTGGAATATCATTGCATTTAAACATTATAATTCAGTAAACCGCTATGTATCAATTATACAATGGGAACTCGTATGAAAGAACTATGTCTTACTACCTTTGTCCTACAAAATATGAAACCTATGAAAGAACTATGTCCTACAAAGTTAAACGAAGTTGAGGCTTCCTTCCGAATAAACAATGAAGAGTAGATATGCAACAAATCATGATTCGTATTAGAAGCAGTTTTATACAATTGTAGAAAAACGTTTACATTTCCTGAGTTAAGTTATTGTTTTTTCCTCCACTTACCGGTCTCCGCAAAGAAAACCTCAATCTCGATCGTGCAAAAAACAATAATTTATAGCATTTAATATAATAATATCTATTTTTGCTTATTAATGACATTCAATTATTAGCAGTGCTGAGAAAAATTGAATCCATTTAGGAACCAATATTCAAGTACATAAAAAATGTTTAATAATAATGAATTATTAATATTATAAATTTTGTTCACGTATACAATTATTATGAAAAGATACTCTTAAATTATAGTACATATTTAAACTATTATTAATAAAAAACGCCCCAATAATCAGTGGAGATGGGATATAAATCAATATACCAAAGTATAAACATTACACGGCGTATATACAGTTTTTGTGACAAAAAGTAGAGATAAATATCAGACACCAACGGCTTAAAACTAACAAAAAGTGTTTGCTTCCAACTCACATCTGATGACATTTTCTACCTATAATCTCGAAACTGATTTAAGTATGAAAACAAAATTATGTGAACTTTGAAAATAAAATCGACTGATTACAAGTGCGAAACTCGGTTGTCATGCGAGTGGCCTTTGTCTAAATCATATTATGCTCTATTTAAACAATCTGTCTAATTTCTAAAAGACGTATTTATTCTTTGTTAAGTTTCAGCATAAACGAAATAAAATAAATTAAGAAAAAAATTAGTCGGTGTCGTATCAAGAAGCTTCGCTAATGAAAGACGAAAGGTTTTTCAAGAATCTTCAACATATTGTTGCTATGGAAACGTATGATACTGAATGTCATAGAGATAAATAGATTTAGTGTTGCTAAGCGCTTTTTTGGGTACGACAAAAAGGTCAATTTTTCTTCTTAAGTGGGTTTTAGAAGAAATGGCGGGTTCTATTTCAAGCAGTTAACGAAAAGAGATTCCCACGTAGCTGAAATACGCATTAAATTATATTAAAAGAAACAAGACTTGCACAAATTCATTACCATTGCAATTTTTCATAATTGTTCGTGCGAGAAAGTCTGCCATGTTGAGACAACACTAGTTCTGAATAAGTAGTGATACAATATTATTATTTTTTTACTAAAATGTGTGGAAATATTGAAGCCTTATAAAAGATACCCTTTATTCACAGCAGAATTTAGTTCTAAAATCAGAATTCATGAGATTCAATTTCAGAGCAGAATATTTTCGATCATTTCGGGGAATTGGCGGAGTTTTTATTCCTCCAGTGATCCAGTGATGGATTTTCTCAGCACGTACCGGACAAACTCGGTTCAAATGCTATAGGTCACCTCCAGAAGCATGTGGGGCTGAGCTGAATTTTCGGGAAATAATTGCGGGATTCCGGGAATCTGATTGTTGGGGGAGGGGTGCCGGTCGAAAGAACATGACGAGAATTAGTTGCAGCAGCGCTCGTGCATGCAGAATTCAAGTTGAGGAAAGCTGCAAAATTCCTGGAATGCTTTGCTGTGGGCACGTGGCTGACATCAACCAATGTCTGCGCTTACAGTAACGATGTGAAAATAAAAATGAAACCAAATGCTTCATTTCTTGCTGCTTGATTTTCAAATATGATCAATTTACTCAATCAATCCATCAGTTTATGTCTATACAAATTTGTGTGTGCAAATTTGCATGTATACCAAATGTAATGGAGGAGCGAAAATATCCTCAAATGTATTTTTTTCGAAAAAGCAGCTTACAATATTTTTATACCGGGGTCTTGCATTTTCAATATGGGTCGAGGGAGTTACCTTAAAATTCAGCTTCATGCTTAAAAGTCTCAGCTTTCAAAGGCATGTCCTTTTTCTAGTTTTCAAGTATTACTAACTTCGCTTTATTTGCAATTTATTGATAATTCAACTATGAATAGGAAAAGAGTGGGTAATAGATTTTAGTGCTCAAGAAAGCGTCCACGGATATTTCATTTCCTCCACACATCACATACAGTGCTAAGTAGTTTTGGACGAAAATAAATCAAATCAAATCATTTGATGTCGGATATCTAATGGCATGATCTTCAGAAGAATTAAAATTCTTGATATGGGTTATCGCCATAATTGAATGTTTCGACACTAAGGGTGAGATATATTGACCAGTAGTTAAAAACTTTTCACATTGCACAATCCTAATATATTTATTTCAGTAAATCATGCTTTTCTTTATATTATTTAAATTTTATTCATATCAATAAAACATGATAATTGGCAGAGGAACGCATTGGATATAACTGTTCCTCAAGAGCAACGTTACAAATGTATAAAGCATGTAGAAGAGTCGAAAATGATTGCTTTGAACAAGTGAACATGTAGTGAGAAAATTAACGGGTTACATATCAGATGATTACAGATATCAGAGATACTACAGATATACACAATATAAGAGATTACATATCCTTATAACCCCACTATAACGCCATTATATGCAATTGTGTGTTCATTGAAAAAGTATCATATTTGATCCCTCCACCTAACACAGAAGTTTCTATTATTTATTCAAAGGCACCTTGAATAAGTAAGTGAACATTGTGGAATAAGGGAGTCAAGTAGCGGTCAGAACAGGGGCACATCAATGATTCGTTAATTTAATTGATTATTACTCTGAATGGGTAGCAAATGGCTCGGGCCAAAAATTATAGTATGAAAATTACAATTTTATATATTATATTATATTATATATATAATGTATATATTATATTATAATTTACATATTATATTATTTCAATTTTATATATTATATTATATTATATATATTACAATTTTGTGGGACGTCATCTTTTGCACCAGGGTCCTTCATTTTTTTTCTTTTCTTCGGGGACTACTTATGTTAATAACGTCTTATTATCGCGATGACTAAGTGATATCTGCAATTGACCAAGACTTCTGTGAATCACGTTCAAATTGAAATAGTACATTACAATATATAGTACAATAGGTATTTTCGAGAATACAAAATAGTTACGTGAATAGCAAATATTGAATGGCAGACTGCTTTTCCTAGCAGTCTTACTGGCCTATGACATCACATGTGTCTTAGGTATTGACGCTCTGACAACGTTAAATTCAGTCGGTACATGGAGTGAGAGAACAGGCAGATTAACATAATTAAATATCTACAGTTTTTCAGTCAAAATCGAAACTTTAATTGTTTTTAGATTATTTTTCGAGTTACTGATTATCTTGCTAAACCCTAGACACTTCTCCCACGGCTGGTGGCTGCGTAGTTTTCTCTCAATAACTGCACGCATTGGAAATTACTATTGTAGATTTTAGAACATGCTTGACCAACTGGGTAAATAGAATTCTTGGGGTTTAAGGACAGAAATAGAACTGCAGCTCTGCCTGTTTTGAGGGCTCCTCTTGTCCCCGGAGAGCTCATCTCGTAGTCAGAGCGAGTTCTGCAGGCGGGGCATTCTCCCGCCCTTACACCGCTCCCCCAGCCCCAGCGGCCGCAACTCGCACAGCAAGCGCGACCTCTGGCCACTAGTGCTGCGACATCGATGTTAACAAACATGTTCAAAATTCAAACATCGATGTTAAAAATACGTCGACTAAAATCCATGTTGGAAAACATCCATGTTTTTAGACTGGATTAGTAACCTCTAACATGATAACTCTGTTTTCTGGCCGCTGCAAGCTCTGAGGATGATCGCTACGCGATCGAAACGACCGTCATCCAAATAAATTGTTGATACCAGACAACATCTTTTATTTATCGTAATAATAGAAGGTATCTACCTCACCAGCGATCTAATTAATAACCTCTAACATTAAATTCGTGTGCAATAAAATTTAATTTGACAGTGTTCATGTTTATCAATTCGCCGAATAAGGGTACGAGAAGAAAGGGCAGACTCCACGCCCACAGCGTAGTTGTTGAGCATATCTCAACCTGCGAAATTAATATGAAGGAAGAGGAAATACAATGGCATGAAGGTCATCTCGCGAGCGAGAGGTTGTTCGATGAAGGTAGTGCAAACAGCGTTCATTTGTTTCCAATACTTGAATAACAGTGTTACCATTAGTTATTATTTCATATTTTAACTTTTAAAGTATTGTGGCCATGACAATTTTTTGTTCAGAAACATTCGGAAAAGACAAAACAGCGATCACAAAACATCGATGTTAAAAAACATCAGTACTGATACATTGATGTTTAAAACATCGATGTTCCTACAAAAACATCGATGATTCTACAAAAACATTGATGTTTCTACAAAAACATTGATTTTTCTACAAAAACATTGATGTTTCTACAAAAACATTGATGTTTCTACAAAAACATTGATGTTTCTACAAAAACATTGATGTTTCTACAAAAACATTGATGTTTCTACAAAAACATTGATGTTTCTACAAAAACATTGATTTTTCTACAAAAACATTGATTTTTCTACAAAAACATTGATTTTTCTACAAAAACATTGATTTTTCTACAAAAACATTGATTTTTCTATAAAAACATTGATTTTTCTACAAAAACATTGATTTTTCTACAAAAACATTGATTTTTCTACAAAAACATTGATTTTTCTACAAAAACATTGATTTTTCTACAAAAACATTGATTTTTCTACAAAAACATTGATTTTTCTACAAAAACATTGATTTTTCTACAAAAACATTGATTTTTCTACAAAAACATTGATTTTTCTACAAAAACATTGATTTTTCTACAAAAACATTGATTTTTCTACAAAAACATTGATTTTTCTACAAAAACATTGATGTTTCTACAAAAACATTGATTTTTCTACAAAAACATTGATTTTTCTACAAAAACATTGATTTTTCTACAAAAACATTGATTTTTCTACAAAAACATTGATTTTTCTACAAAACATTGATGTTTCTACAAAAACATTGATGTTTCTACAAAAACATTGATGTTTCTACAAAAACATTGATGTTTCTACAAAAACATTGATGTTTCTACAAAAACATTGATGTTTCTACAAAAACATTGATGTTTCTACAAAAACATTGATGTTTCTACAAAAACATTGATTTTTCTACAAAAACATTGATGTTTCTACAAAAACATTGATGTTTCTACAAAAACATTGATGTTTCTACAAAAACATTGATGTTTCTACAAAAACATTGATGTTTCTACAAAACCATTGATGTTTATACAAAAACATTGATGTTTCTACAAAATCATTGATGTTTCTACAAAAACATTGATGTTTCTACAAAACCATTGATGTTTCTACAAAAATATTGATGTTTCTACAAAAATATTGATGTTTCTACAAAACATTGATGTTTCTACAAAAACATCGACATCGATATCGTATTTCTACTGGACCGAGTTAATGAGGAGCAAACATTCAAAACATGACTCTTCCAACTCGCTCTTTTCCAATAAAAATAAAACATATGGCACAAATGTTACACTTCTCAACACCGTCTTTACCTCAACGAATAGAGTACTACTTATTGCATTGTAAAACATCTCACCATATCCTGGAAATGAAAGTCCAGGTAAAAAAACAACAGAAAATCTTAATTTTTGTCAAATGGGCATGTCACGTTTTGAATATATGCTCCTCAAATAAGGTTCGCGTCTGGTGTATCGACTCAGTCGTCATAGTTACGTTATCATCAACTTCCCATCGATCGCTTCTTCTTTGAATGACAAATGTCTTTTTCAATATAAAAAGGATGTCATGACTTCTATCTTATAGTACACTAATTGCAACTTCCTAACCACATCACAAGTTATTACTGCTAATGTCCCTAGCACTATATGCATACATTTGCATAAGCCCACATTCCCGTGGATCTGAGATTCTTTCGAACATTTCTCCACGACCTCACAAAGCATTCTGCTTGTTTATTTAGGGTCTTCTATCACAATACCCCGTTTCTAGAAAAAGACAACTGACAACGTTAACCCGCTACGTTACACTGGGCGGAGATATTTCCAGGGCATTCCTCTCTATGGAGCTTCAAGCCTCCATGAATGTTATTTTCAATTCCACGTTCTCTCAATATTGTCGGATTTTTTTATTAGAGCATGTGTCGAACCATCAGAGTTCCTCCTTGTTTAGCATGCTGAGCAATAAAGGGTGAGAAAATAGTTTCCGATATGGTTATAAAAATAGTATAGCCGTTCTGTACAACAACGCTTCAAGAGGTCAAACAAACCAATCTTCAAGCTCGAACAACAAGCCAAATCATTCGATCACTTCAATTACCTCCCTTACAACACAACTTTATTTTTCATATCATGATTCATGGATCAATCAATCAACATCATATACAAATCCCATTCAACAATATATTTCAAGAAACTAAATTCTAATTTTCAACTCAAATTTCTAAATTATTGTCGGTTCAAGAAATCTTGGGGGGGGGGCAATTTAAATGGATAATTGAAATTTAGAAAATTCGTACTGCTTGTGAACTATAATGATCATAAAATTTCAGAATTTCTTAATATTGTGCAAGTATTAAGTTATTCATATTAATATAACATTACAATATTATGTAAAAACAAAACGTAAAAATAAAATATAAATAAGACTCTCTTCTACCCATACTACATAAAACAATCCAAATTTGGGAAGACATCGTATCTAGCAACATGCCCACTCTCCCAGTCAGTCAGGGAGCCTCTACCGGAGGCGTACAGAATCACCAAGCTTTTCGCAGTTTCGGCGCCAGCGGCTCTTTTATTCACGGCCGCCGCGAGGAAGTTCCACGCGGTTTCCAGACGCCGAGTGGTTCCAGGGAGAGAACAGCGTCACCCAAGTTAATATTGCACAGCTTAATGCGCCGTGTAATTTTCCATCTAAAATACTCGCGGCCTGTTGTGTGTTTTCATTATTTACGTGGCGAATTACAATGCGGGAATTGTGAGTTATAGCTTAAAACTCTTCTTTCGCTTGCGGTGAAAGCGTTAGGGATTATAATATATCATTACACAACACTTCTTCTACTTTACAAGGCATTAAGGAAACATTAACTAAGTTCGTGAGATTTATAATGCATATATTTCACTTTTAGAAAGATTTAAGTATCCTAGGAACAATTAGTTGCATGTTTTCACATGTCAATGAATTGTAGCATTTTAATTATGAGAGTTCATAAATATCCTAATCCATTCGAAATATTAAGATCGAGTTAATGAAGTGTGTATGATAGTGGACGCTGTCTGGAATATCGAAGAAACATGTTAATTTTGAAAATATGTTGATTTTGTTGTACGAAAAAATGTAAATATAGGGAGTTCAGATCCTAGACCTCACAAATGAAAGGTAGCATATCACAAAATCACAATTTACGAAATGACAGCACCACTTACTATATGCTATACAAATTAATGGGAAATATGATAAATCGCAATGGCTTCTTCAATTTACAAGTCAATAATTCTAAAATGTATTCAAATATGTATGATAAGAAATATTCAAAATACAATATTCGAAGAAACATTGCAAATAATTCCACCAATCCAATAATATTTTTACATTAGTAGGTTTTCTTCAGATCGGTTCCCCGACTCATCTTCTCTTCCGTATAAAATCCACATATAAACCAATTTTTGAAGATTGAATTCTATGTATTAAATATAAATGAAATGTGATTACTTAAGTACTTAAATAGATAAACAACGTGAAATTTCAGCAATCCAATAACGTGAATTATTTTAGATCGCTTTTTAACAACTTGGTCGTATAGCGGCCACTGTGATTGCACGATACACACGAAAACCCACAAACATCCATGCCCGAGGCGGAATTCGAACTCACAACCCTTCGAGACGAGGCAGCTACGGCCCTCCAGCCTTAGCGACCTGGGCTATTCAGGATTTAATCAAATACCTAGACCCTTGTGTGCATGGAACCAACACACTTTCCTACTCATGCGTGGAAACTAGTACCTATCATTACTTTTTTTGTTGGCAAGGTTTCTCTTTGCGGGACGAGTACGGCGAAATAGAGTTTACCATATGCGTACCGCAAAGAAGTCATAGCGATATAAAACAATTGTGTACTGCAAAGAAAACAAAACACCGGGACGTCATGAGAAAACATGGCTGACGCATTGCTTATTAAAATTATTCCTGGACTATATACTTACAAATTTTCATGAATTCGTACTAAAATATAATGTGTGCAACTCTTACGAATGGCTTTGGAATACTCATTTCAAAATGCTATACTCGGCTCCTTTCGAAATCTCGTCCGTCAACATTTTATTCGTACGCCAATGACCCACTATTTACGTAAATAACTATTTAGAATTTCGTTTTATTGGTTTAACTAGTATACACTTTTATTTATTATATGAGAAATACGAAGAGGAGACGAGACTCTTCTTAACATCTAATCAATACGAAAATTTGCATATTCGTATAACGCATACTGTGACTGAAGGGAGGGATTAACGATCCATTATATTCTACCGACTTTTGTTGCTAACCGAGCGAAACGACGTCAGTTTTTATATTCTGTAATGCTCTCTGTTGACAAAATCTTCAATTAACTTGCATAGACCGACAGACGCTAAAGAAGGGATGATCCTCTTTTCCTTTATACTCACTGAGTGACTTGTGTTTTTTGTCTAGATTATTACGTTGGAGCAAGGAGGTATATCTTGTCTGAACGTTATTTGTGCACTGAAGGTAGTTTCCGTAGTAAAATTGTTTTATTCAGCACTCTTTTGTCAGATCTCATGAATATAAAAGAACAGAAAACGGTCAGAAAGTAATAAATGATACAGAAGCAGCACATTCTATAGTATTACTAATTTCCCATGAGTATAGGTTTAGTTTTATCAAGCCAAAATATGACAATATTTGACACTTGTTCCTCTTCATTCTTCAATGTTATCAATAATTATTTGGGCAGTTATGATGAAGAAATGCAAGATGTGGAAAGGTAAAGTTACTTATTTTAAGGTGGCAGTAATTTTCACAAAACCACTGAATAAATCTTCCTGGCATGGCATTATTTTGTTATTAAACATGTATGTAGTGTTAATTATTGTTTTCATATATCTTGACTTTTGAAATTGAAAATGTTGGGGTCACGATAATGGTAAGCGCCTTTTCCCAACATACTGAAGTAATAATATTTTAGACGTGTGACATAATTTTCACCTTCAATTTGAACAAATTAAGGCTGAAGCTTCATTAAATACATTACAGGTGGTTTTAAGTAACGTGATTCATCGACAACAATAAATATTATTTTTGTTATCTCTCGAAATCGCATTGGTGACGCGTATCATTGCTTTGCTCGAAGGCGCAGAATTATCTGGATCGGATTCATTTCAATTTACAATAACTACTATTATAATTAACATTATTGATATAATATAACCAGTGAAGTTCCTAGAAAAGTATACTCTACGCAAAGACGTTGAATGATATTATAAATCTGAACCAGCTACTTTCATTTGCAAATACATTTACAGTGAAATACGAAATCTTTAATTATCTCATGCGAGATATAGCTTGTTATCCATTAGAACTATTATTAGAAAGTGAGCCGTCCATTTACCAAGGAAACAGAGCGAAATAAACAGAATTATCGGCCTAAGCAATGTAGTATGCGATTACCTAAAATGTAAAACGCCTAACTTCAGTATAAAATTACAGTTAAAAATTAATTTGCATACATTTGCAGTACTTAAAAACTTTGTTTTGTGGGTAAAATGGTTGCTTTATCATGATCTCGTTTGATTTTCCCCTGAACCTATTACATCGTCTAACCTCTCAAACTCGGCCATGGAAAAAAAAGAAAAAAAAACAAACAAACTACTCCTTCAACCTTATATTACGAAAATAACTAATTATATCTGACATAAAAAAATATATACATTATTATAACATATTAATGTCTCTATAATGATGAAATAACCATACCGACACTCAAAATCGGGCATTCCTTCATTTAAAGTATTTAAACTTTATCATCTATATTAATAATAAATGTATTTGGGCAACAGTACGTATACATTATACACATACGTATCAAGAATATTAACAGACAAATATAAAATAAAAACTTAAATTAATTCTCTTCACGTTTTATAATGTAGAATAAGGGTCATCAAACATTCTCCAATCCAAACAGCGAACAATAAATCCCGGTCCTCTGATTCCACCAGGGAGCAAAGCGACTGCCTCATGGCATCGGCGCGCCTGGAAGGACTATTTGTCACTAAAAACTCTTCGATCAGTCCCACGGCCCCCTTCCCTTCATTCATCCTAAACCCACTCGGCCGCGATTCCGCTTCCCGTAAAGGAAGTCTCGCACGGCCATGACGCATCGAACCGCATGCTGAGCCCGTATTTTCCTCTCGCTACAATCCCGGGCCCCCGCCGACGCGACGTCGGTTGCAACTGCTGCCTCAGCGCAGACGATGCCTCTGCTTTTCTTTGTACTGCTTCCTCACTCGCTGCCTTGCAGTCAAGCCCTTACTCAGCTCGTAGGTTGCTCTTTCCTTACTGTTTTCTTCTTCTCTTGTGCTGTAAATTCCTTAATTTGTGCTTTACTGCTGTTTACATTTAAGAAAAATATCGCACTCCAGAATGATAATAAAAAAAACCTTTTCCTCCATATAGGAATAATATTTAAAAGTATATTATCCTTTTATTGATATTTAATGTATAAATTTTGAAAAACTTCCTTGGTAATGACTTTAAATAATTAACCTAATTTACTAATAAACTGCCAACGGTTTAATTTTACAGCTGTCTCAGAATATATGTTAAATGTATTTGCTAATGAACTTAGTGTGGGAAATTTTATTTAACATCATTTCACACGTGACGTTTGTCCCTGATTTTTATTGAGTCCCATATGCGCAGATCTTCGAGAGGAACAAAAAATCCCCTTGACTACTCCAGAACGTATCCTGCCGAGTGTCTTTGCCTAAGGGATATATGCCATATGTGTAACGATGTTATATCACATTTTATACTACATGTTCATTGGCAAAATTTAATCAATTTTTACCCCTCTGTCTGCCTTATAATTAACAGTTATTCTTAGACGCGCAGCATATTTTATCTTCATACTTGTTTGTACAACTAAATATATCATGTATTAAGAAAGCAAGCAATGCTGAAGTGCTGCGTAGAGCAGGGATGGACCGAGAACTAATGGGGGACAATTGAAAGAAGAAAGACATCATACCTGGAGCACATTCTGAGAAGAAAAATATGAACTTCTACAGCTAATTTTAGAAGGCATGATAGAAGGAACGCGCCCACCAGGAAGAAGAAAGCAATCATGGTCACAGAATATCAAGATCTGGACTCGCAACAACAACTTTGAAGAGCTGATTGCAGAAGCAAGAGAACGCCGCATGTGAGCAGCCGACGCGCTTCAAGTGTAAGGCACCGAGAAGAAGAAGATACTTGTTTGAAATGACGGCATTAAACCAGTTACAAAGGTTTTATTAATAAGTGATAGGGCTACTAATAAACTTAAATTGTACAAATAATGATTAAGTATTATAAAAATATTAAAACTATATATATTACATTAAGTAATATTTTAATATTATAATTAGTATATTCATTGTATTATAACATTCTTATTATAAAAAAATTAGAATACATGGGCAAACATTCACTACCTGGTGTTACCATACAAGTGTTTAAAACATGTCGTTCTTGCTCATTCACGAGAGTGACAGAGCCGGGACGTGCTCCAGCTGCCAACTCAGCCGCCCCCCCCCCCCCGCCGGGCAGGGGGCACGTGCGCCAGCGCCCCTGGCGGCCGGGGGAGATCATTAATCAGCCGCCGCGCGGCGAAGGCAGCGCTCCCCCCCCCCCCCCCCCCCCGCGCCCATCGCCTGCCGCCGACGCGCCTTTTTCCGACAGCCGTCTTCTGACGCTTTCTTTCGCGTTGGTCACCCAAGGCGCTCTCGTAGCTGTTGCTCCCACGAGCGTGGCCAAACGAGTTCACCCCTTTCGAGACCTCTGCTGCTTAAGTGCTACGACTGTGGTGGCTACCGCAGCACCATCATGTAGCACAAACAAGTATTGTCAATCCTATGTAGAGTAGCTGTCAAAGCGTTAGCTTTACACCTCTGGCTCCTGGGATTTGAATACGGAAGTTCATGTCGAATTTGGGGGTGATGAAGGAGATTTGATGAAGATTTCGTCGGGTTCTCCAATTTCCTGTGATTCCTATTCGACTTTTGGCCTAACATGCTAATTTATTATTATTATTATTATTATTATTATTATTATTATTATTATTATTATTATTATTATTATTATTGCTGTAAATTTCAATGTATCATTTTTAAATCAGCTCAGAAATATATAGTTTTCGCGCAATTTTGGTGTTCGTCTTCCTTATCAACCTCACCATTTTTACTTTCTCGCCCTTACTTCCTAAGAAGGGACAGTATTGTAATCGCACGCTGGAAAACTGTATTTTCGACAAAAAAACTTTTATTGCCAGGCCCTGGTAATGAAAAAGTGGATAAATAATGTTGCTATAGTAGCAGAGTATTTCCTCTAACTAATTGTGTACTCGGAAACGGTGAATGACGTTCTTTCTCAGAAAAAATTGTATTGTATTTCTCCGATATCAAAAAAGTAGATAATTCCTATTCCTGAATTTAATAAATAATTTTCTTTAAGACAGTTTTATAGTCACAATCCTTGTTTCTTTCTATTCATCCAACGATCCACCTTTCTGTCTGTCCTTCCGTCCCTCTCTCTGACCGACCTTCTGACCGTCAGCAACGCTCTCAGCTAAAGACTTCTTAAAATTGATATTCCCCGTCTAATCTAGCTGATGTCTGGGACCATTGAATTTGAAAGGGATATTTTAGTTTTTGATTGTACTTTTACAAGAAATCTTCTTGACAAATTCCAATTTTTTTAAAAGTGGTTTCAAATTTTTGGATTAAATTTTTAATTCCTTAGAGGAAAAAAACTGTGCATTAAAGGAAAACTATTAACGTACAAATGGCGCAGATTCTATTTTCTTGAAGTTCCTTAATTTACGAAAGTTGAAAAAGTTCAAAATCGTTTCGGTAGAATTTTGAAAGACATGTTTCTTGTGAATAAAATTTATTCTCAAAAATTGTTCTTAAAAATTTGATCTAAAAAATTTCATCCAAAAATTGATCTAAAAATTTGATTTTTGACTTTTGTCTTGTATATTCATAAAAAATATGAGTTTTCAGGTAATTTTGCACGAAATGTGAGCAATTTTAAAATCAAGATTAGCTCCAATTACGGTTTGATAAGCTATCATTGAACTTTCAGTACGGATAGTGATAAATACACTGTCAGAGCAAGCTGTTTTTTATTTCATAATTATATTTATTCAAAGACGCACATTTTTTGAAGTTCTTGCACAATGGTGCAACTCCTCAGAATTACGCTTCCAAGTAAGCTTTCAGATTGCCACGTGCGGCAGTGCCTCGCTTCTTGGTAATCCGCTCACGCGACAACGTTGCCCAACGGACTCGCGGCAACCGCCGAGCGCAGCTGCACACTTTGGGATTCCCAGAATTTTCCAGTCTCATATGGCGCAACAGCGAACTTCGTTGCACACGGCACGCCGGCGGCGCAACCGCCTCGCCGAGCGGCGTTGCAACGGAAAACTCCAGTCTTGGTCGTGAGCTGGAGCTGGGCGGTCGCCTCGCTGCTTTCCTCTCTCACATGCGGTGCCACTGCAGTCCTGCTGGTGGAGCTGTGCGAGACGGACGTGCCATGCCGTTCTCTGCATATACAGCGCCACTACTTCGGTAACCGCCTGGACTCCGTGTGGAGCGAATGCTATTCCGCTCTGCATGTAATAATTGCTCCTCCTGCTGAGCAATTTTCTGCTTCTATAACGTGGCTGGCGAGCATGCTGTCTCGCCACTCAACTTTGCGGCCATTCTTGCCGTCTACATTCAATGCTGCTACTGGTGACTATCGCGCCCTAATTACTTGCCGCATTCAACTACATTTTGTGTTCATGCTTGTGTGGCAATCTCAATTAATCATTCTACAAACTGTGCTGCTTGCCACGTGATTTAACTATATTTTGTGTTCATGCTTGTGTGGCAATCTCAATTAATCATTCTACAAACTGTGCTGCTTGCCACGTGATTTAACTATACTTTGTGTTCATGCTTGTGTGGCATTTGTGACTAATTATTTTTTACAAACTGCATCGCCGACATCATGTGCCTAACTGGTGCCTTGTATTCTCGCTGGTGCTCACTTACGGCACATACAATCTCCTATACTACACCTGCCTGAAAACGGGCCCGGGTTAGCTGCCCGCCCGTAAATCACACCAACCTCAGCAAGATGCAAGAGAAACAAGTTCTGTGCTACCGCACTAATATGGTCCCATGTCATGGGCAAAATTGTATATTTACATTGTGATTTTGTGTGCTGCAACCCCTTTGTTCCTTCTCCCCCTCATGGTTTAAGATGTACTTTGTTTTAAATAGAATATATGTTTACATGATTTAATTTACAACTTTTATGGTAACAAGCATTCTCTTCCCACTCCTATCCTTGCAGTCCCAGACCTGCAAGGGTGATTATAACCTGTTTTCTCATTACAGGAGTCTGGGTGGTCCTTCGAACTTTAATGAAATCTAACTGGAGCTATTCTAGGAATTTTTGGGAAGGGGTCGAAGCCTCATTACTTCACAACCAGTCCACTTTGCTCGACCCGCCCATCCATTTTGTTCCTTCGAGCCTGGATTTTGAACCAGTAAATCTATCTATGCTTATCTATGCTTTTATGTATACTGTTTATGCTCTCCGGACCATTTTGGACCTTCGAGCTTCGGATTTTACCAGTAAATTTATGTATGCCTATATATATATATATAAGCTTAACTTCTATTTAATGCCTTCCAGGTACCAAGCTGATATTCACATCAGCACTTATTCTTTTTCTACTTCCATTGTCAATGCTGATATTACATCAGCATTGTATATGCTTTTCGAGCCATCATCTTTGTCTTTGAGTCTGCTTGTTACCATACATGCAATTCAAGTGTTAATTGTATTTACCTTGTCAATGTACTTGTTTTTTATGTAACATACTTATGCCTGATTTAAAATGTTACATGTACTTACTGTCCTGTATCGTGTAACGAGGCTGTATGCTCCTGTATCGTGTAACGAGGCTGTATGCTCCTGTATCGTGTAACGAGGCTGTATGCTGTACTACTTACTGACGCTGTCCCACTACTGATGCTGCACCACTCAGCTGTTTTTCAACAAATTGTAAGTGCAGGAACTTCATAGATGTGCGTCTACTCAGGGTACTAGCTTGCTTGCTTGTAAAGACATTACAATTACTGATTTTTTTTTATTTTATCAATTCCAACTCAGTTATCAATCTCATTTGTTACAGCACATAAAGTTGATGTGTGCTACTTTAATTTCATGTGTATACATTTGTGCATTTACACTTCATGTATGTACTTCTTTGATTTCACGTGTATACACAGTGTCTCACTCACATTCACAAGTGTTACATGTACATTTGTGGATCTACATTATGTATGTGGTCCTTTAATTTCATGTGTACACACTTGTATTTACATTTCATGTATAATTTGTACACAGTACTTATTCACACTTCCAAGTGTTGCATGTATACATTTGTGTATTTACATTTTTATGTGCTTCCTTGATTTCATGTCTGCTCAAGTGTTCATTGTGTCACACACATCTGTGTTATTAATTGCATTTTTTATGTGTCTCATGTACATACAGTGTGCTTTGTTTAGTGTTTATGTATTTTTGGGGAAAGTTTAGTGTCAATTAATCTTAGGTTAGGGCTCCCTTCTGATCCCTCAACATTCCTGTTCTAACCTGTGTCCATCAATTGCCAATTGAGCATCCAAGATGGCATCACAAACGCTTCCTAAAAAGGTTCTTAATTTAATGGCCAAGTTAAAGGATGGTTGTACCGCCATTTCAAATTTTCTCACAGAAAATGAGCCACTCACCGTGCTCACGTGCCGACAATTAACCTTAAGAAAGGAATCGCTCATTAAAACTTTTGATAAATTTGACAATTTGACTGACAATATTGATCCATCTGATGAGACCTCTTCTCAATTAGATGATCTTGTCAATGGATATTATGATGTTCTCGCTGCAGCTGATGTGGCAGTATCTAATTACAATTCAACTCTCGCTGACAATGATTCTGTTTCCAACAGATCAAGCCCTTCTGACTGTACCTCTAGAAGTTCTAAGTGCAACATTAAATTACCTGAAATTAAACTGCCCACTTTTGATGGCAATCAAACTAACTGGCTTACATTTAAAAACATTTTCGAAGGCCTTATATGTCATGATGACATGCCTAACTCTAATAAATTTTATTACTTATCAGGCTCACTTGTGGGACAAGCCAAAGATTTATTGCATAACTTGCCTATTACCGATGACAACTTTACTGTTGCATGGGAATTATTGAAGCAACGATATGACTCTCCCAGAGCTATCGTTAGCATTCACTTAAATTCGATTTTAAATCCTCCTGCACTTGCAAAGGGCTCCGCCTCTTCTTTGCAAAATTTAATCGACTACTTTAGATTACATGTGAATGCAATTAAGAGCATCAAGGTTGATACTGACTTGTCAGATTTGTTGCTCGTTGCGCTAATTTCCAAAAGTCTTCCCACTGACATTCTCAAACAATGGGAACTGTCCTTGAATAGCAGTGAGCTCCCCACTTTCGATTCTTTACTTCAGTATCTAGAACTGCATCAACGAAGCTTAAGAGTTTTTGACAATCCTACTGTATACGCTTCAAATTCTCACGTTAATGACAAGCCTCACACCGCCAGGGCAGGCAACGTCAACAACACGGGAAAAAGCAAGGCACTTATATGTCCAAAATGCAACTCTGAACATTTGATTAAGGACTGTCCTTCATTTTTACAATTGTTACCTAAGGCTCGCTATGACTTCATTGTTAAACAAGGTAGATGTTCTAGATGTTTTCACCCGAAGACCCATGGTCATTCTTGTACTACAAAATGTGCTATTTGTAATAAAAATCACCACAAACTTTTGCACTTTGGTGATAAACCTCCTACTAATCAGCAAGCTGCATCAGCTGTTGCAACCAGTGCTGCCAAGGCAACCACTTCAACTCTCATTCCAACAGCCTTAGTAAGCTGTTCTTCTAATAATGGCAGGTCTAAGCCTTTCGTTGCTCTTCTCGACACTGGAAGTGGCATTAATTTAATTACTTGGAGCACGGTAAATTCACTTAAGTTACCCACAACGAAGATGCCTGTGACTATTTCTGGTATTGGTCCGGAAGCTTTAACAAGCACTCACAGCACTACTTTAATAATTAAATCTTGTAATGTTCCTGATAGTTGGTCTTGTAAGATAAATTGTTCAATTGTGCATAGCATTCCCGGCACTCTTTCACATAGTTTTAATTGCGACAATTGGAATTTGCCCACAAACCTAGTCTATGCAGATCCTAACTTTGATAATATTAAACCCATCGATCTCTTGCTTGGTGCAGATATCTTCTTTGACATTTTACTGCCAGATAAGCTGACCAGATCCGATGGTGTTTACCCTGTGCTACAGCACACTAAATTAGGTTGGATTGTTGCGGGTCGTACCCCACTCTCCACTTCTCCCTCGCAAGCTCTCTGTAATCTGATTCAGACGCCTTTTGAGTTACCTGATCAGATCAAACACTTTTGGGAAGTAGAGGAAGTTTCCCCCCTCCACCCAATTTTACATGAGGAAGAAATAGCAGAATCTCACTTCGTAGCTACTCACTCGAGGGACGCCTCTGGCAGATACTCGGTCAAGCTCCCTGTTAATTCTAAATTAAATTCATTAGGCGACTCCAAACCTCAGGCAATTAAACGCTTTCTGGCAATTGAAAAAAGGCTTGAAAAGGATCCCGAATTAAAACGGGATTACCATGAGTTTATCAACGAGTACATTCAATTAGGACATATGCAACCAGCACCCAGCTGTGGCAGTCTTATTAATTATTACATTCCTCATCATCCAGTGTTCAAACCTTCCAGCTCTACTACTAAAACTAGAGTTGTGTTTGACGCTTCAGCTAAAACCACTACTGGTATTTCCCTCAATGATGCACTATTAAATGGTAGCAAAATTCAAGACGACCTCTTTGATCTTTTACTTAAATTTAGAATTCACAAGATTGGCATTTCTGCTGACCTCAAAATGATGTTTTGCCAAGTTAATGTAGACCCATCTGACTGGAACCTACAACGTGTCTTATGGAGGGATTCTCCTTCTCAACCTATTCAGGATTTTGCCTTAACTACGGTGACGTATGGTTTAAAACCAGCCACCTTTCTTGCTGTTCGCACTTTGCATCAGCTGGCTACTGACGAAGGCACTGACTTCCCTATGGGCTCACGTGTGCTAACGTCCAATTTTTATGTTGATGATTTTTTACATTCATCTCCCAACCTGCATGCTGCCAAGCAAACTATCTCTGAATTAAATAGTCTGTTGGCAAAGGGTGGTTTTCTTTTACGTAAATGGGCTTCAAATGACACATCTGTTTTGTCAGATCTTTCAGATCACTTACTGGCCAAGTCAGGTCACAAAATTTTCGAGTCCAAAGCCCCCGAAGCAGTATCCACTTTAGGTATTTCCTGGAATACTGTGACTGACATGTTCACCCTAGTGTTGTCAGACAAAATTAATTTTAATGTTACAAAGTTTACCAAAAGAACCATGCTATCTGTCATATGTTCTTTATTCGATCCACTGGGCCTATTGGCCCCTTGTATAATTGTTTGCAAACTGTTGTTTCAAAGACTCTGGGATTATTCCCTCAATTGGGACCAATCACTCCCACCTGATATCGCCCTTAAGTGGCAAGAAGTCTTTACGTCACTAATTGACATTCCCACAATTAATGTGCCACGTTGCATCCTGCCATCTGATTACTCTTCCGTCGAATTGCATGGCTTTTCCGACAGCAGCCTAATAGCCTACGGAGCAGTCATTTACGTACGCTCTACAAATGAACACGGTACATATACTGTAAATTTACTCTGTGCCAAATCTAAAGTAGTGCCCTCTAATATGAAGTGTAAGGGTGACACTGCGTTAACCATTCCTCGCTTAGAGCTCTGTGCTGCCGTCCTTCTGACCAAGCTTATGATTAAAGTTATTAAAATTCTTTCTCATGAACTTTCTCCTAACACTGTCCTATTATGGACTGACTCCAGGATAGTGTTGGACTGGATTCACTCACCACCTCTCAAGGGTAATGTGTTTGCGCGTAATCGTGCCCAGTTCATTAGGGAAAATGCAAACGGCTTTACTTGGCGTCACATTCAATCTTCACTTAATCCTGCGGATTTACTCTCGCGTGGCGTCAAACCTAAGGACTTGTTAAATTCGGATATTTGGTGGCACGGTCCACAATTCTTAACTCTTGAATCAACCTTATGGCCAGATGGCATTATTGTAACTGTCAATAACGCACCTGTGCTAGCCTGCAAACCTTGCGACTCGTACCTGAACGAAAGAGTATGCTCTTATTACAGCTCCTTTCAAAAACTACTTCGCGTCATGGCATACGTTCTTCATTTTATCACATGTCTTAAATCCGCCAAGTCAAAACTAGCTTCGGATTCGACTAAACTCACTAAATCTCTTTCTGCTCACCATCTTAATTATGCAAAATTAACATGTATCAAAATTGTACAACATCTTGCCTTTCTCCATGTGTTTAAGGCGCTCAACGACGGAGCCACATGTCCCTCTAGCAGTGGCCTCGTTTCGCTCAATCCTTTTATTGACAACAATGGCTGCCTGCGTGTAGGTGGCAGAATCTCAGAGGCCGAGCTGTCTTTCGACACTCTCCACCCTCTAATTTTACCTTCTCAACATCACCTTACTAGGGCACTTATTTATGACGCCCACTTAAAACTGGCCCATGCCAATGTTCAACTTCTAACGGTCTATTTACGACAGTCTTACTGGATAATTTCCATTCGGAAAACAATCAAATCTGTGATACGTAAGTGTATCACATGTTTTCGCCATGCTCCTACATCGGCACAACAGCTTATGGGAAACCTCCCAGCTATACGTGTGACCCCATCTCCCACCTTTGGCATTGTGGGGGTGGACTATACAGGACATTTTTGGCTTAGACATGGAATTCGCGGCAAATCCCGCACCAAGGTATACCTTGCCCTTTTCGTGTGTATGGTCACCAAAGCCGTACACATCGAAATAGTCTCTTCTTTAACTTCAGAAGCCTTTTTAATGGCCCTTAAGCGATTTGTTTCGCGACGCGGCATTCCCACTAAGATTTTTTCGGACAACGCTACCACCTTCGTGGGAGCCAATACACGGCTGCATGCCCTTCACAACCTTTTCAAATCTCTAGCTTTTCAAAAACAAATTATTGATTTCTGTTCTAATTCCTCCATTGATTGGACATTCATTCCACCCAGGTCCCCTCACGTTGGCGGCATCTGGGAAGCCGGCATCAAAATCCTAAAACGTCACTTGCTACGTGAAATAGGCGAAGCCGTGCTTTCTTATGAAGAATTGTTAACTACTATAACGCATGTTGAGGCAATCTTAAATTCCAGACCTCTCATACATCCTACAGCCATGTTGGGACAATATGGAAAAGGTAGCCTAGACTTCGGCGGTCAGAAAACTTACTAGTCCAAGATTAAGTCTGTGCATTGCTATCGAAACACTTTTCTAAAGATCAGTCTGTTTGTGTGGAAACAACACAAGCCTAATTTATTATAAAATCAATATTTCTCGATCAATCTGGCCCGACTTGAGGCCCTGCGATTTTGGAAAGAATTTTTCAAATTTTGAGAGTATATTTCACCTGCGATATTTTCAAAATTTTCTCAAAAATGGGGTAGAAATTTCTTGAAGAAAGAGTGAAATATAGTTATAAAGATGACATTAAATTTATAGTTTCCCCCCAATTTGTTGAAAATTTCAGAAGACATTTTTTAACATCCTCGCATATCTAGGTTATTGCAGTCAATTTTTCATATTGTGGTTTTTACAATTATTTGTTAGATTCATATCAGGTAGATTTTTTAAAATGTAAGTAGTAGTTTTGGCATAGTTTTCAATGAATACCTAAAAACAAGATTTTTTGAACAAATCGTCAAAATTTCTTGTTTAATACGTATGGTGCTAAATCACTGACTAACATGACATTAATCCCATTTTGATGTATTCGTTTTATTTTTGTTACATACAGAATTTTAATTTATTTGAAATATATCTTTGTTAAAATTTACTTTATAGATGAATTTTATTATTTAATACGTTTGTTAACAGAAGCTTCCATGCTCCTTTTTGATGGTTTTTCAAATGTGGAAAAGTTTTTAACTATACAGGAACAAAAAATTGCTTATTTTTGAAAACGTTCAAACTGACTTTTTCTGAAAAACGACTCAAAATGTCTTTAGGTTTGTCTTTGTATAGAGCCCAGCCCATTCTCATTTTGTTTGAACTCTCTGAAATTTCGGAAACGATAGCTCCTTTCGCAACATCCTGTGAAATTCTTCGATTATAACATCTGCCTTCCGCTTCGCTGGGCCGATCCGAAGAAGTCTTCGCCGTTTTCCTCTCTTTCATCGTCCCTGACCACGACACAACTCCTTGGGGGCAGGCACCGATTGCACCCGCCTCGACGCGTCTTGGCGCCCGCCCCTTCACCTCCTCCAGCGGAACCCTCACCCGCCGCTCCCCCCCCCCGCCTCTACCGGCGCGGCTGAGCCTCCGCCAGCGGAGGGCGTCGGTCGCGGGGGAGGCGCGGGACGCCACGCCGTCGACAAGGGCTCTTCGCGGATCAAAGCGCGGGCGGAGTTTTTCATTGCCCCTGCTGGCGTCGCACGCCTTCCGGGCGGAAGGGGAAAGATGGAAGACGGAGGCGGCCGTCAAAAGTCTCGTGATGAAAATGCGCAACGGTGATGAAACAGAAGTCGAGTCCCCAACACTTCATTGCGTTTTATGTTTGACGCGCACCCATTACTTTTCTTCTTCGTGCTGTAAAGTCAGTAGATTTATAGTCCGGAGACCGGGAATCCCCGGAGCTCAAGACCATGAAGGAAGAATGATGGCGTGAGATTAAAGCGTGATAGTTCATTATGTTTTTTATTCCTCCTTTTGGGAGTGTATTTCTTCGATGTCGTTTCTTTTCAACCAATGAATTTTGTGTCAGTTCTGCGTTTAACGCAATAGCTACAAGAGTTTAAAAATTTAGAAGTATATTGTAAGTAGATTTTGATCTTGCCTGAGAGTTCCAGATTAATAAATCACCTTCACAAAAAAGAATCTTTGATTGTGGTAAAAAAATCAATTTTCAAACAATAACCGGTACACTCCTTTCAATTTTGAGCCGAGAATTGTCAAGTTGAAGGTCCGCAAACCTTCCATAGTAGGGAAATTCTTATATTTTCTTAAATTTAGAAATAATGCATGAAATTAGAATAATCTAATGGGATGGGAAGAAAAAAAACTTCAAAAATATATTATTTTAGTTCAACAGGGAATGCATTATAATATAGCCTATGCATTAGTTCTTGTTTTACGTTAATGTGTTTGCCCTTTGCAATTCTGTTTCACAAGATCTCAAGTGCATTGTAGGTTGCGTGAAATTTTCAGTGTAGAGGAAAGTCGCGAGCTGCAACGAAGGAAAAAGCCTCCATCATCCACACGCAAGGCCAAAAAAAGTTCGACAGTCGAGAAAAATGGCTGCCAGCAAGATGAAAAGCGTCGCAGAGCTCGTGTAAAGGACGTGGGTAGCGAGAACGAGGAGTGGGAAGAACGAAGGTTATTGACGTTAGGAAGAATGATGAAAGAGTTAGTAACACGTGAGGTAGTGATGTCTAATTCAATGTCGAAAGATATCGTGTGCGCAACAAGACGCGAAGGCAGATCGAACGGCTTACGTGTTTGATGTTTTTCGGGCTCGATACATGTTCGTACAAAAAATCCCTTAACTTGCAGTCACGCGAAAGTAAGTTTGGTGAGAGAGATAGATGGAGAGATAGAGATAGAGTTAAACTATCACATTTTATAAGATTATTAGAAATATAACATTTAATTATATCAATGAAACATCATGCAAATGTAAGCATTGCTCTTTCTATGACCCTTAAACATTGCCTCTTTTGCGTTCAATGTGAAACGTTCTGAATATAACTTATGGATTAATGATTTCCATTTATGTCGGTATTTCACTTAGTTTCCATCATGCCTTCGAACATAATACAATGATGCATTTAAGAACAAAGACTAAAGAAGTTCTAATGTAATATTATTGCCATAAATGGTTAATCGTAATCAAGCTGATGTTATCTCATAAGTACATAATTCACCTTCAACAGCTGGTTAACTTATTAGAAATGTAAATCTCGTCTGTTTCTTTCTAAAAAAAGTCGAGAAATGTATGTGTGTACGAGAAATGTAGAAGTTGCAGAGAAAAGCGGAGCTATTGGCAGTTGGGAACAACGTGCCTGAGAATTAGTTCTGAGGATCATCATGGGAACTGCACAAAGTCTTCGAAATCGATATGAGAGCGAGTGAACGGAAGGAGTGAGTGAACGGAAGGCTCTCAAGTATCCTTTAGAGCGTGTGCCGCGTGCTAAACCCCATCTGTTTCCACGCTCTAGTGGGCGACCTGTAACGCGGCGACGTACCGACGCACTCTTAAAGACATATACGTTCTGCATATCGAATTTCCAGACTTATCTACCAACTTTTATGTATTATTTTATGTATTACGTGGTTAGGCTTCCTGTGATTTTCAGAAACAATAAAATTTGAATAGTAAAACATTACGGGTTTTTGTTTAGAAAGAAATTGTAGAATTCAATTCAAAGTTAGTGATTTTTTCTTTAACTGAAAAGGTGTAGGCTCTACACTTATTAGATCTTGCTCTTATTAACCTGGTATCAAGTAAAACCGCAAAATTTTAATAAAATCGTAAAATTAATAGAATGAACGCTTCTCTGCTGTCATTTGTTCAGACGTCGTTTTCGAGACCTAGTGCATTCCATGTAGGTTGGTTTGATATTTTGTTTGAAAGTTGCAATAGATCTAAAGCCCGTTATAAACGGTAGTGTTTTTCATTTTTCATCGGCACAGAGGACCAGACGGGATGTAATGCTTCAGAAAAATGCCGCTTGCTTTATTTTTTTGTGTCAATTGCATCGTGTTTGCTACTGCGCTCTTGGCGTCACTTTTCGAAACCTCTCGTTTATTAAGCGTGAGGTGAGATTTGTTCCTACTGAGCTGCGTTGAAGGTTCTATGTGTTGAATTGTAAAGTGAAGTAATTAGTATGCTGAGAAATAAAACGAGTACTGTACTCTGATGTTGTTCCGTACTGACCTAAAATAATCTTACCTGTTGCCACAGATGCTGTGTTCAGCTGTTTAATCTGCAGCGCTTTTCGCGGCGTCCTCAGAAAATATTTACATCACGATTACGTGGAGAATATAACATAAAACAGTGTAAATGTTCGACCTCGTTCTTCCAGTTTCAATACAGTCACAGTACCACGTATAAACGAACGTCCCTTTTCCATCCATTATCTGTACAGAATAATTACAGTGTAAAAGTGGTTTAAGATTAATGAGTACATATAATCGCAATCTTCAGCAACCGTCTAAAAGGGCTCTTTATAAAAAATGTTCGGAGATTATACGTGATGCAGTGTTTTTTAGAATAGATGTTTAACAGATTAGGATTTTAGATAAATCTAGAAATTGTTATTTTAACATTGTTCTTACGTTACCCTTACTCAAAGTTATGGAATTGGCGTAATGGCAATAACTATTATTTGAATCCACTTCGAGTGAATGCCTACCTGCATAATCCTTTTCAAATTAGCGGGACCTCAATCCTTTTCAACAAGCAAGTAAATTGAGAAATATACATTTTATAACATCCAAGTATATGGTTAAAGCAAAGTGTTGTTGGCGTGGTGTAAGTATTGAACCTTTACATTATTCATTACATATTCGGACTTCATTAAGAAAATATCATTATTGATTGACAGACTTTCTGGGCACATCAATATTAAATTCCGTGGTGGTAGCAGATATCTGGTGGTAATCCATCATATGGTAAAGGAAATAATCTTCAAAAACTTTTGTGTATATTATTTCCTTTTCCATATTAACACCAATATTACTTGCTAGTCTCGTTTGTGTAGCAAGTGTTTTAAATATTATGTCTGGAAGCGGCGGTATTCCTTCCCCGCTGGACGGTAGGACCTTCAGTTGGCATGCGGTGAAATTGCCGTCCATTCCTCAAGTGATTGAGAATGTAAGGGGAAAGAAGAGGGCAAAGAAGAGAAAGGAAAAAATCGTCCGCACTCCGTGACCCGTTTTTTAGGTACTATGATTTTTACCTGGCTTTTATCGAAAAAACTACGGGAAACTACCGATCAGAGTGGCCGTCCGGTAGAATTTTCCTTCAGATAGCAGCTGAATTCAAAAGAGTGTCGATTGTATGCCACTGTCAGGCTTCGAACCCTGGGTCAGAGTCACTGCAGATGAGCTAAACTAAATCGGTGAAACTACCATTGAACTGTCACGGTAACATCAAGAGACACTGTAAAGGAGCTATTTAAATCATAAAATTATAAAATTAAAAAAAGGTATTTGAGGGAACCTGATGCCTAAATAAACAAACAAAATATATACCATGAATTGTACAACTTCCTCCTTTCAAAGTCATTTCAAAACACAGGTACATCATAATGTAATGTTAAAAACATTTAAGCCATTAAGAGGGACCGAAGAGGATCTCTTTTTGCAAATGAACACATGGAGAGAAATTCTATTTATTCATATTTGCCCCTGATTTTAAGCAACCCATCATGCGTTGGTGCTTTGCAGGTACGTGAAATCATACTGCGTCAGAACGTGATGTGCGAAACACAAGTGTAAAATATACGAGTACAATATCATAAAAATATAATAATATAATAATATAATCATATAATAATATAACCATATAATCATATAATAATATAATCATATAATAATATAATAAAATAACGAGTAAAATATTCGTATTCCCAACAATTTATACGCTATCACATTAAGACATATAACGTTAGCCCGGTTTTTAAATATTGTAATTACGCTTTACATTATACACAATAATACAATGGGCATTCAATATGTATTATACAATGTTAATGCCAATTGAATATGTATAATATATTGTTTTGTAAATTCATTGCTTCACATTTATTCATGTTGTAAGTATTGTATTTAAGTAAAGTGTTTTGAAATAAAAACGAAAATTATTTTATTCGAAATATTCAATAATAAAAATCATTATAGAAATAATACCCAATCCTCGTGCCATTTCGTGCAAGAGGGATACAAAAACATTCACGCAGCTGAAACAAGAGAGCTTAGAATAATAACATCAGAGAAATGCACACGATTCCTTCCATGTAAACAAAGCGTAAACACATATCATGCTTATGTTCTCAACAGCTATGCCAAAAGAATTATTTTATAGCACAAACCCTAGGGAGCTGGGAAAAATAAAATGCGGCGGCATGGGGCCAACGAAGAGCTGGCGTTATTTTACTCTTTAAAGAGAACTATCGCGAGAGGCGTCCCTCCATGGATGCTTCGATGTTTAGAACAATACATTTGATATCGATTCCACAAGTCCAAGCAACGACATAATAATATATCGAAATCTCGACTTCGATTGATATCTATACAAGATTTCAAAGAAAACTACTAGTGCTACAATGAATCCTACTTTCTCATATATTGATAACGGTGGCCAAATATTATATTGCACCTTTCATCTTACTTGTTTATTTTGCTGTATACCCTTCAGCGATTTGTTGAAAAATGAATACGATCAACTCAAAACTTGGCAAAAATTATTTACATTCGCATTTTTTCCATGAATACCTTGTTGTATTAACTTCAAGGCATGGAAAGTAGTTTATCTTTTTTGTACGATAAAACAATAGAAGAGCAGTTTCACGAGTCAGAGTGAGAAGAAAGAACGTGCCTGACAAGACAATCAATTTAAAATGTGCTAACACTTAAAACATTAAAATTAACACTGACATTACTATATTTACATTAAAAATTTAAAATATAAACGATTCAATAGCATTGATATCGATACTGGCAAAATTTAAAACAACATTATAGTATCCAAAGTGTGGGGAAGTATTAAGTATTATAGCAGCGAGAGTTGTTGCAGAAATCTGAAGCCTAGACGTGTTCATTCCTAAGTAACAGAAAATATTTTGCATCGAAAAAGGTTCATAGATTTGATATAATAGTCTTGTCGTTAAATAACCAAACCCCCCACTCCTCTCCCATCTAGCGAAATGAGAGCTCAAGAAAACGGTGCGCGGGTATTACCTACGGCTGGTTGGCAGCGGTGCGGTGCGCGGCGCGGTGCGGCGGGGCGGGGCGGGGCGGGGCGCTGCTGCGGGTGCAACAGGCGTACGGGGGAATCAGCAGCCCGAGAAGGGGGGCGGCAGAGCGGGAGGGGAAGGGGAGCAGGGGTCGCCGAGGGTCAAAGGTCAGCAGTTCACGGAGCCCGTGCGGCTGCAGGCGCCCCTCTCCTCCCCCCTTCCACGCGCCGCGTAGGCGCTCGCCCCTTCGCACTTCGCCATCGCAACATTTCACCACCGCGGGAAAATACAACTTTGTTTGGCAATAAAAGGGTTTTATGGATGATGACACCGCGCGCCGTAATACAGTTTTCTTCAAAAGATAGCGGCGCGAAGGGTTTATGAAATGGGTATCCAAAATGCAATTCGAGATGAAAGATGCGTTGTAGAAAAGATGCAAACAATTCTCCGTCCGTTTTGGAGATAGGATGCTCCTTAAATTACTTCAAAGGGTATTGTACTATCTTTTTAAAAATGGAAAAATAACTAGTCTCATTTAATCAAGTTTGGAAGAATTCTGGTTGCAATGACAGTAATTAACCGATTTCGAGGATCTGTAAGAGTTTTTCGTAATCTTACGTCAATATATTTGTATCTTTACACTTTTGTTTTCATTTTTTAATTAATTTATTTATTTAGTACGAAAAAAGTTCACTGACAGGGCATTCAGTGAAAAAGTAATCATAACTCCATTTATACCAAGATAAAGGCGCACAAGACAATTTCTATACGAAAAAATAGATATTAAATATAAGAAACATGTTAAAACAATGCCTGGATAAAAGACGAGGACAAAATTGTATAGAACAAATACAATTGTTTATAATACGATAACAATAAATATGAAAAAGAAAGCGTTCGTATGTTAGGACGCAGATGTTGAATCCTGTTTAGTGTTAACAGAGAAGCAGTGAGGCACACGGAAGATTTGAAACTCACAATTTGTCACATTGTAATTTACGGTTTGGTGAGGTACAACGCAGTCACATGAAGGATACTGCCTTTAGCGTCATTTGTGTAAAGAGTCAGTACATATTCCGAGGCTTGATGAGACTCTTTTCAGTTTTACCCACTGTCTTCTGGGCAGCTCTGATCCTGAGAGTGGGGTTGCTTCCATGAAGGCGCGTTACAGGTAAGGCTCAGCAAATTCATTCCATTGGATGCGGCATTGTGAAAAGAAATCAAAGTGTTTGGTTTTAGCGCTTCGGATATCTCTGTCTCTCTGTCTCTGTCTGTCTGTCTGTCTGTCTCTTTCTCTCTCTCTCTCTCTCTCTCTCTCTCTCTCTCTCTCTCTCTCTCTCTCTCTCTCTCTCTCTCTCTCTTGAGTTGTTTTCGAGATTTGAGGGGACTTGAAATATATTTCAAGTGAAGGAAGCGCTTCTTGAATGGGCTGGCCGTCGTTGCCTGAAGTTTTATTACACTCTCTCAGAATAGCATCAGTCTCTCGAAATGGTGGTGGGACTATTGTCGAGAGGAAAAGGAAGGAAATATCGGGCGCGTTACGTGTCCCGTTTGTTAGGGTACTGCTCCGGCATTTGCCTGGTGATAATCGGAGAAACCACGGATATCTTTTGATCAGAGCAGCCGGCCTCGAATTCCCCTTCAGACAGCGACTGAATTCGACCTAGCCGAAAATCTAGGGTTTAAGATCTTGCACTGTTGGGACTCGAACCTAGGATCTCCCGGTCAGAGGCAGTGACTTCAATTGAGGCACTGAGCCACCTCTCCCGGTATTCCCACGAGAATACTCACTCGATGAGTTGAAGGTGACTTTATTGTGGTTGTCATGAAGTCCATAGTCTGATTGAGCTGAAGGTCAATTACTTCGATGTGATGGCTCTGTCAGACGGGGTAGGAGCACAATACTCAACACATGAATAGATAAGGTCTAGAGTACCCGTTCTCAGAAATGAAGCTGAAGTCTCCTACATTGTTCTACAAACCTTTTGAATCATATTATTCCGTGTCCTGAATTTTCCTATGATGTTGGTTAGATTTTTTTGGTATCAGGGACCACGATCTAAAGTCACTCCAAGGTATTTTGGAAAATGGCTGTGATTTAGAGGTTCCATAGCAAACAGTACGTGCAATTTATGCCAGGCAACCAACACCAATCTTGAGGACCTTTCAAAGGAGAGTAATAGATCTCACTTCTAAAAAAACGAGCTTAAAACGAGCGAAAAACGAGCTTAAAAGCTTATTTGTCCGAATGATGCTGACACAACATATCGTCATTCTTACATCGATTCAGACATCATAGTAAAACACGCATTTGTTTATCTCAAGAATCCTAACAACGGATAATGCAACCGAAATCTTAAACTGGAATTATTGAGATACGATAATTATGTTACATTCATAATTGCTGGAAAATCATAGCGCAGTCAAAATAAATTAATCAACCAATTAGCTTAAATAGTACGTAAAGGTTTGGAACAAATGTTTTGTGTCACATCTCGACATACCGTACTTTTTATACCGTTCCGTACCGCATATATACTGTTCTGTTTTGGAACGCTCTTCATTCGAAAGTTTTATAACAAAGAAGGGAAAAGAACTGAACAGATATGGCATGACAATGTTATCACAAGGCAATAAAACTGTTCCATTGCAGTGAGTGAATATTTGTTGATA
Source organism: Gryllus longicercus (assembly GCA_038098605.1). Classification (NCBI taxonomy): domain Eukaryota; kingdom Metazoa; phylum Arthropoda; class Insecta; order Orthoptera; family Gryllidae; genus Gryllus; species Gryllus longicercus. The sequence goes on from JAZDUA010000025.1 coordinate 2,492,110, forward strand.
CAGAAATTTTGTTGAAAACAATAAAAGGTATTTTATGTATATTTTACAGCGTAGCAATTGTTACGTGCAGTGACAGTTTTAAATTAAATTTACAACTTATCCCAATGTCTTTACGTAATATTCAGTACGTATGTAAGAAATCAGAAAAATATTAACAACTTAATTCCCAAAAAAGCTTATCATCGATTATCAACTTTTCACTTTCTTGCTAAAAAAATCTTTAAAACATTGTTTTGCTTATTTTTCTCACTGGATCGAAGATACTTTCAAAAGTTTTAATACATTTAGAGATACTCGGGAAAATTCTGTCCGATTTGGCATGGAATGATCCATTTACTACTCTGTTATCATTGATGAAACATTTAAGGTAACCGGTGTTACTAAAAAATAATAAAGTAATTAGCAAAACGGTTATCTTTCGACGAGACGGGTCTGTGTAATACCTCGATAATTTTGTGCCATTTGAGATGACGGAGAACATCACCTTCGATGTTCGATAAGAGGAAGAATCCCTTTCTGAAAGGTGTATGTAAACATGAGAATGGCAAGATATGTGATGTGACTATGGGTGGATGGCTATAATCACTGCGAACACTCAAGACAAACAATCTATATAACTTCTTTCCAATGAACGTAAAAATTGAGAGAAAACTAAGCAGCCTCCGGCCATGTGAGAGGTGTCTATGGTTTCGTTACATACCCATGTTCTCGGACAAAATACGCAAACAGTTTCAATTTTGGCAGGAAAAATGACAATATTTGTTTGTTTTACTCTGCATACTCTCATACTGCGCCTAGCGAGTGAATGCTCACAATCAGTGCATCACTACTTATGACGCATCTGAGGTCACGCAACGGCACAGCTCCAAAGAGAGAGGCCGCCAACCATTAAATATTTACTATTCGCCTCTTGAGTAATGGAACAACTTTTTTGATATTCATGAACAAGAACAATTGTGAATCCAAATTTACTAAACGATTTTACTGCAGTATTTGTAAACATTGTTTTTTGTAAAATATTTGTTAGGTTAGTGAATTATTTAATACGTGTTAATAAGAGTATTTTATTTGTTGTTCTTGAGCATTGTGTGCGATAGTTTTGGAAAACCATTTCGTGAGGTTTTGTTCAGCAGCATTTTCGGTGCTGCAGGCTATTAGAAAGTACTAAAGCAATAAGGCTACTGCGGGTCGCAGATCATTTAGTTTTATTCATTAATTGATCATTACTGATTCCGGGCGCGTCAACTGATAAAGTCATTATTCCCCGTAAGTGTAGTGAATGTTTTTTCCCTCGTGAGGGAGCTGTGATCCCTCCCCCGCGGGGTGGTGAGATCCGGCGTCGACCTACAGTCCGCGAGCAGGATTCTCCCCAACAACGTGTCCCCTACCAGAGAGGAACCGCCCCATCCGGGACAATCTCTAAGATCTGGCCTTTTGATAGTGTAGATAGTGTAGCGTGTGCAAGTAAGGGGGTGAGGTTAGGACAGGGAAGAGGAAGGAAATATCGCGCGCGGGCCGTGCCCGTTTGTTAAGGTACTGCTCCGGCATTCGTCTGGTATTAATCGGAGAAACCACTGAAAACGACCGATCAGAGAAGATGGACGCCATTAAGTTCCTCCGGACAGCTGCTTACTTCGACTTAGCTATCGGGTAAGGGTCGAAAATCCTGCCACCGCCAGGGCTCGAACCTGGTGCCTTCCGGTCAGAGGCAGTGTACCAACATCAGCTGATGCCCTGAGCCACCTCTCCCGCAGGATCATTTCGCAGTCGCCAAGCAGCGTCAAAACAACCGAGCGACCGCGCGCGCCCGGTGCAGCCACCGCCGCCTCCGTAGGCCGCGAGATATCGATTGAGCGTCGCGGCACGGGCGGGGAGAAAGGTCGTGCTTGGCGGGGCGGGGGCGGGGGCGGCGGCGGGCTACGCGCACGTGACCTGCGTCTGCCGCCCACGCGCGCGACTCCTGCTCGCCCCGGGAGGCCCCGGTCCAGGGAGGGGGAGGGAGTGGTGTTGACACGGGGCTGTTTCGGGTCGGGTATACGTTGGTAGAGTTAAATGCACTCACGGAAACAAACATTGGGCTGAAGAAATGAGCTTGTACGTTTGTCAATAAAAGCAAACCAAAACTTCAATAATTACTTAGTTAATATTCGCATTCTTTAATCTCCAAATTATTATACTTTAAAATTGTATAAAATACGCTTAAAAATTAAAGTTAGGTCTACTTTCGTGACGTATATTTGGAAAATTTGGCTATGAAACTTTCGAAACGCGAATCGTTTGAAAAATGAAAACACAGCAGAAAAGAACGTTGTTAGACCGCACAAGAGGAAATTTGTATGTGCGTGACGGTCCGTGCGTGTGTTCGCGAGTATGCGCACGTGTGTGTAATTTATGTGTATGCATAAAATGTATGAACGAGGTTTAATTAACCGAAAATATTGTTTGGTTCTATTTGTTCGATCGATTTCTTTCAGTAAATAAAATGTTGAAAGTAATTGTTCAGTTCAGAGATAATATTTAGTTAAGATTAAGTAAGATACATTTAATTGTAGGACAGACGAATTTAAAAAAATATTGAACTAGGAAGAATTTTTTTTGCATCAAATATCTTTGAATAGAGTATTAGATAAATATAGATTTTTCGAGTACTTTTAGAATCTGATCCACACTTGTTCCATTGTATCTGTTAAATGTAGTGTCATGGTTTTATGTCCAAATAATATGAATGGGTGAAATCCTCAACGGTAGAAGTGACATTTTATGAATTCAGAGGAATCTGTTTATTGAAGTCAGTATTACTGTAAAGTCGTTGTGCTGTTTCATCATTAAAACCACGGGATTTCAATTGTTAATTCAAGTTAGGAAATACATTACCACTGAAATATAGTCTAAAACAAACACGTTTTTCTCAGAATTTATAAAATGTCACTTATACCGTTCTGGTTTTCAACAATTCATATAATGATTAAAAGTAAATGTAAATGTACGGAAGCCATATCATACACTATATTAACTACTACAGAAATAATTATTTCGTTTCAATATCAGACATTAAACGTAGAGATTCACATCTCTTAATTCACGTTTTCAAAATTAGAGTGAAGTCTCAGAGAGTAGAAATTCCGTCCTGGAAGGAAAGAACGTTGTTTACTCTCCTATTCGATGCCAATTACGCATGGAGGCCTCGCGGGATTGATTTTAAGCCCTGTTATCTTATTACTGTACGTGAACGATATGCCGTCGGCTATTCGAAAGATTTATTTGGTGATAATACGAATATTCTTTGGGAAAAAATCCGAAATTAGTAGAGTATTAGGTGTTTTAATTGATTTCGTAATAACAAATTAATAGCAAATAATGAGAAAACGGTTTTAATGCGGTTTTCCTAGTCAACCAATTAATTATTCCATTGAATATGTGCCATGCACTGATGTTAAGATAACAACATTTTGGGGCGTTTCAATTCAGTCAAACCTCGCACGAAATGAATCGAACTCGAAATTAAATTCATGTTACGGGTTCATAATTCTTTCCAATCAGTCAGTCTTTATGCTGCTCGTATATATTTCAAGAATGTTGATAATGAATAAATGTATGTTGATGAATGAATGAATGTTGATATGAATTTCATGAATGCAATGAATAATAAACAAATTCCAACCACGATATTCTTATAAGCCTCGCTTTATTAAATTAGAAATTCTACTATTTCCTTTCCTTTTGATTTATGAATCAGCTGTTTTGTTAAAACACGACATACACAAGATGTGGAACATATTTTCAACCAACACAGATATCCAAAGCAGTAACACTCCACGTTCTAATACAAAACATCCGGATTAAAATCGAGACAAAAGTTTAAATGCAGAGTAAAATCTTTATTATTGCACAACTGTTTTTATATCATTTAAGATTATAATGAACACCAAAACGGAAAATACGAACATTGGTAATATTAATTTTTTTAAAGAAGGATATTTATTCATTTTAAACTATAAATTCTAAAACGGTAAACAGGCTTTTAACAAGCATTATACCTCGGTTTCTGGGTGAATTACCCACATCTCGATTTTTTTCGTCCAGTTGTCCTGATCATTTGAGCAAATACTGAGATGGCCCCCTGTTTTGCCTCTGGACGTACATGTACGTTATCACTATCTGTGCATGCTTTCTTGAGCTCTGAGGGTAATGTACTTATTCAAATAGTCATTCTCCATTTTCTCACACAGTAAGCAGATTCCGTAACGAAGGGCATGATGAGGTATAATGGCGAAAAGCTGTTTCTGATTTGCTGTTGCAAATAGTTATTATTACACGTAAGCGAATATTTTCATTTAAAAACTTGCCAAAAACTACCTGCATTCATAATTCAACTTAATGTGTATATGCAGAGAGATCCTAAAGCTCAAAAAATCTTGTACAGATTACTCATCTTCCCTTAGAATGTTACACAGTTTTAAATGATTTTGTCGTTAAATGAATAAGTAAATAAATAAAAAAGTAAATATTTTTTAAAAGTTTTTTAACATTTACGATTTTAGATAAGGGAACACCGAATGAATATGCGCCAACTTAGTCTTCAAGAAAAATATTTTGTATTCACTATAACATACCTTGCAGGCAAATGGTTGATTTGAAAGGGACAGCTGGGAACATTGGTATGTTACCTTTTAAGGTAATGGATAAGTTCATCGGTTGCAAAACGAAAGCAAATTTATTGGAAACCCAGTCAGCGTAAATTTCTTTTCGGATTTCGAAACCCTTTTATAGTATTTTAACATTACTAAAACTGTAAAATACCATCATTTAACCTTTCATACTAGAATTTGCTTTTGGAGCGCCTCCAGTTTCATTTGATTTTGCCCCATCAGATGTAAGTCACGTCATAATTACAAAGGTGGTGCTGCAGCGCATGTACACCCGCAATGCATGATTTGTGACGTGTCAATTAGTATCCAGATGTACTCGTATTAAACGCTAGAGCCACGCGACTGACCCATACAAAAACTCCATAAGGAATATTCGACACACCTGACTACTGTTGCAGGTTCTTTTAAACACACACTTTACATACTTCTTTCCTTTTGACGAACGATTGCGTACTTTTAGAGAACGGGCACACGTAACGAAGCTAGCACCGGATACTATTGTCATATCTGCAAATGTAGCGTTTATTGTTGTGAGTTCGCAGATCAGAAGGTCCTACTTTATGGTTGCGACAGTACAAAAGTTTTGATAGCAAGAATTTAGCTGCTCTCAACGTAGGGGATGCAGGAACTGTCTTAAACAACGGACGGATCGCACGTCATCCTGCCTTCCCCAACCTCTTCCCCAACTCATGGCCTGGTTTAGGGCTGAACCGATCCCCATTCATAGCAACATGGAACTTAGACGCAGTTTGGAGGAGAATCGACTGCTCAGATTGGAAGTTTTCCGTGCTTTCTCCAATCAACACCAGGCGAATGGCAGAGCCCTAGTACCGTACCGTACCAGTACCGTCACAAATGGGCCACGGACGATGCACGATCTCTCCTTCCTCTTCCTTGTCCTATCATCAACCCCTAACTTACGCACTTGCATGCACTACACTACCACACAAATATCCGGAGGACGTAAAGATTGTCCAGGAGGCGGTGCCCAACTGGAGAAGGTACCTGGAGGAAAATTTCCTCGCAAGCCGACGTGTTGGTCGGCGCCGAATTACACCATGCAGCAGAGGAGGAATAACACATTTCAATAAATGGAGGAACACATCAGGGCATTAAAATCGTTCTCTACATTGACGAGACTAATGACCAGCGCAGTGCTGGAAATTTATCCATCAAATCAATAAATAAAAAAGGGGAGGAGGTGGAGGAGTTGGGAGGTTGACGAGGAGAAGTAGGAGTACGTTTAGGAGAAGAAGAAAGAAGGTAATAAGAAGGAAGAAGAGGCGGTGGCGACAGAGAAAGAGAGGAAGAAGAAAGGCAAAGAGAAAGGAAATATCGAGAAGATGCATAAATAAGCTAAGAGGTCGTTGAGAACTGATCCAAGACCAAGGGATGACAAGAGAGGAAGGGCGCGAAAGCCTTTATGTCCCGAAGCACCGCGCCCCCCCCGCGGCGACAGGGAACTGTTTCATTAGCGGCTGCGCAAACGACAGCCGCCCCTCGCCGCTCTATCTGCCCTCTGTCTCTCCCCCGCCGGCATCTCGCTGCCTGCTATCAGCCACCGCTGGCTCACCCACAGTCGCCCACTACGCCGACCGCCGACGCAGCGCTCTGCCTTTCTGAACAGCTACTCTCACTTGCAGTGTTTAAAATACAGATTTATTAAATATTCTAAGAAATTATTCACGGTATTTGATTTAAATATTCATAATTCATAATGGTGAGAATAAATTTACGGCGCAATGAGCAGATCACCAGCGGCCCAGCCCACGCTGGCCCCTCCGCTCTCTCGACGTATCGCCTGACAGCGTCCTCTGGCGGTTACGCAGAATGACTCGGAATAAATGGTTAATTGAGAGATACAGTGAGATAAAAAATGATTACATTTTCCAAATTAATATTTAGTGGCAAATTTCACATAAAAATTTTCCTTAAATTATGTGACATTTGATCCTGAATGTTAGGCATCACAAGGGTTCTGCAGGTCATTGACTCACATATTAAAGTAGAGTTCATGAACCTCCCGAACACCTGTGCGTATAAGCTTATAAAAAAATATTTATACACCTATGCATACAAGGTGCCGAGCACTTGTGCACATATGTTCATAGGCAAAACGCATCATTTTCAATCCATCTACATGACCTAGAATTTGGTATAATGTATTCTGAGACACTATAAACGTTATGTTAACGGTTCAATCTCCATCACAGCTCTTACCGACCTGTTTCTACCTCCTACATTGTTCGCTGACACATATCATTCTTCGATCTTTCTCCCGGAGTTTAAAGTGGAGGCTCGTGATGCTTATAGGAGCGGTTCGCTCAAGAGTCGAATCTGTGATGATAATGATGGTGATAGTATTATCATTTGTTAAAAAAGCGATGCGTTAAGAAGAGTATCCTTGTAACGAAATAGTGGAACTCAGAGAAAGTACGAGTATTTTAGATCAGCAGTTTTTTGTTTCTTTTAAGGCGAAGCAACAGACCAATTCCATTTTGAAAGGTAACTGAGTGTTGAAACATGTAATGTTATTACTGTACTCAATTAACACACAAAAGTTCAATTTAATCGTCATTGACATATTCTAGGCATAGTGGGATGTTACGTCATTTTAGAAGCTATTTTAATATCATCTCAGCCTACCACAGTGCCTTTTTCAGATACGCTGATGTTCTAATATTAATCGTAGAAATCGCCAAGAGTCCATCATTTTGTTATGTACTAATCACTGACTCTTCAATATCAACATCAGTATCATCGTTGAGCGTTTTGACGGTATATTAACATTTCGCTCATCAGCTGGAGCTCCCTGCCTTCAGTTAACTACACTGCCTTTTTATTCCTTAGAGTACCTTGATGCTATCATGCTATCCTCCACCAGGTACCTCCGCGTGATTCGTAAGCCCATTGCGGTCGATAAGCGTCTTTTGACACATTATGGCTCGTAAGCTTATGGCACAGGCCAGACGGCCCTCACGGAGCGACCCGCAAGCCTATTAGGTAGCTTTCTCCCCCTGGCATGCAAGTTGGTCTCATTCATCCCTCAGATTCATACACCATTTTATTATTTATTTACTGGATTTAGTAACAAGCCAGCAATTTTAATTAAAAAATAATTAACGCGCAAATAAATTATGCATCTCGTGTCCAACAATAAACAGAAACAAAGGACTGTATTCTTTACATGCATGTCGATCACGTCAAAGTTCCTCTTTTAGCTGGTGATAATCTAAATATTGCTTTACACTACAAACACGACGGTGCACGAAAAAACAGTTAATTTGTCTTCGAATCTCTGTAATATATTTCAATTTCTTAAATTTTCTAAAACGGTTAAATAAAAAAATGTTAGTACATAAATTATAAGCAGCTTTCTGGCAATATGTTCAACTTAAATAATCTTAGACAAGCAAACGTGATTGGTATTGTGGTGAGTTTTCATTGGCATTTGCAATGAAATAATTATATGAGTCGTCGTTACCAACAATATAAATATTTATTCCAAAAGGAGCTTTTCCATGATGATGACTTGAAAATCATCATCAGTTTTCTAGTACAAGAAATATTTAAAAAACATATTTTTTTGTAATAATCAATATTGTTGGCAATGTCGACTCATATAATTATTTCATGCAAACTTTCCTTAGAAAAACGAACTTCAAACAAACAGTTCCAAAATGAACTCACAGTTCCAAACGAAAAAGAGCAAGGCAATAACAATAACAGCACTGTAGTCGCTTTGTGACTCTAAACCACACACGCGAGTTTACTCAGCTCAGGTGGCGCGGGCGAAAGCGGACTCGCTTCGGAGAGGGCGCCCACGTCCTCTGCGCAGGCGGCGGCACGCGCCCCGCCACAGGCGCGGGGCGGCGCGCCTTCGAACCGCTAATGTAGAAATTACTGTTTACCGAAGGGAAATGCTGAGAAGTGAAGTGTTATAGAGTTACAGTTTTCGTTCAAATAATATTTACTAGCGTACCCATGCGAGAACTCTCGTATGTTATTGCCCACCCTTTACCTATTCATTTCCTTATAGTTTCCATTAAGAAGGAAAGTTGTTAATGAAACATGTTTTATGTTAAAAAAGGTAAAAATGTTCGTACTTACAGAATATCAAACAAAAATAAAAACAATGCAAATGATGTTGGAAACAAATGTTCATTAAAGGTTTATTCAGTATTATATAGATATGTTCTTCGAACAATACACACTTCCTTGAAAACAACATTTGAAGTAATTATTCAGTTTTCCTTGACAGCTAGCTTTTCGCTTTCCTCGATAGTCACAAAAATATTAGAAAATGAAACTCTTGAGAAAGCCAAGTAAAATTTTCCATGCAAAAATACAGGATCGGGCAAGTTCAAGTAAACTCTTTGCAATATTATTTAACTTTCCTAGATTTGTTATGAGAAACAGAGGGAGAGGATTTTGGAGGGCGCTAGCTTGCTGGGGTGCAAAAATTGAAAAAATATTTGTATAGTTATGCGTAGTATTGTAGGCTAGAACGTTTTGATTTTTGTTGTTAATTTCTTTCAAGCTATTTCGCATTAGTTAATTTAAAAAGTTGTTCTTTGTGTTGTGCCATAGCACAAGTTTTCCCCTACTACTTACGCGTTCCAGTGCAAAAAATCTCGCATGTTAAACCCCACACTCTTACCTATTCTTCTATTTCCATTTTACGAGGGAAAGTTGTTAATGAAACGTATTTGTTTAAAAATGTTTAAAGGTAACATTCATTGAACTAACACAATAACAACATTTTAGCAATTTTTTTACACTTGTCTATTTGTGTTTCTATTTTCTTATTTTGTTTATTTGTATTTATATATATTATTAATATTTGAATGTATTGTTTATGATCATTTTTTGTACCTTTTTTTACGAACTGCCACCGAGCGTACGCTCATTTACAGTAATGAATTATTAATGTAAATTATTATTGTGGCGGAGGCGGTGGCGTTGGCGGTGTCAGCGATGTCGGTCACAATCAGCACCAGGATCAATGGTGGCGCATGCGGTAACAGAGGAAGGGGAGGGAGGGGAGGGAGAGGAGGGAGGGGAGGGAGGGAGGGAAGAGAGGGGAGGGAGGGGAGGGAGGGAGGGAAGAGAGGGGAGGGAGGGAGGGAAGAGAGGGAAGAGAGGGGAGGGAGGGAGGGAAGAGAGGGAAGAAAGGGAGGGAAGAGAGGGAAGAGAGGGGAGGGAGGGAAGAGAGGGAGGGAGGGAGGGGAGGGAAGAGAGGGAAGAGAGGGGAGGGAAGAGAGGGGGGGGGAGGGAAGAGAGGGAGGGGAGGGAGGGAAGAGAGGGAAGAGAGGGAAGAGAGGGAAGAGAGGGAAGAGAGGGAAGAGAGGGAGGGGAGGGAGGGGAGGGAGGGGAGGGAGGGGAGGGAGGGGAGGGAGGGGAGGGAGGGGAGGGAGGGGAGGGAGGGGAGGGAGGAAGGGAGGGGAGGGAGGGGAGGGAGGAAGGGAGGGAGGAAGGGAGGGGAGGGAGGAAGGGAGGGAGGAAGGGAGGGGAGGGAGGGGAGTGGAGTACGTGGGTGGAGTGTCCCCGGGGTGGCGGCAGCGGAGGCAAAACAAACGGTAGCTCTAGGGGGCGTGGCGGAGGGTACATCGGTGGCGTTGGAAGGCGACTTGTTGCACTAGCAAAATCCTCGACGAAGAGCAGGGAATTAATGTGGCATATTCGATCATGAATGTGCATGTTTAGATTAGGTTTCTGCATCTCGATTGCAAGCCTCGGACCTGCCGGGACGTAATATAGGTACTTATTGTCTTTCGGTGGAGTTACATTCGCATTATACGTACATCCATACAGACAGGTTTGTTGCTAATACATTTAAAGCAAATGAATTTATTTTTGGCATCACATTACTTTTCGAACATGATCGTAGATTTGGTAAATACGAATAATAGCTGGTTTGGCAACTTTAAATTATCTGGCGTCGTAGAATACCTTCAATTTGGTACATTCGGGGCCGGAGTTTTTGTAGTAAGCTTCTGAAGTAGATATGAAAGTAAATCGTATTCGATTTATATTTTCAGTTTTACTTCGAGAGAAAACGACATAAATTGCATTGGTTTATATGATTTTGTGTTGATTAATTGCAGGGCGGCTGAATAAATCGATATTAAATTGGATGCAATATAATCAAAATATTTATAATTCTATCGAACTAATGAAACCTACACGTGCGACAATGAAATTCAGATTATTATCAATGAATACTGGAACGTCAATTGTATGCAAACCGCGAAACTCACATTTCATATTTTCAATCTCCATGGCTGCAATATTTAAATAAATACTTGTGTACTATTATAATTGAAAGTGATTCATTCATTTGGCGATCCAAATTAAGATAATGACTAAAGATATTTACGACATTGGAAATTGAACATTTTGAGTCATATACAAAGTCCAGTCGCATTAATGTGATCACCGCCTATATTCGATATGAACGTGCAATAATCCCTCACGGACGTCAGCTGGCAGCACTAACAGTGAAGGGTTTGCGAGTATGAAGTGTGTCGTGTAGAGGCGGAAAACAGTACAAAAACAGTGCAGTAGTAGTTGTAATGCAGCTTCACATCTCTGTCTGTACCATTCAGAACCGAATTGACTCTTACTGCACGTCTCGCAGTGGTCAGCTCTGCAAAAGTGGATTTTTAAGGCTTTTGACGGGTGGTCACATTTGTGAGACTAGGCGTGGTTTTTGGCACATATTAATTATGTTTCAAAAGCACAACACCTTTTATTGGTCAGGCTTCAACTTTTTTTAGAAAATGTAGTAATATACAATTTTTCAGCATCCAAAATTCTCTTTTAAGGACTATAATTGTGATTTTAATTGAAAGTGGGGACTTCTTTTAGCTGGATGCGAAAGTTTAGAAGCACTAGAATGCGTCTCCACTCTATCAGTACGATCACCCGACTTTTGTGTTGGGGAAATTATCCACCTGTCATCTACAGGGTTCATAATACCAACTAAACCACAAACAAACCAATTAAAAAAGAAATCTGTTGTTTTGAATAAACTGGCGATGCCAACAAAATTCATAATTTTGAACAAATGGTACAAAATGAGCTGGTTAATTTTCTGCATTTACCAGTCTTGAGTCTCCCTCTCAGAGTTTTCCACTGGCACCGCAGTATCACGGTGTTTGTATGACGCTGTGAGACGTGTGAGACCCTGGAGCGCCGGTGCGCGTCAGTGCCGTCATTTGTTTAGTGTCGCCGCCGCCGCCCGTCCTCCACTCCGACTTTCGCACAGCGCCTGTCCGCACGCTGCCAGAAATATTAAAGCCATACGTCGTCTTTTTGCTGGTCCTTACTTCTCCGTTCTTCTTTCTCAAGCTGAGGAAATTCCGTCATTTCTAGCCCCGCTTAAAAAACCGGGGACGTAATTAAAGGAGAAATAAAACGAAACCAATAAAATGGTTTTCTTCACACTTCCTCCAATCCAATATACGAGTAAATCTATCGCCTTTTATCATTTAAATATTACATTTCGAATAAGATGGAAATGTTGATAGGAAATTAATTCTTTTAAAGCAAATACATCACCGCAAATTAGTCACTTGAGCATTGTCTTACATTGTGTCTGTCGACCATATTTTATGGTTCTTAGGATGGCCATTACGGAGTGACTCCTTAGTTATGTACATAGAATGAAAATACTCATACTTATAGTTCAACGAACGTACAAACATTGTCAAATTAAAGTTAATTAAATAAAACTTCCTTACCGCTGTAAACATAGCGACCAACAATGAGAATAATTTTATACGTTTAAAATTGCCATATCGCTGGTACTGTGTTGAGAACTGACAACTAGTCAGCTTAGCAGTCAACATAGCGCGGGAAATTCGATTTTGCGATTTTGAAGAAATGTGAATAACGATTACAATTCTTCGCAGTATAACCGCCTGTCGTGAACGAGAAGAGTGGGCGGCTACAAGTGCAAGATGGAAAACGTAATTTTTAGCAGAAAAGTTCAGTTCAACCAATTGCAAAGTGTTCGATTAAGACAGTGATTTATAAGATGCGTTCTTACCAGTGTTAGATTTGGTCATACCTTGTATCTAAAATGACCAAATACTCTACTCTCTTCGGTATTCTTTCAGACAGACTTAATAAAATACACAGCCTTGTCTTCATGACGCCCTGCTCTCCCTTCACTGTGTGTTAACATGTACTTGGCAGCGTGCGAACATACAAGTTCCTGCGTGCAATAGGGAAACAACACTGCAGCAACCTACGGATGCAATATTGGATAGAGTTTGATTTGGTTGATACAGAGCGCGTATGATTTTTCCATCCTATTTCTCGAGAAATAAATTTTAAAAAATTCATTATGAGGGATTAGAATCTACACCTATTTGGACAGCTTCCCTTCGTAGCCGTCAACTCAGCTGACAATTATGTAAAGAGAAAACCAATGACTCGATTTCCACGGGTGCAATCGAATTTCGAGTAGAATGGAGGCAGCAGTCACCAAGAGCGCCGTCAGACGTCCTCCGATGTACATGCCTCTTCCCATTAGCGTTTAAGCATTGCGCAAGTCAGGCCTTCTCGGAGGCGTCACCTTCCGAGGCTCTGTCCGCGGGTGGAACCTGTGGCAGAACCCGGGTCGGCGAGGGGAGGGGGGAGAGGCTTCGCAACGAAGGGCGCCCTCGAGGAGCCCTTGATTAACTCTGGGAGACCCGGGGACGGACCTTATGAATACTCCACACTCCACCCGTGCTGTCCCGCCCCGTTTTCCTTCCTTCTCCCCAGCCCGCACTAGTTCCCTGCCGCACCCTGCCACGCTCTCCATCTTCCCTCCACCCCACTCCCGAACTATCTACACCCCTCTCCCCCTCTCACTCAGCCGCTTCACTCCGTCTTCACCCACAGCCCGCACCCAGCTCCATCCACCCTGACCGCCGCTACACCCTCATCCCGCCCTCCATCCTCCCTCCACCTCACTCCATCCTCCCTCCACCATCTCCATCCCTTCCCCTTCACCGCTCAACCGCTTCACTCCGCCTTCACCCACAGCCCGTATCCAGCTCCATCCAATCTTACCGCCGCTACACCCTCATCTCGCCCTCCATCCCCCTTCCACCTCACTCCCCCTCCATCTCCCGTCTTTGCCCTTCGCCGCCCAGTCCGCTTCACCCCGTCGCTACGCACAGTGCACACCCATCCCCATCCACCCTGACCGCCGCTTCGCCCCATTCCGCCCTCTGTCCTCTCCCACCTCACTTCTCGTTGATCTCCACTCCTCTGCCCTTCACCGCCCAGTCCATTTCACCCCCTCCCCCACCCCACCGCTCTGTCCGGCCCCTCAACTACTTCGCGTCGCCCCCGGCGCCCGCCCAGCCCCCTGGCGATATGTTATCATTACGCCCCTACTTTACGTGCGCGCGCTCTATATTGGACGGGCGGGCGGGCGAGCGAGCGAGCGAGCGGCCGCCCCCGCCGTTACGGCCCTTTCGGGCCCAATTTGCCTCAGCGGAAGCGGTGCGGCCGAAGTGACAACAGGGTCGCAGGGGTGGACAGGGAGGCTGGGACTGCTGCGGTTGCTTCGGCGATGAGGTCACAACGGCTCCATTAGGAGAAAAAAAACGCAACTAAGGGAAGATAGGTCCTAAAATACCTGCAGTTGTGTAGGTGTTAGGGGAAATGTAGAAAGGGATGGTGGGAAATAGATTAAACAAAAAGATGATACTAGTTTTAGAGGTGGCACGGTGACTATTAAATATCTAAATTAAAAAATCTGTGAAAAAAATGTTCCATGCATTGGTAGTCTTGACAGAGATGTGGTAAACCAAACAAAACGAAACGGGAAAAGAAGGTTTTGGTTTTCGGGCGGTTTACTTTAACTCTTAAATCACCAGAAAAATATTAATAATAAAATAATAAATAAAATAAAAATAATTTAACACAAGACATAGATACTAAATGAAAGCTGACCGAGCTAGGCCCTTGAAACTTACTAACCATATTCCAATTATTTAATGTGCATACATTTGTCGGATACATTTGTCATGTTTACACAATAATTCAAATAATTCGCAATATCCTTCACCATTTAATAAATATTCAAGTAAAACAGTTTCATTCTATTAAAACAGTTCTCAAAGTAAATATGAAAATACGGTTATCAGAATAGGTACAGGAAAAGAGAAAATTTACGGAAGGAATGGAGGAAAGAATCAACATTGGAGTAAGGAATAATAGGTGAAGGAATAACAGTCCCTTTGTGGACTGTACGAATCAATGAAAAGAGATTCAATTTCCAGCTTGTTAAAAGTGTTCAGACGATTATGATGTGTGTTGGAGCGACATTAGCTCTTGAAATTACGTCCAGAACAATTTTCTTGAAATTAACTGAAACTTAAGTGATCCATCTTAATTAAAACGAGCATAAACTTAAAGGCGTGATATACAAAGTATTTTTAGAATCTCAATAATTCGTATAATATACACGTGACTTCGTGGAACAATTCTTCAGAATACATAAAAAAGAGAGTGATGTAGTGTGAACATAAATATTGAAATTCATTAGCTGACGCACTTTATTAGCTGCCTTCATCAATTATAAAACTACGTTTTTGCGCACAAAAAATAACAAATTGACATTTTGCAGAACGGTTTCTTTCTGACTGAGCCGTTTCTATTCCACAGGCAATATATATATATATATATATATATATATATATATATATATATATATATATATATATATATATATATATATATATATGTATCCACTATTTACTGAACATACTTCAGTTAAATAAAACAAAATTACGATTTTTTAATATCCCTGTTCCTGTGCATCACATATCTTGTGCACTGCAAATTCTATAGTTTTATTTTGACCTATTGTATTTTAGTGAACTTTATGAACTTCCACATTTTTCATAAACCCTTTCTTCAAACAAGGTAAAAGTTCGCTTCTCGGGAACCGAAAAATTTCCTACGAGTAAAACGAACTTCCTCAAATAACCCACGTCCCTTGCAGCAAGTTAGCTCGTTTCGCAGCAGCGCTGGGTCAACTCCTACCCCTCGGCCGCCGACTTCCACTGAAAGAACACACATCTTCAGGGCCTTCACTTGGCGAAAGCGGGGCCTACAGCGTGACGACAGCAGGTTGGGTGGAGAAGACAAATTTGGGGAAAATGTCGGCACTTTAGAGAAAATTTAAAAAGGGTAAGTCAGTACACTGTTGATTGAAGTGATAACGGCAAAATTTTAATGAATAAATTATTCACTCTGACCAATTCAATGGCTTCAGTTTTACATTTTCTGATTTTTTTTTAAATTTGTCGACAACAGTCAAATGTAAAATTTAAACCATTTATTCTCAACAACACAAACGTTTACACAAACTAACAGGGAATTTCTAAAATATGTTTTGCATTATGCAATATACTAAATTTAAAAAAAAAAATAATGCTTAGTTCTTAGCAAAGCTTACTTCAGTAACGGGTGCATGTTACATTATATGATTACATCACCTTCTATCACAGAATGTTCGAGCTCGTTTTTTGGTAAAAGTGGCGGTATTGATGTTTACGTGGTTTCAACACCTCGTCCTGAATGCGATCTTTCCCAGCAAGTACAAAGTTGGGGAAGCACGGAAGCTCATGTGCTGAGCTGCCTGCGACCGTTTGGAGTGCCGTATAAATAGCGACATTTGTTTTCACAAATACTGCACATTTCATTTTAATTTATTTTTTCGGAACAATTTTTAAAGTACACTCCTAATCAGAACTCTTACAATGGCTTTGATTCTTCACAAACAGCAAGTCATACGTTTTAAAGAAAATCGAGAGATACGATCCACCTCTTAAAAACTTTGTGAGTTACCATACAATCTGAGTTTTCGTAAACTGCTCAAAATTGCGAAATTTCCTTGAACAATCAAAGTCTGGGGTGACTTGCAAGAAAGTGCACAAACACGCAAAAATAAGGGAGGCTGAATAAATGTTGAAAGGACGGAGTGCAGAAAGTAATGAAGAAGGTACGACGCAAAGAAACTGAAACACATTTACGAAAGACTGAAGTTGGCGACAACAAAATTATTTTAGATATTACCATTTTCAGGGAAGACATTTGTATGTAGAAGAGAGAAACAAGGATGAGGCAAAGCAAGAGGAAGGAAAAGGAGATGAAAAGGAATAAGAACATTAATTATCTGTTTAAATTAATTTTGTTTTCATAAGCAGGCAGAAAAATTATGTTTCTTTGTAATCACCTTGACAGCATTAATTATGACTTACCGAAGACAATCATTATAAAGATATAAATTTGCATAGATCATCCATTTTCGATTGGTCTATATGATATGAAGCTTTGCATATAATTTGATGGAATTTCGTATGTGGAATAGTACATATTATTTTCTTCTATGTGAAACTCATTCACCGGTTGTATAAATCGAACTTTTTGGTTTAAACGCTATGGGAGATATTAACAGAATTTTCTTAGAGCATAAATTCTCAAGATCTTTTGGGAGTGAAAATAAAGCCGGAGGCTCCATATGGCGAATGGATGATAAGTAAAGTAACCCTTCCACGACACTATTTTTAAATTCGTTGTCGACAAATTACTTAGTTGTGTTTAACACGAATTTCATCACCTGAGTGCCATAATAATTCACCGTTTCGTAGTACTATAGCATTAAGCCACCCTTTTGTTGCACTCAACACCAACACTGCAAAATACATGTACTTGTAACAAAATCAACACATCTGTGAAGGAGCTCGTGACAAAACTAGTACAGGCACACCTCGAGCTGTTACGCCTCAGGTTGTCACTATAGAGAAAATTTAAAAAAGATAAGACAATACACTGTTGAAAGATGTGATAATAGCCAACAATACATTTGCAACGAAATTAACACGGCTGTGAAGGAGCTCTTTAAGATAAATTTGTTTGAACTGCAAATGGCTATAACCCAGTGGCAGCTAATTACATAAATATGATAATACAGCTAACATGCAAATTACGTAATAATAATAATAATAATAATAATAATAATAATAATAATAATAAAAAATGGTACAATAATAATCATAGAAACAATAAAAACAAATGATAAAACAACGATGATAATAATAATAACAATAATAAAAATAATATTAATAATAAAAATAGTAATGGTATAAATCTGTCTAATTCATAAAACAATAAATTACCTTAAAAAAGAATCATCTACAATCTAACTCCGCATCAGGTACCAAACACACGCCCTCCTCGAGCAGACGCGACGCAGGATGACGAAAACAGCTTCTACGACGAGATCGATGTTTTACGCGCTTGCAACACCTTGTCGTTTAAGCGAGCGTTCAGAAAAGTAAAAAGCTGTGGGGGCCGGGAAGGGGAAGTTCCTAAGCCGAGTTGCCGCGGTTGCGTCTACCGCCGCCTAATGCCTGCGCATTACGCTCCCTCGCCGCGCCGGCGGGGTGGGCGCTGTCGTCGTTTAGTCGGTGGCGGCTCAAGGCTCCGCCGGTGAAAGCTTTCGCGTGTAGCTCTGCGATCCCGGGGCGCCGCCACGCCTTCCTCGATCCTCCACGTCTACTTCTAAGCTTTTACTTTGCTCTTCTGGCAGTTTGTGTTCGCGGCCACGGAAATCTTTTTGCTCTCGCTGGGGAGGGGCGCGCAATACCGGAGACGCACGGCGATGTCATTATATGCACGTAATATTTTAATGTTTAAATATTCTTTGGAGACTCTATGATGACTCATGGGCAGCGCGCTAGCTCCCCGTAGTCTGATCGTGGTCTGTGACCGTGGTCTGAAAAAAATCGTCTCAGCTTCTATAGCCGTGTGATGAAAAAAAGCTCAGTCATGCGGAGCTTGCTAGTTACGGTGAAGGGAATTCGTCATGTTTCCCAAGTCTCCCCAAACGTGTGAATTAATCCAGGCTCAGGCATGGGGGGACACAGTTATCTAGCCGGCAAAGTCAGATAGTAGATCCAAAAATGCCAATTCATAATATTATTTGAATGTATAAGTATATAAGAGGTTGGTAATTTATCACCATTACTTTATGTTCAACAAAACGTTCATTTCTAAATATTTCCGCAAGAGGCTCAGGAGAAAAAAACGATTTATTATGTTGACTCTAAGAACGGCTTTCGAGCCGATGAACTAAAAATTGTATTTGCTTTCAATCTCAACAGAATTAAACTGATTTACGTTAATTTCACCACTTATTTGTGTCAGTATAAAATGCATTTTTTTGACATTTTTGTATTCAGAAACATATCTAACTATTTACACTGAAAACAATATCCATTAATGTAATATCTTCTTGATAAAAAAACAAAGGAGTAAACACACGCAACAAAATTTAAACTTCATTACATAGCTCAGAAATAATTTTTCTGTGAAATAAGAAAGAACATTGTAAGTATACATCAAACATGATTATATAGTTTTTGAAGGTGCAAATATACTCTGCAATATACTCTGGCAAATATACTCTTGCAATATACTCTGAAGGGCCAAATAAATTCGTACCCCTGCCTAATATCGTGTAGGGTCCCCGCGATCCTGTATAAGTGCCACAACACGACGTGCCTTAGACTCGACTAATGTCTGAAGTAGTGCTGGAGGTAATTGTCACCATGAATCCTACAGGGTTTTCCATAAACTCGGATGAGTACGAGTGGGTAGAGATACGGTCTGAACAGTATGTTGCAAGGCAGCCTAGATATGCTTAATAATGTTTATGTCTGGGGATTTTGATGGCCAGTGTCAGTGTTTACATTCAACAGAGTTGACCTGGAGCCACACTGTAGAACTTATGGACGTGTGGGCTGCTGGAATGGCCCAAGTTCTTCGGTATGCACAATAGACATGAATGAGTGCAGGTGATCAGGCACGATGCTTACGCACGTGTCACCTGTCAGAGTCGTATCTAGACGTATCAGGGGTCTCATATCAGTCAAACTGCACACGTCCCATACCATCATAGAGCATCCACCAGCTTGAACATTCCCCTGTTGACATGCAGGTTCCATGGATTCATGAGATTGTCGCCATACTCGTACGCGTCCATCCGCTCAAACAATGTGAATTGAGACTTGTCAGACCAGACAACGTGTTTCCAGTCATCTACAGACCAATGTCGGTGTTGACGCGTCCAGTCGAGACAAAGCTTTGTGTTGTGGGTGCACGAGTGGATCTTCGGCTCCGAAACCCCAAATCGATAATGACTCGTGGAATCGTTCGCACGCTAACACTTGTTGATGGCCCAGCATTGAAATCTGCAGCAATTTGCGGAAGGGTTGCACTTCTGTCACGTGTAATGATTATCGTCGGTCGTCGACGTCCACGTTGTCAGTTCCGTTCTTGCGCGATCTTTTTGCGGCCGCAGCGTTGCCGGAGGTTTCATGTGTTTCCGGATTCCCGATATTCACGGTACACTCGTGAAATGGTCGGTAAGGAAAATCCAAATTCATTGCGACCTCTAATATTCTATGTCCCGTCTCTCTTGACTATAACACCACGTTCAAACTCACTTAAATCGTGATAATCTGCCATTGTAGCAGTAGTAACCGATCTAACAACTGAGCCAGACTCTGATTGTTTTATATAGTCGTTGCTGACCAGAGCATCGTATTCTGATTAGTTTCAATGTCTTTATTTCAATGTGCATGGCTGGATCAGCTTTTTTAGCTCCTCAATGTACTATTTCCATTGCTATCAAGATTCAGAAGTAGCGAAGATATAACAACACAAAGGTAAAATTTTCAATCAAGTTTTCATTCACTCTAATCAGTCAAGTCGAAGTAATTCATCAATCAAGGAATTTCTCGTTTAATATTCACTATTATGTAGTCGGTAGAGATTGAATTGAATGAACCCGTGGGGTAAAAAGGCACAAAAGAAAGACCTATAGAAAAGGCACAACAGAAAAGTACTGTACTTATCCTATTGTAACACTACCGGTTACCTGGGGAACCGGATAGCGGCCCTGACGCTAGCTCAAGTCGGTGATGGAAGGAATTGTTACACAGTACGGTGGAAACACAAAATAAACACTTGTTCACTGGTAAAAATTCACATTTATTCCTGGGCAATATGATTAACATGCCCCAGGGAAGTGACACTCGTAAATTGAATAAAAAGAATAGTGGGAAAATTAGATGAAGAAGAAAAAAAAATGAAAAGTTAGTTTTAGGAGTTAAGCTTAAAAAACTAAGAAGAATTATAACTAACAATTACAATGGGTGAAATTATTACTGGTCAATGTGTCAGAGCGTGACACCGCATTACGAAAAATTTACACAATAGGGCGGTAGCCCTGAACGATACTGCCTGGAGAAGGGTCTTTGTGCGGCCGGGGGCGCGGCCACGGCGCGGTCGAGAGGGTCGTCGGGCGGCCTCCAAAAAAAATGCCTTCGGGAAAAGGCAATGGCCTCTCTCGTCGCCAGCTGGGCAGCCGCCTCGTAACGTCTCGAAAAGGCTGCGATGCGTGGCTGCGTAGGCGGTGTCTAGAAGTCTGGTTGAGCTAGCGGTTCTGGAAGTTCTGGTAGAAACTGGCAGTACTAGCTGGACTGGCCGGACGATCTCAGGAACGGAGTGATCAACTATGCGTCTCTCTCTGACTTTTATGATAATTGTCGAACACAACTTCGGACAGTTCAGAATTTGATCGGAGAAACATTCACCTCTCTTCACGACGAAAACCCACCCCAGAGAAATCTCTCTCTCCACTGCAGTCGGCTCACAGCTCAAAACTCGCAGTAAAATAACATAAGTCCCCACATAGGCATATTCGCCCGAATAATTCCCACCCCCATATAAGTTCCTCTCTCAACTGCCCTCGGTCTAATATTCAAGCTCAAAAAATAATAAGTTTTCCAGAGACACTCTAGTCTTTCCCCGACGCCTAATACTCTGGCCCCGTCTGATTAATGAAAAATTTATAAGTCCGGCGGAGGCGAAATTTGCCTCTGACCGACGACTAGCTCCCCGAAAGAAGCTTCTGCCCCGACTGCTCTGCCTAGAAATCAAATCCCTTCTGAAGTTCTCTCAGTCGAAATTGCATCAAGTTAACTCTTGCCCCCCACCCTAATATTCTCGTATGCTCGAGTTCCTTGTAATAGTCGTGTAGCTATTGGCTAAAAGTAGTGGCGCAGTGAACTATTTTCAGCCAATCGCCACGCGAGAAGCCACAGAACTTTCCGCTCCCCGTGCCAGCTGCAAGCATGTAGTGTTATTCCAATTCCTTCTAGAACATCGTTCCATGTTTACATAAGGGGGCGCGTTGTCCGTAAAGAATTATGGATTTGGGTTTCCCCGAAACGAGCGGGCGGTCTCGAAACTTCGTAGCCGGCACAGTGAACACGTGTGCCCAGTGAATCTGTCAATGCCAGCCCTCTAAACGGCTACGTTAATGTGCCGGGGGCGGGAGGGACTGTCGCGATAAGCGGAGTCGCGCACGTGTGACCGTCTGCGTAATCTCTCGGCAGGAACCTGGGTGGCCGAGTCTGTTTGTTTAATATTTTGATCCGGTGAATTTCGTTTACAAAATTATGATGAAATCGGTATCGCTACACTATATAGAAAATCAAAAACTTAAAAATATTGGTACTGTGGTGAGTTTTCGTTGGCATTGACAATGAAATAATTATGAGTCGTCATTGCCAACAATATTGTTTATTACAATAACAACTTTCGATGACTTACCCATCATCATCAGTTTTCTGTTACGACTACGGTAGTCGTATTGTAGTTTACATACAGCAGGAAACTGATGATGATGGCTAAACCATCGAAAGCTGATATTGTAATAAACAATTGACAATGACTCATAATTATTTGACTAAAAATATTGTTTCTTGTCGTTCAGACTTTATTTCCAAAGAATAATGAATTGATATTTGTAGATATAGAACAAAACAATCAAGTTAATTGTGAAAACACTTACGTGAATAAGTTTCTGAAAACGTAATTGAAATTATTTATATTTTCCAAGATCAGTACACGCTTGTTGTGGGCTATTGCAGGAAATCCTACTATCAATTGCAACTTAAAACGCAATGCAACACAAATGAACAAGTTTTGTCCAGAAACACCTCAGACGATTGTTAGACACAGTATGCAAATGCACTCAATAATCTCGCTCATTAATTTTTGAACTTGAAAAAACTAGCTATAAAACGTTTACTACATTGCAATTAATCGAAATTGATTTTCCGATTGGCCTTTTGATTTGGCCTAAACACTTATTGCTCTAATAGTTGGAGTAAAAATTAAAAGACATTCAACTTGAAAGCACTCAGTTACATATTAGACGTTGGGTTCCTTCTCCGACTCCCAAGTAACATATTTTCAGTTTCTTTCATTTTTGACGGGAATTTTTGTTCATTCATCCAGGGCATCTGCTATGTTACTAATATGTAACCTCTTTAGTGCTTAGTAGAGTAGAGTAGAGTGGCCGAGTTCCTAAACAACTCCCGCAACATGTTCTGTCTTGAATGCTATGGATTTTGAAACAGAAATGAACGACAATGTATGTGACCATATTTTGATTCATACGGCCATGCGTTGCGGGTTGCATTCCGTTACCACATCCATGGCAAAGCTTGCCTAACCTATCATCATATACAAATTTGAGCACATTAAGAAATCAATTAAATTCTTTGAGCATGCTCCAGTGCGCCTTCTGTTTCTCTTTATTTTCTTCACATATAAAAGTAATAACAAACAACAATCAACAACAGAAGCAAATGCGTAATTTATTGTTTATTCACTGTGTTAGACACAGTCAATCATCGAGAGTTTCACTTCCTTTTTTTTACACGTCTACTCGTGAATTTGACTGTATTCCGTTAAAACTTCCATTACAAAACAGCACATAAAGAGACGAAAAAATGTAAATACTGATATTCGAAGTTGTTTACTGTAAACGACAGAATTTCAACGTAGTACAGTTGTCTCGCGCTGTCAAGTGCACAAGCGACCAGCGGCAACATGAGACGGCCTCCGGCGCCGTTGCCTGAGTAACGCGAATGTAAAGCTTCTGCGTTGCAAATGCACGGTCGGAAACACCTATTTTCCGTTGTTCTATCTCATGCCATTGCACGCATATCTCCACAGTGGAAAAGGTCCTTGAGGTACACCTGACATATCCCGTCGCAAACGATCCTTCACTCTCCGGCTGTCTCGATGTGATGAATGGCTTGATATATGCTTTGCATGTCGCTGAGGTATACATTTTGTAGAGGGAATTAAACATGAAAATTGGCATTGGACGAATGAAAAGGTAAAGTATCATGTTTCCCTCTCTCACGGAAATAATTGTCTTGTGCATTAAAAATATTCCATAAATCGACAATGATACTGCCGATTATTCTTTCGTTGCACATTTTATTTCAAATCCAATTATTGTTATCGTTGAAAGAATTTACGCAATAAATCAACGGTATATAAACAAGTGTTCTAAATTAATAGTTGACATAACTTATAAAAATAGAGTGTTCATACCATCTTGCAAAACAACTAAAGGAGATTTGATTTTCCCGAAATTGGTTGATACAAGGATGAAACTAGTAGTGCTACTCGTACAACAGTAACATGAGGCCTCCACCATTTTTATAAACGTTCTTTGATCTATTCGAGAAAAAAATATATCTGAGGCGGAGCGTAGCAGAGCAATTCGGTTAGTAAACTACCGAGTCCAAAATACTGTTTTTTGGCCCGAGTTGCATACAACTATTTTTCGTACATCCACCTCTAAATTTTAAGTTTCAATATTTATAGAAATGTTTTAAAAATCATCCGTTTTCGTCGAATAGCTGCAGATGTTATTCTAAATTATCACATTTCAACTCACTAGTTATTGATTAACTGAAGTTTTCAACTGTTACGATTATTTCTAAACTGTGGAAATTTAGGCTAGGTTTGATGATCTTTAATTATAGTTATATTTCAGACATTCTATTTGGTAGCCGAAGCTGCTACTCAAGAGTTTGCTTCCTTCAAACATCAAAGGATCAAAACAGACGAATGCATGAATTGTTTCTAGAATGTAAAAGTGAATAAAATGAAACGGTTGAAAATGAAACAACTATGCCGTACTTTTACGAGAAGGAATTACACTTTGATAAATAAAATCGTTGATTATCTCTCTATTAATTGCTTGTCTGCAGTTAAAACTCCACCGTGCATTTAAAACTCCATAACTACCAATCAGAATTCAGAAAGAGGATCAAAATCAGTTAAGTCACATTAACACAGACATGGCCAACTTATTTCCAGACGGCCATTGTTTAGAAAAGTGTGAACTTCTGAAAATTTTCAAAACATTTCAAGAAAGAAAAACAACAGAAAAGTATTCAACAAATACAATATAAAAAATCAAAAACATGAAAAATATTGTTTCAAGTCATTCAGTAGTTAATTTCCAAGCATAATGAATTGATGTTTGAAAATATTGAACAAAAAATCATATTCATTGTGAAAACAGTTACAGAAGTATGTTTCTAAAAACGTAATTGAAATGTTTTATATTTTCCTAGATCTTTACACGCATGTTGTTTGCCACTGCAGGAAATCCTACTATCCATTGCAACTTAAAATTTGAAAACCCGAATTATTACCCGGGAGAATGAACAGCGCATTTGTTTCAGAAGAAACTTTTCATTGGCTGAGCAGCAAAACGAAACTGATAATATTTTTTTCTCCACGTTACAAATTACGTTCTCCACATTACCTCCAAGATACTACATGGAAAACAATTTAAAATTTCTGCTTATAGACACTACAAAACTCTTCGCTATACACTGCACCCTCTGCACACTGGTAGTCGAGGGGTAGAAACATTTACAAAGAATATAGTGCAGTATTCAGTAATCCTTGAGCAGCACCTCGCATCACGCCTCATTCCAGTCCACCCCAGGGACGGGCAGATGGGTGGTGATTTTTCACCATGGTTGAATGGTTGAGTCCTAGTTCATCCTCGCGGCACGCCACGGCACAATGAAAGCCGGGTGATACACATAGTGTCGTTCCGAAATTGCTTCTCAGCTGTCTACCACGCCAAATGTCTCCAGGGGCGGTAAGCGACCGGCGGGTCTTTCTCCCTCTCCGCCAAAAAAGGGGGCAGAGGAGAGGGGGGCGGAGGCTGGGGTCAACATCTCTGACGCTGGCATGCCAGGGGGCGCCAGCGTCCTGGGTTATCTTCAACCTGGCGAGGCGGCGATAAACTAGATGATTTGACGCCGACAGCGAGAAAATCATATTTTTAAGTGGGACGCGCGAAATTCTATTCAAAACCATGTAGCACCCAAACTGGGCAGGAAATTACTAGCTCATACAAGGAGCGCACAGTTGGGGGAGAATTTAATTGTCTATAGTCTGAACCGGCACAAATGTGTTGACAGCCATGGAATATGAACTAAAATATACATAACTGATTATTTATCTTCATCAACTACATATAAACAATGAATGAATAAAGCAATTTTTTTAGGTATCAGCCAAACGTGGATTCTGACATTGAAACGTGTTACAGGAAATTATTTATTACATTTAAGGACAAGAATTATAAACTTCTGTTAACAAGGACCCACAAAACGAGTTTTTCTGTCGCGAAAAGTTCTATTTTTCCGCATCATTAAACTTTCTATACACTACGAAGTACATAATAGGCAAAAATTTAAAAAAGAATGTGAGAATAATGCTTAAAAATACGATTCTTTATCAAACCAGTTTTTGAACTTCATATTGAAATAATGTACCTTTAATTTATGTCTCCATGAACAGCAGCTTTAAAGTTGTGCCTTTAACACAGAGCCTGCTTTGACATTAAATATTCATTTTTGCTTGCTGAGCTTCAAGCCAAGTTTTAAATTAATTAATTAATGTTTTAAATTAAGTGAACTTTAACATTTTGTGTTTATTGCCCCGAAATATATTGGCGATAATTACGATTAAATAAGGTTTGGAAGCGATAGATGGCGAATAATGAAGATAATTTATTACACATGAAAAACACGTAAAATGCTAAAAGAATCATAGGATAAAGAGATATCATGTTTTATGACCTTGCAAAAACTATGTAACGTGATTAGGACATGAAACATTATACAATGAAATACAATTCTATTTCTACTCTAAAACTTCGTTCAAACCGTTCAGGACAAAGACTGTACATTTTGTACCAATGTTTACACAAAACGCATCGACATAAACGTTTATGTAATTCTCAGACACAAATATTGTTTTGTCGTAATCTCCAGCTTATAATCTCTTTCATATACCCATTGACAAAAGCCTCTCTTCCAGTACACTCATAAAGTGCCCCATAAAACTACCTATTCCTGTATCCGTTCAGTAAACCGAGAGAGTACCAAGCATATTCCGTGTAAGCGAAAGGCTATTACGAGATTTCCACGAGCATTACATGCTCGTAATCTCTGCCTCGGTGCAAATCGGAAGCTGAAAAATACGTCATATTCAGCGCGTGTTCTCGGTTACCGTTTCCGCGTGCGGATTCCGATTTGCCGCACCGCGCATTGCAACGAGGCACTGGGGGTCGTTCGCGCATTGGTAATGCGCCGCTGCGCTCACCGCACGTCGGAATCACGCCGGATCAATCGCGTCAACCGACATGCGCCTCCATTTCGGGTAAATGGAGCTTCACTACGCGCACGTTTTGTTGAACTCTCCTTTTGCTCGTAACGGTAGGAGTTGAGGTAATTGCTATTTTGTTAGCAATGCAGAAAAATCATATCTGCAATTCGTTTACCGATGCAAATAAGTTTTCTATAACTCGGGAACGAAAATGTCTAGTTGTTTTCAAATATTGCTAATCTGGCGCTTTTAAAAATTTTATTTTTATTTATTTGTTTTTAACATTTACTTATCTTTTAACTATTTATAGTTAAAATGACGGGAAGGGATTCTGAAACTCAAGAAAACGTGCGCAGATGATCTTCTCCCCCATTCGTCACGTACTGATTTTATTGTTTTTTTTGACTAAATAAATCTAAATCTAAATTTAATAAAGGGGCCAATTGCATCCTCTTCCGCCTCCACTCCCCGAGTCGTTGCCGTCGCTTCTCGATTGCGATGCTAAACGACTCTTTCGCTAATGGGAGAGGAGAACCGGGTGTTTTATGAACTATTATCACTTTATTGTGGACTATTATTCAGCTTTGAGAACGATATTTTGGCCGCAGCTTTGAGATCACAGCTCTTACTCGACAATGAGGCCTTTTTAAAATTGACCTTTATGAGTAAAAATATTTATTTCTACTTCACGAAGGCAAGAGAGTTTGCGTTTTTAGCTGTGGTCTTGACGAGTTCTTCCCGTTCATGTGACGTCCAACTGACGACTGAAGACTTACTAGGAATATGCAATACTTGATATGCATAGAATAATGACACTATGAAACCTATGTAATAGATTTTTTGTTTTTCAGGTTTCGGGAAATTCTAGTTTGTATTCTAATCTACATAAATGAAAAATTGGAATGTGTATCAGTGATTTGAAAATACCTATCTTGTTATCTCATATGCTTATTTAGATTATATAAAAACCAAATCCCTTTTTCTTATGCGGTATGTCTGTATGTTTGAGGTAATCTCCGTAACTGCGTAACTGACTTCGATTCGATTTTCACCGAAAGGTAGTGTTTTCTCGGGTAATTTCTCTCCAACCTACGCTTTGTTTTCAAACTATTATTTTCCATTACTTGAAAAGGAAGATACATTTAATACAAACGTTTCATTCCAATCCTAATTAAACTTTTTACCCGCGAACTTCAAAACAAGAAAAATATACTGTCACTACTGGATTTCGTAGAAATTACTCCCGTCTCTCCTTTTTATTCCGTAGACCAAAATTTAAAGTGCGCACGATCCGTTTTGCTGAATATATCGAAATGGATGAGGAAATCAATCAAAGAACATTAAACAACTCATAAAACCGATACAATTTCCTACGTAATTTTTTTAAATTTATTCCAATAGCAATATTTCGCTTTGAGTAGCTGTTTACAACTGCCCGCAGCAACGGTCATTGTAGCAAGCTAGAATTAATGTATTAAAGTTTCTATTGCGTTCTAAATATAATATTTATATGATCAAATTCAATAAATTTGTAACCTTACTGGAATGAATTCTTAAGGTGATATATTTGATGCCCAGCTCTGGATGCTTAATTTATTATCTCCTTTTACGCGATGAAAGGTTATCTTATTTGATGAAAGGTTTGATCGATGATTATGGTATAATTATTCAAATATTGGAAGCTCACTTCTAGGAAAGCCTGTTGGAGAGTCAGTAAATTATCACTGTTAGTCTATAATGCGCTGGTAATACTATACATGCTATGCTACTATATACTACTATACACTATACACACTATATACTACTATATACTACTACTACTAAGTCTATAATGTGCTGCGAAGAGATGCTTTTTATTCACGTTTGTTTCTTTTGTAGAAGAAATTACTTCAGTGTCTGTCTATCGAAATCATGCATATCCCTGCAGGCGCTTCGATTGAATTGGCTACGACATTTTCATACGATATCTAAAGTGTTAGTAGGGTAAAACGTGCAAAATTATAACATTTCATCATCTTTCATCCCCCCCCAGGACTAGCGACCCTGGAGAATAATACATGGTTTCAGCGTAATGCTGATTCTCCCAAAAGGAGTCACATACACTTGCCACAGGATAAATGTTACTGAGGCTCGGTAACTGTAGTTGTAGGTCCGCGTGGTCCTAGACGGCCAATTCGCGACCAAACAAAAAACAAACATAACCGTTATCAATAATGCGAGAAAGTATCTGCCGTTGTAGCACTATTTCTTGATTAAAATCTGTTCTAAAAATAAATCGCGTAAAATAGGGTCATGTACACATTTTTGTAAAGGCAGTTTATAAAAAAATCTCAAAAGCAGGTCCAATTTTTTTCTTCTTGTTTTTCCTGGGATAGAGCAAAGAGCGCTCAAGAAACGGAACATACTTTATTTTCGTTGAATGAACTGTTTCAATGAATTTTCAGAAATTGCAAAAGCTACCCAAAGGGGAGAATGTATGCCCTATTATAGAATCACTATAGTTTATTTTTCTTTCTCTTCGGCCAGTTCCTGCCTCATCTTTTTCTGTCTATCAAATACAGAAATCTCAATCTTCTTTATGCCATCTCGATATATCTGCATTTATATATCGATTCTGTCGAGTCAATATGTGATGTTCTCAGCTCCTGTTGTCAAAGCGATTTGAAAGGGACGTTCCTTTTTTCTCATTACTCCGGAGATTAAGGAAATCCATCTACGTAAAACTCCTTAAAAATAATTCAAAAGCCTTTCAAATCCTATGCGATAGTATCACAAGTTCTTCTCAGAAAAATAAAATCCCTTGGAAATGGCATCAGATAAAATAACAGAAGAAGACCTCTTCTAAAAAATCAGAGGTATAAAATAGTCTTTGTCAACTAAAATCCTCATCTCTTAGTGCAAAATTAAATCGTAAGAAGTCATTTGATCGTTACTTTTTTCTCTTACTATTTGACGTTTTCTTCAGTACCAGATTCCCTACCCCTAGTCTTTTATCAGAATTAGATGAATTAAGAGTAAATGCTAGAAACGAGTGTTGTTGACAAAATTTCATAACCATAAATGTGCGTTCCCGTGTAATGGGAACTATTTTGCACTGAAAAGAGTCCTAGGTTTGATATGTTTATTACTACAACCGAAATAACGAACTCTTTTCCACTTCTCTTCCATGTAGCAAACTGAGGGCTCAAGAAAGCAAGCGCGAATAATAGGTGCATAACTAGGGATTGTAACATTTGCCCAGGTGTAGTGACATTTTACCAATTTTTCTAAGCTTTCCCGGTCTAGCATAGTAATGGCAAGTACGCGTTACATCTCGACAGCGCCATTCCTTAAATATGGAGCAAAATTTGGATGAAATTTCGATCGGCTGACGTCGGATGTTTTTGTTTGGAGTGCCGAATTGTTTCAGTCACGTGGTGGCAAACGGAAATGGTCGTAATACAACCGAACACCCTTCCCATGGCGCGTCCCATAACATCGGCAGTCGGAAGATCTATTTCATTTGATTCTTTCGATTCCGTTCGCTGGAAGTCAGCTGTAGAGTCAAGGTCATCTGCAATACCAAGACTATCTGCAATACATGTACACTAGCGTACCGTACAAGAACTCTCTTATGTGAAACCTCACCTTTCAAATCCTTTCATTTCAGTTTAAAGGGGGACACTTCTAACGAAACGTGTTTCATTTGTTTAAAAAAATGTATAATGTAACTTCCAATGCACTTTTAGAAGATAAAATAAAAATAAAAAACACATTTTCAATCAAATTTTCTTCAGTTTATATGCACATTTTCTGGGCACAATTCACAACACTTCCTAAAATATTTGAAGTATTATAAAACTTTCCTTGACACTTTGCGCTTGCCTTGACAGTAAAACATATTAGGTAAGCTTTTAAAAAAGCGATATAAAGTTGTCCATGCAAAAATACAGGATCGGTCAAGTACAAACCTACTCTTTGTAATATCTGAAATTGAAATTGCAATGCAATGAAGTATCGAGAAGCGCCGAACCTGTAAAAAGATAATAGAATGTCCAAGAAGATCTCATTTTTTAGATGAGATACTTTAAGGAATGTTTCTTTCAGATCTTTGGCCTCAAAATTCCAGTTTTAAGGTTCTATAACCCTTCGTTTTGGATTTATATAACTATACAGATTCCAACAACGCTGCCCAAATGTTGCGGGTTGCATTTGTCATGAATATTTAGATTCTTTAAAATCCTTCATATTCTTAAAGCCGAAATGCACTTGGTCCCGTTTCTGTGAAATTTCTTTAGAGACCTCATTTATAAAGATCGGTTGCGTGTGAGAGCCGCCGCAAAACACATATATACTAATGAAATAATATAGGAGAGAATGGATTTAAGCGTGGTTCTCGCAAATGCTACAAAAAATGAGCTCATGGGAATACCCCAACGATTTCGGGTGCATCATTCGGATGCTTTTCAGATGAAGTAAGTCGGACTGTTTCGTTCGCAGACACCCGGTCGCGAACGACCTACATTTCGTCTGACAAAGAAGACTATATGTGTCTCCCTGCCGGTAACAATGTGAGCCTCCGGGTATAAAAGTTTGTACATGGGTCCTTCATCCCCCTAGCAGCGCCCCATATAGCATCATCATCGCATGACATCGCACCAAGACTCATGGGATACGTTTATAAGGTACGACAAGAATACACACTATAAATATTATGACAAGCGAGACACATCAGATGTAGAATGAAGAAACCAGTTAGGGGTGACAGAGACCCCATCTGGAGTACGAGTCGTCCGCAGCCGCTGGGGAAGAATGTGGAAACCACAACAAGGAACTCAGAGAACTCGAGGGATTAATAGACACAGGGGAATAGACACAGACACAGGGGTTAATGGAACCCGAGGTGTTAATAGACAAAATTCATCATTTAGATCCTAGCCACTGATAATTATCCGTAAAATAAATTAAAACGTTCAATGGAAGCGTTACACAATATGTATAATGTTCTTGAATAGTGCGTGAGAGGGGACTTTCGATCTCAAAATCTGATCAATTTAAATTCCAATGTATATTGTTCCGTGAGTAATTAATAAACAAGTAAGAGCAAACTAAAAAGAAGCAGACCAAATTCATGGGCTAAATACCTGCAACCTTAAATAAATTACCGCCAAATAGATGAACTTCATTAAAGATCCGATTCAAATTCGTATCTATCATGGTTTTAGATCTTAAATTCAATGAAACGTTAAGGTTAAAGAAATTGTAACCTATACAAAAACGCCTCCCATAACTTACGCGGTGTCTCAAACATGCAAGCGATCCACGATATTACATGATCTATAAGAGTATACAACACGTCTCAGAATAAATATCACAAACGACTAAGACATATATAAAAACGATCACTTTTTGACAATGACGAAATAATGATCATAGGCATCGGAGTTATATATGCGGTATTTCTCTCTGATTTTTGAGCTACTCCTTCAGCACAGTTCAGCAGATTACTTTTTAACTATTACTTTTCAAGAAATTTTTATGAACCTGCTGATCTACGTATTTATTTATTTAATTTTATGTATTTAATTTTATTTATTTATTTACGTCAAAAACAATTAAAAACTGAGTGTGACGTGCTATGGGGAGAAGTTAATTTGAAGTTACATTTATGTCCAGCAGCAGAAAATATTTTACTCGAGACAAACTTTTTTATTAAATTTAATTATTTATTGTCATCTGGCAAATTGTTGTAAAATAATGCACATGTATTATATGTGAATTTCTTGTAGTGAGCTGTTGATACTGTTACCAGATGAATATGATTACTACGTCGAGTGTTGTAGTTATAGAACGGCGTCTCCTGTGCATAATGGGTTGTTGACAATCAGGGAAAAACGAAGCTGATGATGCCTTCTTCTACTACATTTATTCTGGTCCACCGGTACAGTGCTGCCCTGGGCTGTAGGGCCCGAAGGGCAGAGCTGCTGCGCGCTGAGTGCCCGGCTCTCTCGAGCTGCGCGCCGCACTGCCTGCAGCGGAATTGCTCGCCTACGCGAGGCTATTAGGCTCCTGTTGGCGGCGGCAGCCACGACTCAATTAGTGGCCACGTGCCTCGCACCCTCGCCTCTCCGGCCATCCCCCGGCGAGGTACGGCCGCAGGGTGTGGCCGTAGGGCGGCGGGCGGCGGGCAGTGACGGGCGGCTGGCGTTGGGCGGCGGGCGTTGGGCGGCGGGCGTTGGGCGGCGGGCGTTGGGCGGCGGGCGTTGGGCGGCGGGCGATCTTTGGCCCAAGGGTAGAGTTTAACTCTAAGGCAATGGAGCGATCTGTACTCTTTCTTTTTTCTCTGCCTTTCTTTATTCCAGAGAGTCGAGCCACCGCAATATTTTTTTCAATTTTCGGATCAGAGGATCTGATGACGTTTGTTTGGTGAGAAATTATTGGCGGGGAAAGCGTTTTCGTGACAAGTGTTCTAAGAATTCTTCCCATTCCCCTGCATCTGATTCGATTTCTGGTCGAGTCAAGACTATAGTGTGCGTTTCCCTTGCAATGTCCCAGTATATGTTACCGTGTGACGATGAGAAAGTTCAATTCTCAGGTTGAGCAGACCGGAATACGGCATGGGGATGACTACGTACTAACCACACGTACCCCCTTAACCCATGACAGCGAGGAAGGAACGTCACCGGTTAGCCTGAGCCTGTTTACGGGCTGTCGCGCCCAGTACATACATACATACACACATTACAAGTAGGTAGTGTCAAAAATCCTGCAAACGATGGAACTTGAACCCTAGGATATCCCGGTCAGAGTCACTGCAATGTCTTCAAATAATGCCCTGAGCCACCAAAGCTGGGCCCATTGATAGAGACATCTTCGACAAGCGTCGGACACACTGATTAAAATTCACAATTGCGAGTCCCAGTCACTACAAGCGTCATAATGGTGCAAAGCCAAGTACTCCATTTTTTTTTCAAAGAAGAAAATTTGTCACAGAAAGAGAGGAATTAGACGAGATCAAAACACATTTGTGCTTTCATCTCGCCGCTCACATGCCTGTGGTAACATGCAAACACCACGCCGCGCCGTTTGTGGTTACATGTGACAGGTTCCAGTGAACTCGTTACTCTGCCATTCGACCAGGCCGATCGCGCGTTGCGGTTGTCATTCGCGATTTCACTGCGATGGACGGCGATCAACAAACACACTTTCCATCTATTGCTACGGTTATTTTTTAAAGCGTGTAAAATTTTTCAAACGCTGTGGTTGGGGCTGCCACCTTCATTGCAGTGGACGGTGATTATTAGGACCAATTTATCATCCTCATCATGACCGTAATCATCATTCACCAAAAGCTTTGTCATTGGATTCATAGTTTTCAGTCCTCCACAGTTCAATTTTGTTTTCGCAATCTAATTTAATAAATAAGATCTTCTAAAGAAATATTCTTCAGCCACCTGTGATATTTTCTCTGCTTTTGTTTTAACTTTATATTTATTTTTGCCAAAAACGACGCAAAATAACGTTTTCTTGAGATTCAAAATATCTACTACTCTCTTTTCCTATAATTGTCGAACAGTGATTGAATGTATGGATAAAACACAGTTAGCATCATTTGAAAACTACACATTTTCGCTTTTGAGTTATAGAAAATTTATATTCATCCCACTATCAGCTTTTTCATTAGTAACCCACATCCTTGATACTGCTCCTACCACAACTAGCAAAAGGAGAGCTCAACATAACGAGCGCAGAGTGAAGCTATCTTCTTATTAAAAGGACATGTACAATTGTCTGCAAGAAACGAATGATTTTTGCGCAATTTCTGCTCGAAATTAATGGAATGTATAAAATAATATTTTCTCACAAACCATTCAAAATTGTATATTTGACTCTTTCCACGAATATATATATATATATATATATATATATATATATATATATATATATATATAGGTAAGCTTAAAAGAATGACAATTTATATTTAACTCTCTGAATTATGAAAAATTACAAAATCATTAATAATGCGAGAAAGTACGTGTTGTTGGAGAACCTCTCGTTTCGAACCAGTCGTATAACAATATTTTACCGACCTATTTTACGAAAGGTCAACACTTTACGGACGATTAACAATTCCTAAATCTGCGTTAAGGGAAAATATTGAAATTTATCTGTGAAATTTGAGTTACTTCAAATTAATAACAAGGTATTAATTATGTAGTTAAATATGTAATTAATTATGTAATTAAAATAGATCAAATGGTGAGCAAATTAACATTTAATGATGGATTAAGAGTTATGCGAACCTCAATAAGCGTCCAAAGCTTGGAATTTCAAATTCATATTCAAGTTTTAGGTGACAATGTAACATTGTGAAAACATATGTCCCTGAATATCATTATGATCTAAACCCAAAATATCGTAGTAGCTCAATAAGCGCTTTGTTAACGAAGTTTTCTGATTCACCAAAAATGAATTCATCTCATATTTTTCGAATATGCAAACAGTAAAATTAAATACTCTTCAAACAAGTGATTCCAATGAAGTTGGTCTCTTCTCATATCCCTATCACTTTTCTTTGCGTCTGCCTTGAGCACGTTATCAGTAGCGTACATATTTCTGTTTTTGTTTTTCACCGCCTTAAAATGTGAAGTTCTAACCGCATATGTCTACCGTTTTACTACACATTTTGGCATTTAATTCTGTATAAAAAAAATCAGAGCCCTAGTCATAATATAGATTTTTTTTAACATCTGCTTTATTTGCAATTTGTTCTACTCGAACATTCGGCAAATATAATTGTACATACATTATTGACATGTAAAGAAACCATCCAATTCTGGTTCTTTCTAAAAATGGTTTTAAACTAATTGTCCAATTCAGAGAGGGAAGAAAAACAACTACAGTAAACATCACATTGAAATAACAATAACACAATAACAAACAAACATACAATAGTGCAAGCATTGTGACAAAAATTATATCTACAGTAACAATTATTTAAAAAAAAAAAAATTTATTTATATGGTCCAGATCAAGAGGATGTACTCTTTTTAGTCTTCTTGTCATTGTGCTGTTATCTAAGATGATTATGGCCAGATGATTAATATGATTTTCGAGTCTGTGTTGGTATTTGTGAGATTTGAGAGTGTTTTCCTCTTTAACAGTGCTGATATTGAGATCTTTATGTTCAGTGGCGTTTGATACAAACCAGGGAGCATTGCTTAATAGTCTGAGACATTTGGATTGAAATCTTTGAATTATTTCTATGTGATGCTGTTCCCCAGAGTTCAATTCCGTAAGACCAGATGGGTTTGAGTATTGTTTTGTAAAATAAAATTTTGTTTTCTAGATTTAAACAAGATTTTCTTCCTATTAACCATATCATTTGTCTACTTTTCAGTTCTGCTTCCTTTCTTTTAATCGAAATATGTTTCTTCCAGGTTAGCTTTTTGTCAAGATGTAGTCCGAGATATTTGACGGTGTTTACGTTTTCAATTAGTTTTCCGTTTTTTTTATTCTTGTATTTCTTGTTCGTCTGGGGGTAAATGTTATACATTTGGACTTTGTTTCATTCATTCTTATTCTCCAGAGTTTACACCATTTGTTTATACGCTCCAGGTGATCTTTCAATGTACTTGTTGTCGCTTCTTGGTTTTCGTGCGAAGCTAGCAGGGCTGTATCATCTGCATATGTTGCAGTGGGGGACATCTGGGGACTGAGGTAAGTCAGCAGTGTACAGCGTATACAGCACTGGTCCAAGAATGCTCCCCTGTGGTACTCCTGATAATATTGGATGAAACGGTGTTATTTCATCTCCGAATTTTATTTGAAAAAAATCGATCTGAAATAAAGGATCGAATTATATTGTAGTATGGATGGGGCAGACATTTCTTGATTTTATATAACAAGCCTTGATGCCAGACTTTGTCGAACGCTTGCGCAATATCTAGAAACAAAGCGGAACAATACTTTTTATTTTCTAGAGCTCCGTTGATAGTGTCGACTATTCTATGAATTTGTTCTATTGTAGAATGCCGTTTTCTAAAACCGAACTGATGGTCTGGAATTGCGTCATTTTCTTTAAGTAAAGGATATATGCAAAATAGTAATAGTTTTTCGAATACCTTAGACAACGAAGGCAATAAACTTATTGGTCTGTACGAGGAAACATCTTGTTGATATTTTCCTGGTTTTGCAA
Source organism: Gryllus longicercus (assembly GCA_038098605.1). Taxonomy (NCBI): domain Eukaryota; kingdom Metazoa; phylum Arthropoda; class Insecta; order Orthoptera; family Gryllidae; genus Gryllus; species Gryllus longicercus. The sequence goes on from JAZDUA010000025.1 coordinate 2,529,520, forward strand.
TTACAATTAATTGTGCCAGTTTCCACTGCGAAGGATAGTGTCCGATGCGTATTATTTCATTGAAAATGGATGTTACAAGGGCAATGAGTTTCTTAGCCAGTTTTCCCTGGTAATACGATCATGTCCAGGAGCCTTGTGATTTGGCAGTAGTTTCAGCCCTGCTGTGACTTCTTTTGTTGAGAAAAATTTAATTGGTGGCGACATTTGATGGGGACATTCCAGTAATTCTATAATTTCTTTTTCTTCTGTGGGTAGTGCTGAGGGGTATGGTTGAAATGTTTTTGCAAAATATTTTGCAAATTCTTCTGCCTTATCGTTTTCCGTTCTAGCCCAGCTTCCATCGGTTTTACGAAGAGCGGGGAACAGGTTTTGTAGGCCTTTTTAATTTTTTAGTGATTTTCCATAAGGAGTAATCTGTAGCTTTTGAGGGTGACAACTTTTCTATTCTTTCCTTCATTTCCTCCGAGTGAAATTCTTGTAATTTTTTTGATAAGAGGCGGGAAGTTCTGTTGAGTATTCGTTTGTTGTCCGGGTGATGAGTGGGTTACCAGGTTATCTTCATCTGTCTTTTCTCTTTAATCATTTTTAGTATTTCTGATGGGTATTTATTTTTTTCAAACACTCTCATTTCTGGTGTTGCATATACGGCTGCCTGTTGAATGTGTTGTATTAAGAATTCAACCGCATCGTCGATATCTTCTGGACATTTTAGACGGACCTTGGCAGTGGTGTTATAGTTAAGCCAGTTGCTGTATTCTTCCCAGTTCGTTTTTCTGTTTGTAAGGTATATGTTTCCTTTCTTTTTGATTTCAGAAGACCTGATTGTCAGTATTTCTGGAGAATGATCAGAAGACAGATCAAAAGACGGCTCTATTGTGTGATAGGTCTGCGCCATTCCCTTTGTGATGAAGATATCCAAGACATCAGGTACCTTGTTACCATCCGTTGGCCAGTATGTGGGATTTCCTGATGAAATTGTTTGGAGTTTTAGTGTTGAAATGGCTCCTTCTAAAGCGCGACCTCTTGTAGTTACCAGTCTTGATCCCCATAGTTGATTTTTAGCATTGTAGTCTCCTCCAGCAATGAACCTTGTGCCGAGCGTTCTAAAAAACTTGATATACTGATCAGTGGTTATCTTGTGTTTTGGAGGGGAGTATATACCTGAAATAACGATCGGACCGAACTTATCGTATACTTGTATAGAGGTTGCTTGCAGATAGTCTTTAGCATTATCTTTGTACATATTATGTCTGATTCTTGTTTTAATTATTACTGCTGTCCCATCTGGATGATTTGTGCAGTATACGTCGTAGTTAGGTATACGCAGATAGCTTCTTTCGGTAAAATGTGTTTCAGACACTAGGAGTATGTCAATATTTTCTTGATGTAAAAACATTTCTAACTCTCTTCCATGTTGAAGTATTTCGTTGGCATTCCAGGAGACAATTCGCAGTAAATTACTCATAGTTTCTTCATTATTGCAGTCATGATATTAATTAGGCTGGAGATTTCTTCAGCTTGCTTTGCTAAGATGGACTCGAATTTTTTAAATGATTCTTGTATTATGGATATCAGATTATTTTCATACGACACATTTTGATTATTGATTTGCGAATGTTGGGCCCTTTGTGCATATGTGAGCTGTCTACCTGTTCCTATGGTTTGATTACCTGTTAGTGAACTTGAATCGTTTACTAACTGAGATGAAATGAAATGAACTGAAATGAACTTGAATCATACCTTCAGTTATGTTTTGCGTAGAATTTCTACGGTATTGACTTTGACTAGGATACTTGGTGTTACGAATTTTTTGATAGACTTCGCAGCCTTTATAATTTGCTGGATGGTCACGGCTACAAAGAGCACATGTAGCTGGTGTGTCTCTCGTTTTAGTACAGGTTCGACTATCGTGATTCTTTCCACATTTGACACAGATATACGGAAGCGTGCAGTAACTAAAACTGTGCTCGTAGGACTGACATCGCTTCCATTGTACTATTTTTCGTTTTTTACGCGGTGGTTCAAAACTTATTTTTGCATGTAGTAAGTATTCGACGTCATATATTTTTTTGTTGTTACTTTGAGGTTCTAAGTCCACAAAAAACATTGGTAGCGGTGCTTTTGTTAACCGATGCTTGATATTATGAATCTGTCTTACTTTGTGGCCTTGTGCTTCTATAGCTCCTTTAAGTTCCATTTCGCCTGCTGATGGGTGCATATTTTTTAACACTACCCGAAAGGCTCTTTCTTGTTTTAACTAAAATGTATAATGAGCAATATTTTTCAGATTCAGATGTTTAACAAGTTTTCGATGAACATCCTGTGTTTGAGGTACGATTTTGACATTATTCATTGTAATTTTGGCTTCATCTTGATAGGTTTTGATTAGTTTATATGAGAAGTCTTCATCTTTAATGACGTCTTTAATCGATTTGATCATATAAGATATAACTCTAACGCCTGGTATGAAAATAGGCGGCGTTCAATATTTGTCTTGTTCTTGTATACTGCCCTTGGTTGTCGTATCATTGATATTCTCAGATTTCGAGGTTACTTCTAAATATTCATCAAAAGAGAGATGTTTATACCTGTTTTTTGATGATACGGCGTCATTTTTACTGTTAGTCTTCTTAGAGGGTCCTGTAGAGTTGTCGTCATTCCGTCTTTTTTGTCGACGCAGCGGGATTGTTTGCCATGAGCTGCGCAGGGTTGAAGCCGTTTCCTGCGTTGTAGATGCTTGGCCGTTAGTTGCTGTAGCTTCTAACACGGTAGCAGGGATTTCTTTTTCACGCAGATATTGCTGTATTTGGAATTGTAAATGTTGGTTCTGTTGCACTACTTGTTGTAAGTGTTGTTTTAATTGTTGATGTTCTTGCAATAACACTTGATGCTGTTGCTGAAGGTTCTGTGTTAGGTCACTGTATTCTAAAGTCGATCCGTTCGTACTGTTGTTAACGAATGCTTCACTGTTTTCTTGATTATTTAGTATTTTTGCCGATTGTGTGATTAGTCCCCCGAAGAGGACGTGGTCAGTTAACATTATTCACTTCACTATATATGGGCGATATTGATTTGCAATAGTTCTTGATACACCACTGTTCACAAGAGAATGCAGTCACCTTTCTTCACAAACAAAAGCGGTCACCACTGTTTCACAAGTAAACTTGAGCGAAAACGAGTTGAAAAATTTCCTAATTCACCACTGTTCACAAATAAATGCACTTCTTTCTGACCCCTGACCGGCACCAGTAGCGGCCGGGGCAGTCGGACTTGCGATAAGCGCGAGCCTTCGGATGACTAGCGGAGCTGCGGAACACGTCTGCTCGTGACCGCTGCTGAGCGAGAACTATATAATATAGATGGTTATCATTTTTTAAATGCGGAAGAAAATCTTCGTTTTGTCGAAGGTCGTTTAGCATGTTAAGAAACTCCACAAGGAATTATAAAAAAATTCGCCACACTCTTAGTGCTGCGCGTCTAACGACGTGTGTGCAACGTAAGCTCTTAATGCGCGTCGAAACACCATAAGGTGGTTGCCACAGCGAAATAAAACGATCTCTACATTAACAGCGTTGTAAACAAAACTCTCCTTCGTCTTGCGTGCATAGGTAATTTAAATGTAATTAGCCTATTACTACAAGGCTCGATCTCTCCACATCGAGCCGAATCAGGATCTCCAATTAAAAATTGCATTTATGTTGGTAGAATCTATTCCCTGGGAAACAATTCCAGCTACTATTATGATTGTGGTGAGTACGCAATTCACGTTTTCTCTTGTTACACGCTGCAGGTAGTACTACGAACATAATTTCCATTGCAAGCACTTTCAAAAGCAAGGTGCTTCTGCGGGAAGTCTTTCCCGGCGCGCAGTAAATTATTAGCTATCGCTATCGTTACAGGCGTAATCGTTATGACGTAACAGGAAATCGTAGGTATTTAATTGAACATTCAAAGAATTCTGAGAATATTTTCATTAAATAACTTGCACCAGGAAGTATGTATTTTCTTTAAAGAATATGTTGTACTAGTAACCTGCAGGAGCACGAATTGTGCTGAACAAAAACAAACGAAATGGTTTTCTAAAAAGTAACACACACTACTCAATAGCAACAAATAAAATACTCTCGTACAACATTGAAATAAATTAAACATTTCAACATACATAGTCTTGGCGCGTACGTGCTGCTCGAAGTCTCGAGTATTGACTTCAATATTGATTTATTGTTTGCCAACACTCCAGCTGTGTCTGTAGTTACACCGAGCTATATTGCTTATTGCTATTCTACCCCAATGTTGGGAGGGGGCTGTAGTGCAACGCCTTCCGTACGGGCCCACGCACGAGGAGGGGAGGCCCGCTTCGATTCCTGGCCTATCACGTGCAATTTGTGGCGCACATATGGAGTTCTTGGGAAAGACTTCTCGAGTTCCTCCCATTTCCCTCTCATTCCACCATTGCTTCATTATCATACATCTCATTATTATCGCTACCATCTGCTCAGTATATCATAACTCATGAGTTTCAAAGATACGAGCAGGTGAAGGGTTTCTAAACCACAAATAACAATAATAACAATTTTTATTAATGTAATTATAATTATAATAAGCCAGCCCCGTGGTGCAGACGGTTGCGGCAGCCGTCGTCTACGCCGAGGGCGCTGCAGGTTCGAGCCCTGCGTAGCCATGATCGTGATGCCGTACGAGCCCTGCGTAGCCATGATCAATAATAATAATAATAATAATAATAATATAATTATTATTATAATTATTATTATAAACACCCATATTATTAAATCTCTAGTGTCGATACCACTATGGACACTACATAAAATAATATATATTTTGTCTCGGACCTGAGGCAACATTTCATCAATCAAGAGGCACCTGTTTACTTTTTCCGTAGCGCCGACCATCCGAGACCTCTGGTGATGCTGAGCTGAGCTGCGCGCGGCCTGGTAGGGCGGGGCGTGGCGTGACGTGGCGGGGCGGGGCAGGGCAGGGCAGGACGGGGGGGGAGGGGCGGGGCGGCCCTGGGCTCCCAGGGCGCCGGCGCACCAGGCGTCGGAAAAAGCCACCGGCGCGCACTTCGCCCCGGGGAGCGCATCGTCACTTCACTCGGCTGCCGCTCCGTGCGATGCACGACAGCTTCCACGTCATTCAGGTTCTACTGTCCAATAGCGGCGACTTCAGCAGGGAAATGTACACAACTTTGAGTTCTTCCGCATTGCAATGTATGAAATCACATCAAAGAGTTGTGTTAGCAGTTTTATCTCCAAGAATTTTTACAATAATCGTTAGGTTGAAGAATAATTAAGACTTTACGATAACAAAAAATAGAAAAGAACCTTATACTCAGATTAAAAGGTAGTGGCACTTCAAGGTCACGAGTTGGAAGGGGAGTGGGGAGATTATCATCCAATCCGGAGCTTCAATATCAGAAATTTAAGTCGTAACGAAGCCCCGATCGGATGACAACTCCCCCCTCTCCATGCAGCACGGGACTTATATTCCTTAATTAAAATTACAGATGTTCACCAATAATACAAATTACATTCTTTTAATTTTGTCATTGAAATGTTTCTATATTTTCAATGAAAATAGTGCTACTTTGTCTACTGTGTATTTCTGTTAGAATATAATTCAGTGTTTAATGGTCCCGTTTTTTAAAAGCTACAAAAATGTTAAATATTAATACAAATTATGTCTAACATCTTTATTTGCTTATGGTAAGTCGATATAATAGTACGATATTACAATGTTAAGTTGATATAATAGTACCATATTAATAGGTTTATTAAGAGGTATTTTATGGAAATGCTATTGAAATTTGTTGGGTGAAGCTTAAAGATAATATTTTGTAGTGACTAAGAAAAGTTGGCTACTTCGCCTTTTACAAATTTATTGGATAGAGTAAACCATATAATATCTTTTTCATTCGCGGGAAATTTTTAGCAAATGTAAACAGAATTTATATAAAATACGCTTTTTAGACATATTAAAAAAGTGTCATTAAGAGCTAACAGTGTTAAGGAAAACTCATAACAGTAAAAACATTGCGTGGGATTTTGGCTGACAATTCCGCAGGATTCCGACTGAACATATGGCCTGTGGTACAAAAAGAATTGCAATGGATATTGCTCCCACAAGCGAACAATGCGAGCAATGGCGAACCTCCCGCAAAGAAAGCGTATCGCGCACGCGGATGTGACAGAACGCAGCACATGGTGCAAAGCACGCAGCACGCGCTGCTCCTGCGCCGAACAGCACGGGGCTTCCTGTCACGGCGGCTACACACATTCGGCATTCGCCGAATAGCGAGTTACTGCTCGCCCAATCTGGAACAGCTGAGGTGTTCGGCGACTGTTCGCTCCCATTGATGCGTCCTAAAGGCGGCTCCACACATTCGGCATTCGCCGAGTAGCGAGCTCCTTCTCGCCCAATCCCGAACAACTGAGGTGTTCGGCGACTGTTCGCTCCCTTTGATGTGTCCTAAAGGCGGCATTCACACATTTGGCATTCGCCGAGTAGCGAGCTCTTTCCCGCCCAATCCCGAACAGCTGTGGTGTTCGGCGACTGTTCGCTCCCTTTGCTGTGTTCTAAAGGCGGCTCCACACATTCGGCATTCGCCGAGCAGCTCAATTCCGAACAGCTGAGGTGTTCGGCGAATGTTCGCTCCCTTTGATGTGTCCTGAAGATCGCCATGCAGTGGGTAGGGCGAATACCGAACATTCGGCGCTCGGCGAATAGCAGGCAACCCGTCCATACTACTCGGGATTCGTCGAGCGGTTGCTGGGGATTCGCCGAACACCGCATTGTGGAGCCGGGGCGTCGCGACGCACCGCGACGGAGATGACGCTCGGCTTTAAGCGGCGCGGCGCCGCGGGACGCCGCATCAGACGCCTGCCCTGCCCCCTCAGCGGGGGCAAAGGGGGGACGAGGGGGCCGACGTCGCCTCACCGCAGCCGCAGAGCTCGCCTTTCTTTCTGCCTTGGTGGCCCGAGACTTCCATGTAATTTTACTCGACTGAGTGATTCGTCATTCGCAGAAACAATGCTATCTGAATCCGGAATCTCACCTGCAAGAAAATCGAGACCTGCGACGACATCATCACAAGAAAATGTTGGTTCACCGTCATCTCCGTCTGATGAAATTGAATCGCTCTCACTGTATCGTAGTCACTCTCCTCTAAGAAATGCAGCAGGAGCAATTCTTCACTTGAAAGTTTACGAAACATCTCCAAAAAATCATGATGCTCACAACCAATATACTTCAATACACCCAATATCAAATGTAAATAAATTAAATGATTCTTGCAATGTGGGCCCTGATCTAACATCATTCTTGTGATAATAAGGCCATGCATGTTCGGCATTTTATTGTTTTTAGAGAGTAATGCTATATAATACAAAAATTCGTAAAGAACAATAATTTACCAACAAAAACAATGTAAAGGTATGTGAATCATAGGTGGCTTACGAACGTGCAGAGAATAAAGTGTCTCAACACACTCATGAGCCGTGTATATTTCACGGACATAACACCTACTTCTCAACTTCAAGAGAGAAAATTCGCCAAATAATATTTGAGGTAAGAAAAAAAGTCTTGAAATTGACTGTTCCATTTCTGAAACAATGGGCTCTAAAGGATTAAGTGTCGCGGGCGCCCTGCCCCCTCAAATGAGTAAAGAGGTGGCGAGGAGTTCGACACCCACCGCCTCACCGCAGCGTTGTTGCCGTCGCCAAGCCACGGATAAATTCAAAACGTAACGTAGCGGACAAAATTATTACTGTAGACTACAATTTTTATATTATTTTAAATGTTACAATAATTAATACAAGTATTGCAATAGGTTTCTGCTCCATTTATCTCATCTCAACGCCGCCACCCACAATCGCCATTAGAGAGCTTTTCTGCCTTGGTGACCGGATACGTTATGTATTTTTACCCGAGTGCGCAATGGAAGGAGAATTATGTTTTCCGCCGAGCACTTTTTGATTTTCTTTTGAACTTTTGTATCTTTTGAATCAAAAGATTTCAACAATCCAACAAATAAAGTTTTTTCAACCCGTGTTGACACGTAGACTCCATCGCATCGTAGACTCCAGATAGCGTTGCCAAAATCACAAAAACGTCAAAAAATATGTTAAAACCAGAAATTAAATCTTTTATTTTAATGAACACATGTGTCATTACACTATAAATGAAGTTTTAAAAATATCAATTTATTTTTGAGAAAACACATGCCATTGTTTCGTCACTATTGTTTGACTCATACAATGGTTCTTGAATATTTTATTTACATTGACGTAATTGATTCAAAAGCGGGAACAGGATTGCACAGTAATCCAAAACGTATTACTGATAAAAAAATCGATAGTTTTTACAGACATTTACTTTTAATAAAATGTAATTAAAAGAAAATTAAAAACATAATACGCTAAAAAAACTTCACCTCAAATTTAGCAACAAAACTCCCAACGTTGAACATTATTTTACTCGTGAGATTGATGTAGGTTTGTCTGGAACAACATGCTGTCAATTTTGCATTATTTAAATAATTATTTATCTTTCGCCAAACATAAAAAGGGTTATAAAGAAGAATTTAACAATGCACGTGTGTAGTAATGAAACGAATAAAGGCATCCGCATGAGTTAACAGAATATACAAGAGCTCTCTCTTGGTTAAATTTTTGGCGCAGGTTTTTTGTCGTAACTGAACATCGTCTTCATCGACCTTCCGAGCGAGAAGAACACTCTGTGAACTTTCAAAAGCACGTCAACACAATCATTTCACGCCCTCGTTTTTGTGCTTTCATCTTCAAGCTTTTTTTTCATCTAATCTCGTTTCTCTTTTATTTTCTCTTTCTCACTTTCTCGCTCAGGTCTTCCGTCCTCCCTTTTTGCAATATCCAACGCACGTTTTGTATCATACTTTTATTGTCCTCTAGATATTCCAAAGAGGGATCACGAATCTGTTCAGTGGTGACGTAATTCAGCTAGCTTGTTCTCCGCAATTTTAGTCTCCCCTGAAAATAAGACTTTCCAACTGGTAGTGATTATAAGTAATGAAATGATTACCGATATTCAAATGAGGAAATTCTGAAGGTGTTTACATAATACTTATTTAGAGGTTGGATTTAATAACATGATAGTTTGCAAGCGTTGCGTCATTTCAAATGAAATTAATTTCTGTTACTTCGATTACTTCTTTGCTATTTTTACTTTTGAGATACATCCAAAATGTCTTGCCCATTTCCTGAATTATATCAAATTTATATTATTAAATTATTCCAATTTGTCTTCTCCTCCTATTCTGAATTATACGACACCTACTTTCATACTTCTTCGATTTCACTCTGGCGAATCATCTCCTTATTACCTTTAATATAATGTGAAGCAGTTAAAGTTTCTTTGTGCACATTTTCAATTTTACAACGAATCTTTTCAACTCTCTAACCTTCCCATACACTGATTTATGCCTTACTTTCCTTCTCAAATCGGTTTCATTCATTCTTCCACATCATTTACTTTGCATGGGAACCAATACGAAGGCTCATTATTTTATTGTATACCAACAATAATATGCATAATGTTAATATAGTAGGACTTTTAGTCATCGAACACTTCTCATCTCTCAGTGGAATCTCTATCATCTCATCACAGGATATAATGTATGCATAATCTGATTAAAAATATAACCATCTGCAGGAAACAAATCGTGGCAATTAGGTGTCTTTGAATCTACTTTTGACGCTATCATTATCTATTCTCCTTGCTCCTCCTTCAATACGTAGAAAATACCCCCTTGCTATTGCGTATCCTCCGAATTACTGCAATCTCCGCGTGAATACCTTCATCTCTTCTCATTTTTTTTTTTTTTACCTTTCCTATCCCCATTGCCACGTCGCTGATGACTGAGTGTTGGTTGATTAGTGATTCCTGACGTGCTAACAGCTAAAATCATTATTCGGTTAAATGTATTGCATGTTTTTGTCGTGGGAGGAGGCATTAATCTTCCTCAGCTGGACCGCGGGATTTGGTGGCGACCTACATGCCAGTTCCCGAGGTTTTCCCCAACCAAGTATCTTCCCGCCATCACACACCGCCCCATCAAGGGCAACTTCTAAGCTCCCTCCTGACAAGTCATAGTAAAGTGCATGTGAGAGTGGGGTGTATAATTAAGAGGTGAGGATAGGGCAAGGAAGAGGAAGGAAATATCGCGCGATTTGTGGCTCACTTGTTAGGGTACAGCTAGTACAGTTAGGGTACTTGTTAGTGTCTCGTGTTCGTCGGACAAAACAGGCAAAGAGCATCAGAGCAGCCGGTCGCTAGAATTATCATCCAGACAGCGACTGAATTCGTCCCAGCTGTGTAGCTAACACAGAAATGCTGCCATCGTCGGGACACGAACCCTAGGTCCTCCCGGCCAGGGGCACTGCATCGTATCGCGGTTGACGCGCCCGTCTCTCACTTCGTGGACCGCCGCAACTTCCCTTCCCGTTGTTTCCTCTCCTGGCCCCGTCGAGAAGCGACACCTCCCCCCTCCCCGCCGCCGCGCGGTGGAGGACGCGGTGCGTCGGGGGAGGGAGGGGGAAGGGGTGGCAAACACAAAGTAGGTCGTGAGTGGGCGGCCGCTGTGATGCGAACGGCAAAGAAGCGCCCGCCGCAGGCCGCACCGCCCGCCCAGGGGGTATCGATCTGCGAGCGACGACACATCCGTGCGACGCAGGCGGCGGAAAATGCGGCTCCGTGCTCATAACAGCGTTACTAATGGAATTCCACGGCAATGCACGGGAAAATATTTGCTGTGACGCACTTGAACGGGGATATGCTATTGGGGATGTGTTTCATTAACAAGGGGGTCCAACGAACGGACGCTCAAATTGCAAATGAAATGAATGTCGTTTCGTCATCAATAGGATTTTTTTATTTGAATATGCAACCCATGGCACATTTCTGCAATGGTAAGTTAATGTAATTTTTTCATCTTTTATTTCGTTTTAGATTCTCAAATTTGTGCGGTGATGAGAGAAAAAACGTGTAGTAGTATGATTAAAAGTGTAGTGGGAAAATGCATTACGTTGACAAGCATTTTGCCACTTATAGATAATGTCCATTGTTTGAAACAAAAATACAGCTGAATAACGATTTGTGGCAAGTTTCTGCATTACGTTAGTTTCGAATTGCAAATTAACTAAACAAACACAACATACAAAACTTTTGTGCCTTGTAACTAGTAACTGTTTCATCATAATTATTTCTACACGTAGAGATCAATATTTTCAGTCAAAACATTTTCCATTTTTTTGATATTTCCTATAAAAATCATGCTAAAACAGGGCATGTCGTTAAACAGGGCATACTTAAATATCTTCAAAAGCAGTATATCAAACAATTCCTAACGAACAATTCATGGAATTACGAGAATCATATCATCATCGAAACAGCCACCGACTTCTCTGGAAAGTCACCCAAAGCGTATTACGTTTTCTGCTACATCTACATCTTCAACGGACTAAATGTAGTCTGATAATTTGCAAAAGCAAACACTACAGAGCCCGCTACTTCCACAGGAAACATTAGAAGCAATTCTCTTATCGGGTTCATCCGAGTTTCGCAGCCTCCAGCGCCGCAGTCACTTTTCCGCTAAAATAACACGAGCGATGAGTGCGGGAGTTAAGGCTCAAAGTGCTACATTGAACACGCGGAACAAGTCACCGGCTACATCCTGATTCACGGATTCCTTGATTCCATTCATTTTGTTAACTTAGCCAAGCCGAATTTTCTTTTATTATCGTTCAAATTTCCCTGCGACTCCAATGTACAACCTTGAAATAACTTATAGTGAAAGTATTCGAATGTATTATCGATATCGGAACAACTTAATCCAGCCCATCAATCACTAAACAATTATTACAATACAAAGAAAATCCATTCAAAACTTGGAAATCAAATATAAATTTTTGGAATGTGAAATTGAATTCAAATATATGAGCCCCTTAAACCCAGTGCAGTGCGTGTCCAGTGCAGTGCGTGCCAGTTTTGAGAACAAACATTTTTAGTTGAATAGTTGTTGAAAATTCCAGAATTCTTCCAACAAAGTTCTTATTATATGGGTTCAAAATATTTTTATATGTATTGTTTTTATTTATATTCCTAGTTTTCAGTACAGTCTAATGTTCTTAAATGCCTTACATCACTTTACTTTTACATAGTTTAAGGGTGTGGATCGTGAAAACGGCTTGCAATATCAGCAAGAATGGACAGGGAAAGGCTTCAAGCATTATTACAGAAACGACCGTTATGAGACAAAAACGGATATAAATTAGTGTACTAGCCGGATAAGTTTCCGTCACCGAACTTTCGTTGTGTCATCGACGTCCATTGATTGGTCTTTCATCTTCAATTGAGTTGAAAATGTGAAATTAGGTGTGACAAAAGAATGTCCAACAAAAGGTTTATCTTTTCTTTTTTGTCTCAAGCATTGGCCTGCAATTTGTGCCGTTGGTGCAATTTGGAAGATATTTTTTTATCTATTTTATTGCTTTCAGTTGTATCGTGCATAACAGGGTTGTTCTGTGTGATATGACTTAACGATGGATTAACACATCCATAAACGTTAGTGAAGCAGATTTTAGCTACCCTCTCATGAGCAACGCAAGAACCTTGTGGTTGAAACATTTTATATAAATAAAAGATAAATAGAAGACAAAAAGATAAGACACTTTAAATAAATAAATTCAGATGCCTAAGATCTTTTCGATGTCGTAGCTATCATCATCAGAGCTACCTTGCAGCGTCTGGGCGGAAAACGAAGGTCTGCTCAGTACAGGAAGTTCTGCCCAAATGTTGCAAGGTAGCTTTGATGATGGTTCGTTCGTTGAGAAGATCTTCAGTTTATATATATATATATATATATATATATATATATATATATATATATATATATATATCGAACAACACTTTTTATTTATTTCATTATTATAAGGTATCTTCACATCACCAGCGATCTTATAAATGAAACATTTTATTGAAGACCTGACCGGAGGCATCAACTGACTGCGACGTTACGAAACAAAAGTCAAATATACCTTAAAGGAGGGTAACTTCATCGTACGAATAGTATATTCGCTCAATACCCAAAAATGGCAAATGAGACGTTTTGCTCAAAAGAAACAACGAATTAAAAAGGTGTGGTTCAGGTAAGAACCAATGAATTTCCCATTGACACCCCTGACGCTATCTGGACGAAAATTCTAGCTGTTGGCAGGTCTGTTCACTATTTTCCCAGAGTTTCTCCAATCAACACCAAGCGAATGCCGGGGCAGTATCCTAAAAAACGGGCTACGGACCGCGTGCGATCATTCCTTCCTCTCCCTTGTCCACTCCTCGCCCCTCACACATACGCACATACGCACATATGCACAATACTACCACCCTTGTCGGGAGACCAACCGGGAACTTAGAGCTTGTCCCTACTGGAGAAAGGCCGGGATGGTGGGAGATAACCTGTTTGGGAAATTATATAAAATGTTTAAAGCATTCTAATTTTATTGAAACAACTAGTTCTATTGAACTAAACTATTCAAACAACTATTTGTAGTCGACATGTAGTTTGACAGCGTATCTCACCATCCAGTAGGGGAAGATCACCGCCACCTCTAGAGGAAAAAGAACATGCACTACACTCACGTGACTAATGATAATAACCTTAGCAGTTGAGGCGTCAGAAAATTGGAAATAATCAATCCATTGACACCAAAAATTAAAATAATATGTGGTTAGATTTATAGTTAGACTAAATCGAATTCCCTTTCTTACTATTTTTACAACTCCGGGCCGTCACGTCTCAAGCGGCCGCTAGTGCTTCTAGGCTGCACTGCTGGGAGTTGCGCCGTGTGCCTCTCCAAGGATTGCACCAAGGGCACCGCGGCGGCGGCGGTGACGCGGTGTGGCGGAGGGGCAGGGGGTGGGGGGAGGTTGCGCGAAATCGCCTCCAGGGGGCTGAGGACTCGCAGTCTGTCCGCTCTCCGGCGGCCAACGAGTCCACTTTCGCGCGTCGTCACTGAACCGAAGCGTCCAGGACCTTCGCGAACTTCGTCGTCGGCGAAAAAAAAATATTTTTTTTTGTTGGACGTTCTGGCTGGATTTTTTTCCTGCAATGAAATCTTGACCTCCCCCACCCAATATCCAACGATGTCTGAATTCTTAAGTCAGTTGATCGCAGTCAAATTTTGGCAGGAGCTCTGCTTTCGTGCTAGTTGCTTTCTAAGGCATTTTGAGCAGCTCGGAATGTCTGTCTCGACAGGTAGAGGGAATTATTTGATGACAAAGAATAGATTATTATCTCGAAAAAATCTACCAGAAAAGTGCCACATAATGAAGCGTGATCATTTTTGTAGTTCATTTCTTCTCTATTTTTCATGAAAATATCCAATATGGGAGCAGTTTTCTTGTAGTTTTTGTTATCTTTGTCGACCGAACTCTAATTTTAAAAGTATCATTACATGAATAACATTAACGTTTGATTCGGAAAATAGAATTCCAAAGACGAGAAATTGTGTATCATTGTCATGGAAAGATATATTTATTTTCTTTATAATTCTTGGAATTACGCCTTAATTGTGCAGCTTAATTAAATGCTGCTTAATTGTGCAATACAAACAACATAATTATAGGAAATAACTTTAATAATTAAGTGATAAGTGGCTATAAATAAAAACGTTCAAAATTTGGTTGGAAAAACAAAACATGTCTTGAAAAGTGGAGACGACTACATTTAACTTTTCCGGTCAAAGTAAAAATAATTTTGTTGCTCATTTCGGCTTGGATGTCAATTGTATAGACGTTCCACCGTATTTTAAACTTTGGTCAGAGCTTTCTTTCTCTTTAGATTAAATATTTTTCAAAATTCTGTTATGTCTCTCGGATTTTTCTTTATTCCTTCCTGAAAATCTTTAATGTCGAAAGCATCAAAAACGAACGTTCAAGGTTATATAATTTCAAAACTGTTGCCATAAGAGTGTGGGCATCTAAAGCAGGTTACTATCAGGTGCAACGAGTCAAATCGTTCTCTTTCGTCGTAAATGCAGCGGACTGCGCCACTTATGCGTTCGTAGCGTGCCAAGAAATTGCATTCCCAGAATTCACCGTGCTAACAGCTGTGTAAACGAGCCATGAAATTCGGCAGCAAAACTGCCATTTAAGACTCACTTCCTGCATCCATAGCTGCGAAACGAATGAAGTTTGCCTCCTCCTTACGTGCGTTAAAGCAAAGTCCCACAACGTTGACGCAGACCTTGCTTTCGCCTGATAACCAAAGGGTGGAGATGCGGTGTACGCACGCATGGAAATCGATACTGCCACCTTCCTAGGATGTGAAGAGAGCCAAATGCCTTATTGGAAATTGAACGTGTTATGAAAACTCACTTTGGATAAAATGAGTTTGTCCTTCGTGTAGCCCTAAAGAACTCGTAACTTCTCGTGATCACGTATGTGATAACTGGCTATTCTGCTCTCATGTAGAGTCATCTCTGACAGCCACCCTCGCAATATTCTCTCTCGGGTTTGGTGCCGATAGAGTCGTAACTTTGTTACATCAGCACTGAAGACAAACACAATTTTCTTTCTTTCTTTGAACCCTTTTCATCGGCCGCTCACTCATTTTTCATTTTCTGCTCTGCGTTCTCCAGATGTAATTACTATCTTAACGATTTCCCTTTTCCTTAACTTATTTCACTTCACCTCTTCTTCGTCTGTATCTGACCAACAATTGTTCTTCATCTTTCTGAATCATCAGACACGAGGAAGCAGCATCACACTGAAATCCAACAAGTCTTGATCCGTTCAAGATCACAGTCCTGGGCTATAGAATACTCTCTATTCCCAAGTTCCAGTATTCCCAAATATCCTCTTTGCTACCAGAGGATACTCTGGTTTGAGCAACCCTTTATCACCTTGAATCTCTCCCTCTTTCTACAGATACCTGCCATCGCCAGGAATATTGCTCTACTTACAAAGAACACAACCTCTGAAAGTAGGTTAACTGCAGAAATCTTTCAAATTCCAAACTTCTCAAAGTCGTGTGCACATAGCTTGCATCACAAATTATTACCACAATTGTTAAAGAGATTATTCATGAATGCATGTTCTTTACAAAAAAATTCTAGAAATCGCTTTTTCTTTATTTATTTCTAATGTTAATTCTATTATGTTATATGAATAAAAACTAATTTTGATTGTAAGTAACGTTATGAACAAACATTTTACTGAAAGGTTATTGTGTGTGTTTGAAAACATTCTAGTCATAAAATTCTGATTAATTCAGCTTTATTATTTCACCAAGACATGACAAATGAAAACCAAATTCTTAATGGGTGTCATTTTTAATTAATACGCTACGCTCTGCAAAAATTCTAATACATGACAGTTTATCTAGCCAGTATGGGTTGTGAAGCAATCTATTGACGCTCACTACTTGACAGTGCGGGGGAGGCTGGGGTTTCTGTTCAGGGACGCTAAAGCCATCATAAATGCGTAAATCATTAAAGACGCTCATTAATGTCTGATTTATTTCAAACCACTTTTAAACGCGCTCTATACTAATAAGAAAAAAGTTTAAAAATGTCAGCGAAATCAGTCGAGTAGTTTTTGTTTCTGTGGCGTCGTTAACACGAGGGCCAAAAACCGTTAGGTCGGTGAAAGTGCGCTGCGGGGGAGGAAGGGGTTGAGCCTGTACATCCGGGATTTGGCGCTCTGGCAGCTGACGCAGACAAGCGTGGCAGAGCCAAAAATAACCATAGGCTGTAAACTCTAGCGAGCCTACGTGGGAAGTTTGTGTGGTGGGGGCGTATCCCCTCTCCTGAGAGGCGGGCGACAGCGGGCGAGCCTATCTAGGGAACTTGTGAGGTGGGGGGTGTAGCCATCAGCTATTTAACGCGGCGCCATCTGCGCCCGCGCTCTCATTCAGTTTACATCAGAGGGCCTAGTACGCGTAGATACAGGGAGTGTAAGAGTGGGGGCGAGATGTCCGGAGTGTAAGGGCCAGACGATCTCGGGTGCTTCGTGCACGTGGTTCGCCAGACGGCGACCGGTTTTAATTTTGGCATCAGGCCATGTGACGGTAAATTGTCACGGGACGGTAATTGTCCGGCGGCTCGCATCACGCGTGGCTTGTTTTTCTGCGGTAAAGCAGAGTATTGGGAAGAAAAGGTTGCCGGAGTGTTTTAATTAAGCAATTTATTGTATCTAGTCTGTAACTTTTCAATATACTATTTTTATTTTGTTTATGTGAATTTATTCTCTTTTCACTACGTCACACTTCTATGTGTGACAGACACACGCACATCCCCTTTATTTAGTGTATTTATAGATATGAGATATAAATATATTTACTTCTTAGTCATGTATTTTTTGTTTATTTTTTATTTATTTATTTATTTTTATTTATTTTTTATTTATTTTTATTTATTTTTTATTTATTTTTTATTTATTTATTTATTTAGTTTTTATTTATTTATTTAATGTATTTCCTTTTTAAATACGAAAAGAGAAACAAAGAACATGTTGCAAAAAGATCCGAAATTCGTTGAGTGGGAGCAAGCAACAGGTCAGCTACAAACGACCGCCGCCAACGACACGCGCTGCGGACGCAAAGTGTGGCTTCCAGCTCGTAACTTGCGCCATAAAAACCACACGCGCCCTGTTCCAACGTGCGAATGTGTCATAATAGCGTGCGGCCCCCTACGAACTTCGTAACTTTGACGTTATACATTATAAACACATTTACGACACACAGGCCAAGAATTACGCCCATCGTACATCTTTCACAACACGGAAATTATCGTTGCTGTGCGTTTGCCCGGAAATTAGGCGAGGCTTTCAGGTGAATACGTGCACACTTTTTCAGAATACTGTCATCCAGGGCGCTTTAACGGGCTGCCTAGCTTCAAAGAACAGTTGATTGAGACATTCTACGTGATAGCGCTGGCTATTGAATTTGCAGTGCAAGTGAACATTCACAAAGTAGTGGTTCTATTAGCTGCTCAAGCGGTTCTAGTCCAAATCTTTACAATCAAAAGTGAGCATGTCAATTGTATGGGCCAAGACTCCCACTGACACACTGCTAACACCAATCACGTTAGTTAAATATCTCTGTGTTTCAAGAATTCGTTGAGAAGCCGCGACACTTGGCAGGTTTTAATAAGAGTCAGATTTAGGTTTTCCAGTAATACTACCTCAATTACGCACATAATATTGTTTTTAATTATATGTTCATATTCATACAATAATACTATTACCGCTTTTAGATACCTCCGTAGCATATACGGAGCCATATTAATTTACGTGACGAGAACATTGATATCTTATGCAGTTGTCGTGAAATATAGAGAGCAAATTACCCCTATTTCTTCCAAACGTGTTACGCGTAAACATTTCGAATATCTCAATACTTCTCATTTAATAAAAATATCTACGACATAATGTTTCGGATCCTGTCGAATCAATTCAAAATTTTCAAAAGATAAATTTCGCCTTCACAAAGTAATTGTTACATCTAAGTCAAACAATGCTTAATATTAAATCATAATACTAATTACAGCTTAAACCTTTCCTAAACTAAATGATATCTGACAAACTGTTCCACAATGAGAAGCGCAAAAAGCCAAAGCTGCGCAAATCTATTAATATGAAACTAAAATTGCATTCATCCCCTTGAATTTGGCCGAACAAGAAATGTAAATATATAATAAAGTGCCGGTCTACAAAAAAGTAAACGCAGAAATAAAATAGCAATTAAACTTTGTTAAAGCTGCCAGTCAGTGTAAATAACAGACAGATTGAAAAAGTAAGTTTGAAATATATTTTAAAATGTATTGAGGGAAAAGGAACGAAACATGTTTTTGCGTAACTGTTACGATATACTGTAAACGTATAAATGACATACGTTGAACTATCGATTTAGTGCAACCCCAAAAATAAGGATGAAAAGTCGCTATTAACGGCCGCTGACCGTTAAGAACAATAGTAAATTACTTGCAGTAAAATTTAGCATATACTTCTACTAAAAATAAATGTTTTCTTACAGGGACGTTGTTTTATGCACCGTATACCGACGACCGACCGATAACACAAAGGAAAGAATTTGTTTTGAATCTCGACTATCATCTTGGATTACGAACTTCCACCCTGTCCGTTACGTGCCCTATTTTGGCACAATGACGTTAAGAACCATAAAATTAATTACAAAGTATACTCACATTGTGTACATATATCAACCACTTTATCCACAAGTCATCACATTGAAAGAAACAGTATTTTTAAAAATTGAATTGCCATAAATTTCCATTGGATTCTTTTCTTTGATTATAAAAGTGCAATAAAAAGAAAGAACACTAGCAATGCTCTAAACTGTTTCTTTTAAAATGAAGCCGACATTACCGACAGGGATTTAGAACTTTTTATTGTGAAGGAAAATATTATCGAATGGTTTAATTAAAAGTAGTACGTTCATCTTCAATGGCGTTTTCAATATTTCAATTATTTCAAATCATTCCTCAATATTTGTAATTTTATTATCTTTTTGTCGTCCTGTTTTGTTCACAAATACGTTTTCTTATTTTTAACACGAATATTGTAGACATTACTGAATCATTGTTTCACACAAACAACACAAACATTTCAGCACAATTGAATGTGTTATTTTCAAAACCCCGCCAGTTAGAAAATGCAAAGTTGTGAGAAAACAACAAAAACTGAATAATATAAGTACGTAGAGAACTTTTCTGTTTATTTCCTGATACATAAATTTTGATTGAGAATGCCATGGAGACCTGTAACTTACCAGTTTCAGTAGTACAATACGTTATGTTCTACTACTACTACTACTGAATGACAAGTTGAGGGTTTTAACGCAACCGCTTGTACACCACACCGAAACAAAGAACCGTTGGAGTATACCAGATCCATGATACTGTAACAAGATTCCTTATACTCCAACGGTTCTTTTTTTCGTGCAATCATTCTACATCAAAGTCGATTCCCACAGAACAAAAGACACCCTAAAAATTACCGCGCGAAGCGCTTATTCCTGTACGTCCCCGGCACGTACATAGACCGAATAATCCCATGCATCTCCGGCACTGTTCGTACGTGAACCGACTCCCAGCACGGCTCGTTCGGCTTCCGTCTGGTGCGCAGTCTCGCGACAGTTGGCCCTTACCACGGGGCCGTGGTCGACAGGGTTCCTCTAGCAGGACCGGACTTCGCTGCACTTATTACTAGACCCTCCACTGAACTTAGAATTTGGAACTGCCTTCCTGGCGCTTGTAAACCCGTTTTATAGCAGACGCTGCCGCTGGCGGGGACTCGCGCCCCGTCTGAGCTACGATGAAGCGCGTCGCGGCCATGCCGCTGCTGCTAGCGGCCCTCAGAGGGCGCGTTGGCAATGGCTAATTTAAGTGATAGCCGTCCACAATTTAATAGTCGCTGGACTTATGAATTACGGTATTTCAAAAACTAACCCGGAATTGTTGACCTAAACAATGTATATGTAATTAACAAACAATATGTAATTAACACACATTGCAGTTCAATTTGTAAGTTGACATAATTATTACAATATTATACTTGAAATAACAATGTGCATCTACATCAAACATGATTCATATGACAGAAACAACTATATATAAGTTTCTATGATAGTACGTAGGAATATATCTGTATTCAACATACCCTTTAACCAATCTCTCTGTCAGTAATAATCCAGTCATACACACCCCTCATGTCAATGACTTACAGAGTTTAAAAAACAAACCAAAAAGTTGTCCTCATGGTCATCTATTATTCTGATTCACCCGATTTACTCATGGAATGATGCATCCTTCCTGCAGCTTATATTTTCAAAAAAAAGCGAAAATATAAAGAGAGTACCTTACGGAGTTTTAAAAATCTATACAATTGAATCGATGCAAAAAAAATTTCGATGTTACATTTTGCCAGCTTTGAGTTTACTCTGGAAAACTTCTTAAAATATGAACTCAACATACGTTGTCCGTGAACTCAGTGACGTCTGTAGAGTGTTCTTCAACTATTAATGTTAAGAAAAAAATGATTGATGACCAGAACTTTGAATCCTTTTGCTAGCTCTTCAAAATTTGAAGCTCCAGGATATCGACAGTTTCTTTTCTCTGATTCAATTATTATAGTTTCGAAACTAGAAATTAAAGGTCTTGTGCTTCAATGTAGAGGAAGTCCATTACGCGCCGTGTCTGTCGCAGAGGCGCGGCGGTCGGATTGATCGAGCGCAGTGACTGACGGGGAAGAAGCTAGCGTCCAGAGCAGCTGGCGACCTCATTCGCACCATTAACGCAAATATTCGCCGCAACACCGTCATTAGCACCATGCCCAAAGGGGAAGGGCAGTTGCGGTGGTTTATTTCATGCCTATTTCTAGACGTTCGAAATAGATGTATAAGCGTATAAACGTTTTACAAAACACTAATAAAATAAATTGTATGAGAGAATGAGTATGTATTTAAGATATTTGTTTCAGACACTAACGATAATATATTAATTGCTTCATAAAGAAATAATCAATAATATATAAATTTCTTCATATGGTAGCGTTACGATATTTCTCATCTTCAGTATTATTATTAATATATAGTACCTACATGCAATACGTGTATTATGTGTACCACAGAATTTCTTCCTGTAGGAAATAATATTTAAAAAAATAATATTACTAATATCGCTAATTCATTTGGGAAGGTAATATATGCGTGAAGAAAAGAAGCCATTACGCGATCACACGTTTCTCACATACGCAGACGGCGTCGCTGGCGCAGTGGGATGTGTGGATATACATGATGACAGGGTGCAGAGGTCAGAGAGGCATAACTCGGCGATACATTCCAAGCGGCCATGTTTAATAGAAATTACTCGCCCATAGTACGCATAATCTATAGGACACACACCGGTGATCAGTCAATCAGAAGATATAATGCCTACAAGTGGATAATTTAATGAAGTTAGTTGGCAGTTGTGCGACTAAGGGCCATCACGTTCGATATTTAGGGTTCAGAAATATAGTGAATAGTCTCGGGTAAAAGATGCGTAAATGTTATATGAAACAACGTAGTTCCCTATAATACCATAAGGCCAGCTTTCTTAAAACCAAAACCAAAACGAATTGCTGCAATATTCTTGAATACGCCTATACCAATCATATTATTACTAATAAGAAAACGTCCGTACTTCACAACAACTCTGTCTTTTACAATATTTAACGTAAGTTAATCATGAAAGGCTTATAATTGTTTGAAAAATGTAAATTGTTGGCTTGATTATCTGCACCCAAATGCCCGTTCATCCTCTGCTCCGGTTTCACGTTTCATGGAAAATGTTTCACATTCTCTACAGAGGCTGCGTCCAACATACAACCTAATCACTTTTTAAAGTAATTAAAATTAATATTATGACATTATCCCGCCCTGAACAAAACTAAGGCATATAACTGACATCAAAACAAAATGAACGGCAATAAAATCGCTCTCGTTCAATTCATTAAGCTCGGGAACGAAGCGCTCTCATATATTCTAGCGACGAGAGTGCGAAACCAGCGAGGGGGGTGGGCGGGGGCGGCGCGTGCGGCGCGAACCAATAAGCGCGGGGCTGGAGGCCGCACGTGGCGTCATCCACGGGCACAAAGGCTGCGCAGCGACGTGCGACCCGGCGCTGCCCGGCGCGCCGCCATTGTGCTGGGGCCGTTCGAGGGAAAGTCGTTTGTCCCGTGTATCGTAGGCGGCAGAACACCGCTCGCCCCGTTGTCCAGGGCGCGGGAACGCTGATTGCAATATCGTGCGAAGGGGGAAGAATAAGCTCGTCGACGCGTTTTCGGATCGCGCACTACGGGGGACAGTGAAAGGTGCGTGTGTGACGATCCAAAAATAAAACATGCACAAGTGTCTCGGGATAAAGGTTACAATCTTCTAGGACGTGTAGAGAAATAAAAATTACTACTTTTTACCAATGAATGTTTGGTGAGAACTTTCATATAATGGAGATACACGTAATTACAACATATTTCACTGATTGTCAGGAAACTGCAAATGCACGATGTTTCACAGGTGAAACAGTCTAGATTTCAAGTACCCATATGTGCAGACGCAATGGGATAAAGAAAAGAGTCAAATGCAACAAGTACAGCTTTGTTATTTAAAATTCCCCACTATACATATGTTTATTGGTAAAAAGTGATCACTTTCACCGCTCTATGTCCAATAGAAGTTTGTGACATTTATTCTAAGACACCTGAAAATATTCTTGCCTTTGTGAACATTTACAGAGTTGTAAATGCAGAACACAACTGTGATATATTTTACTACGTGAAATTTATATTCTATTCGTCATACACATACGTTTGTGCTATTTGAGGGAAAGTTATTTGACCTGTGTATCATTGAATACATTGAATACACCATTGACTCGCGTTACCGATTAAACAGGAAAGCTGATAGCAATGTTTTGAGAGGGTGGTAGAATAATCGTTTGGAGATCGGAAACTGGTAGTCAAAAGAGAAAAGAGTGAGGACACGTACTTGTACCTCAAAAGGGCTTTGAATATCGATTATCCTACAGTGATAAGAGTATTTGTCTTTATTTCGTGGAATTTGAATGGAATTGTTCCCGGAATATTTGAAAGTAATTCGTTCTGTGTGCCGTAGACGACTGAACAGAAATCACATTCATATAGCCCTCGTCATATAGCGCGAAGATATTACCCCTTTCTGTGAAATATTTTTAGTAAACGAAGAAAGTGTAAAATTTCGTGAATATAAATTACTGTTGATATTTTTGTATCATATGATTTATAAATAACATTGCACCGGTACGGCTTTCGGGAAAATTCATTTGCCGTATCATCGTAGTCGACAGAATACCATTAACATGTTGTTCGTATGGGATGGGGAAATTAATTAGATAATGCCTTGTGACGGAAGATATTTGGACATAAATGTAACTTCACTGTGCACGTCTTCTCGAGTTGAGGGTAATATAATTATTAAAATTATAGTTATCCATATTCTAATGGCAGAGACTCGACTCCTTCACGAAGGGCACGATGAGGGATAAAAGCAAAAATCTATAGCTGATTTGCTTTTGTTTTTATTATACTGGAGGAAATTTTTCTTATCTGTTCTTACCAAAAGTGCTTATTTCCATCTGTATTCAGAATTAAGCTTGAATATGGATTAGAGTAGGGATCATAGAATTTCAGATAACTGCACAGAATACTCTTCTTCTCATAGCATGTCAAACTTACTTTTCAACTGTTTTTGACGTTAAATAATAAAAATAAATAAATAAAAGTAGTTAACAGCCGTAAACCAATGCCACTCTGTTACCTGGATAATACAATTAAAAAGGGAGGGTCAACGGTGGGTCTCAGAATAAACTGTAATATAATTAAAGGTGATAGCTTTGGTGTAATAAGGTTGGCGTAGAAGGAAACTCATATTTCAGAACTATTCATGCGTGAATTTAGCAATATATTACAATCATTATCTGCAAGCTTGTTGTAGTATATTCAGGTGTTGTTACATCATCATAGTTTGATCATTTACTGTACCTGCTGTCCTCTTTAGCGGAAAGAGAGATGGCAACTTTCTTTTTTAAAGACAATGTTCAACATTCACAATGTTGGCCCGATAGCATAACTGTTATCTACATCGACGGACACCAAAATAAAACTGCAACGTGTTTGTGGACAGACCTGGCAGTAAGACAACGCCGGAGCTTCTACAAAGCATGGCGATCGTTTGGAGTTATTTTGTCGACAGTAGAAAAGCTTTGAAAGAAGGAACAATCGCTTAGAGTAAAGAAGAGTCCTAATAATACAAGTCCTACAAGATGACACAACACCTCCTTTTCTTATCATGTACAGAGAAAAAACAGCGTAAGTGCCCGTAGTCGTCTTTGAGTGCCCGTAGTCGTCTTCCCTTCCTTTGAAAGCGTCTATGAAGTGTTAGGAAACGTGATGAATAGAAAAGCAACGGATCGAAGATAAAATATCGGACAAGAAAATGCATTCATTATCTCTACAATGTAGGTAGTCCTGGTTCACTCACGAAGATCCGTATTTTTTGTCACCAGTAGTTTTGATTTTTTGGTGTAGAATATAGTAAAATTTAAACGAAGGCTAATATTTATTGTTTTCTTTACTATATGAATATTTCACATTGTGTCTAGACTACATTTCTGAAAGTAGATTTCCTCGTATTTCCAAATTTATAACGGCCCTTCCCCATATAAATCTGAGTTTATCTTCGCAAAAATATACGAATGATTCATTCTCCTTTACTGTTAATGTAATTCTTAAAATTAACGTCCAGTTTTTAAAAAAACGTACTATACTGTATGCAATGCGTGAGGTATTTTAAAATTATTTCATTTGAATTCATTATCTGTTAACTGGAGTAGGGCTTAGAGCTACGACTAAGCACTGTCTGGTTTACCCTTCTTCCATCTACATTACTTGAAATAGCTTCGGATTCAGGTGTACTAGAAATATAAGTCAAAATACGTCTGAAAATAAAAGATAAAATTATATACAGTAACATAAATGAAATAATTTCAAAAACCTATAATCCGACCAATTGAACACTAATTACAAGAAAGATTAAACAAAATGGAGAAGAGTTAACGAATAATTGTAAGTAGAAATCATATCCTGAAAGCTATACATACCTTTATTTAGTCGATATTTTTCGAAATTACGTTAACAACTTTACGTTAAAACAGTTAAAAACTGTGTGTGACGTGCTGTGGGGAGAAGTTAATTTGAAGTTACATTTATGTCCAGAAGCAAAACCAGAGGCCATCTCAGCATTTGCTCGAGGATCAGGGAAACTGGACAAAAACCTGATCGAGATGGGGTCATTGGCCCAGAAGCGGAAGTACAAAACTTGTTACAGGTTCTTTACAATTATACAATCCAAATGGTAAATAATATTCTGAATATCATTGTTAAAATTAATATTACTGTTTTTGGATACTCGGTATAGTCTTTAATTGTATAGAAACCGTTGTGCAGAAGAAAAGGTTTTACTTCGGACTTTTATGTCGAATTTAATCGTTTAATGTCATGTTGCGCACGTACTAAATGAATTATTCCCCGACGACCCTCACGCAAAAAATTTGCAAATCGCATTGTACAGAATGTAGCCAAAGCAAATGTGTGGCAAGGTACGCAAAGTGAATGGAGAATGTCAGCACCAGGATTCACGTAAGTTGACCCAACGAAATTCGCCTGGTCGTTTAAATAACGTTCGGAGTTCCACAGTGAAGCTTCCTTCACTTTTAAAACAATTAATTAATACGCGCCAATTGTTCGCACGAGTCCAATCAGTAAGATATAATGAGAAAACCTATGAGATCTGAGATAAACGGAAAAATGCGTATGAGAATAAACAGGTAGAAGGAAAGGCGCAATTACACACAGAAATGGCCAAAAGCCACAAATTGTAAGGCGAAGCATAAAAATGAAAAAAACTAATTCCAATACAAAATATTAAAATATATGTGCGCGTGTCCAGAAGAAAGTGAGCAAGCGCAAAATTTAGTTCGAAGTAGGGGGAAGAGAAATTAGAAAGAAGAGGAGCTGAATGTATTTACAAAAGAGTCGAAAAGAGGGGGAGAAATAAACTGTGAATAGAGTAGCGGGCGAAACGGAAATACAGTAGAACCCCGGTTATCCGAACTAGTTGGGGGTCTGGTCTGTTCAGATTCGGAAATGATCAGATTATCCGAAAAGTGTACCATACATATGTAAATAGGATTATCAGATAATGCAACGTAGCGTGCGATGTGAGAAAATGGCGACGTGGCCTCGCTATCGCATTATCACATCATTACGTTGCATCATCAACCAGATTCAGTTCCTACCGACAAAAGAAGATTACCGATTTTGCAAGTCCATCTAAGTGAAAATAACTGCTCCGTAAACATGCCATGCACACTAGTAGTTACCAGTGCAATAAACGTTTCATTTCGACAACTTTTTTTTCAATAATTAGTTGTTTAGTTCGACAGTAATTTTAAAATCCTTTCTTTACCCTACAAATGAGCATTTTATTTATTTTGTTTATTTTTCATACAACCCGAATTTTGCCCGGATCATCCGAAATTTCAGATTTTCAGGGTTCGAGGTTGCGAGGATCTACTGCATGAGAGGAAGTTGGCCAGATGGATGAGAGCCTGCACGCGGTGAATATTTGCCCACCTACGCAGCCAGTGCGTACGTAGGAAAGCGCGTGTACATGACAGCCGACGCCCACGACAGAATAAAATATGCTGAGGATCCCGCGCACCCGGAGCAGTG
Source organism: Gryllus longicercus (assembly GCA_038098605.1). Lineage (NCBI taxonomy): Eukaryota > Metazoa > Arthropoda > Insecta > Orthoptera > Gryllidae > Gryllus > Gryllus longicercus. The sequence goes on from JAZDUA010000025.1 coordinate 2,556,898, forward strand.
AAGTACGCGTGGGACGGCAATTTGAAGCAACTCATCGCGATGATTGGAAAGAAAGAGCGTTGTACCGCGAAAAGATGCGCCGTGATAAAGGATTTACGATTTCGGAGAGAGACAAAGACAACAGAGGAGAGCCTTTGAGGTAATACGCAGGATGAACGCATAGGTGAGCAGCGACATAGTCACGAGCGAACGTCGGACGACTTGCTTCTCTACCAGAACAGTACACCCACGAGCCTAAACCGGCGATGCAAACTCTGACGTTGCGTGATCGAAAAGAAAAAGAGCACCTGTGTGGCGACGCAAGAGGACAGCGGGAAGAAGTGAAGAGGAAGATTCCACACATTTGGCGAGGGCAGAACAAAGAATTGAAGAGGCGTGAAAGCAGAAGGAAGAACGGGAGCTGGAGATTCCTACCATTTGGCGAGGCGTGATGGCAGAAGCAAGAAATGAAGAGGAATATTCCTGCCCTTTTGCAAGGCGTGAGGGCAAAAGAAAGAAGTGAAGAGGAAGATTCACTCCATTTGGCGAGGCATGAGGGCAGAAGGAAGAAGTGAAGAGGCATGACAGCAGAAGGAATAAGTGACGAGGAAGATTCTCTCTTTTTGACGAGGCTTGAGGGCAGAAGGAAGAAGTGAAGAGGCGTGAGGGCAAAATGTAGAAGTGAAGAGACGTGAGAGCAGAAAGAAGAAGTGAAGAGGCGTGAGGGCAAAAGGTAGAAGTGAAGAGGCGTGAGATCAGAAGGAAGAAGTGAAGAGGCGTGAGGGCAAAAGGTAGAAGTGAAGAGGCATGAGTGCAGAAGGAAGAAGTGAAGAGGCGTGAGGGCAAAAGGTAGAAGTGAAGAGGCGTGAGTGCAGAAGGAAGAAGGGAAGAGGCGTGAGGGCAAAAGGTAGAAGTGAAGAGGCGTGAGTGCAGAAGGAAGAAGTAGAGCGGGAGATTTCCTCCATTAGGCGAGGCGTGAGGGCAGAAGGAAGAAGTAGAGCGGGAGATTTCCTCCATTAGGCGAGGCGTGAGTGCAGAAGGAAGAAGTGAAGAGGCGTGACAGCAGAAGGAATAAGTGACGAGGAAGATTCTCTCTTTTTGGCGAGGCGTGAGAACAGAAGGAAGAAGTGAAGAGGCGTGAGGGCAAAAGGTAGAAGTGAAGAGGCGTGAGTGCAGAAGGAAGAAGTGGAGCGGGAGATTTCCTCCATTAGGCGAGGCGTGAGGGCAGAAGGAAGAAGTGAAAAGGCATGACAGCAGAAGGAATAAGTGACGAGGAAGATTCTCCCTTTATGGCGAGTCTTGAGGGCAGAAGGAAGAAGTGAAGCGGCGTGAGTGCAGAAGGAAGAAGTGAAGAGGCGTGACAGCAGAAGGAATAAGTGACGAGGAAGATTCTCTCTTTTTGGCGAGGCGTGAGATCAGAAGGAAGAAGTGAAAAGGCGTGAGGGCAAAAGGTAGAAGTGAAGAGGCATGAGTGCAGAAGGAAGAAGTGAAGAGGCGTGAGGGCAAAAGGTAGAAGTGAAGAGGCGTGAGTGCAGAAGGAAGAAGGGAAGAGGCGTGAGGGCAAAAGGTAGAAGTGAAGAGGCGTGAGTGCAGAAGGAAGTAGAGCGGGAGATTTCCTCCATTAGGCGAGGCGTGAGGGCAGAAGGAAGAAGTGAAAAGGCATGACAGCAGAAGGAATAAGTGACGAGGAAGATTCTCCCTTTATGGCGAGTCTTGAGGGCAGAAGGAAGAAGTGAAGCGGCGTGAGTGCAGAAGGAAGAAGTGAAGAGGCGTGACAGCAGAAGGAATAAGTGACGAGGAAGATTCTCTCTTTTTGGCGAGGCGTGAGAACAGAAGGAAGAAGTGAAGAGGCGTGAGGGCAAAAGGTAGAAGTGAAGAGGCGTGAGTGCAGAAGGAAGAAGTGGAGCGGGAGATTCCCTCCATTAGGCGAGGCGTGAGGGCAGAAGGAAGACCTGACGAGGCGTGAGGGCGGAAGGCGCGAGTGTCAAGAGCAGCGACGCGCGTGGCTGGCGTGCGGGTGGGAGGAGCCGCCTAGTTAGGCGCGGCCGGCAGCGCGGCGGCGGCGGCGGCGGCGGCGAAGACGTTATCGACAAAGCCGCCGGCGCTGCCCTCTCGTGTCGGGTCGCGTGAGCGCGCGTGCTCCTGCCGCGCTGGCGATGTCTGATGGGGCGGAGTCACGGACGGGCGAGGGCGTGCGCGCGTGCAATGTGTGTCTGTGGGGCAGGAGACGTCGCTTCGGGCGGTCTTTGACATGAGTGGACGATCTCTCATTTTGGCGTAGGTCGGCTACGAATCCCAAAACATGACGCGCGTTTTGGATTCCTTAGTATTAAAATTGTAAATGAAGCGATTGTGTGGGTAATATGACACATTTACGTTTACAATAAGATAAACCGATAATTTGATTTTATGATCTTCCGCAGTATTAACTGATGTGAATGTTTCTGATATTGTCTGATACCCAAACATCAATGGAGAATGGTTATTTTTAACATGCTGTTATTTATGAATAATAACTTTTGAGGTAACACTGAAACTACTATTTATAAGGTGATGAATTGAAATCTGTAGCCGCTCGGATTTCAGCACGTGAGTTTTAATCAATTATCATATATTTTAACTACATTTTCACCTTCGTGAGGAACAAGTATTTCATTTTTATATTATTTACAGGAGAGATGAAAATAATTTGTATGTATACATCACACGTGCCGTAACATGCACTTTGATTCTTTATTTTTCATCACTATATTTGAATCAATTGGGTTTCACGAACACATGCTACCTAATACAAGCCGCTTGGTCTTCATTCATTAGTGTAAATTTAATGCGGGCACCTTTTTACTGATAAAAATGCTCGTAGTGGTCACAGCGTTCAATTCTGTATCAATTGAAAGAGCATTAACGATGCTGCCCCACGTGAATTCCAATAAATAGAACGCATTACACGGAATTATCCAGTGGCGGCAACCTGATAGTTCCAACGCCGCCGCAAGGGAATTGCAGGGGAAACGGCAGGCGGGCGGTGGACAGCGGGCGGAGAGTGGAGCTGTGGGCGATAGGAATCGCACTGTGTGCGGTGGATGAAAATGGTGTCCGATGGACAGATGGGGAGGGTGAAAAATAGGGGAATAGAGAATGTGTCTAAAGAGGGACAGATGGAGGAAAGAGGGCGAAAAGTTAACGGAAAAGAGCGAATGGTGAAGAGCAGAGGACGGAGAACGGTGGGCGAAGGGACGTCGACCGTGGATAACGGGAGGAGGAAGGAGAGCGAAGGAAAGAGGGTGGCGAGCAGAAAGTGGAGCGAGGAGGGAGAACGGAGGAGGGAAGGAGGAGGGCGGAGCGGGGAAGGTTGAGGGATGAGGGCGGGAAATAGAGGGCAGTGGGGGAATGAAGAAAGCGGAGGACGGGAGGGCGACGGACAGCAGAGGGTGGAGGACAGCGGGAGGAAAGAGGAGGAAAGAATTCAGATGGTTGAGGGCGGAGGGAGGAGGCGGAGGGTGGTAGGAGGTGCGTGGAGAAAGGAGGGCGGAGAGACGGAGGAGCGAGACAGGCTCAGGGAAAGGGAGAGGAGGGAAAGGGAGGCTGCAGGGACGTGAGAGGAGGGAGGCTGCAGGGGGCAGAGGGAGGAGAGCAGAGGTCGTAAGTCTGAGAGTGGAGAGGGTGGAGGAGGAGGGTGGTGGAAGGACGGAGAAGAGAGGAGGGCGGTGGGAAGATGGGGGGAGGGGAGCCGAGGGTAGAGAGACGAGAGCGGAGGACATATGACTGATGGAGGATGAGCGAAGAAGACAGGAGAAGAAAAGTGGAGATACGAGGGCGGGGGGAAGGAAAGGTGGCCGAAGGGCTGCCGGAGGGCAGAGGGTGGAGTGAGAATGGCGGGTTCCGCCCAGTGGGGAGGCGGGCAGTGGGATGCGGCAGGGGCAGGCGGCGGCCGGTTGCCGGGCGGAGCAAAGGTGAAAAGTCATCGCAGGCAGGAAATCCGCGACGGGAAATTTATGAAAAGCGCGGCGTCACGATTCGTGACGGTCAACGGAGCGGATAAACGCGGGATATATGGACGCGCGGTGCCACAAATCAGGCTCCGGTCGGTTGCCATGGCGACGCGGGGTACAAAGGATGACTGTATTTGCAAGAGTTGGTTGCATCCGGTGTCGCTCGTAGCTTTGTGGGGAGCTCGCTGGCTTGATGGGGTGAAATCTCTTTCACAGTAGGAACCTTTTATAGTCTAATCCTGAAACACTCTAAAACGCTAATGCCATTATACAATAAATAACGACTCGATAATGATATCATGTAATGGATAAATCTAAAGAATATTGTTTGCCACGACTCATTTATCTACCATTGAACTATAGAGAGCGTTGTTATATAACAGCATACTTGAACATTGAAAATGTCCTGTAATAATTTCTAATCATATATCTCTGAAACCATTCACATCACAGCATATACTGTCTTCCACTCAAGTTTCGCTCACAATTCTTTCAAATTTAATATAATTTCCGAACAAACTGTGATTTATATACTGCATTTTGTACTTTCCTTATATTCTAGGCAAACATATTGGCCAATATCGAGTAGTATATTGAAGGAAAAGTATTTAGAATTCTGTACTTCAATTCTCTTTTTTAGGTGAGCATGCACATTTTTTTTTCTCATTGGAAAGGAAGTAAAACAAGTGGAGATTTTTTATTTAAAAGTTCGCATTATATCCTACTTGTTTCTTAATAAAGTAATGCATTATGCATTTCTTAGCCTTTCAAATGTAAAGATTTATTCTGAAAGATCGATATTTTCTAACTAAAAAATCATCAGAAAAGAGTTTCATATTGATGTGCTAATACTCTAGTGTATTTATGACTTGGGAAAAATGTTGATAAAATTCTTAAATACACGTACATACAATAACATTACATGGGATACAGGATTTCTACTATATAATAGATTGTTGTGAAAACAACTGTGCATATCTCAGATGTTGTGTATCTCAGATTTTGGTTAGAATGTCAATAGTTACAGTAATAGATGTATTCACTACAGAAGTTTGTTGTCAACATTTCAAGGTCTCATCGCAGCACAGTATTACACGATCAAATTAGGTCCATTCACAAATCCTAATGGCACTAAGTCCTTTAGTAATTGTTTACGCTTGTTAAATATTACAATTATGTTATTTGATTTTAACTACACTTAATGTGTAGGTATACATGTTAGACCCTTTGACGGACAATTTTGGGGGTTTAGCAAATCTGCGAATTCGGAGAGCGACTTTCAGAGCCGGCAGAACCATACTACACATGCGCACATCCAAAAATATTTGGAGAAAGAAAGTATTAAATTGGGTCTTATTGAGATCTTTGGTTTCGAACTTTTACTTTCAGTTATGCCTTTTCAATTGATTAATTAGTTATTTCGGGCGCACATACTGCTAAGTTAGTCCCGTAAGAGTAGTGCATGTTTTTATCGTGGGAGGTGGCGGTGATCTTCCCTCAATGGAAGGCAAGATCCGGCGCCGATCTACCCGTCGTCTAGCGGCATTTACCTCAACCAGGTATCTCCCACCAGCGGAGCACTGCCTCAGCCGTCACAAGTTCTAAGCTCCCGACCGGTCTGCCGGGTCTATA